>CM030366.1:73351226-73951226 GCA_017893485.1 Hemerocallis citrina | reverse complement strand
TTTCTGATGTGGGACAATGTTCCGTCAACCCATTTTCAGAAATGAAAACGTCTCACTTTGAGAGAAAATTTCTCATTCACCCCTTAACCATTTTTAGCTAATAAATATTTGATTTTGATATACTCACGAAGGAGAACACAAATCAATCAAGAGCTCTCAATAATTCATTGAGGATCTTACTCAAAAAAATTGCTCAAAAACTGATTCATAAATGGTGTATAAAATACCCATTTTCTAACATCCCCACCATAAAAAATGTTGGGTTTATGTCTTGCTTGCCCGGTTCGATGTGAAGAAATGACGATGAAGCGAGAAGAGGTTCAATGCGAATGTGGAAGCAGAGAAGAGTTGTTGTTATGGCTGTATCAAACTAGGTTTCATTGACTGTCGCCTGCCATATGGGGGCGATCGACCGCAAGCTTCAAGTGGCTCTCTGGATGCCTTCAAGTCCAAAGCAGTCGACTGCTCTTATGAGTTAGATCGTACAACTTCTATCGTGTGGTTTTCTCTTCAGGATATATCAGACGGTGTTGGATCAAGACTACAACCTAGGGTTTCTCTAGATCTCTATATAATATTGTAATGACCTCCACTGAGAGCTGGTACTTCATTTGAGAGTTTTCCACTGTAAACAACAGAGTAATTTCTAGTAAGGCTTGAGAGATATTTTTCCTTGCTGAGAGTGATTGTAACTCTTGTATCTTCTCTAGTTGAATAATATCTCGGTTATTTCTTCCCCAGATTAGGTTCACCCGAATCGGGACAAAGTTGTATGCTTTGTGTGCTTGGTATGGTATACTTGCTTGGTTATTCGTTGTGATCGGTTATTGACTCTCTACAACCGCTCCCTGTTGCACTTAATTCCCTATCAACTGGTATCAGAGTAAAGGTTGATGGAGCTTTTTGGTGAAACTGATAGATTAAAGTTTCATGATGATCAAGAAGTTCGACGGTAAGATCAACTTTAGTCTCTGGAAGGCAGACATGTGCGACGCATTGGTTAAAAAGGCTTTGTATGTTGCTCTAGAATAATAAATGGAAGCCATCAGACATGAAGCAGAAGAAGTGGGATAAGATTTACTTACAAGCCTTGACTTTGATCCTGCTGTCATTGGCAGATGAAGTCCAGTGCTACTTCTTAGAGAAGGAAAAAGTGGCGAATCTGTGGGAAAGACTCAAAACTGATTACTCGAGATCGTCTTTACTGGATCAGATTTACTGGAAGAGAAAATTTTTTTGTTTCTCAATAAAGTAAGATACCACTATTCAAGATCATATTATGGAAATTAATAAGTTGTTATCTGAATTGAGGGCGATAAACATAGATGGTCGAAGAGGATAAAACTTTCAACTTGATATATTCACTACCAGATTCATATGAGCATTTGATAACCACCATGCTACATGGAAAATCTGCCAAGAATAATCTTCGGTAGCCGTTGTGATTAAAGGCTTAAAGGAGGATGAACTTGGAAAGGAAACTCAAAAATTAGGGTCTACTTCTATGGGTTGCTTGGCGGGTGATGGTATTTCAATTGGAAAGGATAGTGCGTGTTAGTGTGTGATCTATTCCCACCATTGTAGAGGGATTGGGCATTACACGAGGGATTGTCGCAAGTGGTTGAATTAGATGGGTGACAACATAGTCACTATCGTTAAATCATGTGATAACTTTGACTGTCTTCTTATGTCAAGTTCTGTAGATGTGGATTCTGATTGGTTTCTTGATTTGGGTAGTTTTTTTTCAAATTTGCTTCGAGAATGAGATATTTTCTACTTACAAGTCTACAACATATTATTATATGAGAATGGGGACTGGTGAAATTTGTGACGTAGTGGGTAAGGGACAGTTGAGTTGAAGATGTCATATGGAAAGGAGTTCACATTGAAGAATGTCATGCATATTCCTTTGTGAAATGGAATTTGATATCATTGGGAACTCTAGAAGTACGGGGCTGCAGGTACACAGCTCGATATTGAGATTTATCAGTTTGTAAAGGTTTTCGTAAGGTGATGGGGGAAGAAAGGGAGTTCAGTACAACCTCTACAAGCTTTGTGGTAAAGGAAGACTCGGTCGAGTGTTTTGAAGCTCAACGTTCCTAAAACATTATCTAGTTCGCCGCCGCTAGAATCACCGAAGCAAGATCACGACGTTTGAATATCGTTAGGAGGTGGAGGATGCCTCGAGGTAGGTGGAGTTCGTGCGAAGGGTGACACCCCCGTGTTGATGCCTACTGGGGTATGTCCTTGAGGGGGCATAAGATTGGAGAAATAAGAGGTGGAGGTAATTTGACTAGTAGAAGAAACCACTGAATCGAATCGTTTGCAAAAGGAGAAAAGAAAGTCTAAATGCACACATGTGTTGACGCATGAATATGTAATCCAAGGTAAAGATTGTTGGGTTTATGTCTTGTATACATGGTTTGATGTGAAGAGAAGATGGTGAAGTGATAAGAGGTTGAAAGCGAATGTGGAGGTGGAGAAGAGTTGTTGTTCATGCTGTATCAGATTGGGTATTAGTGACAGTTGACTTCCATATGGGGGCAGTCGACTGCTAGAATCAGGTGTGCTCTCTAGATGCCTTCGAGTCCAAAGCAGTCAATAGCAACCATTGGCAGTAGTAGTTTGGGTCAGGTTCTAACTGAGTCTGTTTGAGTCCAACTTCTTTTCCAAGTCATTTCGTACGGCTCCTATAGTGTGACTTTCTCTTCATGGTATATCGAACGGTGTTGGATCAAGACTATAACCTAAGGTTTTTCTAAATCTTTATGTAATATTGTAATGACCTCCATTAAGAGGTAGTACTTCACCTGAGAGTTTTCCACTGTAAACAATAGAGTATCTTCTAGTGAGGCTTGAGCGATAAATAGGTTCTTGGTGAAAGTGAATGTAATCTTGTATCTTTTCTAGTTGAATAATATCTCGGTTATTTCTCCTCATGATTATGCTTGCCTGAATTGGGACAAAATTGTGTGCTTTATGTGGTTGGTGGCTCTCTACAACTCCTCCCAGCTGCGCTTAATTTTCTAAAAAAATAGTTAGACCAAAAGGTGAAAATTCACCATATATCACCAACCATCAAACCTACTTAAAGAAAATGAAAGAAATAAGCATTTAAAGAGAAAATTTCCTCCCTGTTGAATGATCTAATGATAGATTGTCCATCGCACCTATCTTGAGTATGTGTTTTTTTATCTGCAGGAATGAAGGTAGACCAAAAATGCAAATAATGTAGAAAATTTTGATCAGTGATTCAACAGAATCAGTCATTTCTGCAAAAATCCTATTGTTACGCTCACCCTGAACAATCCAATTAATAATGATCGTAGCTAAATCCCATGTCAATTTGGACGCAAATCTGACTTTTTTTTTGTTAGAAAATGAGTGTTTTCATACACCATTTACGAAGCGGTTTTTGAGCAATTTTTTGAGTAAGATTCTCAATGAATTATTAAGAGATCTTGATTTATTTGTGTTCTCCTTCGTGAGTAGATCAAAATCATATATTGATTTGCTAAAAATGGTTAAGGGGTGAATGAGAAATTGTCTCTCAATGTGAGACGTTTTCATTCATGAAAATGGGTTAAGGGAACATAGTCCCACATCGGAAAAATCAAAGAAAATAGAAGAGGATATATAGTAACCTCCTTCTAAGCATTGTAAGATAGCTAGAAGAGAGGCTCTCTCTCGCACGCGCAGGGGGGGTGCAAATCTCGGACCGGATAACATGCGACTTGTGTGCACCCGCACGACCTGCGGACACGAATGCCGGACCGACATGACTCCACCCGGTGCAGAGCCACTTTTTGCTACAATTGTGAATTTTATTTTTGTAACAGCTAGAATAATACAGAAACGGTTATGTCTGCCGTTACACTGAAGGCATTCAAAGGCAATGATTGATGTCTGCCGTTACACTGCCGGTATCCAATTGATTGTCTGCCGTTACACTGAAGGCATTCATAGCCTTGTCTGCCGTTACAGTCTTAACCCTGGCTCTATAAATAGTGGCCTCCCTTCTCATTTCTTCCCTGAACAAGAAATCTTCTTCCTTCCTCCTCTGAGTTCTGTTCTGTTCTTCACTTCTGCTGTTTGGTAAGTCGGTGATAGGATTCTGATGCTACTACTCGGTTTGAGAGTGCTACGTGGTGCCCACGTGAACACTCTTGTAGTTGCATCCTGGGAGACAGATGCCTTCGTACATTTCAGCAACCAAAAAAGGCAAAATCTGTTTTATGTACACTGTGTGATACACATGCCTCGACTCTCAACTTGTAATCTGAAATTGGTTTTTGTAAGTTGTTATTTATTTATTTTATTTGCCTTTCGGTTTTTCTTTCCCTCCTATTTTTTTCTCTGTTTTTTGTGCCTCTCAATCAACTTTGTAAAGATTTTTTGTAACAAACTTAAAACAGATTTTTGATTTTCTTGATTTTCGATTTTGAGGCACTTCTTTTCTTTTCTTTAATCTGGAAAACTTACACTCGTGTTGTGTAATTTTTAGAATCAAAATAACTACTGCATCAGACAATGTTGCTGTGTCTGAAACAGTCCATGTGTCGATTGCTGATACGACGCAAGTACCGACTGCTGCTGTGGCACGAGTGCCAACGCCCACCGTTGTACCTGTCTCAGTCTCCCATGGGGAGAAACCTGAGAAGTTCAACGGGCAGAACTTCAAAAGGTGGCAACAAAAGATGATGTTCTATCTGACCATACTGAATCTTGCAAGATTCTTGAACGAAGAAGCTCCAAATCTTAAGAAAGATGGGCAAGATAACCAAGTCGTTGCCACTGTGGATGCTTGGAAAAATGCTGATTACTTGTGTAGGAATTACATAATGAACAGATTAGCCGATTCTTTGTATAATGTATACATTGACAAAAGAACATCTAAAGAACTTTGGAAATCACTAGACCACAAGTATAAAACTGAGGATGCCGGCGCCAAAAAATTGATTGTGGGCCACTTTCTAGACTATAAAATGGTATATTCTAAAATAGTGATCAGTCAAGTTCAAGAACTACAACTGATTTTCCATGAGATTCATGCTGAAGGTATGAACTTAAGTAAAAGTTTCCAAGTAGCATGTATAATTGAAAAATTACCACAAGGTTGGAAAGACTTTAAGAATTACCTAAAGCATAAAAGAAAAGAAATGGGCATTGAAGATCTCATTGTCAGGCTTCGTATTAAAGAAGACAATAGAGGATCTGAAAAGGTTGGACTCGTCAGTCATGCAGCCAAGGCAAATGTAATGGAACATAAACAACGTTCCAACAAGCACAACAACAAGGGTCCCAAGTTGGGGCCTAAGGGAGAAATCTCCAAGAAGCCGAAGTTTCATGGCAAGTGCTTCAATTGTGACAAAATGGGTCACAAGTCTACTGAATGCAGACTTTCCAAGAAGAACAGGAATAGAGAAGCAAACTTGATTCAAGGGATTGCTCAAGATGTTTCCGATATCAACTTCTCAGCTGTGATATCAGAGGTGAATATGTTAGGTTCAAACCCGAAGGAATGGTGGATTGACACTAGAGCTACTAGACATCTGTGCTCCAACAGAAGTATGTTCTCCACTTTCGAACCATTAGAGAATGGGGAGAAAATGTTTATAGGGAACTCGGCTACTTCAGAAATAAAGGGCCAAGGCAAGGTGATCTTAAAGATAACTTCTGGAAAGGAACTGACTCTGAACAATGTTGCATATGTTCCTGAAATCCGTAAGAACCTGGTATCTGGTTCGTTGCTTAATAACCACGGTTTTCATTTAGTTTTCGAGTCGAACAAATTTGTTTTGTCAAAAAGTGAAATATATGTTTGTAGAGGATACATGAGTGGTGGAATGTTTAAACTCAATGTAATGACCAAGGTCTAGAATATCAATAAAGCTAGCTCTTTTACTTATATGCTTGAGTCTTCCAATTTATGGCATGGTAGACTAGGACATATTAATTATGATACTTTGCGAAGACTAATTAACTTGAATCACATACCAACATTTCAAATTGATTCCAAACACAAGTGAGAAACTTTTGTTGAGGCAAAACTAACAAGTTCATCGTTTAAAAGTGTTGAAAGAAACACTGAAACTCTTGATGTAATTCACACTGATATTTGTGATTTGAAAATGATACAAACAAGAGGTGGTAATAAATATTTTATTACTTTCATTGATGATAGCACAAAATACTGCTATGTATATTTGCTTAAAAGTAAGGATGAAGATATAGAGAAATTTGTTCTCTATAAAAATAAGGTTGAGAACCAACTTAATAAGAAAATTAAGGCGCTAAGAAGCGACCGAGGTGGAGAGTATGAATCGCCATTTGCTGACACGTGTGCTAAGCATGAGATTATACATGAAATGACACCACCTTATTCTCCTCAGTCCAACGGTGTTACTGAAAGAAAGAATCGTACATTGACCGAAATGATGAATGCAATGTTAATAAGTTCTAGTTTGCCACCAAACTTGTGGGGATAAACTATTCTCTTAGCTAACTACCTTTTGAATAGGGTGCCCAAAAAGAAAGAAGAGAAAACTCCATATGAATTAGGGAAAGGAAGAAAGCTATCCTACAATTACTTGCGAATGTGGGAATGTCTTTCCAAGGTGGCAGTACCTCCACCTAAGAAAGTGAAAATAAGACAAAAAATGGTTGATTGTATTTTCATTGGCTATGCACTTAACAGTAGTACCTATCGGTTCTTGGTGTACAAATCCGATATCACTGATATATCAAAAAACTCGATAATGGAATCTAGAAATGCATCATTCTTTGAAGATGTATTTCCATATAAGTCAAAGGATGAACCAAGTTCCTCCAAACGAACACATGAGACTATTAGTGAAGATAGTGAATTCAAAGATGAAGAAGTTGAGGAGAAACCTCGATGCAGTAAAAGAACAAGAATGGAAAAATCTTTTGGTCCGGATTTCTTAACTTTTATGCTTGAAGGTGAACCCCAAACCTTCAAGGAAGCAGTGAACTCTAGTGATGGTCCTCTATGAAAAGAAGCCATCAAGTGTGAAATTGATTCTATCTTGCAAAATCATACTTGGGAACTAGTGGATCTTCCACCGGGTAGTAAACCTTTAGTATATAAAACAATTCTGGAAGACACAGTTTCTTGAGATCGTGGGAATTTCTTAAACAACCTAAGAGCAAGGCCAATGGAACCCCATCCCCATCCCCATTTTGGGGTTCCATTTTGGCATATTCCTTAGAGTATGTCATTTTGATTTGGGGTTTCAATTGGGGTGCTCTAATGGTACCCCATTTTGGAGTTTCATAAAAAAAAATTGTAATTTTTTTGTGTGCAAAAAAACTAATTTTTTGAATGCAAAAAGATAATACAACTAATTAAAAAGTTATAATACAATTAATTAGCAACAGATAATACACTTACTAAGAAATAGATAAAACCTCGTTAAAAAACCCGTAGGAAAAAGAGTACCACATTATTCAAATTACAAAATATTTAAACACCTGATGTACTAGCACCGTGTCTTCCCACAATAAGCAATTAATCCTTTCCGGAGTTCAAAATGAGCTTCCTTGTCCTTAATTTTCTTGTGGCTAGCTAGAAACTGACTAAATTGGGTTGCATCATCGGCTACCATCGATATCTCAGGGGGAGTTGTATGAATAAATTCCCTAACGGGCTCATTTAGATCTCGCTCGTCTTCGATGATCATGTTGTGCATTATTATACACAAAGTCATTATATCATGTAAAACACGTTTACTCCAAAAATGAGATGGTCCTTTGATGATTGCTCAGCGTGATTGAAGAAATCCAAATGCATGTTCGATATCTTTCCTACATGATTCTTGCTTCATAGCAAAATACTGCTTAGCAGGCCCCTGGGGATCACGAATGGTCTAAACAAGTGTCGACCATTTAGGATATATGTCATCGACTAAATAATAACCTGTGTCATATTCCTTTTCCATAATATTATATTTAACCGGAACCATTTTACCAGCAGCAGGACCAGAAAATAAGTGTGAAGATTCCAACACATTGATGTCGTTATTAGAGTCTGGTAGGCCAAAATATGCATGCCATATCCAAAGGTCATAATCTGCTACTACCTCAAGAATGATAGTTGGGGATCCACTCCTGTGTAAGTATTAGCCTACCCAAGCAGTTGGAAAATTTTTCCATTCCCAATGCATACAGTCCAAACTACACAGCATTCCAGGAAATTCATGTTCTTCATTTATGCGGAGAAGTCTAGAAACATCATTGGCATTAGGTGTTTGTGACAGGGTAAAAATGGCCTGAGGCCCAACCAGGGCCCAATACAATTCCCACTCAGAAAGGTAAAGATGGCAACCTGGTTCGGCTCCGGACCACTTCAGGGTCGGCGCCGAACCTCATGTTTGCCCTCACGGTGCCGGCCTCCTCGTACTGACGGGCCTCAGTAGCCCTCGGAGTCCGATCCGGGGCAGTCCCACAGGCCGTCCCCCCTCTCTGGCGGGGCAGAAGGAGGACCTGGCGCAGCCTAGGCCCACAGATTCCCCCCAGAGGCACAGGAGGCTCACGATGGGCCACGTTAGCTCCAAATACCGCCAAGGGTTTCGCCACGTCAGCCCTATACCACTCCTGGTATCGCCACGTCCGCCCTAAACCCCCTGGGCCTTCTGCCACGTCAGGCCCATGGGCTTTCGGATCCAAACCCGGCCCCCAAGTGGAACCAAACCCGGTTGGGATTCTCTATAAATACTAGACCCACACCCACCTTTTGAGGTAATCAATCTTTTGCCACTTAAATATACCTAGTTATTGCTACTCTCTCACAGAGACTGACTAGAGCGTCGGAGGGTCCGCCACCGGGACAAACCCCGGTGTTTCAGGACCGTCTGCAGGTACACAAGACCTCGGATCCGACCCTTCCGATCCGAGCCCAACCTTCAACATCTTTCCGAGCTCATCGTAGGTCCCAGAAGGTCAACTGAAGGTCGGCAGACGAGCGGCAATCTCCTTCAATACAAATTGAGTCCGAACTCACACCTGGTGCTTCCACACGTTTCTCAGAAACAAACAGCATCAGGTTGGCGCCGTCTGTGGGAACAGCTGCTCCAGAAGCCGATCCGACCCAGACCCTCAAAGGCCATCGACAGCCGAATCCTCATGGCCTCCAAAGGAAAGGGGGCTGCTTCCCCCGTCAACCAACGGGACTCGCCCCCACCCACTGATAAAGCCAGGCCACGCACGTCGAAACACAAGGCTCCCCCTCGGGAGTCTCAAAGGAGCGCCGGCTGGATAGCCCAGCCCGACCTCCGGAGAGTAATCCTCAACTGCAAGATTACCCACAGCTGGGGAAGGGCCGCTTCCAACTCGGCCCCGAACCATCCGAGGCAGAACCACAGGGATGACGGCCCACGGGGTCGGCAAGGTGATAGGAACCGGGGATCACCAACCCCGAATCCTAACCCAAACCGCACCCAGGGTCAGGATCCCGAATCCGAGGTATCCATGGATACGCCATTCACCCTACACTACATCCACGGGGGACCAGTGGGGGGAGAATCCGATACTTCCCAAAGAACCTTCACCCAGGAGACGAACGTTATTCAGTACAGCCCCTCTCCTGAGCTACAACCGCGGCCAGTCTCCTTCTCAGGAGAGGGCCCCGAAGGAGTTCACCTCCCCCACTGCGAGGCCCTCGTCGTTAGCCTCCGCATGGCCAATTGTGAGGTTCGCCGAATCCTTGTTGACAACGGCAACCCGGTAAATATTCTCTTCCTCAGAACCTTCGAAAGTCTCAGATTATCTAGAGGGAAACTCAAACCAGCAGGATGCACGTTGCTCAAACTTTCGGGCGTCCCGGTCGTAGTGGAGGGAATTATTACCCTCGACGTCACCGCTGGATCGGCCCCTGACAAGAGGACCGAGTCCTTGGATTTCATGGTCATCCACGTCAAGGCGGCCTACAATGCCATTCTCGGCCGGCCCGGGCTAAACTCCCTCCAAGCGATACCTTCGGCCCACCATCTGAAACTCAAATTCCCCCCCTAAGGGGTCAGCATCGTCCGAGACAGCGTCGAAGCAGCACGGTCATGTTGCGTTACCACCAGGGGAGGGGGCGTGCTCCCCCTCAGCGCCGTTGAACTCGAACCCGAGAAAGACAGCCCCGCCCCCGAGCCCGTGGACGAACTGGAGGAGGTCCTATTCGACACCGAGGATGAGTCGAAATGGTTCCGGGTGAGCTGCTCACTCGCCGAAGGCCTGAAGACGGGCATCATCGCTTGCGTCCGCCGCAACGTTGATCTCTTCGCTTGGAAGCCCTCCGATATGCCCGGGATCTCCGAAGACTTGATCATGCACCGACTGAGCGTCCTCCCTGACTCTAAACCGATCGTCCAAAAGAGGCGCAAAGTCGCCCCGGAGAGGCAACAAATTGTAAAAACAGAAGTGGACAAGCTCTTGTCCGCTCGATTCATCCAAGAAGTCAGCTACCCCGAGTGGTTGGCCAATGTCGTCATGGTGAAGAAAGCGACAGGGGGTTGGCGAATCTGCATTGACTTCACGGACCTTAACAAAGCGTGTCCGAAAGATCCTTTCCCCCTCCCGCGCATCGACGCTTTAATAGACGCGACCTCAGGGCACGAGCTGCTGTCCTTCATGGACGCGTTCTCGGGGTACAATCAGATCCGGATGTTTCCACCAGACATCTCCAAGACCTCGTTCGTCACCGATCAAGGTCTTTATTGTTACCGTGTCATGCCTTTCGGGCTGAAAAACGCCGGAGCCACGTACCAGCGACTCGTCAACAGAGTCTTCAAGGACCTGATCGGCCGCAACGTAGAAGTTTACGTCGACGACATGCTTGTCAAGAGCCGGGCTGGGCCGGACCACGTCGCCGACCTCGAGGAAGCCTTCGGTGTCCTCCGACGCCACAACATGAGGCTCAACCCGGCTAAATGTGCCTTCGGCGTCTCCACGGGGAAGTTCTTAGGATTCATCGTCAGCCAGCGCGGCATTGAGGCAAACCCCGAAAAAATACAGGCCATCATTAACATGTCCCCACCCCGGAATGTCAAAGAGGTTCAGAGGCTCACAGGTCGGTTGGCGGCGATCGGCCGTTTTCTCTCCAAGTCAGGGGAGAAATCTCTCCCCTTCTTCAAAGCCTTGCGCGGGAAAGGGGGCTTCGAGTGGGGTACCCATCAACAAGAAGCCTTCGAACAGCTGAAACAGTACCTCGCCAACCCGCCTCTCCTCAGCAAGCCCGAACCGGGCGAGCCGCTTTGGCTCTACCTATCCGCCTCGGACTACGCCCTCAGCGCCGTCCTCGTCCGAGAGGAGGAAGGAGTTCAGAAACCACTGTACTATGTAAGCAAAGTGCTGCACCCGGCCGAGACGAGATACGCGAAGATAGAGAAGGTGGCCTATGCCCTGGTTATGGCAGCCCGAAAACTCCGACCTTACTTCCAGGCCCACTCCGTCCAAGTACTGACCGACCAACCACTGAAGACCGTCCTCCACAAGCCCGAAAACTCCGG
Source organism: Hemerocallis citrina (assembly GCA_017893485.1). Lineage (NCBI taxonomy): Eukaryota > Viridiplantae > Streptophyta > Magnoliopsida > Asparagales > Asphodelaceae > Hemerocallis > Hemerocallis citrina. Next base: position 73,939,710 of record CM030366.1, on the reverse strand, counting down.
CCGATTAGTCAAATGGTCGATCGAGCTGAGCCAGTTCGACATTAGCTATCATCCCAGGGCGGCCATTAAAGGGCAGGCCCTCGCCAAGTTCATAACTGAATGCACTGTCTCCGAGCAACCTGACGTAGAAGAATCGGATCCGACCTGGGAGGTCTTTGTTGACAGCTCATCCTGCAAAACGGGGAGTGGGGCGGGCGTCATCCTTCGTGGCCCCGACCAATTCCTACTTCAATACTCCCTGCGCCTCAACTTTCCAGCCTCCAACAACGAGGCAGAATACGAGGCCATGATCGCCGGATTGACCCTCGCCCACCGAGCCGGTGCCAAGCGAATCCGGGCATTTAGCGACTCTCAACTCGTGATCCATCAAATCAACGGAGAGTACGAAGCCCGGGACGACCGAATGATGAGGTATTTGGCGGCGGTCAGACGACTCTTGGCGTTCTTCGACGGCGCTACGGTTGTCAGAGTCCCCAGGGAACAGAACGCCCAAGCCGACGCGCTATCCAAACTTGCCTCTTCTTCCTTCGAAGGCCTCGATCGTACGGTGCTCGTCGAGGTCCTCTTGGAGCCAAGCATCAGTAGCCCAGAGCCGGAAGCGATGTGTGTGCAAGAGGGGACCAGCCCGGACGACTGGACCACTCCCATCCGAAAATTCTTAAACCGGGCCGAGCTTCCTGAAGACAAAGCCGAGGCCAGACGAATCAGAATCCGAGCTGAAAGGTTCGTCATGATCGATAACATCCTCTTCAAACGCTCGTACACCTTGGCCGACGGCAAACCATACCTCCGCTGCTTCGCCAGGGACGAGGCCAGCTACGCCCTCAAAGACCTGCACGAGGGGATCGGCGGATGCCACATGGGGAGTAGGACACTTGCCCGAAAGGCCCTGAATCAAGGGTACTATTGGCCCACCATGCTCCAAGACTCACAAGACTTAGTCAAGAGGTGCGGCCCCTGCCAAAGATTCTCCCCCATCAAAAGGCTTCCTCAAGCCAACCTCCGATCCCTGGCGAGCCCTGCGCCCTTCGCCATGTGGGGTATGGACCTTGTGGGGCCCTTCCCCCCAGCGGTAGGGCAAAAGAAATTCCTGATTGTCGCCATCGACTACTTCACCAAGTGGATCGAAGCCGAACCACTACCCAGCATCACCGAGCGCCAAGTGCAACAGTTCTTTTGGAAGAACATCATTTGTCGATTCGGGATCCCCCGAATCCTCGTCACGGACAACGGAACCCAGTTCCAAGGGCAGAACTTCCAATCTTTCTGTAAGGACATCGGCATCCAGCAGCGTTTCTCCGCCATTTGCCACCCTCAGTCTAACGGCCAAGCGGAGAATGCGAACAGGCAAATCCTCGACGGCCTCAAAAAGCGCCTTGACAATTCCCCCAAAGGGCTATGGGTTGAGGAGCTGCCCAGCGTACTATGGGCACACCGAACCACACAGAGGATCCTCACGGGGGAGACGCCATTCAATCTGACCTATGGGACCGAGGCAGTCATCCCCGTCGAAGTCGGATTGCCTTCTCCCCGGATCATAGCCTTCGATGAAAACGACAATGCGTCCGCCCTGAGGGCTAACCTGGACCTCGTCGCCGAAGTACGAGAGAAGTCCGCGGTCCGAAGGAGCATTTATCAGCAACGGATCGAGAGATTTTACAACAAGAAAGTCCGCCCCACCAGCATCCAGGCAGGGGACCTGGTTTTGCGAAAGCTATCTGTCTCTGATCCGACCAAGAAGAGGAAACTGGCTCCCAACTGGGAAGGCCCATACCGCGTAGTCGAGGCTGTACGCCCTGGAACATACCGACTGACGGATATGAACGACCGACCCATCAGCCGACCCTGGAACGCTGAGCACCTCATGAAATTCCGGGGAGAGCAAGCTTAGGTTCTAGCATGGCTTAAGTAAATTAAAACTTTTGTAAACATTCGTGTGTAAAGGGCCGCTTCAGCGACCCCCCCCCCCCCCCGGTCTGGTATAAAAGAAGTCTCTTTTTGTCAAAAGTTAAATACCTCGGCAACTCCGACCCGGTACCGGGCAATGGGGGCGGCACCGGGGTTCTCCCTCGGGTCTCATCCCCAAACACCTCGGCAGGTTCGACCCAACTCCGGACCGGAGGTCTCCCTGTCGCCCCGAGTCGATCCCTCACGAATCGGCGGAGCCCGACCTCGCCTACACCGCCCTTCACCACCCCGATAGCCAGAGCAAAGAAGGAAAAGAAAGCTTTATTCATACTCTTTTATTTTGTGCGGAGAAAACAAGCAAATACCGTTACAGGACCACTCCACTCATCTCAAACTAAAGGGGATCGCCGACTTAGGGCCCCTCGGACCCGGCGAAGGGCGGGATTACTCCGACCAAACGACTTGGAACTCTCTCTTCGTCATGACGGTCCTTCGGTTCTGCCACCGTCGACACCCCGGCCACGGAGCTCTGGGCATCCACGGATCGCATGCGTTCCATCAGTTGCAACGCCGAGGGAGCCCCCTCTGCTCGCCGACCCCTCGAGGAAGATGTCGAAACACCCAACATAGTCCTATAGCGGTGTATCTCCATCTCCTTCTCCACTATCACATCGCGAAGTAGCTTCTCGGAGGAAGGCCTCTGCACCGAGGAACTTGACATAGTGTATCCAAGACCAACGCCCCCTAGCTCCCGATCCACCATTGCCCTCCTCAGCCGGCTCGCCTCCTCACTTAGGGCTTCAGACTTGTTCCTGTAATAATGGAAGGCCGCATCAGTGTCGCGAGCCCTCTTTCGATACCGGACCAAAGTGGCCTCTAAGGCCTCAACCTTGCCCCGAAGCCATGCCATGTCGGAACGAAGGGGGTCCACCTCAGGAAGGGGAGCCGTGACCTACAAGAGAACCAGCCCACTCAAGACATATAAGCAAAGAGGTTCAGAAATTCTTCGAAGTTGGAACACTTAGCCAGCCAAAAAACCCTCTTTTTATAAATTCAGTTTCCCCATACAAAAAATGCGGTGGCCAGTCCGCGGAAGGCAAATACAATCGAGAGAAGGAAAAAGAAGGACAAAAATTATACAGCTGGTTTTCCCACCTCAATGTCAGCCGGATCCGTTGGGGGGTCGGCAACCGATTTATCATCTGACCCTTGTCCGCCAGGGGTCTTCGGTGTCCCCTCAATCTCCATGTCATACTCGAGGTTGGACAGGTCGATAGTCGGATAAAAGTGCCTCACATGGCTGAGGGCCTTCGCATAACTGCTATCCTGGGCGTTGATCACCAGGATCTGACACGACTCAGTCACCTCTTTCTTCTCCTTCTCCGACATCTCCTCCTGAGCCACCCTCGCCTTCGCCCACTCCTCCTTCTCCTTGTCAAAAGCCGCCTTCGTCTCCGCCTCCTTCTTACGAGAGCATTCGAGCTCTCCCTTCAATTCCGTCACCTCCTGCTCGGCCTTGTCAGCCCGGTCTCGCTCTCGCTGCAACGCCGCCTCGTAGAGGCCCCTTACATGGGCCCCCTGCACAGTCGCCTGCCATAACCAGACACTACTAAGAAATCTTCCTTAAACAACATAACCCGAAAGCTAGGGGGTTCGATTGACTTACCAGCACAGTGGCCTGCGCAAGACGCACGTACGCCTCGTCCAGGGTCTGGGACTTCATATCCGAACGGTCCCGAGGGGTCGCCAGCTTATCTGCAACCTCCACGGCCTGACGCCCCCGGACCAGGCAATCACCCTCGCGGATCGACCAATCCGGCACCCACCTTCGCCGAAGTCTCTCCTCTAGTCCGGGATCCACCAGGGGACCCTTCCCCTTATCAAGGTCGGCGGCCGTACCCTGATCCGAACCCCCCTGGACCACCGCGTCCCCACCCATCTCCGACCGAGTCCTTTTCATCCTCGGCTGAAGGGGGGCCTCGGAGACCACCTGGGACAACTCGGTCGTCTTCGCCACGACATCCTTCTTCTCGGCCTTCTTCTTCTTCATGGCGAGCCTCAGCGCCTTAATCGACTCTTCATCCATTTCTGTAAAAAGATCCATTAAGAACAAATGAGCAAGAAAGTACAAGAAGAGTGAGAGGAAAGAAACAAACACGTACGAGGCACGGCCGGGCTAGGGCTCAGTCCGACGCTCACCAGATGGGCCTCCGTCACCTTCCCCCAATTGATGCTATACGACAGACGGAGACGCTCAACGAGTCTCCACTCCTCCGCCGTCAAGTCCCCCGGCCCCGGTGCTGCGTAGCTCGGCTTAGAATGGTTCCACCGAGTAGGGATAGCCCAAGGATCCTCACTCCGGATCACCAGATACTTTTTCTTCCAGAACTTGATGGAATCTGGATGACCGTGGACAACCTTCGCCTTACCTCGAGGCGAGATGTAGTATACTCCTTCTGCCGATGAGCCGATCAACAACATCGCTCGGAACACGCTCAGCCGCAGGGGTACCCTCTGCTCCTTGCACAACAGCACGAAGCAGATGATCTGCTTCCAGGAGTTCGGCCCAAACTGCATCGGCGCCAGGGACGACCAATTTAACACCTCCCGAACGAATGGGTGGATGGGCAGCCTCAGGCCGGAGATAAAGGCGTCCACAGGGAAGATACAATACCTATCCGGCAGGGGATCGGTCGGCCGAAGAGTAGAACTCGGCAGCATAAGCTCATAACTGGGCCCTATGTGGTAGGCCAACTGCAGAGCCCCCAAGTCGCTTGCCTCCAGAACGGTCGGGGATGCGCCCACCTTCAACCTCTTCCGAGTTGACGACGATGGCTGGACCCCCGAGGACTCCTTATCTGAGAGATCGTCGGGGTAGCGACGGAAAGACTGGGGTTGTTCAGACGACTCTATCACCAAGTCGCTCGGGCCGCCGATCCTCGATCCCTTCTTCTTCGGAGCCCTCCTCCTCTTAGTCCGTTCCGGCGAAGGTGTAGACAAACGCCCCAGAACGGGCGGATTCAGAGACCCTGCGGAGCCATCTCCCTCGGAGCCACCCTCCTCTCCGGAAGCCAACCCTAGGGTCCGGGCTTCGTCTGAGCTACCGCCCCCCTCCTCAGAGTCGCTGCTTTCTACCACGAAATGCCTTCGAGATCGCAATGGCTTCACATTGTGTACGACCTCCTCCTCGCCTACCGGCCCCTCCCCAGAGGTCGACGCCGACGAGCCGGACTGAGCCCTATCCATCTGTGCCTAAGTTAAACGGGGTTACCAACTAACCTGGGATCACCTCGGAAAAACGACCTTGCTGCAGGAAGCTGAAGGGACGAGCGCTGAAGAGTCGAAGGATTTTTTGAAAAGTAAGAGGCAAGAGAGAAATAGGCAATGGGAGGAGAGGGGGGAACATTTATAGAGGATAGGAACAACTCCTCGATTTTCGCAGTCACTATTCACCGATTGACGTGCAACTGCCGCCTAGGAAATCACGCCACGTCCTCGAAACATGTGCCGCTGACGTCACCCAGTGCCAGACTGGCCGCCCGATACGGGGGTCGGTTCGGACAAAATAACGGCTCGCCTTCGCCGGCACTAAAGTACTCTTCTTCGAGAGATCCACCGGCTGGCCATCACCCTTACCAGCCCGTAATTCTCCCTCGTCTCGAGGTTCGGCTTGGCACCAGGGTACTCTTCCCAGAAAGAAACAACGGCTCGCCTTCACCCTTACCGGCCCATAATCCCTCGCCAGCTCGAGGTCAGGTCCGGCACCCGGGTACTCTTCTTCGGAAGATCCACCGGCTGGCCATCACCCTTACCAGCCCGTAATTCCCCCTCGTCTCGAGGTTAGGTCTGGCACCCGGGTACTCTTCTCAGGAAGAAACAACGGCTCGCCTTCACCCTTACCGACCCATAATCCCTCGCCAGCTCGAGGTTCGGTCTGGCACCGGGGTACTCTTCTTCGAAAGATCCACCGGCGGGCCATCACCCTTACCAGCCCGTAATTCCCCCTCGTCTCGAGGTTCGGCCTGGCACCAGGGTACTCTTCTCAGGAAGAAACAACGGCTCGCCTTCACCCTTACCGACCCATAATCCCTCGCCAGCTCGAGGTCCGGTCTGGCACCCGGGTACTCTTCTTCGGAAGATCCATCGGCTGGCCATCACCCTTACCAGCCCATAATTCCCCCTCATCTCGAGGTTCGGTCTGGCACCCGGGTACTCTTCTCAGGAAGAAGCAACGGCTCGCCATCACCCTTGTCGACACATAATCCCTCGACCTCTCGAGGTTCAGTCGAACACTAGGGTACTCTTCTCCGGAAGAGACAACGGTTCGCCATCGCCTTCACCTACACGTAGACCCTCGACTAGCTCGAGGTCCTATCCAAGCCTCAGGGCAGCACCACCAGGAAGGCCCTGTGATTCGCCCTCCCATTTTTTACAATCATAAGCACTCCTCCACGGCTAGCTCCCGCACCCCCCGCAGGAGTGGGGGGCTTGTGTGACAGGGTAAAAATGGCCTGAGGCCCAACCAGGGCCCAATACAATTCCCACTCAGAAAGGTAAAGATGGCAACCTGGTTCGGCTCCGGACCACTTCAGGGTCGGCGCCGAACCTCATGTTTGCCCTCACGGTGCCGGCCTCCTCGTACTGACGGGCCTCAGTAGCCCTCGGAGTCCGATCCGAGGCAGTCCCACAGGCCGTCCCCCCTCTCTGGCGGGGCAGAAGGAGGACCTGGCGCAGCCTAGGCCCACAGATTCCCCCCAGAGGCACAGGAGGCTCACGATGGGCCACGTCAGCTCCAAATACCGCCAAGGGTTTCGCCACGTCAGCCCTATACCACTCCTGGTATCGCCACGTCTGCCCTAAACCCCCTGGGCCTTCTACCACGTCAGGCCCATGGGCTTTCGGATCCAAACCCGGCCCCCAAGTGGAACCAAACCCAGTTGGGATTCTCTATAAATACTAGACCCACACCCACCTTTTGAGGTAATCAATCTTTTGCCACTTAAATATACCTAGTTATTGCTACTCTCTCACAGAGACTGACTAGAGCGTCGGAGGGTCCGCCACCGGGACAAACCCCGGTGTTTCAGGACCGTCTGCAGGTACACAAGACCTCGGATCCGACCCTTCCGATCCGAGCCCAACCTTCAACATCTTTCCGTGCTCATCGTAGGTCCCAGAAGGTCAACTGAAGGTCGGCAGACGAGCGGCAATCTCCTTCAATACAAATTGAGTCCGAACTCACACCTGGTGCTTCCACACGTTTCTCAGAAACAAATAGCATCAGTGTTCTAAGGTATTCCACGCCAAATACCTCTACGACAGCGCAACAATATTTTTTCAAGCAAGAAACTGCGGTTGAGTCACCAATTTTTAGATATTCATCTGTAGAATCTGCTGAAACACCATACGCGAGCATTCTGAAAGCAGATGTTAGTTTCTGAAAAGTTGACAAACCAAGTTTGCCCACACCATCATGCTTTTGCACAAAGTAATTATCATGATGTTTGACAGCGTCTGCAATCCGATGAAATAATCTGCTACTCATTCGATAATGTCTACGAAATTTTCCTTCACCAAATCGTGGTTGTGGCACAAAATAATCAACCCACAAATTATGTGCAGTTGCCTCACGATCACGATTGATAAGAAAATGTCCAAGAACTGAGCCTCTTTGGGTTGACTGGGCGTCATCTTCTTCGTCACTTGGATGATCCGCCAAAAATTGATTGTTACTAGTAATCATGCCAAGTAACAATTACTGATGTTGTTCCTGCGCATCCAAAATATCTTGGATGACCTACTGGAAGAAAGAGAGAAAAGGCAAAAAAGAAAGAAAAGATTGACAGTAAACGGAGCAATGAGCAAATCAAAGAACAGAATCGAAAAATACAGGAGTTGGTTGAACAAAATCAACAGTTAATGAACACTGGGCGATGTAAAATTGAAAGTATGCATCGTGAACGTGAAGATACAAAAATTATACTGACCAATTAGGAATCCATAACTGATCCGGATGATCGTGAATGGTTGCAAAGCAGAAAGAAGAAAATTCGGGCGAGAAGGGCTTGTGAATCCCAACAAGAAGGACCCACAAATACACCTGGATATTTTCAGGGTCCCTTACGTGATTCAGATCCCACTTTCTATTCGGGGGAGTTCGGTAGTTCGACCCATTTTCCCGGAGAAAATAATGATCATCCCAATTATTAGTATTATTTTTATTCGCTCTTCTTTCAGTATTATGTTTTTTTAATTTTCGATGCTTCGTTCAGTGTTTTGTAATTTTTGATGATTATTTAAGAATTCGTATTTCTCTTTAGTATAATAATTGATATGTATGATTAATTTCTACACTTAAAACAAATCAGGAATAAATTTAATATTGATCTCATATTAAAGATCTCATTAAAAATTAACAATAGTATAATATTGCCTATTATTGTCTATAAATAAAATATTTAAAGAAGTTTTAAAAAAAACAAATCAAACAAATAAATATATACGTATAAATTGCCTACAGCAAATTTTAGATTGGGGGGGGGGGGGGGGGGGGGGAGGGGGTTGCAAAGTAAACAGTTTGCGGTATACGGCGGCGGGGGGGGGGGGGGGGGGGGGTGTTTAACTGTTCGGTAGGGAATGCTCTAAGAAGGAGAATTTTTTGCCGTACTAGGCCACTTTTTGATAGTATTTGCGTTTTTAGGCCAGGTCCCAATCTATTAGCGTTCGTGGGCTAGCCACTGCCACGTCAGCAGCGGCCGCTATTGGGAATAGCGGCCTCTTCATATCCACCAAATTTGTACTCCCACACTTGGTAGAGCACGGGGGGATTGGGCTGAGTATGTGTAAAGAAGGTCGCTAATGCCACTAGCGACCTCCTCCAACTGAGGTCGCTATTCCCAATAGCGACCACAGTGGTAGGCTATTATGAGTCACATTCACATAAGCTGATTTGGCAAACAGCATAATCGCTAATGTCAATCGCGACCTATCATACCTGTGGTCGCGATTGGTAATCGCGACCTTAGTATAAACATCACAGAGGATAAGCTGATTTGGAAAACAGCATAATCGCTAATGTCAATCGCGACCTATCATAACTGTGGTCGCGATTGGTAATCGCGACCTTAGTATAAACATCCAAGACTCATAGTTAGAAGCATTCGGGGGCCCATCTGAGGTCGCGATTGCCACTAGCGACCTCAGTTAGAAGAGGTCACTAGTGCCAATAGCGACCTCTTCATTTCCTGATCCCCTTCGTACACAGCCAAGTGTGGGGGTACAAAATTGGTATCTATGAAGAGGCCGCTATTCCCACGAATGCTAATAGTTTGGGATCTGGCCTAAAAACGCAAATACTATCAAAAAGTGGCCTAGTACGGCAAAAAATTCTAAGAAGGATGGGGACTCAGGTTCTGCAGAGACCTTCAACGTTCTAATCTCAGCCTCATGGGGAAATTAAGCTGGAAACTAGTTTCGGATTCGAAATGTGTTTTGAGTCGCCTTATGAACGCAAAATATTTCAAAAATAAGGATCTAGGTGAAACTACTCTTATCGCGCCGGCATCACATTTCACATGTATGGAGGGGGGTCTACAAAGCTCTGGATGTATGGAATAATTCTTCTTGGAAGGTAGTGAATGGTGAAGATATTGATATCTTTATGTGCAGATAGGTTCCTTCACTTGCTGGTGGGTTCCCAAGACCTCATAATTGGGACCTTGAGTTAGCTAAAGTCTCACAATTAATGTCGCCATCGAGGCACGGGCGGAACCAAGCACTCATTTTCTGTGTGTTCGATGCTACAGTGGCTAGAGAAATATGCAAAACTCTTGTAGTCCTATTGATTGGGACCATCCTAAACAACATGATCTTGTGGTTTGGGATTTCTCTCATCAACGTTTTTCTATCAACTAATCTCCACTCAACCGAACACCTCCCCGGATCCAATCGAGATTGACGTGCTCAATCACATCTGGAAAATGAAAGAGTTACAATCCCGAGTGCAACATTTTGTTTGGAGATCGGTTTCCAAGGCTCTCTTCACCAACTCTAAACGTAAAGCCTAGTTGTCGGTCTCACCAATTACCGATACATGTCAGGTCTGCTCGAGTTCCGAGGAGACTACTCAGCACCTACTACTTGGATGTGATACATCCAAAGCTGCATTCAGGGAAGCGAATGCGAATCGGCCTTTAACCACCGCAGTCTATAACTTCCATAGCGAATGCAGTCCAATGGTGGATGGTTCGAGATAGGGAGGTGAACTTGAAAGTGACCTATACGGTTGCGAATCTTATGTGGTGCTTATGGAAGTCGAGGTGTGAGTATGTGCCATAAGTGAGCAACCACGAGTAATTGGATCCCCCCCCCCCCCAAAAATAAGCCACATTCAAAACTATTTTCCTGAGTGAGCCACTCTCTACCACAACTGCTAAAGCCGCAATTGGGAACAGCGGTTACATCTCTTTTCAAGCTACAGTTCTGAACTACGGCTTCTTCTTTGTTTTTTTTAGATCGCCGTTGTTCCCAACTGCGGCAACAGTGCAAATAGAAAATACTTGAAAAAGAGAGCTAAGTGTGAAGACTTGGACAAAATTCTAAATATTTTTTATGTTAAAGAGAGGTTGTAGTTGGGGCATGCGACCTCGTTCTAAACAGAGTTCGCAGTTCCCAATTGCGGCCTCGACTATACTGAGGCCGCAGTTGAAAAACTGTGGCCGACCTCAAGAGGGTCCCCACTTAATGCATCTGGACTCCTCTCTCTTCCCCTTCACTTTACATCTGTCAACTCTCTCTCCTTCAACTTTGACCCAAATCTCAAACCCTGATCCGAAATTCCTTAACTCCGTCAAATCTCTTCCAACTCCTTTGACTTCTCCAACTCCGTCAAAGTCCCTCGTTATCTCTAACATCATCTCCGCCGTTAAGTTTATGAATTTTTTCCAAGGTATTCATTAAACCCTAAATTATATATTTTTGTTTTCCTAAGAAAATTTTGCTTTATTATGGCTGTTTAAATATAGATTAACGAAATTTAAGCTAAGGTGTTGTGAACGATTGATTCTAAGAATTCGCCTAGGTTTTCATATTTCATATTTGGTTAATATGATTAGTGTAATTATGTTACGTTTGTGATTGGATAATGAACCGCAAATTCATCCATTTATGTGTAGGTATGGATTACAAGATTTTTGTTTAGTTGTGTTATAGGGGGAAAAATACTTTGGGACCCAAAGCTAGGAGCTTGTTATAGAGGTGTTGAACCGGAAATAGTTTGGGCTCATCGTAATATCACAAAGCAAGAATTAGTAGAGAATGTTCATGAAATTACTAAATGGGATAGAGGTGAATGGAGTGTTAAAATCCTAGCTCTGCATGCAATTGAAAAATGAGAAGGACAATAAATTACTAACTGTGATAGAGGTGAATGGAGTGTTAAAATCTTAACTTGGCATACAGCTGAAAAAAGAAGGACAATATTTCATGGTAGTTCTCGTAGTTGATGATAACACTCTTATTGCCATGATTTTAAGAACACTTGATCCAAACTCTAACTGGAATGCATTGGAGTTATATATTGAGAAAATCAAGATTCATATTGGTCGGTCACATGTTATTCGTATTTCAGGCCCCATTTGTGAAGTGCCAATCCATGAGATGAATCTCGACTCCTCCTCGTGAGTCACACGCAAGATTGTCACATCTAGAAGAAGAAATGTTCATAATTCCAACAAGACTAAATTCCATGGAATATGAATTGCCATGTCCTTCTAGTTTGATACGCGATCATGTTGATAATGAAAACAGTATTCAATCCTTCAATCATGCTTCTCTTAACAATGAGTTATTAGAAGATGAAGAAAATAAACAAGATGTGGAAAATGTAGAAGACGATGAAGATGAAGAATATCGACATCTAGATGATAACGTTAATGACGTTGATGACTTGCAACATGATGTCCAACATTCGGTCCCCCTGACTCAATTCATGAGTGCAACTGTATCTGAGTTTGAATCAGGTAACTGGGTTAACAATGCGAGGGTATATCAATTTGGTCAAGAGTCATGTGGCTCATCCGATGTAGGTGAATTGTACATTGGGCAAATGTTTTCAACCAAAGATAATGTCCAACAAGTTGTGAAGATGTTTTTCATTAAAGAACATCGAGAATTCATCACAATGAATTCGACCTAAAGTATATATTCCTTGAAATGCAAATTGGCACCAAAGGTCCATACAAAGGATGAGAGGACAGCAAATCCTGAAGTCGTACATGGGGCAGGTTGTCTATGCAGATTTAGTTCAATCATTCCAAACTAGAAGACATATTTCACGGTGAAGAAATTGCAAGGGCCACATACATGTCTCAATCCCACATTAAATCAAGACCATAATAAAGTTGATTCTATGCTTGTAACAAGCTTGATTTTGAATGTTATGAAGGCACACTTATGAGTAAAACCAAAGGCCATAATTGAGATAGTCAAACTTCAATGCAATTATAAGATTTCTTACAATAACGCTTGGCTTGCAAAACAAAAGGCTATTAAGATGTTGTTCGGGGGGTTTGAAGATGCATATGTGAAGTTGTCTGCTCTTTTATTAGCACTACAATCATCAAATCTAGGAACTTATGTCCATTGGAATAAGGTTGCATCCGGTCCCTGTGATGAAACATTCAAGGCAGTATTTTGGGCATTTGGGGCTTCAATTGAAAGATTTAAGTCTTGCATACCTATTATTAGTATTGATTGAACCAATTTGTATAAAAAATACAAGGATTGTTTATTGATAGCCGTTTCACCTGACACAAATGATTGACTATTTTCATTTGCTTTTGCAATATTAGATGGAGAGAGTATAGAAAGTTGGGCTTGGTTCATGAGTTGTATTCGATATTTTGTCACTGATCACCAAGAGTTATGTCTTATATCTGATAATCATGCAAGTATCTTGTCTGTCATGGACATACAAAATAGATCATGGAATGAGCCACATGTATATCATCGTTATTGTATGCGACATTTTGCTACTATTTTTTTTAGCAAATTTAATAACAAGGCATTGAGTAATAAGGTGAAGGTGGTTGCATGTCAAAATCAGCCGAAAAAGTTTGAGAAACAAATGCCAGAGATTGAAAATGTAAAAATTGATGTTGTCAATTGGCTCAAGGAAAAACCAATCGAGAAGTGGACACTTGTTGCAGATGGAGGACGTCAATATGGCATGATGACAATGAATTTATCAGAAATTTTTAATTCAACTTTGAAAAAGTGTTCATAGTTTGCTTGTGACGATAATTGTGGAGATGATATTCTATCATTTCAATTCTTATTACCTAATATCGTCAATGGACACAAAAGCTTATAAGTGAAAGGCAGATTGGGCTCCGTGAGTTTAAGAAATTCTCGATATACGGCGTGAGAGTGCTAATATGCATAAGCTATCATGTTTCATCATAATCCTGGCTTATTTCGAGTAAGAACAAGTATTCGAGTTGATGGTGGGCATCAAAATGATGGGAATTACACTGTTGACTTGTGTGTGTGCACTTGTACTTTTCAAAAATTTTAGCTCTACTTCCTCCATGTTCTCATGTACTGGCGACTTGTGCAGCTCGAGTTGTTGATTATATAAATTCCTTAGCACTTACTTGGATGCCCAAGTTTCATCCTACGCAAGACCATGCATATTGGCCTGTTCAAATTAGACTGAAACTCATAGCTGATGCAAGACTTAGAAGATGTAAGAAAGGTCGACTGAGAACTACTCGCATTTGCAATGAAATGAATGACAGAGATGGCCGGCGCATGGGGATAACTTGTTCATAATGCGGTGAAAGATGACACAACAAGATTTGTTGCCAGAGTGTAGGACCCTCGAGTAGTACTAGTAGGCCACATGTAATTTATATACTTTTGGATTTTTAAAGAATATGTTAATTTTCATGCATTTAACAAAATCTATTTATTTATGCATGACAAGATGAATGAAGCTACTGGTACAAGTGGCCGAGGACAGGGACCAAGAACGCGAGGTGGACGACCCCCAAGAAGTTCCACCGGGATGCAGACACAAAACTGCATAAATAAACTGTAATCTTGTTAAGTTTTTGATACTGTTATAATATTGTAATAATTTGTGATATATTGTGATGTCTTGGACCTATGATATTTAGACTTGTCATTTTATGGGTGAAATTGTGATTTTGTATTTGTTGTATGTTGTGTTTGGGAATGATGAATCACTCCTGAAAAAGAATCTATTGATTCTCTCTCAATTGGATGGGTCGTAGGTGCGATGATTTACTTCATGAGCGAGGTCTCTCGTTCAAGTCTAGGATAGCCCAGCTACTCTAGGAAAAATAATAGAAGATGAATATGACTCTTTTGAATGACTTGTCATATTTAGTGAATTTGGGATTGTGATAATTTGGATAATTTGGGCTTCTAATTCATTGAACATGTGATATTATTGCGAATTCTAATTTGAGAATTGGGCACTTGTGTTATATTGCTAATGTTGGTGTGATTGTGAAATATTGTGAAAATGTTTGTGATATTGTGATTTCTTCGTGATTTCTTGTGAAAATGTTGAACTTGTGATATTCTGATTTTTCATGATTTCTTGTAATATTTTGATAGACAGTCGACGTAGGGACATTGTAATGTTGGAAAATTGTGAGAAATTGAGAAAACATATGTGTATCGTACTTGTTTTGAGATGTAAACATGACAACAGTGATATCTGATTTTCAGATATCATTGTTTCAACTAAATCTGCAGTTGGGAAGTGTGGCCTCTCTATTTAGGCCGTAGTTTCCAACTACATCCCTAACTATATTTGAAATCAGAATTCACATTATTATCACAAGTTCAATGATTTAGAAGTCCAAATTATCCAAATTACCCAAATGAACACAATCCCAATTTACTAAATATCACAAGTCATTAAAAATACAAAATTTAGAACTAATTACAAAACTTTGTCAAAGACCTAACTTGGTGTGTATCGCGCGGGCATCCTCCTCTTCTAGCGTTGCCTTGGTTGATTAGTACCTAATTGTGTGAGATGTGAGATGGGGATATGTTTGTCGAGATCCTTTATTTCTTGTGGCACAACTTCTTGTTGTGGCTCTTCGTTTAACGGCTCTTCTTGTTGCGGCCCTTTATGTGGTGGCTCTTCTTGTTGCGGCTCTTTGAGTGACGGCTCATCTCGTCAAGCCTGCCGCCTTCGATGCCTCATCACCTTCTTATGTCTACTTGTAGGTGGAACCAGAACTCTCAATATAGCATTGTAACACCCCAAACTTTTCTTTTTTCAAATCTATAACACCAAATTCAATTCTTTCAATTTCTATGTCACTTTAAACATAAACTAAGATAGTTATATTTTAAATAAAATTTTGGCAGAGTTTCCCCTGAAATTTCTGCTTCGAAACACAAAAAACTTACGAAATTCTGTTCTAAATTCCGTAGCTCACAACACAAGAAATATTTTTATGGGCTCCCCAGGCCAAAATGAGCAGAAGCACACAGACAATATAAATATCATGCTCTGGGGGCCAAACTCATAATAGAATATCAATTATCAAATAAAAACCATAAATTTCTTCGAAAACGTAGTAAAGTTTTTTTTAAAAAACTTGTAAAACACACCACAAGGCCCGATACTCCACAACAAGATGGGTGCGGGTCAAAAACATAACATACTATCCCACACTATACTCATCATCGTCATCTACATGTTTATACATCCAAAATACAATTTAAACCACAAATCTTACTATTCATACCACTAACTTATACAAAAATTTCAAGTAAAAGGATCCACTCGACTAAATCTACGTCTTACCTCTGTACTACTGAGGACCTGCAACAGTAGGGGGTCTAGGGCAGTCCAGGGATTCCTCTAACCCCCCAAACACTAAGGGGGCTAGCCATTTCTGGTATGAGTATAATTTACTGGTGTAGAAAATAGATTAAACTGTATAAAGAAAATAGATTACAAATATCAAGATAGTATGATTCAACCTGAAATCTGAACATAACATCATTAATTCACATATATAATTCGTTTACTTATCATATATAATCACATACACAACACTCCTCGTTTACTTTAATTTCACCTCACCATTTCTTTACTTTAATTTCTAATTATACTAAGCAATTACCGTGTTTTACATACTTTAACCACATACTTCACTTACCATTTATTCAATCATATATTATCACACTCCTTTTTATCGCAACTTATCCCATATATTAGTTCTACCATATATCATCACATTCATTCGTTTTCATCACATCTAGTTCACATGCAGTCAATCTCATAATATCACATTCATTCATATCTTTTAACACATGTCATAATATCTCGTAATACGTTAACTTTCATTCTCATTCTATTTTACAATTTATCTTCTCTTCCTTCAGATTTCATCTAACAAATTATTTTAATACTCATTCTCAATTTATCATATCTTTTGCTTTATAACTCATTCTCATCTCGTCATACGACTTTAATTACTTCTCATCATTAACAATAGTATATCTTACTTTCATTTTCATTTACATTTCATTTTACAATTTTACTTTAACTTCCTTCTTGTCCGGTAATACACTGGTAATATAACACCGCACCCCAAAGCCGATAGCTTGGGTAATAATCACCGCACCTCAAGTCGAACTTGGGTAATCTAACATCACATCTCAAGCCGATAGCTCGGTTATGATTTTACTTTATTTTTCTTTTCATCTTACAATTTACTTTACTTTTCATTTCCATTATACAATACCAATATTAGATTAACAATTCACCAACTCACCCTGGGAGTTGTGCCAGGCAGGTAGTTGCCACCATTTCCATGGAAATAGCGGGCGGGTAGTTTCTCGACACACTTCCAAGGTGCATCAACTCCTACCATATCGTATTTTACTTTAATAATCATTCTTATAATACAATTTCTTCATGCTATTCATATTAACACATACCTCCTTTACTTTTTCATTTGTATAATACTTCCACATTTTCTTTTACTTTGATATTAATTTCAATTCATACACTTATTTTACTTTCTCGTTTCCACTTCACAATAAATACTTTATTTACTTTCTCATTCACATTCACATCAATTACTTTTTTTTCTTTCTCATTCACACTTCACTTTCTTTACTTTCTCATTCTTATTTACATTTACTCACTTTATTAATTTGTTGACCAGTGAGCCACAGTATCCCACTCTACTGAAAGCCGACAGCCCGGTAAACACATGGACTTTTACCCCTCCGGGGTCTTACGCATCCGAGACTACGTCTTTCTCCCAGGCTAGGTCAGCGAGGGAAACACTAACCCCAAGAAGAACTTGGGTACTTCCTCCCAGCCGAAGCCAGGAGGGAAAAATACTGACCCCAGGTAAACTGGGTACTTCATCCCAGCCGAAGTCAGGAGGGAAAAACACTAACCCCAGATAAACTGGGTACTTCCTTGCGACATCTGTCATCGAGGAAATATCCGGGCCTCAAGCCGATAATTTGGGCGATAAAAACATGTACCCTAAACATAGTTTGGGTAATAATCACTTACCCCAAGTCGGTCCTTGGGTATTAAGAGGTCTAGCTCAAATCCCTAGGATTTCTGTAGGTACTGGTCAACAGAATACATTTATTTTTATCATTTTCATTTCATCTTTGTCTCTCATTTTATCTCCACACAGCATCTCATCTTTTATTTCAAGAAATTGCCACATCTCGACATTTACCATGAGAATTAATATCATCTCACATTATTATCACATATCATATCATCTTTTATCTTAACTTATTAACACATTCAGTATTCACCATATTATTTATCTTCTCATTGTATCACACATATGCATACACCCGGTTATTTAATTTATAAGATTGCTACATCATATGAGTTCATATCATGAATGCACCCTATTATATATTTCATCACAATACCTCATATCATTTCACCATTTAATCTCCCTTATATCTCCATATATATCACCTTTATACTTTCATATATAATTATATTTCCTTTATAATTTCTCCTTACTATAAAATTTTCCATTTATAACATGAATTTCTCCTTTATAACAAAATTTCTCTCTTATAATATAATTTCTCCTTATAGCATAAATATATATATATAACTCCAGTAATTTTATAAGCACATACACGCCATCCACATCATACAGATGATTACACAACTCCACACATATACACGCCTTTAAGTTCATGTATAAAATACACAACTCTTACCACAAGGGTATAAAACTATATTTATATCACATATGTATAAGCATAACTTTAACTGTATAGTATCGTCAATTCATAAATAAATATATATATATATATATATATATATATACATGGGAAAAAGGGGTACGAGCAACTTGCTCATTTAGTGAAAATCCTTAAAAGGGTTAGTTGTCCAATGTATCACATGCATGCCACATAATCAATTCCTCATTTACTAAATTAGCAAGTTGCTCTTGTCTCTTTTACCATATATATATATATATATATATATATATATATATATATATATATATATATATATATATACACACACACACATACATACATATATACATCTCCCGTAACACATATATATATAAATTTCAACACACTCGCATACACATATATATATATAATTTCCTTACATCGAATAGTTCACTTTATATATATATATACGGTACACTTAACGTATCACACTAAGCAATTCATAACATAACTTTTTTTACATAACACAACATATACATAAAATATAAGAAATCATACTCACTTAATATCCCACGAAGACTCGAAGCATCACTTCTCCGTCCCGCATCCAAAGTCGCTAATATCTCTTATTATCAAATTTCAAAGCAATTAGGGCTCAAAATATCCAAACCAGTCACAGGAACTAATAACACTAATCCTAATATCACTCAGGCATTTTATTGAACGCTTAGGATGCACGTGATATTCAAATTCCTACAGGATTTACCTCCATAAAAATTTCTAGAAATCACCCCATACTATTCTAATGGTTCAATTACAATTTCTTTTACCATGAAAGCGATAATTCTTACATATTTACTTCCCATTTATAAACCTAAAACCCTAATTTATGTGCAACTTACAAAATCTCCAATAATTTGCTAATTTTTTGACTCTAACATCAAAATAAACATCTAACCAACCCTTTACTCCGCTTCTAAGCAAAAGAAATTAAAAGCATCAGAAATTACACAAATAATTAAAAAGAAATATACCTCTACTAAACCATTTCTCCAAATCGACTCCACCACCAGATAGAGCATCCTCCACTTAGCCATCCCCTTGAATTAATTTAAAAAACATGAAGAAATGAAGTGGGTTTGAGCGGGGAAGTGTCGGCCGAAATGGGTTGGGGTTTTGGTCTGGGCGGGATCGAAACTTGGTAAAGGAGAAGGAGAAGAATACGGCGGGGGGGGGGGGGGGGGGGGGGAGGGGGGGAGGGGGGGGGGGGGGGAATTAAATAAAATATAAATATAAATATAAAGAATTTTAAAGGGAATATTTACATATAAACCCCCAATCTCAAAAATATTTCAAATCAACTCCAACTCTATACTTTAAAAATACTGACAATACAAAATACCTAAAATTATCTCATAATAATCCTCCAAAATTATAAAATAAAAAAATAAATAATATTTCTTCACATAAAATCTCAACTCGCAACTCCAATATATTAATAGTACCGATTCAACACAAATATCAACACCAATATCAATATTTAAAAATGAAATAAAATAAAATACACCTAAAATAATTCTCACCACTCCAAAGATATAAAAACGGGTATTTTCAGTATTTTAAAAATTCGAGGTGTTACTGTAACCCCTTTTTTTTCATTTTTCGTATCTTTTGGTGTATTTTTCTCTCTCTTGGATATTTGTACTCTCTTGTATTTTTCTGGACCGTATATTGGAATTATTTTCAATATATATTCATTTATTTTATTTTGAGCTCTTTGTGTTGATTTTTTGTCTTTTTGCTTCGTTCTTCATCGATTGTTGTTCTTTTCTTTTTATTTGGTCCTCGTCCTCTTTATTTTGTTCTTGGGTGCTCATGGTGATTCAGTTGCTTATCCTATCCCCAATCCTATTGGTTGATCCCTATTTGATTACCAAAGCCAAATTAAAACCACAATCCTATTTTGAATCCTATACAAATTGCATCCAAATCAAATCCTATTAGACTAATCCTATTACTACTCCTAAACTACCCACAACCCAAATACCCAATACCCATCTCAAACTACTAAATCCTAATAATCCCTATATAAATATCCCTCATCTCACCCTAAACCCTAACCCTAGTCTTTCCATCTAACCCCAGCCTCCCCTACCCTCTCTCTCCCCGCTGTTGCGCCGCACCCGATGCCTAGCCAACCCCTGACACCCTCTTCCCTTCGACCTGCACCTAGCCCCGATCCCGATCCCACCTCACCTTGCCGCAACCACCACTCCATCCCCCTAGCCGAGCACTCCTTCACCCGAGCAATCCTCCACCATCTCCACCTCTCTTCCCTCCCTCCGGCACCGTCGACCAGCAGCCAGCCAAGAGGTCGCGCCGTCCCGATGCTATCTCTCTTTCTTGATCTCTCGCACTTGTGGAGTTCGCACGTGTGATCGTGTGGATTGTTCGTGGGTTCGTTGATTTTGATTCGTAGATTTTGTTCGTTGCCTGGGAATCCGTTCCCGTTATTCTTGGTGTTCGTTTCGTCTTCGGTTAAGGCAAGTAACTTATACTCAACTTCCTTTGTATGATACACGTCATAAATTCCGCTTGTAGTGTAGTTGGATTCTAGAGACAACTCGTGTGTGTGTTATTCTTGATGAGTATTGTCTCTATAGTGTTTTTGACCATAGTTGCCTCACGATACATATGACATGAATTAACCTAGGAGTGACCGTCTCTTGATGTGATGTATATGCGAAACAAATATGAGAACTAGTGTGCTTGTAAAATCCATGTGATATACTTGTTGTGGCCATGTCGTATACCATATTTCATATTGTTAGGACACTTAGTAGACTCTAATTCATGTTTAGTAATGTTTCGATCAAGTTTCGTGTGATTCGTGTTGGTTTTGTTCCTAAAGAAAATTCTGTGTTTTGTTGATAATCTGTCTTGATCAGTAATTTAGACCATATTAAGGTCAGTATCTTAATTTCAGTATAAAACATTATTTTAATAGGAATTTGTCTTCTTTCCAACCCCTCTGACCTTGATCGATTTCGTTTTCTTATGTGTGAGATATGACTGTTTTACTACAGAGGTGTAGATCATTTCCAGATTTTGTTTCTCGATGATTTTGATGACTAAACTATTTTGATACTTGTGCTACACATATTATTTTGATCTAAAACTTTGGTCAGTATTTCTATGTCTATATAGGGATAACCCAGAATTTTGTTAGATTTTATTGATGAGTTTATATGCCGTTTCATACTTGTTTACAAAATCTATACTTGCTGGATTTTGCTCGCTGTTCTGTAAAGATTTGTATTTTCACCCTTATTCCTCTTTCTATATGAAAAATATTTATGAAATATGAAAGATAGATTATTTTGTCTATTTTCTTCTCCCTTTGGCAGATTTGGATTGTTTCACGGTTTGCGAGATATTACAGTTTTCGTACAGCAGTATTGGGAATTCCAGATTTGCCAAACTATCATTTCTTGATGTTTTCTGATTTTTGTTGGCTAAACTAATCTTACTGGAAAATTATGAAACTTTATATTCTGATACTATACATATAGGAGAATATCCCAGATTTTTTTTGGATTTATTCGAGATGTTTTAATGCTGTTTTCCTGACTGTGAATTCGATTTCCTGATTTCTGGCTGAATGTGTTTTCTGGATTCAAATCAGTTTTGAGACTTGATTTTGTAAAATACTATATGACTTATTTATACTCGTCGAATTCGACCGGGAGTCTATTTTCTTGACCTTTCGACGGATTCAGATTTGCATTTTTGTAACAACGGAAATCAATGTTTTACTCCAGTATGGTCTTGCTGTCCAGAACTTGAAATCTCGTTATTTTATCCTTTTGTGTGTTATCTTTCACCCATACATGTTTACCATGCAACTCGAACTTGTATATGCTTGCTTTTTTCGTGACACATACATGCTTGTTTGACTTTAATAATAAAATTAACCAAGCCGGGGTTTAAAGGGACATATCTAATAGTGGATAATTCAGAAACGTGTACTCGGAAGAGAATCTATTGATTCTATGTAATATTTGGCTTGATATGTGAGACTTGGCTTGATTACTTGAGGCTTGATATTTCACTACTTGAGGCTTGAATATTTCACTTGGCTTGATACTTGATACTTGAGGCTTGATACTTCACTCTTGAGGCTTATTTACTTGATACTTGAGGCTTGATACTTCACTCTTGAGGCTTATTTACTTGATACTTGAGGCTTGATACTTGATACTTGATTTCTTAAGGCTTGTCCCTGAGTATACTGTCCTATATGCTTCACTATGAAATCTAAAGCGAAACTGTATGTTGTAGCAACCATGCGGTGTGGGATGCATGAAGTGCTACCTAGATAGTAATAACTACAAGACTTAATACATGACACTTGAACATGATACATACTTACTTGATGCTTGAACATGATACTTGATACTTGTACTTGACTACTTGACACTTGTTACTTGATTCCGTGATACATAACACTTGATACTTGATATTTGTTACATGATACTTGTTCACTTGACACTTGATACATGTCACTTACACTTGTTCACCTTACCATGCTAGTTGTTAAACTTGATATCATGCCTATTCCATGTTATTAGTTAGTTTTTCTCATGTACTTGTATCCTGCATTACAAGCGACCCGTAACTTGCAATTGACGGGTACTTATTTTCTCTTTTCCTCTTTCATGCAATTGTTAAATTGCAGATTTTGGAGAATAGGTTCCAGATGGTATCGGTGACTTGAGTTACTAGTTGCTGAATCTTGTTATTATTATTTCTTGTAGCTTGCTTGAACAATATTGTATTTGATACTTGGATTTGTTTTGTATTTGGGCAACGTGACCCAGAATTTTTGACTTATTCGGATCATGACTATTTGAGATTAATATATTTGGTTTCAAGTATTCTTGTTGGTATTTTGGTTCACATGTGCATGTTGATTGATATTTTTGCTTCTGACTCTGATTAATCTCGTGAATATTGTAAAGATTCTGAATAGCTTATGGATGATGAAAATCATTCGCTGCGTATCCGTATTCCGTATTCTCTTTTGGGAAGTAGGGCGTGACAGTTACAAGCATCAAGCATCGCTCCCTCACCAACCTCTTCGAGTTGCAACCTGCACAGCTTAAGAATCTCGTGTGCGAACTCCTTGATGTCATTGGCCACATTATTTGTCAAGGTCTTAGCGCATTTACGTGCAATATTCCATGCATTTTCAATATGTAACAAATTAGAAAGTATTAACATACAAATTATAATAATTAGAATGGGAAAATTTGTTTAAGTTAAATATATGAAATAAACCAAAAAAAATTATATCTTATGATTGATCAAGAAGACACGTCCTCGGTTGATACACGAGTTGAATAGTGGAATACTCGGGCGCTGGTTCCATCTCTCTCCTCAGAACCGGAATCTGGATCCCTGCTGGTATTGTCGATGGATGATATATAGTCGTGTGACCCTCCGATACCAAGACGTGTCGATACCGTGAAATGAGCCATCATAAGGAAGAATACCCTTAGCAATCATATCAAACAGTCGGTCATTCCATGCTTCAAAATGGACCCGATGAAAAGTTTCCCAATTGTGATCATGGAAGCAACTCATTCCCTTTACATTATGCAGGGTAGTGTCGTACGATCGAGGTGTTAGGATGCTCTGTTGCAGTCCAAACTGTCGAAGGATTCGGTCGAGGAAGTAAAACTCTACTATAGAAAAGTTTATGAGTGACGCACTCACCAATCACAGCTATCTCATCGTCGTGCATGCTGGTGGTAGCCTATCCAATCTGTTGTTCATGTACAACTCCCACACGACATACTCATCCCATAGCTGATCAAGCTCATCTTTGTAGTAGGTCAAAACACCCTGTGAGATATCCCTCCACGTGTGTCCCCCAGTCCAGTACACACCTAGCGGAGCCAACATTGCCTCAATGTGTTTCAACAACCACTGCGACTGCATACTTATTCAGGGTCGTCATCATGTATACGCTCCCAACTCCATATCTGCAGTATCACCATCTACCCCATCATTTGCACCGTATTCAATGCCTCCATACACAAACTTCGGTACAAAAACAGTAATACCACACTACCCCAACTATACTGGCCGGAAATGCTAAGATCAACAATCAATGACAGATACATCAACAACACAATATCCCCCGAGAAGTTCAGCAAGATAACTCCTGCAAAAAATGTTCTTGAGTGTAGCACTCAACTCGGAAATCTGTTGAGTTAGCGTTCAAGAACCAGGAGAACTACTACTTAAGCCATGAAAGTCATATCGATTGGCCTACAAATATCATCTCACCTGGCTCAACACCGAGTTAGTCTCTAACCAACTCCTCTTCATCAAAGGCCATACTCCTAGTCATAGTGATCCCATCCACCAGAAGTCCCTAAATGACCACACTTGGAGTGTCACGGTCATCTCGCCTACGTGTAGATGGAATGAATGTATCTCAGGCCGCCATCTCTCAAGAAGAGCAGTAAATAGCGCACAATCTAGCTTCATCGTTCCCATCAATCCTATTCCATAGAATCCTGCATTGACTAACAAGCCGTGTGTACGCAGATGCCTGGGTAACGTCGTGTGCGTACGGATCGTGCACTTCTTTGATGAGCATTCCACACTGACTGAAACTTATGGCACTGTTGTAGCGTCAGGAGTATAGGGTTGACGGGTCCTGGACCTCTAGGTGCAATGAACGATGAAGATGCCTGACCAACGTCGATAGGAGTAAATGATAGGCCAACATCTTACATAAACATGATAAATTAGTTTAACTAGTTACAACATTATATCTAGAAATTCAAAACCATGTTAAGGAATCATAGTAAACTTACATGTATAGGCTCGTTCGCGTCCCCGGCCACCACTAGTAGAGGGTCGTCGGCCACTTGTACCAGCAGCCACATCCGTATCGTCATAAAATAAATTGATATTTTTTAGTAAATACTTGAAAATAAACATATTATTCAAACATCCAAAACATATTGCCTACCCGGGACCTACTAGTACTACCTGTGGGTCTGCGCGTTCATACCATTATGTCGAATATGACACTGCATTATTGAAAATATTAGACGATTAATATGGTATATGATAGCATACAATTCTCTGTACACTACTTATATTAATCCAATCATAAGCACAACATACATTCACCAAACCTAATTGTGCCTTCATAGCATCTCAATACACTACTCATATCAATCTATACGTATACAACAAATCTAAAATTTGCAAGGCATTATCCAATGACAAAGATTACGTTTATACACTACTCTTATTAACCAAACCGAATTGTGCATTCACATCTCAATACACTACTCATATCAATTCAAACGTATACAACAATCTCAAATTTGCCAGTCATTATCCATTCACAGCATAATAAACGAATCTGAGTATGAATCTCAAATATTATAGTTTAGGGTTTTACAATTACCTTGAAAATTTACGGAACTTGATGGCGGAAGATGACGACGTAGATGATGTCATAGATGAGTGGGGAGGATGCTAAAGACGCAGTGAGCTTTTGAGTTAGGATAATGATTTGGAGACAAAGTGGTGAAATTGGGGGAAATGTCAAGGAATTAGAGCATTGGGATTAGAGAGATCCAAGTGTTAGGAGAGAGAGGTGGTAGAGGAAGAGAGGAAAAATGTCAAGAAATTTTTGGAAGAGATTTGACAAAGATGGAGGAGAGGTCGCAGTTGGAGAATTTTGGGATCTAGTGTTTTTTCGATTTGGATTTCAGAGTGGAGGAGAGAGAGTGGAGAAAGAAAGTGAATGAGATAGAGAGGCCTGATATAGCGCTATCGAAGTGGCTCCCGTCTTGA
Organism: Hemerocallis citrina; assembly: GCA_017893485.1. Lineage (NCBI taxonomy): Eukaryota > Viridiplantae > Streptophyta > Magnoliopsida > Asparagales > Asphodelaceae > Hemerocallis > Hemerocallis citrina. The sequence continues at coordinate 73,913,679 of CM030366.1, read as the reverse complement.
GGTCCTAGTTCCCAACTATAGCCTGAGTATAATTGAGGCCTCTGTTTAGAACTAAGCCGCAGTCCCCAATTACGGCCTTTCTCTAACATACAAATACTTACAATTTTTCATTAAGTCTTTACCGCTTGGCTCTCTGTGTCTAAAGTATTTTCTATCCGCACTATTGCCGTAGTTGGAAACTGCAGCGATCTGAAAAAAGAAGAAGAAGAAGAAGAAGCAACTGCAGTTGGGAACTGCAGCTTCAAAAAAGCTATAGCCACAGTTTTCAATAGCGACTTAAGTTGACGTGGCAGAGAGTGGCTCACTTAGGAAAATAGTTTGGAAAATGGCTTAAATAAATCGAGTAATTGTGGTTAGAGCGGGACGAAGAATCCACCTTTGGAAGCTGATGGCAGAGTTGAAGGATCACCGATAATCCATCCAACAATGAATCCCTTTCATTCACCCGGTTTGACACCGCAAATTGTAGTTTGGGAATGGGGATTATTTTCAGAAGCATCTATAAGAGGTAATTGCAAAGTTCCAACCTCTCACCTAGCCATGGGAGAAGCTTCGGATTCTCACCTCAGTTCAATTACTATTTGTTGTGATGCATCGGAGGTGGTTGGAATCGTGCGATGGTTCAACTCCCCATCCAATGCAAACATCTCTGGGAGGCTCGAGCATATTACTTAGATACTCTACCTATATTAGAGTGATTCATGTTTTTTTTCCGAAGCAAAATGTGGAATATGGCCACCCTGTTTCATTAATAAGAGCTTAACGAAACAAATCTAGAGTACTGGGCCAAAGTACAAACTACAGACAGAAAATAAAATATACATGAAACAACATAACATGTACAAACAACAAATCTAGAGTGATTCATGTTAAGGCCTACGGGAGAGAGAGAGTATAAATAGGCTCACTTGTTAACCTCGGACGCCTTTGCACTGGATTGTTAGGTAACTGGGAAGCTGCGTCTATCCCCACCACCCTTATTCCTTCTAGATGTAATCAGTTCAGTAAAATGGCTACGGCCATCCTTCTCCGAAAAAGAAAAAAAATTATTATTTTTTCTAAAAAAATTGAGTTGTTCTCACATTTGACGGTTAGTTGGGCTTCATATTCTAGTTGTGGCAAAAAAAAAAAAAAGATCGTTCTAGGGCTTCAAAACGACCTGTGCATTAAGCCCAACAACCCACTACCTCTGGTATATAAACAAATAACTCTCTGAAAGAGAAGAAAACCCAGAAAAAAAAAAGAAGAAAAGGGAATTTTTTTTTTTCTTCAAGAATGAGGCTGCTAACACACAACATGCTCTCGTCCAACATCAAGGGCGTCACCAACGGCTTCCCCCTCCGCCTCGAAGTCACCAAATCCGTCGACAAGGAAGTCGACTTCAACCCCGACTTCCTCAAAAACATCTTTCCCAAAATCGAATACAAGGCCCTCGTCGTCGCCGCCCGATCCCTCAACTACCTCGACCTCCCCGACGACGCTGCCGATCCCGCGGTGCTCGACTCGCCGGAGTTTCTTCGCCGCTTCCACCACGCGCTCCTCGAGATCCACGTGGAAGAGGGCAATCTTGTGTGCCCCGAGACTGGGCGGAAGTTTCCGATCAACAAGGGGATTCCCAATATGTTGCTCCATGAAGACGAGGTCTGAGAATATTAGCTATTTTAATGGGTTTTTTTTTAGTGTGTTTTAGGGTTTTGGGATGTGTGAGATTTGGACGGGTTGTGGTGTTATTTGGGATATTATTAATTTAAACAAGTTTGGAATTGTAGTATTTCTCGTCCTAAATTTATTGTCGAATTATATTTTGAGGGAAAGTTGAGGTAAGATGGAAGAAACGATTACGGATCGTTGACTGATGGCGGTTTTGAGGAGTTTAGAGTGATGAATGTGGATCTGTTGAATACATGGAATTTTTATCCGATTTTGTGTCATTTGTGAGTTTAGATTTTGATTTGTGTGTTGTAGCTTGTTTGGTTGTCGTTGATAGCACAAAAATGCAACATAATAAAAAGAGGATGCCGGTCCTATACGAATGGCTCACTAAAAATTCATCATCCATCACAGGATCCATATTATTCAAATTGATCTACATATCATAGAACATATAGTGAAAGAAGAAATTGCTAAATTTGAATAAGTTTTGCCCTATCATTATGAGCCTGTAAAATAAACAACTATTGCATCATTAATATATGTTCTAAACACATTTAACTTTGATAATATTTCATTCTCTTGTGTTTTATGATATGTTGAACATTTTTAACAGTGTGGATCATGCATTTGGAAGGAGAGATATTTCTTAAGGTGCCATAGAAGAAAATATTCTTTTTTGTCACTTTTTGTTCCGTTTTCTCTTATAAAAATGTGTTACGCAACGACTCGGCTCTTCTACATCAAAACTGTTTCAAGATCCTAACCCGAAGCATCACAGTGAACTACAAATCCACCTGAACCATCTGGAATAGTTAACACAGGCGCTGACGTCAATATGTTTTTCAACTCAACAAAAGCCTCATTGCACTCATCAGACCAACAAAACTTCTGATCATTCCCAGTCAATTTAGTCAACGGTTCTACTATCTTCGAAAAATTCTGGACGAATTTTCTATAATAGCCAGCCAAACTAAGAAAACTCCTGACCTCTGAAACTGACTTGAGAATAGGCCAATGTGAAATCTTGGGAGGATCCACAGAAACATCATCGCCAGAAATAATGTGCCCCAAGAAAGAAATTCTATCGAGCCAAAACTCGCACTTTTAAGTTTTCCATAGAGCTGATTCTCTCTTAAAGTCGGCCACCACAAATCAATCCAAGAACTGAGATAAAACTCGCTTCATAAGACTCATGAATACAACCGGCGCGTTCGTGACTCCGAACGGCATTACAAGATACTTATAGTGCCCGTATCTAGTTCTGAAAGCAGTCTTCTGTATATCAGCAGCCCTCACCTTAACTTGGTGATATCCAGAACGAAAATCCAACTTCGAGAAAACAGCAGTCCTACTCAACTGATCAAACAAATCATCTATCCTGGGCAACGGATACCGATTCTTCACAGTAACTCTGTTCAGTTCCCGATAATCCATGCACAGTCGACGATTACCATCCTTCTTGTCAACAAAAAGGATTGGAGCACCCCAAGGCGAAACACTAGGTCTAATGAAACCCAAATCAAGCAACTGCTGAATCTGCAATTTAAGCTCTGCCAGCTCAACCGGTGCCATCCTGTAGGGACTCTTCGATATCAGCGTTGTTCCAGGCTGAACATCAATACCGAATTCCACTTTCCTATCAAGGGGTAAGCCAGGAAATTCATCTGGAAAAACATCTAAGAAATCCCGAACTACTAGAATCGCAGCCTCACAGCCTGAGTGCAATTTCATCGCACAATCCACCTGTTCAACTGCAGTCTTTGTTTGACCAAGAGAAGACTCCCCTGCATAGAACTCGAATTCCGCTCGATCTGAAATTCTGAAGATAACTTTCTTGCCACGGCAATCAATAATGGTATAGGCTTCACCCAACCAATCCATACCGAGAATAACATCGAATTCCGAATTTTCAATTATAATCAGGTTGGCTTTGAAATCTGCATCCCCAATAACAATGGAACATTGTCTGCACTCACGGGAACATATGACAACTCCACCACCTGTCACAATGTTTCAAGCCTCTGACATGTTGCTACAGTCCAACTGATGGCGAACGATAAATCGAGAGGAGACAAAAGAATGGGTTGCCCCAGAATAAAAAAGAACATGGGCAGGAAAAGTGCAAACAAGAATGATACCTAAAAGGAATCAAAGACAAGGAGAAAGAACAGACAAATAAGGGATAAAGAGAAGCAAACAAGGAATCAAGGGATTGAATAAGAAGGGATCAAAATGAATGGAATAAGACTATATCCAGATCAATGTTGATAATAACTGACTCATTTATGCATGCATGGTTGGTGAAATATTGAGAAGATCCCAGTTTGAGCCAAGCTTGTTTAACATATTAGGCAACTAATATATTAGCCAAACCTAGTGCTCTGATACCACTAAAAATCCTGTCACGCCCCGCCGCTTCCCAAAAAGGAATACGGAATACGGATACGCGACAAAAGCCTAGCAAATGATTTTCATCATCCATAAGCTGTTCAAAAATCTTTCCCACATATCACAGAAATAATCAGAGTCGGAAGCCAGAAAAGTATCAACCAACATGCATAATTGAAACAAGATACCAACAGAAATTACTTGAAACAAAAAATAATAATCTCAAATAATCAAATTCTGAACGAGTCAAATATCCTGGGTCATATCGCCGAAATACAAATAAATATCCAAGTAATCAAGTACATTTTATTCAAGTTCAAGTAACAGATAATAACAATAATAAAGTAGAAACTCCAGCACTAATACATCATCTTGCCAATACTATCTGGCAGCTGACCATCCTAATCTACAAATAGTAAATTTGCAGGAGAAGGAAAAAGAGAAACAAGTACCCGTCAATTATAAGTTACGTGCCACATATAATGTAAGATACAAGTACATGAAAAAAACTAAACAAATCTAAATAATAGCAGAAACAAACCTAGCGTGGTATACTAACATGTGTCAAGTGTCAAGTCAAAAGGCATGCAAACAGATATACAGATAGTATCAAATATGGTGTCAAGTGATAATGTCAGACAGATAACAGATAATCAGATAATCAGATAACAGATAGTTAGATAGATATAACAGATTCAGATTCAGATTTCAGATACAGATACCGATTCAGATTTTTATAAGTCTTGTATTAATTACTAACTAGGTAGCACTTCATGTGCCATTTTTTTATCACATGGTTGCTACATTCAAAACAGTTGCGTTTGTAGATTTCGTATGGGATCATATAGGGCCGTGTATTCAGGGTTCAGACAGATATCAGATAACAGATCCAAACAGACAGATAACAGACGATCATGTAACATGATCTGATACAGATAACAGATAATCAGATGGAAAACACGGGCCTCCTTCTAAGTACACATTTCTATGCTTTCCCACTACTACATCTTTCCCTTAAACCCCGGCTTGGTTACTTTTATTATGGTTATCAATAGACATGAATGTGTACGGAATAGTGTCAAACTAACATGGTATAATCAGCATTAGGTTCAGGGAAACAAATAAATATGCCTAGATAATATACAGTCACATAAACGAGCAAAACAGTGTATGTTCATATTCAGGACAGCATGACAGTACAGTACTAAATCAGCGAATTCCGTCACTACAGAAATGAAAATCTAGATCCGTCGAAGGCTCTGGAAAATAGACATCCACACGAATCCAGCGAGTATAATTAATTCATATAGTAATTCACAACATCTTAACTCAAAATAGGTTTGAAAACAGAAAACATGTTCAGTCAAAAATCAGGAAAACGAATTCTCAGTCAGAAAAACTGCATCAAAATCTCTCAAATAAATTCAGGCAAAAATCTGGGGTATTCCTTTATATGTATAGAATCAAAATATAAAATTTCATAATATTCCAGAAAAATTTGTTTAGTCGTCAAAAATAAGAAAACATCAAGAAACGTCACTTTGGCAAATCTGGAGTTCCCAACACTGCTGTACGAAAACTAAGATATCTTGCAACCAGTGAAACGAAATCCAATTCCGTCAAAGGGAGGTGAAAATAAATAAAACAAACTAACTTTCATATTTCACAAATATGTTTTATACAGTACAAGGAAACATAGTGAAAATAAAGTTCTTTATAGAACTGCGAGCAAAATACAGTAAGTATAGATTTCATAAACGAGTATGAAACATCACATAAAACTTATTAATAAAATCTACCAAAATTCTGGATAATCCCTAGATATGTATAGAAAGACTGACCAAAGTTTCAGATCAAAATAATATACTTAGCATAGTTCTTTAAAATAATTTATCATCAAAATTACCGAAAAACAGAATCTGGAAAAGACCAACACCTCTGTACTAAAACAGTCCTAACTCAGTCATACGAAATGAAAATCAAGCAAGGTAAGAGGGGTTTGAAAATAGACGAAATTATCTAAAACTCATGTTTTATACTGAAATCAAGATACTGACTTTAAAATAGTCGAAAACAGCAAACAAAACATAACAGTATCAAAATATAATTTTTTCCATTGAAAACAAAATCAATATAGATTCAAGAAAATTGATCCAAACACATCCAAACATGAAATTGAGTCTACCCAATATCTAAACATCATGAATTTGGGTATCTAACATGTCCATACCAAGAATTTCACATGAGTCTCAACCAAATCACTAATTTTCACATAAGTCTCACATACACAATCAAAATCAAGAACGGGCGAATCCTAAGTTAATTCATGCCCAAATGGTGTCGTGAATCAATCTATGGTCAAATTTTCACAATAGAGACAAAACACATTAAGCATATCACAAACAAGAGTCGTCTCTAGACCCAACTACACTATAGGTGAACTTTTGAACTTGTATCATACAAATAAATTGGAGTACAAGTTACTTGCCTTAATTTGGGGATGAAGACCGATGAAAACGAGAATAGAAGCAAAACCCACTAACGAAAATCCGCTAATCCACGAATCAAAGCAACACGAGCAAATATCTTCACACGAACGAACTCCCAAAAGCGCACGACGATCAAAGTGGCTTGCGGCCACAAGAGAATCACCACGAGAGAACTAGGGGCTTAATGGTGCAAGAGAGTTGCTATGGTGGTGTGGGGAGAGGGTCGGGATGGTCAAGGAGAGGGGGAGTGGAGATCGGGTGTAGGAGATGGGGGTGCTCGGTGTGGGTTGTGGCCGGAGGGGATGGTGTAGGCCGAGAGGAGTGGTCGGCCTGGTGGATTTTTGGGGTCGAATTGTGTGTGCAGCCGGAGGGAGAGAGAGAGAGATGGAGGCTGGGTATTGGAGAGGGAGAGAAAATAGGGTTAGGGTTAGAGTTTGTGAGGGGTAGTATATATATATATAGGGTTTAGTTGTGGGTTAATGTGTTAATGGGTATTAGGTGTGGTAGTAGATTTACAATTGGATTTTGGATTTTGGATCAGATAAAAATAGGAATGTAAATAGGATTGAGAAATTTATTTGGCTTTGAAAATCTTATTAGGGATCAAATTTATAGGAGTGGGAAAAAGACAACCAAAACACCACCACAATACCAAGGAAAATAAAAATAAAGATAACGAAACCAAAAATGAGGGAAAGATCAAAATAATGAAAAACGAAACAAAAATGACAATCAATCAAACGCAAGGAGCTCAAAATGAAATAAAACGAGTATATATTAAAAACAACTCCAATATACGATTCCAAAAAAAAATACAAGAGATAAAAAAAATACACCAATACGAAAAATACAGTCAAAAATACACACAAAAAAAGAAAAACAGGGGTTACAATCCTACTCACCTAACAGAAAAATTTCGTCCTCAAAATTCAAAAGAAGATACATAGGGTAATCCCCAAAGAAGATAAAACAAAACAAAACAACTCAAACAAATGAGGAAACTTCTGCTGAATCTCCTCCTCCAGCACCCAAGTCGACTCACCAGGCGAGTGAGGATTCCAAGCAACACAAACCAACTTGATGACCTTGTTCTTAAGCACTTTTTTCTGCCGATCCACAATAGCAACTGGCGGAATCTCACAAGTCAAATCCGGCCGAACGGTCAACTCATAATAGTCGATCACGTGGCTCTCATCTCGGATATATCTTCTGAGTTATGAGACATGAAAAGCATCGTGCTCTCCTGATAAAGCTGGCGGTAATGCAAGACGATAGACCACCTTGCCTACTCGCTCCAAAATCTCAAACGGTCCAATAAACCTCAGGCTAAGCTTGCTCCCGCCACCGAACCGAATGACACCGCACCAAGGTGATACCTTAAGGAAAACACGGTCACCAACAACAAACTCCAAAGCCCTACGATGAACATCAGCCCATCGCTTCTGTCTGTCCTGAGCTGCCTGCAAGTGCTTCCTGATCTGAACCATAACATCCACCGTCTTGGTGATCAACTCTGGACCCAACAACTTTCTCTCACCAATGTCATCCCAGCGCATTGACGATCTGCACTTCTGCCCATAGAGTGCCTCGAACGGAGCAGCCTTAATACTAGCTTGAAAGCTGTTATTGTACGAGCACTCTACGAGATGCAAATGATCCTCCCATGATCCACCAAACTGAAGCATACAGGACCTCAACATGTCCTCAAGAATCTGAATAATCTGCTTTGACTGTCCATCAGTCTGGGGATGCTGTACTGTACTTTAATTTACTCCCTAATCTGTTCTGAAGACACTCCCAAAACTGATATCTGAATCTCGTATTCCTGTCGGATACAATACTGACTGGAACCCCATGAAGTCTAACAATCTCTTGCATGTACCTCTCAGCAAGGCTCTTAGTAGACTGACCGACACGAAAAGAAATGAAGTGAGCACCCTTCGTCAAACGGTCGACAATCACCCAAATAGCATTATGACCCTTAGGACTCCTCGGCAAAGCGGTCACAAAATCCATAGTGATATATTCCCACTTCCACTCTGGAATAGGAAACAGTTAAAGAAGTCCAGCGGTTCTCTGATACTTTGCCTTAACCTGCTGACAGATCAAACATTGAGAAACAAACCGAGCAACAGCCATCTTCATACCATGCCACCAGAAATGAAGCTTCAAATCCCGATACATCTTAGTACCACCGGGATAGATAGAATACGAAGACTGGTGAGCTTCTTCAAGCAACCTCTGACGAACTTCACCCTTAGGAACACATAACCGGAAACCAAAACGAAGCGAACCATCTGCATGAATAACCATGTCCGTCCTGGACCCAGACTCAACCTCAGCTCGAAATTTCTGCAACTGCGCATCACTAGCCTGCGCCTCTTTGATCTGCTCAACAAGAGACGACTGCAACTGGAGCGCCAAACAACTCTGACTAGAATTCAGCAACACAACATCCAACTCCAACCTCCACATCTGCTCAATGAGATCACCCTGCTGAGTAAGAAACATTACTGCTGGTCTCCTGCTCAATGCATCTGACACCAAGTTTACTTTACCAGGATGGTAGTGCAAACTGATGTCATAATCGGCCATAAGTTCCAACCAACCATTTTGCCTCATGTTTAACTCCTTCTGGGTGAAGACGTACTTGAGACTTTTGTGGTCCGTAAAGATCTCCACTCGGTCTCCAAGTAAATAATGCCTCCACAGCTTCAAAGCATGAATCACTGCCGCTAACTCCAAGTCATGAGTAGGATAGTTCTTCTCATGCGGCCTCAACTGCCTCGATGCATATGCAATGACTCGGCCCTTCTACATCAAAACTGCTCTAAGACCCTTACCTGAAGCATCACATTAAACTACGAACCATCTGGAATAGTTAACACAGGCGCTGACGTCAATCTATTCTTTAACTCAACAAAAGCCTTATTGCACTCATCAGACCAACAAAACTTCCGATCCTTTCCAGTCAATTTAGTCAACGGTCCTGCTATCTTCGAAAAATCCTGGACGAACTTTCGAGAATAGCCAGCCAAACCAAGAAAACTCCTGACCTCTGAAATTGACTTGGAAATAGGCTAATCCTTCACAGCCTCAATCTTAGCAGGATCCACAGAAACATCATCGCCAGAAATAATGTTCCCTAAGAAAGAAATCTTGTCGAGCCAAAACTCGCACTTGCTGAGTTTTTCATAGAGATGATTCTATCTCAAAGTCTGCAGAACCACTCTAAGATGCTCAGCATGATCTTTCCGATTCCGAGAATACACCAAAATATCATTAATGAAGGACACCACAAATCCATCTAAGAACTGAGAGAAAACCCGGTTCATAAGACTCATGAATACAGCCGGCGCATTCGTGACTCCGAACGGCATCACAAGATACTCATAGTGCCCGTATCTAGTTGTGAAAGCAGTATTCTGTATATCAGCAGCCCTCACCTTAACTTGGTGATATCCAGAACGAAAATCCAACTTCGAGAAAACAGCAGCCTCACTCAACTGATCAAACAAATCATCTATCCTGAGCAACGGATACCGATTCTTTACATTAACTCTGTTCAGTTCCCGATAATCCATGCACAGTCGACGATTACCATCCTTCTTGTCAACAAAAAGGACTGGAGCACCCCAAGACGAAACACTAGGTCTTATGAAACCCAAATCAAGCAACTGCTGAATCTGCAACTTAAGCTCTGCCAGCTCAACCGGTGCCATCCTACAGGGACTCTTCGATATCGACGCTGTTCCAGGCTGAACATCAATACCGAATTCCACTTCCCTATCAGGGGATAAGCTAGGCAATTCATATGGAAAAACATCCAATAAATCCTGAACTACTAGAGACGCAGCCTCCCAGCCTGAGTGCAATTCCATCGCACAATCCACCTGTTCAACTGCAGTCTTTGTTCGACCAAGAGAAGACTCTCCGGCATGGAACTCGAATTCTGCTCGATCTGGAATTCTGAAGACAACTTTCTTGGCATGGAGTTCACCCAACCAATCCATACCGAGAATAACGTCGAATCCCAAATTTCTAATTATAATCAGGTTGGCTTTGAAATCTGCGTCCCCACTAACAACGGAACACTGCCTACACTCCCGGGAACATATGACAACTCTACCACCTGTCACAATGTTCCAAGCCTCTGACATGTTGCTACACTGCAACTGATGGCGAACGACAAATCGAGAAGAGATAAAAGAATGGGTTGCCGCAGAATCAAAAAGAACATGGGCAGGAAAAGAGCAAACAATGATGATACCTAAAAGGAATCAAAGACAAGGAGAAAAAACAGACAAATAAGGGATAGAGAGAAGCAAACAAGGAATCAAGGGATTGAATAAGAAGGGATCCAAATGAATGGAATAAGACTATATCCAGATCAATGTTGATAATAACTTACTCATTTATGCATGCATGGTTGATGAAATATTAAGAAGATCCCAGTTTGAGCCAAGCTTGTCTAGCATATTAGGCAACTAATATATTAGCCAAACCTTGTGCTCTGATACCACTAAAAATCCTGCCACGTCCCGCTTTCCAAAAAGGAATACAGAATACGGATACGCAATAAAAGCCCAGCGAATGATTTTCATCATCCATAAGCTGTTCAAGAATCTTTCCCACATATCACAAAAATAATCAGAGTTAGAAACCAGAAAAGTATCAACCAACATGCATAATTGAAACAAGATACCAACAGAAATTACTTGAAATCAAAAATAATATTCTCAAATAATCAAATTCTGAACGAGTCAAATATCCTGGGTCACATCGCCCAAATACAAATAAATATCCACGTTTTCATTTTTATGTATTTTGGAGTGTATTTTTTATTTTTGTGTATTTTATCTCCCTCGTATTTTTCTAAACCGTATATTGGATTTGTTTTCAATATATATTCATTTTATTTCATTTTGAGCTCCTTGTGTCGTTTGATCGTCTCTTTTGTTCGTTTTCGTCATTTTGATTCTTTTCGTCATTTTTGGCCTCGTTGTCTTCGTTTTATTTTTCCATGGTGTTGTGATGGTATTTTGGTGGTGATTTTTCAAACCTACGATTTTTGACTCCTAATTAGATTTTTCTAGAGCCATAGATTCCACACTAAATTGTATCCCCATTTGTTATTTACCCAATACCCATTATCCATTTGTATACCTATTACTACATACTAATACCCACAACCCATTAACCCACATTACACCCTTTATATAAACCCCAAAAACCCTAACCCTAGACCTAATTACTCTCTCCCTCTCCTACTAATCCCGGCCTCCCCCTTGAGAAGTGCTCCCGACTGCACCTCCCTCCCAAACCGACACCACCATACCTCCACCACATCCGGCCACCACTACAACCTCCTGCTTCCGGCCACCATAGACTAAACCCTACAACCCCACCTCCTTGATCCCATTGCCGACCACCAAGTACACCACCAACATCATCAAAAGTTGCATCTTTGACCTCCATACTCTCTTTTCGTGGTGATTCTAAAAGTGGGTATTTGCCACTTTGTTCATTGCATCAAGGGTTTCGTTCGTGGGAGTTTTTGTTCGTTGATTTGCTTGGATTCATGCTTGGAGCGGATTTTGTTCGTGGGTTTCTCTTCTCTTCGCATTAGGATCGAGTTCATCTCCATAATAAGGCAAGTAACTTGTACTACAATTTATTAGGTTGATACAAGTCAAAAAGTTCACATATAGTGTAGTTGGGTCTAGAGACGACCAAACATTGTGTTTTTCTCGATGGGTTTTGTCTCTATTGTGATAATTTGGCCATAGATGACTTATGACACCAATTTTGATAGGAGATAACCTAGGATTTACCCAAATCTTGATTTTGAACCATGTATGTGAGTATTTGTGTGAATCGATGTTTGGATGAATACCCATGTGAAATAATAGATGTAGACATGTTAGTATCCTAAACCATGATGTTTAGATGTTTGGTAGGTTATATTTCAAGTTTGGATGTGTTTGGATCAATATTCTTGAAGTTATGATGTTCTTGATTAGAAGTATGAAATCTGTATTTACCGGGTGTTCTGTTTTGATTGCTGTTTTTGCCCATGCTATAGTCAGAATCTTGATTCCAAAATAAAAGATGAATTCTAGATAATTTTGTCTATTTTCAAACCCCACTGGTTTTGCTTGATTTGGATTTCATATGACTGAGTTATGAATGTTTTGGTACAGACGTGTCGATCAATTCCAGATTCTGTTTTGGGTTAATTTTGTTAACAAACTATTTTCAAGAACTATTCTATACATATTTCCTTGACCCAATATTTTGCTCAGTGTTTCTTTATGATATTAGGGACTACCCAGATTTTTGATGAATTTTAAAGATAAGTTTTATGTGGTGTTTCATGCTCTTTTCTAAAATCTACTCATGCTGTATTTTACTTACTGTTCAGTAAAGAATCCTATGTTCACTATAATTCTTTATACTGTATGAAAATTCTTTGTGAAATATGAAAGTTAGTAAAATCTATCTATTTTCATATCCCTTTGGCAGAATTGGATTTCGATTCACTGGTTGCGAGATATCTTAGTTTTCATACAGCAGTGTTGAGATTTCCAGATTCGTTAAACTCTGTTTTCTTGTTGCTTTGGTATTTTTGATGACTGGTCTATTTTTACTGGAATATTATGAAACTTGTTATTTTGACTCTAGACATATAAGGGATTACCCCAGATTTTTTGTGGATTTATTCAAAGTTTTTTTATGCTGTTTTCATGCTCTTGAATTCGGTTTCCTGATTTCTGACTGAACATGTTTTCTGTCTTCGAACTTGTTTTGAGCTGAGTTGTTGTGAATTACTATGTGACTTTATTATACTCGTTGGATTCATGTGGATGTCTAGTTTCCAGATCCTTCAATGGATCTAGGTTTGCATTTCTTTAGAGTTCAGAACCACTGTTTTAGTACTAATTGGTCTTGCTGTCCTGATTATGAACATATACTATTCTGCTCGTATATGTGAATGTATATTTTCCATGCATGCTAATTTGTTTTCCTGAACCTAAACCTGATTATACCATGTTAGTTTGAAATTATTTTTTACCCACTCATGCATGTTGATGACCATAATAATAAAAGTAACTAAGCCGGGGTTTAAGGAAAAGATCTAGTAGTGGAAAATATAGAAACGTGTACTTGGAAGAAGACCTGTGTACTGCCTGCCTGTTATGTATTCATGATTACATGATTCATGATCCTGTTTACCTATACCTGATTGCCTGCTTCCCTATAGGAAGGTGTTCTCGGAAGATAACCACTAGGTTATGCCTGTTTCCTGTACCTGACTGCATTACTTCCCTTAGGAAGGTGTACTCGGAAGATAACCACTAGGTTCTATCTGTTCCTGTTTTCTGTACCTAAGTACACTGTCCTATGGACTCCACTATGAAATCTTTCTAAGCAAAACTGTTTGTTGTAGCAACCATGTGATAAAAGTTGGAGCGTATGAAGTGCTACCTAGATAGTAAAATAACAAGATTTGACTTGACATAACCTGATACCTATTTAACCTGATACATGATTACCTGTTGCCTGTATACCTGTTACCTTATTATCCTGTTACCTGATTTCCTGACACTTGATACATATTTACCTTACCTTCTAACTGATACATGTTTACTTGTTTACTTGACGCTTGACACATGATACTTGTACCTGTTAGTATACCATGTTGTTAGTTAGTTTTCCCATGTGCTTGTATCCTACATTATTTGTGACCCGCGACTTGCAATTGATGGGTACTTGTTTTCTTCTTTTTCTCTTTTTCCTGCAAATTATACTTATTGCAGATCAGGATGGTCAGCTGCCTGAGGGTATTAGCGAAATGATGTTTTAGATGTTGGAGACTCTGCTTTATTATTATTATTATCATTGTTGCTTGAACTTGAACAAAGTGTATTTGGTAATTTGGATATTATTTGTGTTTGGGCGATGTGACCCAGGATATTTGTTTTTTCTCCAGACTCTGATTTATTTGAGAATATTGTATTTGGTTTCAAGTAAATTCCTGTTGGTAATTTGTTGCAAGTATTCATGAATGGTTGTGCCTTTTTGCTTCCGACTATGATTATTCCTGTGATGTATTGCAAAGATTCTTGAAACAGCTTATGGATGATGAAAATCATTTGCTGGGTTTTTGCTACGTATCCATATTTCGTATTCCTTTTTGGAAAGCGGGGCATGACATCCATTAAGCACATCACAAACAAGAGTCGTCTCTAGACCCAACTACACTATAGGTGAACTTTTGGACTTGTATAAAACAAATGAATTGGAGTACAAGTTACTTACCTTAATTTGGGAATGAAGAACGATGCAAACGAGAATAGAAGCAAAACCCACGAATGAAAATCCGCTAATCCACGAATCCAAGAAACACGAGCAAATATCTTCACACGAACGAACTCCCAAAAGCGCACGACGATCAAAGTGGCTTGCGGCCACAAGAGAATCACCACGAGAGAACTAGGGGCTTAATGGTGCAAGAGAGTTGCTATGGTGGTGTGGGGAGAGGGTCGGGATGGTCAAGGAAAGGGGGAGTGGAGATTGGGTGTAGGAGATGGGGGTGCTCGGTGTGGTTGTGGCCAGAGGGGATGGTGTAGGCCGAGAGGAGTGGTCGGCCTGGTGGATTTTTGGGGTCGAGTTGTCCGTGCAGCCGGAAAGAGAGAGAGAGAGAGAGAGAGAGAGAGAGAGAGAGAGAGATGGAGGCCGGGTATTGGAGAGGGAGAGAAAATAGGTTTAGGTTTGTGAAGGGTAGTATACATATATAGGGTTTAGTTGTGGGTTAACGGGTTAATAGGTATTAGGTGTGGTAGTAGGATTACAATTGGGTTTTGGATTTTGGGTCAAATAAAAATAGGAATGCAAATAGGATTGGGAAATTTATTTGGCTTTGAAAATCTTATTAGGGATCAAATTTATAAGAGTGGGGAAAAGACAACCAAAATACCACCACAACACCAAGGAAAATAAAAATAAAGATAACGAGACCAAAAATGAGGAAAAAATCAAAATAATGAAAAACGAAACAAGAAGGAAAATCAATCAAACGCAAGGAGTTCAAAATGAAATAAAACGAGTATATATTGAAAATAACTCCAATGAACGGTTCCGAAAAAAAATACAAGAGAGAAAAAAAAATACACCAATATGAAAAAATACAGTAAAAAAAAAAAACAAAAAAAAAACAAAAAAAAAACAAAAAAAAACAAGGGTAATAGGCAGGTAAAGCTACTGCAAAAAAAGGCTTCAGTCGGAGTATGAGGTGTAGGACTCGGTGCGAGGAGGGCAGGAACACTATACTACTTTTGGGTGCCTTTGGAGGATTGTTCTGCCTTCGGTATTGGATAGCTTTATGCTTTATGTTTTTAGATGTCTATGTATCTCCTTCTTTGATGTTTTAGATAGAACTTATGGTGTTTGTAATATTCTGTATGTTTATTTCGTTAATTCTTCATTAATGGAACAGGTGACCGGTTGGTCACTTTTATCTCAAAAAAACCTTTAATTAAACAACAAACGCCGACAATTAAATTTGAAGAAATAAAATGGATAGGTAGGATAGACATTCGTGTCCATCAACCTGAAAAAGAAGATGGTCAAATTGATCATGGCTTTAATATTGTTTAATGAACTTTTTGCGCGTGTGCATGAATTGCCAGGATTGTTGGATCCTGTAGGCAAGGCAAGAAACACTGGAGGGGGGGGGGGGGGGGGGAGGGTTGAATAGTGTTGTATCAAAAAAATTGCGGAATTGAAAATTATCTTTTGTCCAGTCGACTTGGAAAGAGAAACCAGTCGACTAGAGCGACAGTTAAGAACAGTATTTTAGACTAGTCTGATAAGTTAACTTAAATAAGAGAGACAATCGACTCGCCAGAAGAGTTTTTAAAACGTTTGTTATAACAATCTGATCAGTCGACTTAGAATGGAGATCCAGTCGACTTACCAGAAAGATTTTGAATAAACTAAAATGCAAGTAATGAAAAAGTTTAAAGAGATACAACCACAGAGATACCAATCATAAAGTACACACGATGTATCCTGGTTCGGTCCTCCCGACCTACATCCAGTCCCCAAGCAACCCACTTGAAATTTTTTCACTATTCTTGAAAAATTACAAGAATACCCTACGGCGTTAGTCAACAATCTTGTCCAACTCGTAGTCCTCTCTCACCACTAGAGAGAACACCCCACTCTTCAACCAAGAGTGAAAACCTGACTCTACACCCTAGAGCCCTACTCTCCAACCGAGAGAACCACTCTCACAACCCGAGAGTGAAGAACAACAACAAAATGTTTACAATCAACCTATAGCCTTGTTGTGAATGTGATTTTGTGCGTGGCTATTAGGTCAACTTCCTAAATCGGTCTAAAACGAAATCACTGTTATACTAGACTGATTTCAGAAAACCAAGACTTAGAAAGTGAATGCTTTTAGAATGTTTTTTCCTGTTAAAACCAAAAGCTTAAAAACTTGAGAAACAAAATGCTTGGAAAAAGTTGTTAACCTTTGTTAAATAATCTATGTACGCTTTTTATAGAGTTAGAGACGTTTGACCGTTGGAAGGTTGAGTCCCAACTTCCATACAACGCCAGTAAAGATTTAATTTTGAAAAACAAGTTTTAAAAAAAGAAAACTATCGAAACGGCTTGAACAGTCGACTGGGTTGCCATAATGAGTCGACTGATCAGAGTTTGAATGAGTTCAGACAGTTTCGTACTAGACAGTCGACTGGTGCCAAATAGCGGTCGACTGGTACTTAATAGCTGAGCTTATTCAAGCTTGTTTCGATTTTGTTTTTATTTTTTAAGTTTTGTAAAACACTCAATTATTTAAAGACATGTGTGAGTGTGTGTGATAAGGCTATTACAGCATTCTAAGACTCAAAGAAATAAAAGAGTTACAACTGTTACAAGACACTTAATACAACACATTTAAGCATAGGTCTTATCTTGAGTCTTGAGTCTTGAGATGGAGATTTAGCCTTTGTTTTTATCTTTGAAGATGACAACATTGTAGCTTTCTTGATCAGTTAGCTTTGAGAGCTTCGTCTGTAGCTTTGCTTGATAAACTTGCTTTGAGAGCTTGTCTGAACATTTTGCCTTTGTGTACATCCTGTAATATCTAAGAAGTAGCATAACAACTTTGCATTGTGTTGTAATCATCAAAATCAAGAATCAACATTCTCCCGCTTTTTGATGATGACAACACAATAGCTTACTATAATGGAAATAAATTTTACAAATGCTTACATGCTCCCCCTATCAAATGTTACAACATGCAAAAAAATATGTACAAAAACATACACAAAGATATGCATCACAAAAACATAACACAAAGCAACATAAAGACTATAGAATATTTTCTCCCCCTTTGTCATCAACAAAAAATAAACCACAGAAATAATACATAGGTGGGTAATACATAGGTGGGTAAGACTATAGAAAAAATATAAAAATAGTAGTTCATCAATCTTCATCATCTTCATCTTGGCCACCATGAGAGGGATGAAGAAACTGAGTGGTGAATAGGTGGGTAAGATGAGAAATACTTGCTTCAAGGACATCTTGACGATCCATGAGAGCGTCTTGACGATCCATAATATAATTAACAGAAGTGTAAAGACTTCTTGGATCATCAAAATCAGCACGAGGACGAGAAGAACTAGAAGCAGAAGACCGACGAGCTGAAGTGGCTAAGGGGATAGGAGGGACATTCCTAGAAGGATACCTAGGTGGAGAATTTAACAACTTCATACGTGCTAAACTAGCACGATCAAATGAATCAAAGTGTTTTACAACATCCGTCTCATATTCGAGATCAACATCATGAGCATAGAAGACGTGAGTGAGTAAAGCACCAAAGGAAAAAAATGAAGTATGAGCCTTAGCAAGACGTTTAAAGATGACTAGACCCCAATTTATTTTAATATTGCCGAATATTGCATAAACAGCTTATTGCAACTCAAATGAATACTGATCATAACTCCCAGTTATGGAATAATGTTATATGACAGTATTTGTGCAACTAGCTTAGCAATAGAAGTGATAGATCGATTTGTCATAGGAGGACCATGATTTGGTAAATAAATTTTAGAAAAGACGGAGTCATCATTCATATCAACATCTCCTAAGTCACACCCTTCATCAGACAGACTCAAAATTAGACTTAGTCTTGCAGGGGAGATTCTCATATGTTTATCTTTGACAGATGATAAAATAAGAATCTCATTACCATCCTTTGAAGTAGTAATCTTTATATTTGTATAAAACAAATATATTAAGTGAGGATAATAAGAGGGTTGATTGACAAGAGACAATAGATCAAATAACCCACATTGCTCAAACAATGGGGCTAGAGGGAACCTATCTAAATCCGAAAAATTCAAAAAATTATCCGGAAAAATGATAATGGAACAAATAATGTACCATTTATTAATTAGATCTGGTTTTCTCAAATATTGAAGATAGTTTCTAGATCCGTATCCTTCTTCTACATTAGATGAACGGGATCTTTTGGGGGCCATAACAAAAATAGATCCTAAAAATCAAGAGAGGAAAAAGAGTTCTAAGAAAGTATACCGACAAGAAAGTAGCAAAGAGAAGTAAAGAACTTCAAGAGATCTTCTGAGAATCACTGAAAATTGAAAGAGATCTTCAATCTGGGGTTTCAAAATCCTTGAAATCGCCAAGCAGTAGCAGCAGCCGACTTGAGAGCTCGGTAGAGAGAGAAAGTTAGGGTAAAAGTGAAAGAATTAGGGTAAAGAGTTAGGGTTTTTACTTTGAATGGACGATTGAGATGAAGTTTAGGGAGTTTCAAAGGCTCAGATCGGTCAAAGGGTAGCAGTAAAGTGAAAAAAATTGCCTCAAACGATGTGCCAAAATTCGATTTTGAAGAAAACTGATTCGCGACAGTCGATTGGTATTAAGGGGCAGTCGACTTAGTCGAGAGATAAATAAAAAAACGAACATAGCACTAATACAACTGGTCAGTCGACTGGGTATTCTACACAGTCGACTGTTCAGAACATAAAATTCAGACAAAAACTTAGAAAAATAAAGATACTTGGAAGTCGACTGAAAAATACTTGTAAGTCGACTTACCAGAGAAAAATTTAAAAACAACGTGAAAACTACAAATCCCTAGTTCTTTTCTTAAGGTGATAAATGTGTCTTCCTTAAGAGGTTTGGTAAAAATGTCAGCTACCTATTTATCAGTAAAAATAAAGTCTAAAGAAATATCTCTCTTTAAAACATGATCACGTAAAAAATGATGTCGAATATCAATATGTTTTGTATGTGAGTGTTGAATCGGATTTTTAGATAAGTTAATGGCACTGGTATTATCACACATTATTGAAAGTTTTTCAAATGAAATACCATAGTCTAATAGGGTATGTTTCATCAACAAGATTTGGGCACAAGCCAAACTTGCAGCGATATATTCAGCTTCTGTAGTAGATATGGATACCGAATTTTGCTTCTTACTGCACCAAGAGACTAGTGAATGTCCCAAAAAGTGACATGTCCCACTAGTTTTCTTGCGGTCAGTTTTACTACCAGCAAATCACTATATGACAAAAGTTGAAAGTTATCGGAGCGTGGATAAAATAGACCATATTCAGACGTGCCTTTAAGGTATCTTAAAATACGTTTCACAGCTTTTAAGTGAGACTCTTTAGGATTCGACTGATATCTAGCTCACAAACATACACTAAACATAATGTCCGGTCTACTAGCAGTTATATATAAGAGTGAGCCAATCATACCGCGATAGAGTTTTTGAACGACACTCTTACCTAATTTATCTTTGTCAAGGGTAGTGGTAGTAGCCATAGGTGTGGTCTTACTACTCGTGCCATCTATGTTAAACCGTTTGAGTAATTCCTTAGCATATTTTCCTTGATTAATAAATATGCCATTATGTGACTGCTTAATTTGAAGTCCAAGGAAATAATTGAGTTCACCCATGTGACACATTTCAAACTCGTTTTTCATGGTGTTAGCAAACTCTTGACATAGACTATTAGTAGAACCAAAAATTATGTCATCTACATATATTTGTATGATCAAGATATCTGTCTCTATTCTCCTAATAAACAGGGTAGTGTCTACTTTACCTATTGCAAAACCCGTTTCTAAAAGAAAAGTCTTCAATCGATCATACCAAGCACGTGGTGTTTGTTTAAGACCGTATAAAGCCTTTTTCAATTTAAAAACATGGTTTGGGGATTGTTCATGTTTGAAACCAAGTGGTTACTTAACATAAACATCTTCCTTTATAAACCAATTAAGGAAAGCACTTTTATCATCCATTTGAAAGAGTGTAAAATTCATAAAACATGCAAAAGATAATAAGATACGGATTGATTCTAATCTAGCAACAGGAGCATATGTTTCATCAAAATCTATGCCTTCTTTTTTATTATACCCTTGAGCAACTAGTCTAGCTTTGTTCCTAACAACTTGTCCTGATTCATTTAACTTATTTTTGAATACCCATTTAGTACCAATTATAGTATGATCAGGAGGTCGTGGAACTAAATCCCATTCATCATTCCTTATAAATTGGTTTAACTCATCTTGCATGACATTCATCCAAAATTCATTCTCACACGCTTCTTGTATATTCTTCGACTCAAAATTCGATAAGAAGTATGAGATATCATGTTAACATGTGATCTCGTCTGAATACCATGTGAAATGTCACCAATTATTAAGTCATGAGGATGATCTCAAACTTCAACAAAAGACTTTGGTAAAGTTGGAGACATCACAACAGGATCAGTCGACTTGACCAGTCCATCGGTCGATTGATTTACAGCAGTCGACTTGACTTCATTATCGGTCGACTTATACGCAAGGCTAGTTTGCTCTAAAGATGTAATTACTTTATTTAAAGGTGATGAATCAGTTTCATCATCTTCAATTAAAGTCGATGAAGACAGAGATTTATCAAATGCAACATGCATGGATTCTTCAATAGTCATTATTGACTTGTTGAAGATTCTATATGCCTTACTCCTATTTAAGTATCTTACAAAGATATCCTCATTAGATCTAGGATCAAACTTATCTAAATTATCCTTAGTATTCAGAATAAAACACTTACATCCAAATATTTTAAAGTAAGAGACCATAGGAATTCTATCAAAAAATAGCTCATAACATGTTTTCTTTAGCTTAGGCCTAATCAAAATTCTATTTAAAATATAACAAGCTGCAGCAACGGCTTCAGCCCAAAAATACTTAGGTAAATTGCTTTCAACAAGTATGGTACGTGCACATTCTTGCAAAGTCCTATTCTTCCTTTCAACCACTCCATTCTATGGTGAAGCTCTAGGAAATACAAACTAATGAGTTATACCATTCTTGTTGTAATATTCTGCAAACGTTTTATTTTCAAATTCTCCACCATGATTACTTCTAATAGTGACTATGGTTAGAAACTTTTGATTTTGAATTCGTTTACAAAAATTAGTAAATTCTTCAAAAGCATCATTCTTATGTTTTAAAAAGAAAGTCCAAGTAAATAGTGAAAATTCGTCTACTAAAACAAATACATACCTACTTTTATTTAAAGAAGCAACTCTAGTAGAGCCAAATAAATTCATGTGGATTAATTCGAGCGGCCTACTAGTAGAAATTACTTCTTTTGTTTTAAAAGTAGATTTAATTTGTTTACCTAGTTGATATGCATCACATAACTTATCCTTTTTAAAGGATAGTCTTGGCAGCCCTTTAACTAGGTTGTTCCTAGACAATTTAGAGAGATTTTTCATATTCACATGACCAAAACGTCTATGTCATAGCCAAGAATCATTATTAGAAGCTACTAAGTAAAAATCATTCGAAAACTCATATGCTTTTAAGCACAATTCATAAATGTTATTTTTCCCATAACCTTTAAAAATTATATTTTGCATGGTAGAATCATAAATTAAACATGCATCTTTTTCAAACATGATCTTATAAATCTTATCACATAGTTGGCTAATACTTAACAGGTTATGCTTAAGTCCACTAACTAATAAGACATCTTCTAAAGAGGAGTTAGTGTGCTTACCGACCATACTAATTCTTATAACTTTCCCTTTGTTGTTGTCACTAAATGTGACTGTTCCTCCATCAATATCTTGTATGGAAGATAGGAGGTTGGCATGACTAGTCATTTGCTTTCAGCATCCGCTGTCAAGTATCCAACGATCTCTCTTAGGTACCTATAAAATATTCAATGTGAATATGGTACCCTTTTCATTGGGTCCAAAATAGATTAGTTTGTGGAAAACCAAACCCATGAAGAGTTTGATTTTTCACCATAGGCAGAAAAATAATTAGCAGAATTACATACAGTAAGCATATATGTATTAATATGAGCATTTCTATCTTTCAAATTCAGGTTGACTGGAACCCATACATATTTGCTCTGTCCCGTCGACTTTACAGCACCTTTCAGTCGACTTTTACTGTTATTCAGTCGATTGGGAGGTAGTATAGGTCGACTTATCTGAGGTATTTGTCTCGTTGAATGAGACTCAGTACCTCTGGACAGGCGAATGATATATGGATTCAGTCGACTGGTCTGAACTGTAGATTTATCTTTTTCATGAAAAGTTACAGTTTTACGTTTTTCAAAAAACTCATAATATTTATTTTTAACACTAGAAATAAATACAGATTTGTTTACACTAGTGTTCTTAGAAGAATGAGATTTTTCAAGGAACTTTTTAAAACCACGTCCAAACTTTGATTAGATTGTACTTGATTTTGAAGAACATCATTTAAATTCTCTTTTCCTTTATCAAATTTAGATACGTTCTTGGATATCTCTTCATAATTTTTTTTAGAGACTCAAGATTCATATCTAAACTAGAAAGACGAGAATTTAAGGATTTTACTTCTTTATCAAGGTTAAGAATCTCTTGAGAAAGTATTTGATTAACTTTCTCTAAGTTCTTAACTCTAATCATTTCTTTTTTAAGTTCTTGAAAAATCTCGTTGAAAGCATTAAGTAAATCATTAGAATCATAGTCATTACTTACTTGATTTTGAGATGCTATAAAATACATCATGTTTGCAACCTCATTTGTCGCATCAATTTCTTCTTCTGACGAAGAATCGCTATCATCCCAAGTTGCTTGGTATGCCTTTTTGTTCTTCACGAACTTGTTCTTTGTGGACTTGTCCTTCTTGAAGTTGGATGCCTTTCCCTTAGATTTTGCATTCTCTAGTGGGCAATCCTTCTTCATATGGTCTGTCTTGTTACACCTGAAGCAAGTTGGAAGTTCATTGGGTTCCTTAGATTTTGAATTAAACTTACCTTTTCTTAGGAACTTTTAAATTTTCTCGTGAATATGGCAATCTCTTCCTCATCTTCTTCTTCATCCTCGGAGTTCGATATGGCTTTGAATGCTAATGTCTTCTTCTTTGATTGTTGTGGTTCGGCATCCTTCTTGCGCTCTTCAAGTTGTACCTCATAAGCCATAAGATTTTCCACAAGATTCTCAAGAGAAAGTTGTGTTAAATCATTGGCCTCTTCTATGGCGGTGGTCCTCTTCTCCCATTCGGGAGTTAGTGCATGAAGCACCTTCCTCACCATCTTGACTTGAGTATACGTCTTTCCAAGTGCCACAAGTGAATTAGTAATGTCCGTGAACCTTGTAATCATCTTAGACACATTTTCATTCTCCTTCATGCGGAACATTTCAAACCTGTGAACAAGAATAGATATTTTAGATTCTTTTACTTTATTTGTTCCTTGATGAGTTACCTCGAGTGTGTGCCAAATTTGATGTGCAGTTGTTGCATTGGACACACGGTTGAACTCCTCATTTGTAAGGGCATAAAACAGCGCATTCATTGCCTTTGCATTGTTCATTGTTTGGTTCTTCATTTCATCGTTCCATTGTGCATATGGAATAGTAGGAGCGGTGTACTCGGTCTCTGTCATGTTCCATATTTCATAGTTGACAGATTGAAGGTAGATCTTCATTCCACACTTCCAATAGTTGTAATTGGTTCCATCGAAGAGGGGTGGTCTTTGTGTAGATTGGCCTTCATGGTATTGATTAGCATTAGAAGTAGTTGTCATTGCACTCAACCAGGCTCTGATACCAAGTGTTGGATCATGTAGGCAAGGCAAGAAACACTAGAGGGGGGGTGAATAGTGTTGTATCAAAAAAATTGCGGAATTGAAAATTATCTTCTGTCCAGTCGACTTTGGAAAGAGAAACCAGCCGACTGGGGCGACAGTTAAGAAGAGTATTTTAGACTAGTCTAATAAGTCGACTTAAATAAGAGAGACAGTCGACTCGCCAAAAGAGTTTTTAAAACATTTGTTATAACAGTCGGATTAGCCGACTTAGAATAGAGATCCAGTCGACTTACCAGAAAGATTTTGAATAAACTAAAATGCAAGTAATGAAAAAGTTCAAAGAGATACAACCATAGAGATATCAATCACAGAGTACACATGATGTATCCTGGTTCGGTCCTCCCGACCTACATCCAGTCCCCAAGCAACCCACTTGAGATTTTTCCACTATTCTTGAAAAATTACAAGAATACCCTACGACATTAGACAACAATCTTGTCCAACCTGTAGTCCTCTCTCACCACTAGAGAGAGCACCCTACTCTTCCACCAAGAGTGAAAACCTGACTCTACACCCTAGAGCCCTACTCTCCAACCGAGAGGACCACTCTCACAACCCGAGAACGAAGAACAACAACAAAATGTTTACAATCAACCTATAATCTTGTTGTAAATGTGATTTTGTGCATGGCTATTAGGACAACTTCCGAAATCAGTCTAAAACGAAATCACTGTTATACTAGACTGATTTCAGAGAACCAAGACTTAGAAAGTGAATATTTTTTCTTGTTAAAACCAAAAGCTTGAAAACTTGAGAGACAAAATGCTTGGAAAAAGTTGTTAACCTTTGTCAAATGATCTCTGTACTCTTTTTATAGAGTTAGAGAGGTTTGACCGTTGGAAGGTTGAGTCCCAACTTCCATACAACGGCAGAAAGATTTGATTTTACAAAACAAGTTTTAAAAAAAAGAAAACTGTCGAAACGGCTTGAACAGTCGACTGCGTTGCCATAATGAGTCGACTGATCAGAGTTTGAATGAGTTCACACAGTTTCGTACTAGACAGTCGACTGGTGCCAAATAGCGGTCGACTGGTACTTAACAGCTGAGCTTATTCAAGCTTGTTTCGATTTTTTTTTTAGTTTTGTAAAACACTCAATTATTTAAAGACATGTGTGAGTGTGTGTGATAAGGCTATTACAGCATTCTAAGACTCAAAGAAATAAAAGAGTTACAACTGTTACAAGACACTTAATACAACACATTTAAGCATAGGTCTTGTCTCGAGTCTTGAGCCTTGAGATGGAGCTTTAGCCTTTATTTTTATCTTTGAAGATGACAACCTTGTAGCTTTTTGATCAGTTAGCTTTGAGAGCTTTGTCTGTAGCTTTGCTTGATCAACTTTCTTTGAGAGCTTATTTGAACATTTTGCCTTTGTGTACATCCTGTAATATCTAAAAAGTAGCATAACAACTTTGCATTGTGTTGTAATCATCAAAATCAAGAATCAACAAGGATCGTATAGTTGCTTTCATCCTTAAGATTTCTACTAAACAAATTCCCTAGTATGTTTTGATTTGTTATGAATTTGATGTTGAATTTAGCGACAACCAATCCAATGAACAATAAAAAAAGTAGATCAAACTAAGCACACAAAGTACACAATATTTGTTCCAGTTTGGCTACGCCTAATCCGAGGAAAAAATAACGGAAATATTATTTAACTAGAGAAGATACAAGAGATACAACACTGATAATGGTAAAAATTGGAACGAATCAGGGCCGTACAATACCAGTATAGATCTTAAAGCTTCTATAGGCAGATTAACAGTAACGGGTCTCTCTAACAGGCCCGTGCCTCCTTCAGGCTCATTAACAACATATGTGTTGCTTTCAAGCCCATTAAAAGTGACTGGGCCCACCAAGAGATGCACCCAGCCCATGAGGGTTGTAAGTCAAATTTCTTGTCCCCATCAAAAGAGTAACCGATTCTATCTCTTAAGGAGAGAATCAACAGGAGATAATAGAATCATATCAATCTCCTAATTATTTTTCAGGCCTATAAATACCCACCCCCTTCCCTCAGTTAAAAGGTAATCAGCAGTTTCTCTCTCGAACACTCTTCCTTTCTTTGGTTTTGACTTGAGCGTCAGAGGGTCTATCGTCGGAGCCAACCCCGGTATTTCAGGCTTTTTGCAGGTCCATCGGCAGTGTCAGCAACCGTCGAATTCAGATCAAGGTTCTCTTTCAATGATCCAGATTCAAACTCAGGAGCTCTAACCACTTTTTACAGCAACGATCAAAGATTAGATCTTTAGTAGTTTTCTTCAAAATATAAACTCACTATCTGTTTGCTCACAAAACAAAATAAGCAGCAACAAATTGGCACCGTCTGTGAAAAACTATACAGATATACATTAAAGATCAGAACTTGCCGTGAAAAATACTGAATTCTCCCCTCATGCCACCGAGGTTAAGAGGGAGAGCAGCGGCCTCAAGCCGTCTAGCCAACCTTCTTCATCTGCAAGCTCCTCCTATGGAAGACCCTATTCCTCCTCATTAGCCGGATCCGTCCCAACAGCCTAATCAAGCTTCTATCAATGGAGTGGCACCAGGGAGCTCCCAACAAAGCCCTCATGAACCGCGCCATGAACAACACTCTCTACATGACCATATCTTAGCCCATAATGCCGCCAGTGACTCGATGACCTCGCGTCCCTGGGGGTCAAGAGCTCTCCATCAAATCATCAACACTAGGCAACAAGGCACCAACCTACGGATCCGTTTGGATGATAGGCATTCTCGGGTGAGGGCCTCCCACTCAGAGCATCAGGAGAACCAGAGAAGCAACTCTCCTGCAGGCAGAGAACAAGACACTCCTCTTCTCATAGGTGGCGCACTGTATAAAGAAGCCCGAATCATGAGAGTCAAAAGCATCTTAAGAGGAACAAAGAGCAAGAGGCCCCAGTCACTAAGGCTGAACTGGAAAACTTTAAGCATGACATCCTCTGAGCCATCCGAAGTACTCATGGAACCGTCACTCTACTCCTTCAAGAGAAGAAGAATCCAGTGACTCAACTAGATCCAAGGGGAAGGATGACCAAGACCTTCGTCGCATCCAAGAAGTATATGACCGCCTGGAACAGATAAGGCACGAAGGAAATGCTCTAGTAGGACTTACCGCCCCCAGTCGACCTCCTTTCAGCAAATACATCCTCGATGCACTCATTCCAAAGAACTTCAAAGCTCCTCAGTTTGAATCTTACGATGGTGAATCTGACCTAGCTGACCAAACTGAGAGTAATAAAACTCTCATGATGGTTTATAACGCCACCGATGCCCTCATGTGTCGAACATTCCCCGCAACTTTGAAAGGATCATCAAGGGAATGTTACTCTCGCCTCACTCCAGAGTTAATATTCTCCTTCGACCAAATCAAGGAGCTCTTCATAATGCACTTTGTTACCAGCCGCAAAGCTAAAAAAATAAGTGCTTCCTTACTGAAATTGAAGCAAAGAGATGGAGAACTGCTAAAAATTTTTGTCAAGCACTTCACAACTGAGACAAGGTTCATCTCTTCCTCAGTGGCGGTTGCCACCTTTTTCCACAATGCCACTCACAAAGACTTGAAGGCCTCCCTCACGAAGAAGCCTCCTAAAGATTTCACCAAGATCCTGGAAACGAGTGACAAGTATATCAGTGCCGAGGAAGCTCTTTATCTTCAAGGCAAGAAAGATTCACCTTCCGGGAACAAACGGAAGAATGCAAGCAAGGAAGGACCCAGGAAATATCAAAAAGACATCGCAGGTCAACACCATCCTCCTCCAGCACCATGCATCAACAAGTTCACTCCCCTTAACGCAAGTGTCTCTACCATTCTCATGGCATTTGAAAAAGATGGAGTCCTCCCCTCCAAGATGACCATAGCCAGCAAGAGAAGGGATATGAACAAGTGGTACGCATTTTACAGAGACCATGGACACACCACCGACAACTGTCGGGCCCTCAAAGAAGAAATTAAAGGTCTGATTCGTCGATGCTACCTCTCCTAGTTCGTCCAAGGAAACAATGCTGAAACCCATCTGGCTATAAGGCTGATAAGCTTCAAGAGAGGCCCTCCAAATTACAAGACTTAGAACACATGGTCATTCTCCACTCCATCCACGGAGAGCCGATGGGGGAGATTTCAACCCCTCCCGCAGGGAATTCAACTCAATACACAACATTCCGCTTACGAAGAGCATAAGTTTCATGCCCTGCTTCCCAAAATACGGGAACATGAGCACATAATAAAGGCCCAGCGAATGATGTGTACAACATCCATAAGTTGTAATAGATTAACTCAACATTATGCAAGAGATCACAACCACGCAAGAATAAATAAACACATAAAAAATGAATAAACTTCAATAACCCATGAAATAAATTCGTAAAATAATATCCAACATCTGGGCGAAAATAAATTAACTTCGGGTCATCAAAGCCCAGAATACAAAGTACGACAGGAATAGCAACGCAGAAATAGTAAATAACATGAACGAAATAATCATAGTAGTCTAATGATTCAGCTCCATTCTCTAAATGATTTTCTCACCAATTCCTTCAATCAAATCTTCTACTGTACTTATAAACTCATTAACTAGAGATGGAGGGAGAGTGTCCGTTAGAACAAGTTACGGATAGCAAGTAATAGAAGCAAAGAAGCAAGAAAACATGGCATGTCAAGAAATAATGAACTAGATCAAAATCAAGATCCAATAACAATGGATGATAATAAAATCCAAGGTCTAAAATTGACGATGCAATAATTAATGACTGAGATCAACAATTCAAGGTCAATGACAATAATCATGATCAAGAATGCAAGTATTAATCTAAGTATATTAGTCTTTTATTATCCTATCTAATGCACGTAATGTTGTGTCCCACACCACAGGTTTGGTGCATACAAACAATGACCATTTAGAAAATAGTGGTGAACTCTACAAATCGTGTAATCGGCACAGTAATCAATAATTAACAATTGATAATCCACAATCAATAATCCCCAATCAATAACAATAATCAATCGAACAATAAGGGAGCCTTCCCTGAGTACAGTCTCCGACTGTTAACTACAAAGTCGATCCTTATTACCCCGACTTGTTAATATTTTATTATACTCAAATGTGGACATGCAATGGGTATAGAAGTTTCGAGGCGATGTCAAAAGGATGTAAAGGCTGTGCAATACATGGTATGATTAATTCTATTGACTAGATGCAAACTTATACTTAAAACAAAAAATACACATTCTGGACAACAAGACATTACTGTACAAAAATTGACTTTCCCGCTACTATAGGAAAGCAAATCAGGTTCCGTTAGGGGTTCTGAAAACTAGACTCCCTGCCGATTCCAATGCATATTCACACGATATATTATAACTACAGTAGTTATGTGTATAATTTCATTATATACTAGTTTCATGTTCAGGCAGCATGTTAGGGTCAAATGCTTATATATAAAAGTTGGTTGTAAAATCCCTTAAAAATCTTACAAAAAATTATAAAGTTACTCCTAATCTTGTCTAGTAACATCCTGGTAAATTTTCAATTTTTGATTCTACAGTTAACGTTTTATTTTTATTAACAATTCATGTCGATATGCTTGTAAACGACAATCGGGAAATTTAAATCTAGCTGTGTTAAAAATATGATAACTTGCAGTTTAAAAATCAAAATTTAGATCTGTAAAAAAGTTTTGGAAAATAGATTCAGAGGGCTACAAATGTCGTTTACTAAGTTCTACCTAATTATAACAGCAACTGGGTCAAAATCTCAAAACAACATAGAACAAATAGCAGGCCGGCAAGTTGATTATTATTAATTAGCAAAAAACGATATAAACATGCATATAACTTTATGGAAATAATTAAGAGGAAATTATACTCAATCAATAGGGTGAAATTCTACTGTTAACAGGACAAATTATTATTTTCCTAACATTAAATTCACGAATTAAGTTGTAACATCATATCCAATCGAAAAGCATTCAAATCACCATTTTTCTATATAAAATATTTCTAATTTATGCTAATTTATGTGTTTGTGTGTATGCATATGACCATGTATAATAAGACTTGGGTTGAGTCAAAGAAACAGCACGAAAAGAAATCTACTACTTGGTTTCGTCGATAAATCCGTAATAGTCTCTTTGAAAGGTATCAATCAAATAAAATACGATGATTGAAATGGGAACTACTTGCGAAGATCAAAAAATTTCTTGAACAAGAATAATAACATATTTCAAGGGGAAACTTGCCTTATGTTGATTATACGACGACTACGACTGTAGGGAAGAGCGGCGACAACACACGGTGGTGATAATGGCAAGAGAGACAGCAGCAAAAACACACAACAAGAACAGCAGCGGCAACACACACAAGCAACGGTGGCACAACAACGAGTTCGACGACAGCACACAGTAGGGGCGACAGCACGAGCCAGGGTTCGGTTGCGGCGACGGTAACTCTATGGCAGCAAGAGGAAGATGGGGTAAAGAAGGCGGGGCTGCAGTTGGGTGTAGTCGGCAACGAAGGTGCAGCAACGGGTGTCGATCGGTGTGGAAAAGGAGGAGCAGCAATGGCAAGGCTTTGAGATAGCGTCGAGGGGATGCAGCAGCGTCAGGTGGTTGCTATTAGAGGATGAAGGTAGTGGAGGTGTGTTGCGGTGAAGGAGAGGGGCTCGGTGCTGGCTGTGGTGGTCGGCGATGGTGCTTAGCGGGGATGTTGTGAGGAAGATGGTGAGGCAAGGCAACAACGGTCGGGGACAGCAGCAGTGTAATACCCCGCAAAATAGTATATAGCTATTTTGCATTGTAAGCCGTGCACATTTAAGAATTGCACACAATTATATATTTTTCTAATAATAATTAATTTAATTGAGAAATTTCAGATATATTAGTTATTCTGAATCCGATGAGATAGACTCGGGATATCTTCTCAATTAAACTGTGGATTTACCCCGATTATTTTGACAAAATAATCTCTGGGAAAATAATAATTTTTATAAACATATAAGTCTATAAATTCAAATGATCTTATTTTTAAAAGTATATAGATAGATATCTGTACATATAATTGATTGGATCGTATATGATATACGTTCTATAATTGTTTTGAATATAAATATGTCCATTTATATTCTATAAATATTAGAATATATTTTGCTGTGGATATCAAGTATTAATTAGAATTGGAAATAATCATGCATTGTTTAACCTAGGGTTTGGGTTATTTTCTTTGGACTAGGGTTCGGTGACCTAGGGTTAGAAGCTAACCCTCCCATCATCATGATTTGTGCTTGGATGAGATTGATGAGATCCAAGGGTCCACATTGTGTCATGAGGATTTTCTTCATGGAAGAATGAGAAGATCATGGAAAGTTATAACATAAATGTGTTGGCTTACATCCCACCATCCATTCCCTTCACCCATTCACCCTCCATCTCCACCCTCCACCTCATCACCCCCCCCCCCCCAATCCCCATTCTCCTAGTTTTATAAAAACCCTAACACTTCCTTATTTGTCCATTTTTTGCTTTCTTCACTTCTAGTTCAAAAAAAAAAGAAGGAAAGTTGGAGTATAAGAAGAGAGAATTGTGAGAGTGAGAGAGTGTCTATCATTTACATTTTTTGTAGGTATGAATCAAGTTGGAGGCTAGCTTGGTAAAGGAGAAGGAGAAGGAGAAGGTGAAGACTGGGTTTTTTTTCTCAACATTGAAGGTGGGTGTTCTTAACTCTAAATTAGTTCTGTTTTTGTATATGAATTGGTATGTAGGAGTAGAGGATGGTAACATGAATATCATGCTTGAGTTTTGTTATGGTATGTAAAAAGTTGAACTTGTATGTTAAACATAATTTATACCATGTTTCCTTGTTAAGAACATAAGCAATGTTGTGACCTAGGAATTCCTACCATGCAAATGGCCTAGAATCTGATCATTAAATTTTTGTGACATGTTCTAGGATGAGATTAGAGCATCCTCTAATTTTTTCATATTTTTCTGGGTTTGTTTAGTAGCTCAACAAAATGTATATTTTAGGAACATAGAGCATGAAGAAAACTGTGTTTGTGCTTGATATGAAGTCTTGTTTGAAAGGTCATATTATGAAATTGGTGAAGTATTTTGAGCTGAAACTTTTATTGAAGGGACTTGGATGTATTAACAACATTAGTTTCAAATTTCAGATTTTTCTGAGTTTATATGCTACATTTAAAAATTCAATTTTGACAACTGGTTCAAAGCCCAAAACTGTCTATGTTTTATCTCAAGGATGAAGTTTGATAAATCATATCTAATTCATGGAGTATAATCTTACATTCAAATTTTTATTTTAGCATATAATATGTACCTAGATTGTATATATAAAATTTTGGAAAATTTGGATAACAGTAGATGGGGTTTCAAAATTAGTTTATAACAAGAGGATTTATGCACTGCTGAGAACAGAAGAAAATTTTCTACTAACTTAAAAGGAATATAACTCTCTATGTATTTGTAATCTGAATGCAATTTTTGAGTATGTTAGACTTGTATATGTCTAGTTACTGAATCCAAAATTTAATAAGTAATGAACTTATGGTTGAATTAATATTGAATTTTTGACTGGAATATGTCCAGTTTCAGCTCTGAGTTAGTTGGGCTGTGAACTTGTGATATTCTGGACTTGTATGTTAGGAATCTGCAGAACTGATCAACTAGAGACGTGTAGTAGAGAGTCTTAGCTTTCCAGAAAATATTGAATCATGCAATTTCAGTTTTTGGTTTGAAATATATGATTTTTCTAAGTTTGGGGCAGAACCAGTCTTAGTAGAAGACCCTGTTTTGTTTTTTTTTGATGATAAGACCCTGTTTTGTTGAAATGAGTTAATTTTTCTTTGTGTACACTGATAGAAATTGGGGTTTTATAGTACTTTAATGGATGAATTTGGGGATGTGATCAACTGGGAATTTGTATTGGACACTCCCAACTTTCTATAGAATCCAGAATCACGTAATTCTGATAAGTGAGCGAGTTTTTATGTTATTAGCAAGATGTAGCAGATACAATGAAGAAGTGTACAGCTTAGAATATATAGGGATTTTATAGCATCTAGATGGCTGAATCTCAAGGAATGGTTAACTAGAGACTTGTAGTATAGAGTCTTAGCTTTCCAGAATAGGTAAGATTATGCAATTTCAATTTGTATTTTGAAAGTTATGAATTTTCTAAGTTCATGAGTTGTGCTTAAAGTTGATATAGAATTGCGTAAACTTTGTTTTGACATAACAGTAAACTTGTGGATTGCTGGAACCCTGTGATTGGAATCTGAGAAAATGATCAACTATAGATTTGAATTAAGCATTCTTAGCTTTCCAAAGAGTACTAATTTATGGAATTCCAGTATGTGGGTTAGAAGTTATGGATGTTTCAATGACTGGGTAGATTCATGTTAGTAGTATATGTGTTTAGTATCAATTATATGCTGAAATACTTGTTTCTATCAGGGTTCGAGTTTTTCTCATTAAGTAGGATGGTTAGCTTGATTTGAGTTGTCTGAGGGATCGTCTAGGGTAAGGTATTACCCTACGACTGACAACCTTTAGGCTAAAAGTGAATTCTTCTGCCTCGAGAATTGGATAGTCATCCTTCGTGCGCCGATGAACTCTTACCCGATGTGTAATTGATTGTGGACCGGAATACTGGATGCAATCCGAATCAGAGGTGGTGGCGAACGATGAATATCGGGTCGCCGGTGTTTGATTGACTCTATCAGGTCAGATTCATTACAGACCTAGGTATTACTGAAATTAATTGTGATTGGTATCTTGATGTTCTGATTCTGTCAATGGTCGGGTGTTGGTGTTGTATATGTTTACCTTCATTCACGGATTTTTATGCATCCATTGGGTGCCGATGTACTACTCACTGAGGGTCACGGGTCGGGGATATGGTCGAAGACTTATGAAGGTGTTGGCAATCGATGAATGTTGATTCACCGTGATTAACTACTATTTTTGACAGACCAGTCAGGCTCAATCATTGTTTTAAAACATTGTGCGTATTTTGAATATACAACATTTTTTCGGTAACACTAATAATTAAGTACTTTTCTTTCCGCTTAAGGATCGAGTTGGTGTTAGGGGTGATACCCTATAATTCGACTTGTTCTAAGGGCCAGCACTAGGCGGTGATAACCAGGGTTGTCTCTTCCTGTCGTAGGGATACGTGCTGCGTTTGTGTACCTCGCTCTGTTAATTCCCAAGATATCGGTGGTAAGAATAGGATGTTTCATGTTCTATGTTGGTGACGGATGGGCCATAGGGTTGCAGACTCTATGCGCCTTTGTTGCCAACTTGGTGCGAGGAGTACCTTGTAGTTCGTCCGGCTTTTGGTGAGATGATCACTACTACTTGTAACGCCACTGCCCCTAGCTCAAACTATTTATACAATTTATAAGACAAATTAGATACTATATAGTACAACTGCCCACCACAGGCTGCCACTCAAAAGGTGGTTAACCGAATTGGTGACTCTTGATCATAGGCTATATTATTTATATTATTTTTATTTCAAATTAGTTTTCGATATGGGACAAACTTCTCTACTCTAACTCTTTTTTTTTCTTTACCAGCGGAAATATACCTCAGGTGGGGCCCATAGAAAGCCACGTCACCATGGATTCAATAGCACTTACTTTTGCTGTTTTTTGCCTTTCAAAGGTGGGCCCCCCATTACAATTACTCACATTTTAACATATTTTACTTATATGCCATCAAGTACATTCCAACAGCCAACTTTTAATCCATATATATATATATATATATATATATATATATATATATATATATATATTATTTTTTTGAAATAACACGGGGTGTTACACTACTTATGCACAGTAACAGGACTGGATCCGAACTGTATGCCTCACCAGCCACGTTATGACGAGAACATAAAGTGTACAATAGTAGAATGCATTACATGACGAGGGTTCGAAACCCTGAAATGGAGAAGACCACTTGATTTGGAGTGTATGTAGTATGGGATACATGCGTGTCCAAAGTCCTGCTGACATTAAATTATGTGCATCTATTTTTCTATACATTGTGTACTATGCATTAGACTTCAGGTCATGGCATACACTGAAACTAGGAAAGTAAGATGCACGTTTCTATTTTCATCAAGGATTGTTTGTGATTGCTAGTTGAGATCGCTGTTTTCTTATCAGCATTGCATCAGTATATGTACTAACGTGCCCACTCAATTAGGTGTTGGGAGCCGGATCGCGAATACAGGAAGACTCTAGACTAGCGGAGCATCCAAGGGGATTATCAAGAATACCTTTCACCCGTAGAGCAGGTGCAAAGAGATCAGAGTAGCGTAACAGAAGGTTCGAGCTACAAGACACATCTCAGGGAAGCAGATTGACCACTCAGTGGAGTTCCAGTGGAATATCAGTTGACTACCGATCTGAACGGCAGGCGAATGTCTGAGTAGTATTTGTAATACTTTAATGTAATCTGTATTCCTTGTTCAAGAACATGATAATGATTGTAATGGATGGTGTAATGATTTTATTTGGAAATAAAAAGTTTTTAAATTTCCGTGTTATTATTGTGATGAGATGCATTTGAAGGAAAAGATTCTGGTTTGTGTCACGGATTCTGGTAGTGGGATTTGGGGCGCTATAAGCAGTAGGGGTGTTGACGGGGTGACGAGGTGTAGGTGAGCAGGGGCTTGGGGTGGCGATAGGGTTCTGCGGTGGTGATGCGATGGAAGGAGGGGATGTTGGAAATGATGATGAGATGAGAGTGAGGTCGAGATGCAGGTGCTCGGGGCAATCGACGGATGGTTGGTGGGAAAGAGGATGGATTCTCGGGATAAAAAGATGAAGAAGGGGTTGGCAGCTATAGAAGCGATGAAGGAGAAGATTAGGGATAGTAATTAGGGGTAATTAAAAATTGAATAGGTTAAATAGATGATTAGGTGTATATATAGGTCATTAGATGCTAAAGGCAGTGAGTTGGGTTTCGGGAGGTGGGCTTTAGTGGGCTTGGACTTTTTTTCTTTCTTCTTTATTTTTTACATTTATAATGGGTTAGGCTTGGTTATGGGCCCATAAAATAAGTAAAAAATAATCATGTAATAATATAGAATGGGTTTAGTTGGGGTTGCACAATATAAATAAATAATAAAAAATAAAAGAATAAGATTGTAGAATGAAATATGATTTGGGTTTAAAATCTTTAATCATTTGAAAATAGCTACAAACACAACTGATGATTAGAAATGTCTTTAATAAGAGATCCAAAATAAGTTTAAAACAAATTAAACTTAAGAGAACAAAAAATAATTAGTACAGAATCGAAATACAGAAAATACACAGAAAATATGTATAGGCGAAAATGGGGATTACAATAAGGGTCTCGATATCTTTCTCTGATAAGGACTTAGAAGGTATTCGAAAACCTTATTGCGACGCATTGATCATAAACATTTGCATGGTGAATCTTGAGGTATGCCGCATCCTGATGGACAATGAAAGTTCCACACACATCCGTTTCATGAACACTTTCAACGGCCTCAAGCTCTCCTGAGACTGAAGCCAGCTGGTTACACACTCCACGGATTCTCTGGTGTCCTCATTCAAATCGAAGGAATCTTCACACTCAATGTGACGGCATGAAGGCCCCTAGCCACTCGAACGGAAGCGCTAGACTTTATGGTAGTCGACGTTAAAATTGCATACAACACAATATTTGGCCGTCCAGACCTAGCTGCCTTTCATGCAGTTGCTTCCGCCTACCAAATAAAAATGAAGTTCCTCACAACGGCAGGCATAGGCCAAGTTGTAGGGAGCCAACATTCAGTGCGAGCATGCTACATCGCCATAATGGGGGGCTCAGTTCTCCCCCTCGATGCCATAGAACTACCGCCAAAATGCAGTCATAGTAACTCCAAGCCCATAAACAAGCTTGAGGTCACTACCATAGACGATCTTGCCAATAACTTCCAAACCTGCGAAATCATTTCCCACCAGGTCCAAATCTGTCCTCATCAGAATACAGTAATAGACTTGAATCCCCGACCCGTAGCCACTCTGCTCATTGAACAAAAAGTAATAGTCCTACCTAAATAGATTGACAAACTTGATGATCTCCCCTTCTCTCTGCAAAACAAAGGGAGGCTTTGTCCAAAACAGGAAAGTCCAGGCAAGGTCTACTAGGTTGTTCACCTAGTGGCTCATCAACATTAAGACTTAGGGGGCAAGGAGGTATCTGCAAGGACTTGGAATATATAACGCCTCATGAACATCAACAAGGGCGCTTAACGCCCCCTCCTCTATATATTTTCAATATTTTTTAAATAAAGACCACTTTCCTTACCGGTCACTGCATGTAATAAAGGCCAGCCACTGGAGCAGCCGCTTAGGTCACAGTATGTAATAAAGACCAGTCACTAGAGTAGCCACTTACTTTTATTTCCAATAAAATTTAGTATTAACTTTTGCAAAGATCTTGTACAATTCTCTCGTTGCAAACAATGAGTTAAATGTCAAGATTACTCCAAAAAATGGCACTTAATACTTATTAAAAGCTCCTTATAAGACGAGTTTGGAGTCCATGCCCGTGGCTTGGAGTTGCTCTAGCAGTTTACAACGAAGCAAGTTCATAGCTCAACTCGTCATTTGATCTGCTCCTGCAACTCGTTAAACACCTCAACAACAAGTTCAGAGTTCATACCCATGGCTCGAGGTTCCTCTAGCAACCTGCAATCAAGCATGTTCAGAGCTCAACTCGCCATTCGATCTGCTCCTGCAACCTGTTAAATCCCTAAACAACAAGTTCAGAATCTATACCCATGGCTCAAAGTTGCAACCTGCAAACAAGAAAGTTCAGAGTTCAACTGGCCATTCGAATTGTTCCTGAAACTTGTTTAAAAAACCCTTAAAGACAGATTAGAGGTCCATAATCGTGGATTGCAGTTGCTCCAGCAAATCTGCAAACCTGCAAACAAACCAGTTTGGAGCTCAACTCGCCACTTGAGGTGAATCTCACAATTCATTGGAGGACCCATATGCAAGTTCGGAGTCCAACTCCCTCCTAAAGTTTCTCCCATAACAAGCCAAGTACAAAAAGGCAAGTCTGAGCCCAACTCTTCCCTAAAGCTGATCCTACGACTAATTGATACCCAAGGCTACAAATCACAGGACAAAGCATAGGCATGTAAAAGATTTCTTATTTCACAAACAATAAGTCTCGTTATAACTGTAAAATTACAATGAGTCTATGTTTCATGCCTAAGCATCGCTACAAAAATCTTGCAAACACTATACAACAAACTATCCCGCAAATCTTCTTTCCGGCTATACAATAGAAGGATGTTCTGCCAAATAGACACAAACCCCTTCACAAGCCTCCTTCTAGATAACAGCTCCACAGGCCCACCAGAACTCTTGACGATGAAATTCAAGATAAGCCTTCCTTGGGCGAGCAAGCTCCAATTCTCTCCTGTTAACGCCAACTTCATCCGGGCAAGCTCCAACTCCATCTCGCATAATGCTGCATGCAAATGGAAAAGTCACAACTCCGTCAATCACAGCGCATTGTGAAGGAGAGCAAGCTTGACATTCCGAGAACCTCATTCGGAGTACATGACTACTTGTCAACAAAAACAATAATGGGATTACTTCAACGCTGAACAAACACAAAGGACTTCACTTCAATATCCAAAAAAAAATTGAGAACACCCACAACTCATTCACCCCTCAAAATGTGTTCGGAGCTTCACGCACACTCGAGTTCCTATGTCAAACAACTTGTTAGCTCCATATAAAAAGTTCAGTGCCTTGCTTTTCGCTTGAGCTCCATCAACATCTCGTTAACTCCATGCAACAAGTTTAGTGTATCGCTTTTTGCCTGAGCTCCATCAACACCTTGTTTATACAACGAGTTTGGTGCCCTACTCTCCGCCTGAGCTATGTCAAATAACTTGTTAGCTCCATACAACAAGTTTAACGCTCTGCTCTTCGCTCGAGCTCCGTCTATAGCTCGTTATCTCCATGCAATGAGTTCAGTGCCTGCTCTTTGCTTGAGCTCCTTCAATAGCTCGCAACCTCCATACAACGACTTCAATAGCTTGCCCTCAACTGAAGCTCCATCAACAACTTGGTGAGTTCATACAATGAGTTTGGTTCCCGTTCTTCGCTCAAGCCCCATCAACAACCCGTTAACTCCAAACAATGAGTCCAATGCATTGCTCTTCGCAATGAGTTTAATGCCTTGCCCTTCGCATAAGCTCCATCAATAATTCTTTGACTCCATACAACGAGTTTAGTTGCTGTTGTTCGCTCGAGCTCCGTCAATAGCTCATTAACTCCATACAACGAGTTCGGTTTCCCGCTCTCCGCTTGAGATCCATCAATAGCTCGTTAACTCCAAACAATGAGTTCAATGCCTTGCTTTTCGCTTGGGCTCCATCAACAACTCGTTAGCTCCACACAATGAGTCCAATGCCTTGATCTTTGCCTGAGCTCTGTCAACAACTCATTAACTTAAAACAACGAGTTCGACACCCTGCTCTTCGCTCGAGTTCCATCAATAACTCGTTAAGTCAATACAGCGAGTTCAATAACTTGCTCTCGGCTGGAGCTCCATCAATAACTCGTTGACTTCATATAATGAGTTTGTGGCCCCCCGTTCTCTGCTCAAGCTCCATCAATAACTTGTTAACTCTAACAACGAGTTCAATGCCCTGCTCTTCGTTCAGGTTCCATCAACAACACGTTAGCTCCACACAACGAGTCCAATGCCCTTCTCTTCACTCGGACTCCTTTAACAACTTGTTAGCTCCAAAAAATGAGTTATATGCCTTACTTTTCGCTCGAGCTCTGTTAACAACTCGTCAACTCTATACAACAAGTTCAATGCCCTGCTCTTCGTTCATGCTCTACCAATTGATCGTTAACTCCATACAACGAGTTTAATAGCTCGATCTCGGCTTGAGCTCCATCGACAACTCACTAACTCCATACAATGAGTTCAACGTTGTGCTCTTTGCTCGAGCTCTGCCAATAGCTTGTTAACTCCATACAATGAGTTCAATAGCTTGCTCTCGCCTCCTTCCCTCCATACAATGAGTTCAATACCTTGCTCTTCGCTCGAGCGCCATTAATAACTTGTTAGCTTCATACAGCGAGTTCAGCTCCCCCCTCTTTGCTCGAGTTTCGTCCACAATTCGGTAACTCTACATAACGAGTTCTGTCCAACCCCGCTTCCCAAAATACGGAAGTACAAGCACGCTACTAAGGCCCAGTGAATGATATACATCATTTATTAGTTGTACAGTTATAACTCGACATTATAATATCATAATCACAACCATGCATGTAATAAAATAATCATATAAACAAGAAATAAACTTAAATAATTTGTGAAATAACTAACATCTAGAAACATAACTTCTGGTATGAAATGCCCAGATACAAAATGTACGAAATCATAATAATAATAACAGGGAAAAACATGACACAAGATAAACTATTCCAAGCTAGATCCGACTTCATCCTCTAGCAAGCTACGGAAGGTATTAGTAAGAAACAACATGATAACGAGAACAAGGAACAAAATAAGAACTGGCAATATAATTATGAAACAACATGAACATGTATGATGCTAGTGCCAACTAAATAAGTCTCAAGATATGGTCAATAGGGAATCGGGAGTCATGTAAACGTGAAACATGTAGACATGAGTTCATTTAATCAGGAATTCATGAAATCAAGAAACATGTCAATGTACAGTGTCAATCTTAAGTCCATCAATTTTATTAACATATCTAATGCTCGCAATCCTGTGTCCATATCACAGATTCGAGAACAATCAAGTAAACATTTGAACTCAACTGGTGAATTCTACATGATTATGTACTCAAGTCATTCAATCAAGTAAGCAGGCAATCAGGAATCATGTAATCAAGATAATGGATACTAGAGGTGGCCCCCGTTGACTTCTACAATGTGGCACTTAATTCTACGTGGCACTTTGTTCCTTACGATATTAGATTCTAGAGTTAGCCCCTGCAGATTCTTGAAGTAGCCCCCGTCGATTCCTACGATGTGGCACTTAGTTCTACATGGCATTTAGCTCTGCAAGCAATCGAGTAATCAAGTAATACTGGAAACACATGCTCCCTTCCGAGTACACCCTCCTATATTGTCCTCTACTAAGTCATACTCTTTATTACCCCAACTTGTTATTCATTTACTATGATCAAGCATGAACACGCAATTGGTGCAATCAATGAGAACGAGGGTATCAAGACAATATCAGGAAGGTATTGAGAGAGTATCAAGAGCTATGCAATGCATGATGTATTAGTTCAATTCATTAAATTGCGGAAAATAAACACATTTATATTTAAGAACATAAGATGCAATTCCGAACAACAACACATTACTGTACTAAAACTCACTTTCCTGATGCCACAAGAAAGCAAATGTGATTCCGTCAGAGGTTCAAGAAAGTGGAATTCCTTTCGGATCTAACGCCTATTCACACGATACATTTTAAGAACAGTAGCTAGGTCTAATAGTCAGCGATTTATAGGTACCATGTTAAGGCAGCAATATAGGGTCAACTTATCATACTAATAACTGTACTGTAAAATCATTTATAAATCTTCCAAAATTCAGAAGTAAATTCCTAATAGTGTCTACTAATATTCGAGTTTGTCTCAGCTCAGGATTTCATCAATAGTTTATTATTTCAATTCGTTTACGAAACGATACATCTCGAACAGGAAGTCTGGAAAATCAGATCTTACAACACTAAAAGTTGAATATCTTGCAATCTACAAGTCGGTTTGTGAAACCAAAAGGTGTTCTGAATTCTACACTCAGAGGGCCACATTTTACATGTATAAAGTTCTAAATTTTTTAACAGGGAACTGGTTCAAATTCTAGTAGCAAATCAGGCAAGATGGCAGCACATAAATCTAATGCTGTCATTTTAAAATCACGATTTAGAAAAAAATAAAATGATTCTATCACCATAAATGGGTTGCACTCATAATTAGTAATTAGACCATACCTCAAAAATTAACATGTCAAAATCTATTACTTCTACATATCAAAGCTAAGAATTAAGCTATACTATCGCAATGCCACATAATTAAAATCACCTTGAATCACAAAATATATATATATATGTATATATATATATATATATATATATATATATATATATATATATATATATATATATATACTAGGTATGCCCGTGGCACGTGCCTACGGCACGTATTCAAAACTGCATATAAATTTATTTGGAGTTATTTGGTTGTGTGAACTGCATATAAATTTATTCATTATGCTAAGATCAAAAGCCATTCACTATACTTCTTTACCAATTATTCGTTAAATTGTTTCAGTTTTTTAGTTATTTCATCTTTATTACCCTTAAACTTCTCAATATCGACTTATCCAATTCTCCAAAAATCTAGCTATTTTTCAAGAAATGTGAGCACATCCATTAAAAGTATGCACCATGACAAAAAAAAAATCTGAGTGTAAACAAATACAACCACCTTTCTGATACAATAATCTTCTCTATACAACCCTCCTTTGAAATTTTATTGTTTCCTAATTGTTTTCTAATACAATGACCTTTAAATTATTTCCTACGGCACGCCATCGCGAAAAATGATCAATTAATTAAGTTGTTTAGTAAAAATTTCGACAGTCTCCTCTGAAATTTTACAAGCAATTAATATTAACTTTGACGTAATAGATTTTGTTTGATATTAGCCAAGATATAAAATAGTCTCCTCTAAAATAATATCCTCTAAAATTTTCATATTAACCAAGATACAAAATAAAAACCAAGATTTTATTTGAAAACTTAATATATTTTTAGAAATTGTAGTAAAAAATTCGACAAAATCTCCCCTTAAATATTAGCCCTTTTAGAGCAATTCCTTAACGAAATTCTGCTCACAATTAAAAAATTAATATCACAGGCAGTCAATATGAATCCTCCACAGGCCAATCCAAGCAACATCACACAGGCATCATATATATAGGGCTCTGGGAGGAAAAATCTTCATATGACTAAAGATATAAAATAAATACCAAGATGTCGTTTGAAAACATAATAGATTTCAGGAAATTTAGTAAAAATTTTGACAGAATCTCTCCTAAAATATTAGCCATTTTACAGCAATTCCTTACGGAATTCTGCTAACAATTAAAAATATAAAATCACAGGCAATAAAAATAAATCCTCCCCAGGCAAAACCAAGCACCATCACACAGGCATCATATATATAAGGCTCTGGGGGAAAAAATCATAATATATTAAAGATACAAAATAAAAACCAAAATTTCATTTGAAAACGTAATGAATTTTTAGAAAAACCTTTGAAAACCTTTCAAAAACCAATTACACAGAACCCAATACTCCACAACTTTGCGGGTACGGGTATTAACATGACTACATTATATCATCATTATATACAGATACTTACATCATCTCCCAAAATGCTAAATATTATAACTATTACAACTATTACATCCTCCACCATAATATATACCAACCAACCGAATAACCAAAAAAAATTTACAGGGTTGAAACAATGCTTCAAGTCTTCAAGTCTTCAAAAATGGGACCAAACAGCGAGCCTAAAAAAAAATTAAGAGTTTACAATAATCAATTAAAACAATGAGTTTTAAAACAATAGTAAGAGTTTTGAAACCATTACCTTTCAAACAGGACAATGCCTTTTAACTCAATGGTTTGAACCCTACCAAAACTTAAACTATCAATACGTACATAACAGTTCTGAGTGTAGACAACAATCTGGGGGGGGGGGGGGGGCCAAAGAAACATTAAATTAGCGGCAATTAACAGCAAAACATAGGGCGTAGTTGGAAACTGTAGAGTAATGGGTACATGCATTTGAAGCCTACATCTATTGCAGCCGCAGCTGCATTTCTAAGTTATTTTAATGCTTGTTAGTTGGTTTCATGTATAATATTTGTTATGTTTAATATTCTGTTGTTGCATGAAATATATCGATTTGTCCACTTGCTAACCATGTTTTATTATAGGGAACACTACTAACTGTTGCAATTTGAAAGTTTAAAGAACTGAAAATTTGTTGGAGCCCATTATTTTGGATGCA
The DNA here is from genome assembly GCA_017893485.1 of Hemerocallis citrina. Lineage (NCBI taxonomy): Eukaryota > Viridiplantae > Streptophyta > Magnoliopsida > Asparagales > Asphodelaceae > Hemerocallis > Hemerocallis citrina. The sequence goes on along the minus strand of CM030366.1, from coordinate 73,868,818 downwards.
TCTCTAATTCTTGAACATGGTTATGTTATTTTTGCAATTTGCAGAAAATGCTGGGGTGATTGTGAATCAAAAGAGAGAAATGAAAGGTAAGGCGATACACTTATTCTGTTTTAAATGCATTATTGCAGAAACTTGCAAAAATACTATGTCACAATGTTGATCTTGTCATTTGACAAAAAAATTTACTTTATTTATTAAGATAGGCATAGTCTCTTGATTTGAGAAATTAAAATACCAACTAATCACTGCTTGGTACATGTTAGTCACCTAACCTTTTTTTATTACGATACATAATTACGAATTTAAGATCTTTATAGCTATTTCGTTTTACTTGTTAGAAGTGGATATATAAAGACTATAGTTTGCATCATATGATCTATTTCCTCCCCCCCCCCCCCCCCCCCCCCCCCCTTCCTCCTAAAGGATTAACTAAATAATTTGTAAATATTTCCAAATGCATATCTTATTTTTTTAGCTTATTCTGTTGGAATTGACCTCGGAATGATTATTAATTGGTTACTTACTTTTTCTTTGATTAGTCTCAGATCCATAAATTTAATGAGTTTTATTGGCCATGGTTGTAGGATCTGCTATTACTGGGCCCATTGGAAAAGAATGTGCTGACCTGTGGCCAAGGATTGCTAATGCTGCCAATGCTGTTGTTTAACTGTTGCTACTGTTTCATGAATTTTGGCCTTGTGTTCTTAATTTTGTGATCTCTAGACTTTTGCAGTTTGTGTTAGTCTTGATTTTTTCTTAATAGATATAGCTGTCTGGGTTAGAGTTTAAATTTCAGTGGTTATCGATAATGATAATATGCTATCTTTATAATTCATTGAGCATGTGACATTGGAGCCAAATGTGTGGTACTCTGCATGAAATTCAATGAGACTACTTCAGATGAATCCCAGTTTTTGGATAGTTTCATGAATGCATCCTCTGAAATTCTTGTTTTGATTGTAAATCTTGTTGCTTCCAAAATTTGATTATTTGTGAGAGTCTTAAGCTAAATTAGTTTGACTGGTTTGGAAGGAACTACTGAATATATTTTCAGCGACAAAAGTTTTAATAACCTACATTTGCGGATATTTGATTCATAATTTCTGAAGCCAGTATGCCCATTAAAAAATGTATATGAACATATGGATTATGTTGGAGTTATGTCTTTCATTAAAATTTTAATGATTGGTAATGAACCTATTGTCATACGTGTAGTTCTTTGCAGAGTTAACATTGAGCTTCCCTAAACTTTATTCCTAGTTAAGATTATGGATGGGAATTTGATCAGGGTTACCATGCTTGCAGTGGTTGTTGGCGAAGGAATGTCTTGTTGCTTGTAGTGGTGGTGGTGGCAACGACCTTGTTGAAGATAGAACGGAGGGATTGGAGGTTCAGGAAGAAATGCACTGGTGATAGGGTGGCGATAGTGCAAGCCAAGATGAGAAGAAGAGAGAAGAGTTTCAGGGTGCTAATGGTGGCGATAGCTATAAATGCAGTGTTCAAAGAGAACGGTGTATCAAAATGTTTACATTGTTATGAACTGTATGAAAATGTTGACATTATTGGTCGGTCTCTACTTACTAAGTGTGTATATCTTATTGACAACCAACTCGATGCCTCGGGATGATACAGTCTATGGTTTGGAGTTATCCTTGACTGGGCACAACAAATGCAATCAGTTTTCGTATCACACAATTGATGGAGGTCTTCCCTGGGATAGAAACTCACTAACTTGGGGTTTGACTCACTTATTGATACTTAAGTTCAGGGGGGGGAAATAATATAATGATTAACCAAAAATTTCTTGGCCAGCAAGCACAGACAGTTTGGTTATGTTTATCGGCAAAGCACTCATTTTTCTGTCAATGTTCATATGAAGAATGTGCTTTTGTAATATCCTTGCATTCTATTTACCAGATTGTCCCTTGGAATTGTATTGGTTAATATTTTGATCCTAAAATTCTATGCAAAAAACAATATAATCTTTTTTTCCATACACCTTCAATTTTTTTGCAATTACTAATTTCTTCTAATGTAGCTTTGGGATCTGTAATATTCATAAACCCATCTGGATGCCTGTTTAAAAGATTTAGATACTTCCTGAAACATTTACTTCTACAATTTATGTTTTCCTCTAAAAACTTCAATAAGAACATAATGCGCATTAAAACTGTTATCCTGTGCCTATTGGAAATCTTTTCCTGTCATACTCATGTTGAAGCAAATGCATGGTTATACTCTGGTTGAATCTTCCTTAGATTTATTGCCCCATAAATTGTTGTCGTGTTTTGTTTGGTATTCCAGTCTTTCTCTGATTGTAATAATGAATTTGGAGTACTTCATTGCAATTAGTTAACCAACTTTTTATTAGAATCCATTATAGTTGTTACTAATGACCTGCTTGATGAGTACTCTTGTAGTTATTGTTCAATCTTCTTTTGGTACTCCTGAACTTCAATTTTTTGTAAGAGTTTAACAATTGTCATCATCAAAGTAGATTGAAATAAGACAAAGCACTGAAAGCACCTCCTAGTGAGAAGCGAATGTAAGAGAATTTCTAGTTATAATATGAAGTTGTGGTACCACATTTATAATGAGAATAAAACTAAAAGAGGTTGAGTATAAATTTGAATGAATAATTGATAACAAATAGTAGTCGATGGAAATGAAGAAATAATCCACAAACTGAGCTGCAACCGGAGTATAACCATGCATTTGCAATTGTTATTTCATCCTATCTGAGCTTTACTATTGTTACTTCACTGAATTTTTCTAAATTCAGAGCATGATGACTTATGAGATAGATTTTGAGCATGTTACTTCACTGTCCCCACAAATTATACAGGATTTTGCATTGATTGATTGTTTTGTTGCTTCACTGTCTATTCAAGTCAAGTGCAAAATGCTTGTGCAAGTGCAAAATGCAAGTGCAATCCTTGGCTATTTTGCTAGCAAATCTGCAAATGCCTAGCACATGTACCAATAGCAAGTGCAAATCCTAGGCTTTTTAATTTCCCCTTGAGGTTGATGCTTATAACATTATCAAGTGAATCTACTTATCTACGTATGGATGTCATACAGTGATACTTGAATAGTATGTTTTGGCTCAATCTAATATGAACTGTTAATCCTCTGTTTTCTCTGGCACACTTTTGCTTTGAGTTTTTGGCTCTTTACATCAGGAATGGAATTGATCATAAGGAATTATCAAGATGATGAGATGGTTTATGTTTTTGAAGTTGCACACTATGATTCATTTATGATTTAATTAAAGATTTATAGGAGTGATTAGTGATGAAATAATCCTATCTGAGCTTTATCTGAGCTTTATGGTTGATTGATTGTTTTGTTGCTTCACTGCATTTTAATTTTCCCTTGAGCTTGATGAAAAATGCTTGTGCAAGATTGTGCAAGATTGTGCAGGATTGAGTTGTCAAGTGCAAAATGCTTCACTGTCCACTCCTCTCTGCAAAATGCTTGTGCAGGTTTGTGCAGGTTTGTGCAGGATTGTGCATTGATTGATTTGTTTTGTTGCTTCACCGTCTATTCAAGTATGTGTAGGATTGAGTTGTTAAAGTGCAAAATGCTTGTGCAAGTGCAATACTTGGCTATTTTGCTAGGAAATCTGCAAATGCTTAGCACATGTACCATAGGTAACAGACTATTTTGCTACATATAAGTTTTAGCTCAATCGTTGGCTTTTTAATTTTCCCATGAGCTTGATGCTTATAACATTATCAATTGAATCTACTTATCTACGTATGGATGTCATACAGTGATACTTATTACTTGAATAGTCTGTTTTGGCTCAATCTAATATCAACTGTTAATCCTCTGTTTTCTCTGGCACATTTTTGCTTTGAGTCTTTGGCTCGTTACATCAGGAAACGGAATTGTCTATAAGGAGTTATCAAGATGATGATGAAGGTAACGGACTATATTGCTTCATTTAAGTTTTGGCTCAATCCTTGGCTTTTTAATTTCCACTTGAGCTTGATGCTTATAACATTATCAAGTAATTCTACATATGGATGTCATACAGTGATACTTCGAGTCTTGGATAGTTGGTGCAAATTCATTAAAAAGTAACCTTTAATCCACAAACTGGCATATACAAAAGTCGTCGGTGCAAATAGTTAAGTTGATTCTAAGATCAATTTCACCTATTACTACTTCAACTCAAACTATAATGAAACCATTTCTAAACCAGATCCAAATTGTGAACAATAATGACCCACACGTTTTCTAGTTGGAAGAAGATGTGTGGGAGACTCAAGTCGAGCATGGAGAGTCGTTTGGATTAATTTTATTGATTCGACCATATTAGATTTCTGATTTATTGTAGAGAACAAATAGCACTTAGTAACCTCGAAATGTTTAGAACAACAAATATTAGCATCAACCCTCATAACAAATACAATCAGATATCCATGGGAATACTAAAAAATTTAAAATCTGCAATCCTAAATAGATACAATCCTAAAATTAGATGCAAAATTAAATAGAAAACAATATCAATTTCGAATAACACTTACAATCCCAAAATCTGCGCTGAGGTGAAAGTTGGGTTGACGGAGCTGCAAAACAGAATCAATCCTAAAATTAGATGCAAAATTAGATGCAAAACAGTATCAATCCTAAAATTAGATGCAAAACAGTATCTTAACACAAACCTAACAAAACGAACGCAATACCTGAGATGTAGAGATGGTGAAAAAGGGTTCTTGAGTATCTCTGAGTTCTCTCTTTACAACACAAACAAAACTTCAATAACATTGAAAAAACACCTCGGAATGACATCTGTTCTTCTCTTTCCAGTAAAAATTTAGCTTTTACATCAACACATGATGGCATTAACATTTAGGGACCGAACAATAACCACAAAAGTCATCTACACAGCAAGTAATGAGCATAAATTGAAGATGCATGTATATACCTTGGGGTTGTACTCTGCATTACGCGCTTGCAAGGCAATGGACTTTAGATCCAACTTGAAGTCCAAATTTACAGTTGACACAATATTCCTGCTTATTTAAGCAACATTTCAAATACTTCAAAATCAAATTAAGAGCACCCACATACATTTTACATAACTAAAAATGCATGTGAATGCTTGCCAGTAACAAATTCTTAAAACAGCCGCACTTACACCGTTCAACTTGGAGTAAGTTCTCTGTACGAACTTACAAAACATATATTACTGCCTCATTAATTTAGCAACTACAAAATTCATTTTGAACACTGACAATGGAAGAGTGATCTTAACTATTTAACCCTTCACTTAATTAATGCACAAAGTTACAGCATACACCTTACCCACTACTCATTCTTACAACAGTCACTCAAATAGCTCAATCCAGCCAACTCTTTGTTCTCACCTAATAATAAAACACCCTCACACATTATCTCCTAAAAATTTCTTTCGCTGTTGGTCCAAAATAGGGGCTGCATGGTTTATCCACTCTCCAACCAATTTTGAACAAATCTCTCATTAAATCCTATATATTTACTCCAAAAAGGGTTGATCCAAACTCCATTCATTACTTAATTAAGATAACTATTTAACTTGTTTAAATTTTGGATGAGTGAGAACTGAGTCTCACATTGAACTCTAATATCAACCTCATGCTAACTACAACTCTAGTTATGCTGCTACAATTTTATGGTCCTATTAGTTCCACCAAATAGTAAATAGCTTCTTTATAAACCAATTTTGTGTGCAATCAGTACATGTTCTTAGAAACATAAAAAATATTATCCGAAACTCAAATCTCAATCATCCAAAACCCTAATAACCACAGAATAACAGTGAAATTTTAATAATTTGTGTGTAACTACTAACTACTAACTACATCTGGAAGTTAATTATTTTCTAAATCACCAAGAATCTGGAAAAAAAAAGGAAATTTCAAAGCTCCTGTAGTAGTAAATTTCAAAACCCCAAACCTAATTTTCATGTGTTACTTCCCAAACACCTATAAAATTAAGTATACCTGAGATGTAGAGACGGTGAAATCGGTGGTCGGGATCAACTGAGGATGTGATCGGCACGTTGAAATCGGTGACGGTGAGTGGTTCGGTGGTTGGATGGGGTCGCAGTGGAGCGGCGTCGGAGTTGGCGCTGGTGGTCGCTGATTGCAAAAAGGGAGGAGGTCGGGGCTGGTGGTCGATGAGAGCGGAAGGGAGGAGAACGGCAGTCGATGGATCTGGTGTGTTGGCGACTGGAGGTGGGGGGGGCGCTGTGTGGTGACAGGATCAAGAACGGCGGTCGCAAGTGGAGGTGGGGGGGGCGCTGTGTGGTGAAAGGAGGGGTCGTCGGCGGGAGGGCGGCATTCAAGAGGCGCCGGAGGTGGTCGGAGTTGGCGGGGGGAGAAATTGCAGGATCGATAAGAGAGAGAGAGAGAGAGCGGGGGGGAGAGAGAGAAGGAGACAGTGAGAGAGAGAGAGGCTGAGCGGGAAAGAGAGAGAGAGAGAGAGAAGGGGGTATTTTGGGAAAGAGAGAGAGAGAGTATGTGGGTTTTGAAATTGTGGGGTTTAAAATTTTGGGCAGGAAAATATGTTTTGTGAGAATCAATCTGGGCCATTGATTTTGGGGGAGATTGAATGTGAGCCACTTGATAGCTTTCTTTGTAATTTATTATTATTATATATATATATATATATATATATATATATATATATATATATATATATCCCATTTTTGTTCATGTGGTGTATGCAATGACAATGAAGTTTATGATTTTTCTATGGGCATAAAATAGATGGGAGGCAAATAGAAAAATTCGATACAATATGTAACAAATGGTTCAAAACAAGAAAGGATCACACAAGATTCGATAATACAATGGTTCAACAATTGAGATCTACTTGTGAGAGTTCAAAGAACACTGGCCTATTACGCGACGATTTCGAATGTGAACAAACAACAGAAAGAAGAGAATCTCAACAGCAACGATGGCGACAGCAATCCACGGTAGTGGCAACAGCAAGAACATCAGTAACCGCCACAAAAAATATAGCGACAATGCAAAGACGAGAGCAATGACGACTACGAATGCAGTAGCAGCATGCACGGTAGCTAAGGAAGGAGTTAGCTGCGGTAAAGGAGGTTGGGTTGTTTGGGTTGTGGCTATTGGTAATGGTGTTGATCAGGTGCAGCAAAAGAGAGGGTGAGGAAGATTGTTGTGCTGCAGTGGGTTGATGATGGGGTGAGACTCAGGTGAGGATGGAGATGAGGTGATGCGATGGTGGAAGAGGATGACAATCGGGGGCTCGAGATGGAGGTGAGGGGCTATTTGAGGGGGCTTGGTTGTTGTTCGGGTTCGGGGGAGGATGCGAGGCAGCAAGGTGGAGGGGTACAGGGTGGTTTCGGGATGGCTTCGGGGTGAAGGAGAGGAAACGCAGTGGTGGCTACGGTGAAGGATGGAGGTGGTTGGCTGAGTAGGAGATGGAGTATAGGGGTTGTTGATTAGAAGGAGAAGATTAGGGTTATGCTTTGGGGATCAGGTTGGGTTGGATTAGGATTTGAGTTATAGTCACTAATTATTTGAAAATGGTAGCAATTATAATTGATAAATAGAATGGCTTTAATACAAAATATCCTAGTTTATGTAATTGGGTTCAAAAGAATAGAAAGATTTATTAATAACCGAACAACAAGAACACGTAAAAAAAATTATTCAATAGGAAATAGGAGTTACAAGTTCAATGCCTTGCTCTTTGCTCGGGCTCCGTCAACAACTCGTTAGCTCCACACAACTAGTCCAATGCCTTGCTCTTCGCACGAGCTCTGTCAACAACTTGTTAACTCCAAACAATGAGTTCAACGCCCTACTCTTCGCTCGAGCTCCATCAATAACTCGTTAACCCTATACAACGAATTTAATACCCTGCTCTTCGCTCAAGCTTCATCGATAACTCGTTAACTCCATACAACGAGTTTAATGCCCTGCTCTTCGCTCAAGCTCTGTCAATAGCTCGTTAATTACATACAACGAGTTCAATAGCTCGCCCTCGGCTCGAGGTCTATCGACAACTCATCAACTCCATACAATGAGTTTAACTCCCGACTCTTCGCTCAACCTTCGTCAATAGCTCGTTAACTCCATACAAAGGGTTCAATAGCTTGCACTCAGCTCGAGCTCCACCAACGACTCATTCACTCCATACAAGGAGTTCAATGACGTGTTCTTCACTCGAGCTCTGTCAAAAACTCGTTAGCTCCATACAACAAGTTCAGCTCCCTGCTCTCTGCTCGAGTTCCGTCAACAACTTGTTAGCTACACAAGATGAGTTCAACGCCCTACACTTTTCTCAAGCTTCGTTAATAACTCGTTATCACCATACAGCGAGTTCGATTCCCTGCTGTCCGCTTGAACTCTATCAACAACTCGTTAACCCCATACAACTAGTTAAACGCCATGCTTTTTGCTCGGGCTCCGTCAATAACTCGTTGACTCCAAACAACGAGTTCAATGTCTCGCTCTTCGTTTGTGCTCCGTAAACAACTCGTTAACTCCATACAATGAGTTCAACGCCATGCTTTTTGCTCAATCTCTGTCAACAACTTGCTAACTCGAAACAATAAGATCAATGTCCTGCTCTTCGCTCAGGTTCTGTCAACAAACTCATTAACTCTACACAATGAGTTCAATGTCTTACGCTTCACTCAAAGCTCCATAAATAACTCATTAACTTGAAACAACAAATTCAATGTCATGCTCTTCGCTCAGGCTCCATCAACAACTCATTAACTCTTCATAATGAGTTCAATGTATTGTGCTTTGCTCAAAGCTCAGTATAAACTTGTTAGCTCCATACAAAGAGTTCAATGCTTTACTCTTCGTTCGAGCTCCATCAACAACTCGTAAGCTCCATATAATGAGTATGATGCCTTGCTCTCCGCTCGAGCTCCGTCAACACCTCGTCAACACCCTGTGCTTTGCTCGAGCTCCGTCAACAGCTCGTTGACTCCATACAATGAGTTCAACACCATGCTTTTCGCTTAAGCTTCGTCAACAGCTCGTTAACTCCAAACAACGAGTTCAATCCCCCGTTCTTCGCTCAAGCTCCATCAATAGCGTTAAATCCAAACAACGAGTTCAATGTCTTGCACTTCGCTCGAGCACCGTCAACAGTTCGTTAACTCCATGCAACGAGTTCCATGCACCGCTCTTTGCTCAAGCTCCGGTAATAACTCGTTAACTCCATACAACGAGTTCAATGCCCTGCGCTTTGCTTAAGTTTCATCAACAGCTCTTTGACTCCATACAACGAGTTCAACACCTTGGTCTTTTCTCGAGTCCCGTCAACAGCTCGTTAACTCCATACAATGAGTTTAATGCCCTGATCGTTGCTCGAGCTCCATCAATAATTTATTTACTTCATACAACGAGTCGATAGCTCGTTACTCCAAACAATAAGTTTAATGCTCCACTCATCGCTCGAGCTCCATCAATAATTTTTTTAACTCCATACGATGATTTCAGTGCTCCACTCTTCGCTCAAGCTCTGCCAACAACTTGTTAACTCCATACAACGAGTTCAATGTCCTGCTCTTCGCTCGAGCTCAGTTAACAACTTGTACACTCAGAATAACAAGTCCAATGTCTTGCTATTCGCTCGAGCTCCGTCAATGACTCGTTAACTCCATACAACGAGTTCAATGTCTTGTCCTTCGCTCGAGCTCCATCAACAACTCGTTAACCTCATACAACGGGTTCAATGTCCTGCTCTTCGCTCGAGCTTCGTCAAAAACTCGTTGACATCATACAATGTGCTCAATGCCTTGCTCTCTGCCCGGGCTCCATCAACAATGTATTGACTCCATACAACGAGTTCGGCTTTACGCTCCTCACTCGAGTCCTTCCAACAACCCCTTAACTTCATGCAATAGATTCGGCGTATAGCGCCATCCTGGAGTTGCCTCTACAAACTTGCTGGATGCAAACAACAAGCTCTACATCCAACTTCATTTCAAAGTTGTCACTCCAAACATGTTGGGCGCAAACAGCGAGTTCAAATGACCAACTTCGTCTCAAAGTTATCTGTACAAACTTACTGGGCACAAACAGTAAGCTCTACAACCAACTCTATCTCATATTTTCCTCCACAAACTTGCTGGGTGCAAACGTCAAGTTCAACGTCAGCTCCATCCTAAGGTTACCTTTACAAACTTGTTGGGAACAAACAACAAGTTCCAACTCTGTCCTAGAGTAGTTGTACCAAACTTGCTGGGATCAAACGGCAAGCTCTACGTCCAACTACATCTCAAGTTTGTCTCTCCAAACTTGATGTGATCAATCGGCAAGTCAAAATGCCAGCTCCGCTCTAAAGTTTCTCCTACAGACTTGCTGGGCACAAACGGAAAGTTCCAACATCAACTCCGTCTCAGAGTTGCCTCCACAAACTTATTGGGCACAAACAACAAGTTCAGACGTTCGACTCCGTCCCAGAGTTGTCTCTACAAACTTGTTGGGCACAAACAGCAAGCTCTATGTCCAACTCCATCTCAGATTGTCTCTTCGAACTTGCTGGGTGTAAACAACAAGCTCTATGTCCAATTTTGTCCTAGAGTTACCACCACAAACTTGCTGGGATCAAACAGCATGTCCAGAGTCCGACTACCTTCCAAAATCTTCTCTTACAGCAGCCCTTCTAGGTCAGCCACATACACAAGATCCAATGGCCCAAGCACTTAGCTCCCAGACCAACAGAACATTCATCCAACAACGAAATGCTCGATTGATAAAACAAACAAACAACACATCGCTTGGTCAGCGAAAGAGATGTTCAACGAAATGAATGATGGGACGTTTGATCGACAAAACAACCGAACAACACAATGCTTGGTCGGCGAAACAGCGATTCAGCGAAAAAAATGATGGGGCGTCTTGATCGAAAAAAACAAGTTGATATGTTCACCAAAGTAGATTCTGCTTGTTGATATATAAACTGTTGCCGCTAAATTTGGTGTGGGGGCACACAGATAGAACTTGTGGATTCTTGGGGAAACTGAATAGAAAGACCTGTGTACCTGTTCCGTAGGGCCTCGATCGTCGTTTCCGCCGTGCACCTGCAAAAAGTGCGAGACACCGGGGTTGTTCCCGGCGACGCACCCTCCGACGCTCAAGTCAGTAATCTGGCAGACTATGAAAGAGCGCAAAAACTGGTGAAAGATTGATTACCTCTTGATGGAGATGGGTGGGGGGTATTTATAGGCGCCTTAGGGAACGGATTAGGAATGTAATCCTCGTGATCTGATATGGAATATTCTTCCTGTGAACAGATTAGGAATGTAATCTCAAATCCCGGTGAAGGGATAGGCACGAATCAGGGTCGTTGATTAACATGAATCAGAAACCCTAATTCTATCCCTTCTGAGCTGGGTTTGCTGCGGGTTGAAACCCGTACCCGATTGAGGTGGATCCGTTCGTGGGTAAGTGGATCTTCGGGGAAGATAACCAGTACCCGCTTCAGACCTGTCAGAAGGTGAAATTACCGTCCTACCCCTGTGCCTCAAGATTCGTGATCCATCTGGACTGTTCCGATTTAACCCCATTTTCAGCCATATCACGAGCCCCCCACTCCTAAAGACTGAGTTCGATCAGCCTTTGAGGAGTAGTTTAACTGTTTTAATGGCTAGCGGAGTTGTATCGGAGTCCGAATGGAGGGTTTTGAATCTTGAAGGGGGTAGTGATGTGTTTTTTGAAGCTGCAATCTGTTCTTAAGCATCTCTGAATGTCCGACGGTCTTTATCTACTTTTTTGGATTATTTATTTAATTCTGCGATGTGTTAACCAGTCGCCCGGGGGCCCTCACAATACATTCTAGGCAATAATCGTTCGTTCGGGAGTTCGAAAATATTACCCCGAATTTATAATTATTTTCTAGAATTTCTAGTGAATTTTCCCGAGTTTTTGGTGATTTTTTCCCAATTTTTAAATAAATTAAATGATTAAAATAAATTAAAACTGATTTTAAATACCCATTTATGACGCGGCGTCACCAGAGCCCTTGATCAGAGCGCAGCGTGATTTTCGGAGAGATCGAGTGGTCCCTGTTCTTCGGCTCGCTTTTTCGCCGTATGTGAGGTTCGGTACCCCGGCACTCCGGCTCGGCGTCTCGGCACCTCGGTTCGGATGACCAGTGCCTCGGCTCGGCGGTTCCGAAGTACGTGGCATCATCTGAGCCGTCTATCTCAGCGCGGATCCCCGTAAAGCGCTATCTTGTCGTTTAGTGGACGTGGCCAAATCTGGACCGTCCATCATGACGAGCGCGCTTTTTGGCAAGATCCAACGGCTGATATGGGTCGGAGCAATTTTTTGCCATATACGAGGGTCGGTACCCCGGTACCCCAGCTCGGAGGGTCGGTGCTTCGGTTCGCTGGGTCGGCATTTCGACTCGTTGGGTCGGAGCTTCGGCTCGACGGTTCCGAGGTACGTGGCATCATCTGAGCCGTCCATCTCAGCGTGGATCCCCAAAAAACGTTATCTTGTCGTTTAGTGGACGTGGCCAAATCTGGACCGTCCATCATGACGAGCGCGCTTTTTGGCGAGATCCAACGGCTGATATGCCTCGGAGCGATTTTTTGCCATATACGAGGGTCGGTACCCCGGTACCCCGGCTCGGAGGGTCGGTGCTTCAGTTCGCTGAGTCGGCGTTTCGACTCGTTGGGTCGGAGCTTCGGCTCGACGGTTCCGGGGTACGTGGCATCATCTGAGCCGTCCATCTCAGCGTGGATCCCCAAAAAACGTTATCTTGTCGTTTAGTGGACGTGGCCAAATCTGGACCGTTCATCATGACGAGCGCGCTTTTTGACAAGATCCAACGGCTGATATGGGTCGGAGTGATTTTTTGCCATATACGAGGGTCGGTACCCCGGTATCTCGGCTCGGCGCATCGGGGCTGATTGGCCGAGGCACAAAGTTGTGTGTTTTGGAGGAGGTGCTTCCTGAGGGGTCACCTCCTCGGCACTTAGTGGCTCGGTGGCTCGGCTGAGCTGTTTGGTAGCTCGGCTGGGCGAACCGATGGCAGGCAGCAAGGAGGGACGCGTGGCTGGATCTGGGCGGTCCATCTTGGCGCGCATCTCGAGGATGGGGTTCAGATCACGAGAAAACACTATCTTGTCGTTTTGTGGGCGTGGCACGATCTGAACCGTCCATCAGATTTTGTCGCGAGTTTTAAGGAGATCCGACGGTGACTTCGCCTCGGAGCGATTTTTTGCCATATACGAGGGTCGGTACCTCGGTATCTCGGCTCGGCGCATCGAGGTTGACTGGCCGAGGCACTGAGTCATGCAGCCGGGGCGTCCTATGGCTTTCTTGTAGGTGGCCGAGATGTTGACTTGGTATCTTTAAGAGTCTCTTGCTCTGAGTAGGCCCCGTATTTTTTCCGCTTCCGCCTGTCGCTTTGGCTCCCTGTTGGGCTTTTTGCGTTTCCCAAGGAGGCCCAACTTGGAGGGGTTAAAAGCGCTCACTCTTACTCTCAAAGCTCATTTCTCACTTTTAACTCAAGTTTTTTACTTTCGATCTCTAAGTGCTCTGCTAGCGGCGATTTTCTTTCTAAGGCGTTTCCGTTAGCTGTCGTGTGGGCCAGGCGATTTCCGGCGAGAGCATTCCGACCGTAGACGTCACTTCAAAAGGTCAGTTTACTTAGTCTGAATAATTTTCCTAGAGATGTCTCGAGTAGACTCGGGGAGTGGGGCCTCGTCTTCGGGCGACGAGAGTGCCGAGGAGAGGAGGAGGTCGGAGATTAGGAGGAAGGGTAAGCAAGCCGCTGAGCCGTCTGTAGTCGAGACGAAGAAGGGGAAGAAGAAGAGGAGGGTAGGGACCCAATCCCCCATTGTGGAGGTGATTGTGGAGAATCCGAAGCAGGCACCCGAGATAGGACGGTATCCTTCCGTCTTGTCCGGTCACTCGGGGGTCAGGCAGTACCAGGGGGACTTGCTAGAGAAGGCGATCTATGGGAAGTCCAAGATCGTCGAAGAGCCCAACCCGGCCCTTGTCACCGAAGCAGATGAGCTCATCACTTCGGTATCCGAGGAGGACCTGCTCCGGGTTAGGAGGGCTTTCGCTATCCCTCCGGAGTACAAACTGATTCTTCCAGGTCCTGGGATACGAGCGAATTCTAAGTTGCCGTCTTCGGACATGTGCATGTTCGACGTTGACTCCTTTCATGCCGGGCTGCGTTTCCCTCTGCACCCATTCATCCTCGAGATCCTCGGCTGGTATTGCCTCGCGCCAACCCAGTTCATGCCGAACACATGGCGCCATGTGAACGCCTTTATGCTTCAGTGCTACCGAGCCGAGGTGCAGCCGGATCTCACGGTCTTCCGAGGAATGTATCGAGTAAACCGTCAGCACAAGACGGAGTATCGATACTACTTGGGGCCGAGGAAGGGTGTCAAGATTGTAGAAAACCCTGACTCGATTAAAGGTTGGAAGGAAAAGTTTTTTATAGTGAGGGGCGAGGCGATCAGGCCCATCTCGACCCGTTGGAAGGTGGAGGTGCCGAATTTCGCACGCGCCGACCCTGTTTTGTCTGATGCCGAGGAAGAGGTGGCGAGGAGGATAATGGCCCTTCCGATACTGAGTTGGAGGGATTTGACGGAGGAGGTGTTGTTCGGGTGCGGCCTAAGCCCCATCAACCCGAGTATGCTCCTGACATCTCGTTTTTTTTTTTTTTTCTTCTAAGTTTTCGGTTCGGGCTGCTAACTCGTCCCCCCCCCCCTTTTTTTTTGACTCGTTGCAGAAGCAATGAAGATCGACTTCAACTCCATGATGGCGGACAGGTCTAAGCTGGCCGGGGGGAAGAAGAGGAAGAGGGCGGCTGCGACTGTTTCGTCGACCCCGGCACCTGTCGTCGCCTCGACCATCTCTCCGCCTCCCCCTGCTGTGGAGGTGCCCTCGGAAGTTATCGTCGCTGAGGAGCCCCCGTCTTCTTCGGTCCCTGGCGTGATCGAGGGGATCTTCGATGTGAACGCGGCGCTGTCGATAGAGGCACCACCGCTGACCCAGGCCGCCAAAGAGATTCTGACAGAGCAGCACAAGCAACTGTTCGTGCCGAATTGGCGAGTGAAGAACCATGACGGGTTCCTCGGCAATTCGCAGATGTCAGTGCAGGTCGTCAAACACTTGGCAACCCCGAAGGACAGGGCCGCGCTGAGGGCGGGGACGGTCGGTGACGACACTTATGAAGTCGCCCAGTCACTCGTTTCGGTAAGTGTATTGCAAATTTCGTTAAGTCTGCAACTCGGCATGTGTATTAGTGACTGTTGTCTCTGTAGGCCACTTGCCACTTCGGCCACCTCCTCGAGACATTTGCCGCGCAGGAGAAGGAGCTGAGGTCCGCCAGCGACAAGGACAGGTTGGCGAAGGTCAGGGCGGTCAAAGAACTTGAGGCCGAGCAGAGGAGGTCTGAGGCCTTGGAAGTCCGGGTCGCGGATCTTGGGTCGGACTTGGAGAAGGCTAAGGAGCGGCTCGACGCGGAGTCTGCCAAGGCCGCCGAGGACTTAGCTGCGGCGCTGAAGTCCTTGGCCGAAGAGAGAGCGGAGAAGGAGGCCCTGGCGACGAAGATCCGGGCCGAGGTGGAGAAGGAGGTCGAGGAAGAGGCGAAGAAGCACATGGCCGAAAATATGGAGAAGTCCTATCAAATGGCCCTCGACCACGTTCAGGAGCGTGTCCCCGGCTTCGATCGGGTCGGCTATCAATTGTTTCCAACGCCGACCTCGGACGATGAAGGGGAGGAAGGCGAAGAGGACGAGGCTGAAGGCGAAGGCGAGGAAGGACGGGATGGAGAGACTGTGGGAGATGGCCAGGTCAAGGGACCCTCCGTCGATGCACCTGTGGCTGATGCGGCGACGAAGGTGGACCCTTGATCCCCTCAGTTTTTGTAGTTTTCTTCCTTTTTTTGTGTTTCGATTGTTGTAATGCCTTTTGCGGACTGGCCACCGCCTTTCAATGAATGAAAACTATTTTGACTCCGGAATTTGTCTAAGTGTTTGGCTCGGTAATGAATGAAAAATATCCAATGCTATCTCTTTCTTATTTCAGATTGCCGAGCCGGCTTGTAACACTTTGGCCGAACAGCGCCGAGCCGAGCTATTTAAGCGATCTCGGGAGGATCGTCTCAAGGGTGAGGTTCACTTGACGAGGAAAATACTTCATAACTTGGAGATAAGGCATAGCGATGTTTTAGTTGAACTGCACCACCTGCGAATAGTCGAGGCCGAGCTATCTGCTAGGGAAGAGGAACTGGCTCGAATTTCAGCCGAACGGGACGGCTTGGCGAAGAAGGTGGAAGAGTTGCAGAGGGTGACTGTCGACAAGAGCATCGAAGTGACCCACTTGCGTCGCGTTATCTCCGACAGCGCCGAATACCCCGGTTCGGCGAAACTCCCTCGGTTTAAGGTGATAGTAAAGGATGACACTTTGAAAGACCGCATCGTCGAGCTGGAGGAAGAAGTCGCTCGGCTCAAGCCTCAGCCGGTGAGGGCCAACGTCCGGAGCACCTCGTGCACCCGCGAGGAGATCGAGCGAGGGATCACGTTCTATCAAGCGGCGAGCCGGACTCCCCTCGTAGGCAGGTCAGCTGCCGATGCCCAAAGCGGTGTGGCGGTGTCTTCAAGCGGTGCTTCGGTCGGAGCAACCGTCAGAGTTAGTGGCGAGGAGGCGTCTCGGTTCGTCGGCCTAGATTCGAGCTCGGAGGTCAAGAAGCGTCGACCCAAAGTGTCTCTAAAACGGAGCATTCCCCTTCCTCGGAAGTAATGGGCTGGTCGTGTCCTTGTGTTGTAACCTACTTGCGAGTTTTTGCTGTTGTAATCCGCTTTGTAATTTTTATCCAACTTATTAATGGAATCGGAGTTGTTTTACCCGAACTGTAATTGGCTGTCTCCTTATCTGTGCCATGTTTGTGCCGACTAGAGTAGGCTTGAGACGAACCACGAGGCTGGTGTTCGCTTCGCCGAACTCCTTGGCCTCGAATTTTCCTTCTTCGCTGTGCTTATGAGCTATCGGCTCGGTTTGGCTGCTTAGGGCGTAGTTGCTTCTTGACTATGCCCACGTGGCTTGACCAGAGACGTCTGACGTTCGCGCGGATCTCGAGGCGGGTCCGGTTCCCAAGAAAACAATATCTTGTCGTTTTGTGGACACGTGGCTGAACGAGATCCGCTCATCACGCGCTAGCGCGCTTTCTGAGGCGATCCGACGGTGGCTTCGCCTCGGGGTGATTCTTTGCCATATACGAGGGTCGGTAACCCGGTACCTCGGCTCGGCGTGTAGTTGCTTTCCGACTGCGCCCACGTGGCCTAATCAGGGACGTCTGACGTTTGCACGGATCTCGAGACGGGTCCAGTTTCCAAGAAAACACTCTCTTGTCGTTTTGTGGACACGTGGCTGAATGAGATCCGCTCATCATGCCCTAGCGCACTTTCTGAGGCGATCTGACGGTGGCTTCGCCTCGGAGTGATTTTTTGCCATATACGAGGGTCGGTAACCCGGTACCTCGGCTCGGCGCGTAGTTGCTTCCCGATTGCGCCCACGTGGCCTAATCAGGGACGTCTGATGTTTGCACGGATCTTGAGGCGGGTCCAGTTTCCAAGAAAACACTATCTTGTCGTTTTGTGGACACGTGGCTGAATGAGATCTGCTCATCACGCCCTAGCGCACTTTCTGAGGCGATCTGACGGTGGCTTCGCCTCGGAGTGATTTTTTGCCATATACGAGGGTCGGTAACCCGGTACCTCGGCTCGGCACGCGAGGGCTGTGATTTGTACCTAATCCTGGCCCGACCGAGGGTGAGTCGGAAAGATTGGGTCAAGTCGTCGGAGAGATCCGATCGTTAGATTAGTTTAGTTTGGGGGATGCGGGAGCAGTTTCGAATGGCGAGCTACTTCTAGTCCGCTTAGGAGCGAACTTGCGAAGCAAAGCCGAGCCAAGTGTTGGACTCCGATCCATTCAACGGCTACAGGAGCAATTTCGAACGGCGATCTGCCCCCCGGCTCGTCTATAGACGTGCCGAGGAGGGAGAGTCGAGCCGAGTGCTGGACTCCGAACCATCGTGTGGGTAGTTTAAGGGATGCAGGAGCAGTTTCGAATGGCGAGCTACTTCTATTCCGCTTAGGAGCGAACTTGCGAAGCAAAGCCGAGCCAAGTGTTGGACTCCGATCCATTCAACGACCGCAGGAGCAATTTCGAACGGCGATCTACCCCCGGCTCGTCTATAGACGTGCCGAGGAGGGAGAGTCGAGCCGAGTGCTGGACTCCGAACCATCGTGTGGGTAGTTTAAGGGATGCAGGAGCAGTTTCGAATGGCGAGCTACTTCTATTCCGCTTAGGAGCGAACTTGCGAAGCAAAGCCGAGCCAAGTGTTGGACTCCGATCCATTCAACGGCCGCAGGAGCAATTTCGAACGGTGATCTACCCCCGGCTCGTCTATAGACGTGCCGAGGAGGGAGAGTTGAGCCGAGTGCTGGACTCCGAACCATCGTGTGGGTAGTTTAAGGGATGCAGGAGCAGTTTCGAATGGCGAGCTACTTCTATTCCGCTTAGGAGCGAACTTGCGAAGCAAAGCCGAGCCAAGTGTTGGACTCCGATCCATTCAACGGCCGCAGGAGCAATTTCGAACGGCAATCTACCCCCGGCTCGTCTATAGACGAGCCGAGGAGGGAGAGTCGAGCCGAGTGCTGGACTCCGGACCATCGTGTGGTTAGAAAATTAAAGGCTGAGGTATGCGGTAGTATCAAAAATATGAAAAACTTTATTTATTAATATCTAATGGTCGGCTGCTTCTAAAGTTGCTAGCCGTTATTACAATGAAAAAAGAACAAAGGAAAAATTACTAGCAGCAGGAGAGGAGTGTTCCGACATCTCGAGTTACTTAGATAGGCGTGGCTGCCTTCTCTTGGTATTTCAAAAGATGGTCGGCGTTCCAAGTCCTGGGAATTTCTCTGCCCTCAAGATCTTCTAGCTTGTATGCACCGGGGCGGATCACTTTGGAGACTTTGTATGGTCCCTCCCAATTTGGGGCCAGTTTGCTTTTCTGTCCGGGGAACGAGATGGCCAATTTTCGGAGGACCAGATCCCCTTCTTTCAGGTTGGTTGGGCGGACCCGTTTGTTGTAGGCGAGTTCGATTCTTCTCCGGTAACTTTGTTGCCGTATGGCTGCTCTTTCCTGGATTTCGTCTATCAAGTCTAGGTTTGTTCTGAGCTCCCTGGCATTCTGTTCTTCTTCAAAAGCTATCAAACGAGGAGAGGGTATCCCAACTTCTAGTGGGATGAGGGCCTCGGACCCATAGGTGAGATTGAACGGACTCTCGCCTGTCGGGGTCCGCTTCGTGGTTCCGTAATTCCACAACACATTGGGCAGCTGATCGACCTACAATCCCTTGGAGCACTTGTCGAGTCTCTTCTTGATGCCGGAGAGGATCTGTCGGTTGGCATTCTCGGCTTGGCCATTTAACTGGGGATGGGAGACAGAGGAGAAGCGGTGTTGTATGGCTAGGTCTTCACATAAGGCTCGGAAGGCAGCTCCAGCGAACTGCGTACCGTTATCCGTAACTACGACCCGAGGAACACTGAATTGGCAGATTACATTTTTCCAGAAGAATTGAACAACTCTATGTTCGGTAATTGTAGCCAGGGGCTCGGCCTCTATCCATTTCGAGAAATAGTCGACTGCCACGACTAGGAACTTCAATTGTCCGGGGGCCGGTGGAAATGGCCCCAGTAAATCCATTCCCCACATTGCGAAGGGGATCGGACTTGATAGGGAGGAGAGTGGTGCTTGTGGAAGGCGTCGGATGTCGGAATACTTCTGGCAGGAGGTGCATTGCCGAACGTGTTGTTCGGCATCCCGTAGGAGAGTGGGCCAGTAATACCCGTAGTTTAACACTTTGCGCGCCAAGGCTCTGGAGCCGGAGTGGGCTCCGCCGATGCCCTCATGGAGCTCTTGCAGGGCGTAGTCGGCTTGTCCGGGGGAGAGGCACCTTAGGTAGGGTCGACCATCCACCTGGGTGAAGGAGCGCTTATACAGAACGCCTTCGACCAATATGTATCGCTCGGCTCGGGTCCTTATCTTTCGGGCTTCCTTCGGATCCCGGGGGAGGAGTCCGTCTCTTAAAAACTCGACGAGGGGCTTCATCCAATTGTCTTCGAGGGGGAGTGGCAGTGTTTCGACGGAGTTGAGAGCCTCGTCCTCTATGCTTGGCTTGAGGAGGACTTCTATCAGAACAGTTTGTTCGAGGCCTTGAAGGGATGAGGAAGCTAATTTGGACAGGGCATCGGCCTGGGCATTTTCTTCTCTGGGGATTCTTCGGATGAGGGCCTCCTCGAAGAGCGCCATGAGGCTCTTTACTTTAGCCAAGTACTTTACCATCCTGTCATTGCGGGCTTCATATTCGCCGAGGACCTAGTTGATGACCAACTGAGAGTCGCTGAAGATCTGCAGGCGTCGCGCCCCTGCATTTCGGGCCATCCCAAGGCCGGCTATGAGTGCCTCGTATTCGGCTTCGTTGTTCGAGGCTTTGAAGTTTATCCGGAGGGAGTATTGGAGGACAAAGTCGTCTGGGCCAGCGAGGATGACTCCTGCCCCGCTCCCCTCGTTGCAAGAGGATCCATCGACATATACCGACCAGACAGGCGGTCCCTTCATTGTTTGTTCGGAGTCGGGGATAGTTGTTTCAACTATGAATTCGGCCAGCGCCTGCGCCTTGATTGCGGTCCCAGGCTGATAAGTAATATCATGTTGGCTCAGCTCGATCGACCACTTCATGAGGCGGCCGGAAGTCTCTGGCTTGTGAAGGATCTGTTTCAGCGGCTGGTCGGTAAGAACGACCATCGAATGGGACTGGAAGTATGGCCGAAGCTTTCTCGCAGCCATTATCAGGGCGTAGGCTATTTTCTCAATTTTCGGGTACCGGAGCTCGGCGTCCCGGAGCACTTTGCTGACGTAGTAAATGGGCTTCTGAGTTCTTTCTTCTTCTCTGACTAAGACCGCACTAAGCGTCTGTTCGGAGGCTGCCAAGTAGAGGTAGAGTGGTTCGCCCGGTATGGGTTTGCTGAGAAGAGGCGGATTGACGAGGTAAGCCTTAAGCTGGTCGAAGGAGTCTTGTTGTTGCTGCCCCCATTCGAATCCCTTAGCCCCCCTGAGGTCTTTGAAGAACGGGAGGCACTTCTCCCCAGACTTCGACAGAAAGCGCCCAATGGCGGCTAATCGACCGGTCAATCTCTGAACTTCTTTGACGTTTCTAGGCGGGGCCATGTCCAGTATGGCCTTGATCTTCTCCGGATTTGCCTCTATTCCTCGTTGGCTAACCATGAAGCCGAGGAACTTGCCTGATGAGACGCCGAACGCACACTTGTTCGGGTTGAGTCTCATATTGTGCTTTCTCAAAATATCAAACGCTTCTTGGAGGTCGGCCACGTGATCAATGCCTCGGATGCTTTTCACAAGCATGTCATCCACGTACACTTCCATGTTTCGGCCAATCTGTGCCTGGAATACCTTGTTAACGAGGCGCTGGTATGTTGCCCCGGCATTCTTTAGGCCGAACGGCATGACCCTGCAGCAGTAGAGTCCTTGGTCGGTCACAAAAGATGTCTTCGGAATATCCGGGGGGAACATCCTTATCTGATTGTAACCCGAGAAAGCGTCCATGAAGCTGAGGAGCTCATGTCCCGAGGTTGCGTCAATCAGAGTGTCGATGCTCGGCAGAGGGAAGGGGTCTTTAGGGCAGGCCTTGTTAAGGTCTGTGAAATCAATACACATTCTCCATGTTTCGTTGGACTTTTTCACCATTACTACGTTTGATAACCACTCAGGATAATTCACTTCCTGTATGAACCGGGCTTTCAACAATTTGTCCACCTCCTCTTTGATAGCGAGCTGACGTTCGGGAGCGAACTTGCGCCTCTTCTGCTGGACCGGTTTGGACCCCGGATCAACACTGAGGCGGTGGACCAAGAGTTCTTTGGAGATACCGGGCATGTCTGCAGCTGACCATGCGAAGAGGTCTTGGTTGGCTCGGATGCATTTTACAATATCCGCGTATAGTGCGGATGGGAGGGTCTTGCTGACAAAGAACCTGCGGGTCGGCTCCTGCTCCGAGAAGAGTACCTCTTCCAACTCGTCTACCGGCTCGGAAGTTGGCCGAGCAGCATCTTGGGGGATCTCGAGTGTTTCTAAGGAGAGGACGGGTCCGAGGGTGGAAGTCATATAACACTTGCGGGCCTGCTCCTGATTGCCCCTTACTTCTCCCACTCCAGCCCGAGTGGGGAATTTCATTTTGAGATGATAGGCAGAAGGGACGGCTTCAAGGGCGGCTAGGCCGGGCCGACCCAAAATGACGTTGTAGGCCGCTGGGACATCTACGACCATGAAATCCATCGACTCCGTGCGGGTAGTAGGAGTTTTGCCGGCCGTGACATCGAGGGTGATTACCCCTTCAATCGTCACCGGCACTCCCGTGAACCCATGGAGGGTGTAGCCGGCGGGCTTGAGTCTGTCTCGGGAGAGCTTCAGCCCCTTGAAGGCGTCGAGAAAGAGGATGTTGACGGAGCTGCCGTTATCCACTAAGATTCTCTCGACTTTGAAATTGGCCATGTGAAGGCTGATGACGAGTGCGTCACAATGAGGTGTACGGACACCCTAGAGATCTTCGTCAGAGAAGGTGACGGGCACTCCGAGGCCTTTGGGAGGAGGGGTGGTTCGGACTGAGTTTACTTCTCTAATAAAAGCTTTCCGAGAAGAGTTCGAGGAGCCCCCCATTGGACCCCCGTGGATGAGGTGGAGGACCCGTTCTTCCTCAAACTCTGGCGTCTCTTCTCGTTCTGGACGTTTGTTAGCCCCCCGAGGCTGGGGAGGAAGCTCGGCTTGGTCCTTTCTCACGAATTTTGCCAACTGCCCCCTCTGGATAAGGGCCTCAATCTCGTTTCTTAGCGCACGGCAATCGTTGGTGTCGTGCCCATGGTCCCGGTGATAGCGGCACCATTTTTCTCTATCTCTTCTCTTAGCAGGGGTGTTCATCTTCGGAGCAGGAGGTAAGACCCCTTCTTTTTCGACTTCCATGAAAATGGCGGAGATGTTTGTGGTGAGGGGAGTAAACTTTTCAAATCTAGGGGGAGGTCGGCGCTGGCCAGCATTATCCTTCTGGAACTTCTTTGCTCCCTCTTCTTCAGTTCCCTTCCTCTTAGACCCGGAGGCGGTTCCTTCCCAGTTGGGCTGTTCCTCGGCCTCTTCAGCTCGGATGTACTTTTCAGTGCGGAGGAGGAGGTCAGAAAAGTCGTGCGGAGGTTTCTTGGCGAGGGAGGAGCGGAGGTTGGAATTGAGGATATTGGATTGGAACACCGCGGTAGCGACGGATTGGTCGAGGGACGCGATGGTTCTGGCTTCAGCTGTGAACCTCTTCACGTAGTCCCTCAGTTTCTCCCCCTTCTGTTGGCGGAGGTGCAATAGTGAGATGCTGGTCTTCTCGGCCCTTCGGCTGCTGACGAAATGGGTGATGAACAGGGTTTCGAACTGTTCGAAGGAGAATATCGACGTCGGGGCAAGGCGAGAGTACCATTCTCGAGCTGGGCCTTTGAGAGTTGCAGGGAATGTTTTGCAGAGGAGGGCATCGGAAGCTTGATGGAGGAGCATCAAAGTCTTAAAGCTTTCGATGTGGTCAACTGGATCGGTCTCCCCAGTGTAGTTCTCGAACTGGGGAGGTTTGAAACCGAACGGAACAGGGGCATCTACTATGGTCTGGGAGAACGGGAGTCGGCTAGGACGTAGGGTCCTCCCCCTAAGCTCCTCTTCTCGGTTTATCTGTCCCACGAGCTTTTCCACCTCGTTTAGACGGCAGTTCATGGTGTCATCTCTCCGACGGTGATCTGCCGAGCCACGGGACTCGTCTTCGTATGAGGGGGAGCGAGGGCTGCGGCGATGGTAGCTTCGAGAACGACGAGGACTTGGGGTGCGCCTGGAATTGGTAGGAGCGGGTCGAGGAGAAGGGGACCGTTGGCGAGGGCTCCGGACCGGAGGAGGGGATGGGGCCCTCGGCTCATTGGGGTTCTGACGGAGGTTGAGGGCCTGTTGTACCATTGCTTGGAATTGTTGGAACTCGGCACGGGTGATGGGTGCCTCATTGTTCCTAGGCTGCTGCCGACCTACTGGAGAGTGCCTCCTTCGGTAGTGATCGGGGGAGTCCTTTCTCCCTCTTCGGACGGGGGACCTCCTGTGCTCTCGGTGTCGGGGGGATCGCTCTTGCTGGCGGGAGGCTTCCCCCCGAGCCCGCTTTTCATCCAGATGGCGACAAAGGTCATCATCCTCCGGGCATTTGGGAGGGGCATTGTGGCGACCAGAGGCTCGGGGATGATGGGAGGCCATGGAGGCACTGGAGGCATTGTGGATGGAGAGGTTTTCTTGGTGAAGAGGCTGTTTCTTGGGGTTAGGACCCTTTGGATCAGGAGGTGGAGGGTTCCGTTGGAGCGGCTCTTCCATGGTAGGGGGGAGTTGCCCTTGTTGCTGAGCGGGATCAGGAAGGACTTCTTACTGGTCAGGGTTGGGCACTCGGTTGGACCCTCTCGACCGAACTTTGCGAGGCGGCATGGCAGGAGAAAACCTCTTCACCGGGAAGAGGAGAGGTCTCTATTCGTTAGTTTCCCACAGACGGCGCCAATCTGTTGCCGTTAAATTTGGTGTGGGGGCACACAGATAGAACTTGTGGATTCTTGGGGAAACTGAATAGAAAGACCTGTGTACCTGTTCCGTCGGGCCTCGATCGTCGTTTCTGCCGTGCACCTGCAAAAAGTGCGAGACACCGGGGTTGTTCCCGGCGACGCACCCTCCGACGCTCAAGTCAGTAATCTGGCAGACTATGAAAGAGCGCAAAAACTGGTGAAAGATTGATTACCTCTTGATGGAGATGGGTGGGGGGTATTTATAGGCGCCTTAGGGAACGGATTAGGAATGTAATCCTCATGATCTGATATGGAATATTCTTCCTGTGAACAGATTAGGAATGTAATCTCAAATCCCGGTGAAGGGATAGGCACGAATCAGGGTCGTTGATTAACATGAATCAGAAACCCTAATTCTATCCCTTCTGAGCTGGGTTTGCTGCGGGTTGAAACCCGTACCCGATTGAGGTGGATCCGTTCGTGGGTAAGTGGATCTTCGGGGAAGATAACCAGTACCCGCTTCAGACCTGTCAGAAGGTGAAATTACCGTCCTACCCCTGTGCCTCAAGATTCGTGATCCATCTGGACGGTTCCGATTTAACCCCATTTTCAGCCATATCATAAACCAAGGTTTAAAAAATTCACTTTGTGTGTGTGTGTGTATGTATATATATATATATATATATATATGGGCTATCTTCCATTGCAAACGCAAATGTCGTGCGAACTCGTGCACACCACTTAACCCGTTATTGGGAATGACGGGTTAAGGCAAAACACATAACCCGTCATTGGTGATGACGGGTTATGTGTTTTGTCTTAACCCGTCATTGTGTATGACGGGTTAAGTGGTTTGCACGTTCGCAACTGCTACAGTAGCGTTTGCAATGGAAGAAGCCTCTATATATATATATATATATATATATAAGGTTTGCACGTTCGCAACTGCTACAGTAGCGTTTGCAATGGAAGAAGCCTCTCTCTATATATATATATATATATATATATATATGTCCACGCATGCACAAAGAATGAGATACTACCCTAAAGCACAATAACTTCCATTCTCCTCCAAGCTTTAACTCCCCAAAATCTTCATGAATTGGCCAAACTTCAACTCGAGCACGGCTTTAACACTCCTAGCTCGTATATATATATATATATATATGTCCACGTATGCACAAAGAATGAGATACTACCCTAAAGCACAATAACTTCCATTCTCCTCCAAGCTTTAACTCCCCAAAATCTTCATGAATTGGCCAAACTTCAACTCGAGCACGGCTTTAACACTCCTAGCTCCTCACAACTCGACTTCCAAATCTGGCCTAACTCCAACTCGAGCTAACAAAGAACCTCGGAGACAGCTAAAAGGCAACTTGACCCAACTCCGAAGCTAGCCAATTCCAAACTCAATCACACCCAATATCAAGCCTCGAAGCTAACTCAAACCCAATCAACTACTTCTGTTGACACATTCCTAATGCTCTTAATAAGATACATTAAATTCTTCGATCGTACGGGCTTGCTCAGCTCTGATAAAATCATCCATCATTGCATCCTCAACTTGTATTGACCATGGGCATTTCTTCACCTTCGACTTCAAATCCTCTATGAGGTGACGCAAACAGTAATTATGATGGCCATCCTCAAACACTTGGGGCACTGCCTCATCTAAGCCCTTCTGTCTATTGGATACAATTATACAAAGGTAATTGCTCGAGATGGTGGTCCCAAAGAATACTTTACGAGTTTTAAGAACCAACTCCAGCTATCGCCATTCTCATCCTTAACTGCAGTAAAGGCGATGGGAAATATAGCATCGTCACCATCAACTGAAGCTGCAACCAACAGCTAGCAAACAGTGTTTGCCTTCAAAGGAATCCTATCAAGAAAAATGAGGGGGCGACAACCTTTCTCGAATAAGTGAAGCATGGAATGCCACACAGAAACGATGAACTTTTGAGTCAAGCCTAGCCGACAATAAGGCAACACAGCCTGGTTCCTTTACCATCCTGACGAAGCTCCGAAGGTTGGCCAAACTCCAACTCAACTACAGCCTCGAGTTGACAGGAAGCCCAAGACCAGCTTGCCAAAAGCCCTTGGTCTCCAGAAGGAGATGGTTGCTAGAGCCACGGTCGCCATTAACTACCGAAACTTGGTCGCCGGGATGGTGGTCGCCGGGATGGTGGTCGCCGAGACTGTGGTCGCTGAAGCTCCTGAGGTCGCTGCAGCTCTGTAATCGGCGAAGCACAAAACTAGCTCGCCAAAACCAGATGATCACCAAAGACTTTGCTCGCCGAAACCTACTACAAACTTTTTGGTTGACCAAGTGACTGCTCGACGGGATGGTTGGTCGACTAGGGGTAGGCAATGAGAACTAGGTCGACGGGGCACTATGTAGGGCGACGAGGAACTAGGGCAACGAAGGAGGATGGTCACTAACACTCGAATGGCCACCAAAAATCCTTGCTCGACAAAGAAGAAGATGCTCCGCAAACGGGCGGAGCGGGCAGACTTGAAACCCGCTCCATTTGGTCACAAAAATGGTCGGGCGACCAAGCAGGTTCCCACAGCCATCGTCGACCGTCGGATCACTCAGAAATGCGACCCCCATCGTAATGAACACACCAGATGGAGTCACGTCGCCTTCGCTGTTCGGCTCTATTCTCGCCAGTTCAATCCCATCAGCGCACAAGCCCCATTGTGATGAACGCACCAGATGGAGCCACGATGCATGTTTCATCATTGCTGCTCCATCACAGTCATCAAGTTCACTCAGCACGCAAGCCCAGGCATGATCAACATGCACGATAGCTCTAAAAATCTTTCCAGGGTTGATAAGTCAATAAAAAATTCTTCAAAATCAATCAAATATTCGAAAATTTAATGAAAACATCCAAAAATAATTATTAAATTTAGAAAACTAATTAAAATTTCAGAATAATAATTTAAAATTGGTTTAATTAATTAAAAATTTTGAAAATACAATTATTAATTGGGAAAAATTTATTAAAAATCTAATAAAATTATGGAAAATTCCAAAAAAAAAAAAAAATCTGCCACATGTACGCCAGTATAGTACACCAGAACCGAAACAAGGTAGACTACTTCCCAAAATCCAAGAAAATCGTTTCCAAGAGTGGGGGCATGTGATAATGGTGAAAATTGCAGTGAGTCAGGGTTGTACAATTCCAGCACATATAATAAAGCTTCTACAAGAAAGTTAATAGTAACGGACCTCTTTAATAGGTTCGGGTCTTCTTTAGTCTCATTAACAAGACATGGGCCACTTTCAAATCCATTAAAAGCGATTGGGCCGACCAAGAGAGACACCCAACCCATGAAGTAGAGATAAATCAATATCTTGAAATCTGCCCCCAAAGAGACTATAAATACTCCATGACTAGGGATGTAAATCGGACTGGACGGGATCAGACAGTTATATGTTCAAGCTCGGACCGAAATTCTACTCGGATGGGCTTATGTCTGGCTCGGTCTAGGTCGGAAAAAATTTTTATAGTCTGGACTCGGTTCGGTAAAGCATCAGACCGCAATAATATTCGGATAGACTTATGTCCAGCTCGAGCTCGGTAAAGAATCGGACCGAATAATTTGTTCAGGATCGGTTCGTATAATAGTTCGGACGGTCCACGGTCGGACCATTTCTCGAGCCAGACTCGAATGGACGACGGACCATCCTGTTCATTTTACACCCTTATCCATGACCTCCAGAAGAACCAGGTAATCAGTATTTTGCCACTAAAAACTCTTAGATATTTTTAAATTCTGACTTAAGCATTGGATGGTCAGTCATCGGGCCCAACCCCAGTATTTCAGACTTTTGCAGGTTAATCGGAGCAATCGTCACCATCCAGATCAGATCCAACGGTTCAAACGAGTCAAATTTAGGAGTTAAGATCAACTAGAAATAATCAATATCGACGAAAACTAATAGGCCAGTTATTTTTATTGTTTCTAAAAGAATTTACATAATTGTTTGTTCCCATACAGGAAAAAGAAGCAACCGATTGGCACCGTCTGTGGAAAACAGAAAATCGATCCGACCAAAATTCGCCGGTAAAAACTATTTTCAGCCATGCCTCCAAATGGAAATCGGAAGGCGGTGGCCTCAAGAAGATGAGCCAAACCTCTTCCTCCACCTCCTCCTCATAAAGAAGTCCCTCCTACCTCTCAGCAGGATCAACCTATTTAGCCGGAACAACCTCAACAACCCCAATAGCCTACCTAGCCTCCCTCCAAAGAGGCTCCATCGGGGGGCTCCCGAAGAAGCTAGCATCATGTGCAGCGTACTAGTGAGAATAGAGGGTCAGTCTACACCTCGACGCCCTCTACGGTGCACCGTGCAGCATTTCAAATGCAGCAGGACCTTCTCCTCACCTCAAACGCAGTAGGACCTTCGCCAGATCACAATCTCTAGACAGCATGGGTCTGATGAAGTGTTCCATTGAGTTGAGTCAAAATTATATAACTTATCAATCGAGACCAGCAATCAGGGCCCAAGCTTTGGCCGAATTCATCATCGAAAGCACAATTCCTGATCCCCCCGAGGAAGGAGAAAACCCGTCACTTTGTAATGTCTATGTGGATGGGCCCTCTTTCCTTGAAAGGAGTGGAGCTTGAGTCACCTTGCTCGGTCCCAACGATTTCACCCTTTAATACTCACTGCACCTCAACTTCCCAGCTTCCAATAATGAGGCCAAGTATGAAGCCCTCATCGCCGGGCTCCTCTTACCACAAAAAGCAGGGGCACGAAGAGTCGGGGTATTCAGCGACTCTCAACTGGGAGTGAACCACATCCAGGGTGAATATGAATTCAGATATGAATGCATAATCAAGTATTTCGCCTATGTGAAGAAACTTATGTTCACCTTCCAAGAAGCGGAAGTCACTCACATCCACGCGAGGAAGATAGGCAAGCAGATGCCCTCTCCAATGTAGCCCCCTCATCGTTCAATGGACTCAACCATACTGTGCTTAAGGTCCTACTCAAGCCGAGCATCGGAGAAGAGACATTGGAGCTCATGTCCATCACCCCCCCCCCCCAAACACCCGGAGATTGTTGGATGAAACCCTTGATCGACTTCCTCGATAAGGGAGTCCTTCGAACGGACCCCAAAGAAGCGAGAAAGATTCAGGTGAGGGTTAAAATATATACACTCGTTGAATGAGTCCTCTACAAGCGCTCCTACACCCGGGTTGATGACTGACCTTACCTACGATGCCTCTCTCCCAAATAGGCCAATTACACTCTCAAAGAGGTACATGAAGGAATAAGAGGCAGTCACTTAGCCGCGAGGTCTCTTGCATGAAAAATTCTCAGCCATGAATACTATTGGCCTACTCTCCTCAACGATGATGCATCCCTACAAGAAGTAGTCCTCCATCAAGCGGGTACTCCAACCAACCTTAGCTCTATGTCAAGCACCATCACCTTCGCAATGTGAGGAATGGACTTGCTCTGGCCATTTCCTCCCGCCATTGGACAACGGATCTTCCTAGTGGTAGTCAACGACTAGGATCGAGGTGGAACCACTAGCAACAATCACAGAGCATAAGGTTTAGAAATTCTTCTAAAAGAACAGTCTCCCAGTTCGGGATTCCTGGCACACTAGTCATCGATAATGAAACTCAATATGCTAGCAAGGGATTCTGCAAAATTTGCAATCTGGGGGTTGAACAATGTTTCTCATCTATCTCACACCCCCAAACCAACGGCCAAGCCGAGAACACCAATCGACAAATCTTGGATGGCCTCAAGAAGAGACTTGATGAAGTACTAAAGGGGATATGGGTCGAAGAACTCCGGAGCATGCTCTGGTCCTAGAGAACCACAAACAGAATCCTCATTCAATCTCACCTTCGACATGAAAGCACGAATCCCTCTGGAAGTAGGATTACCTTTCCCTCGCCTCTCCCCTTCAATGAAGAGCAGAAATCAAATGACCTCCAGTCCAATCTAGATCTCGTTGAAGAAGACTGACAGAAGTCCTCCCTGTGAAGAAATATCTACCAGCAAAGGTAGAGAAATTCTACAACAAGAAGGTTCGCTTGGCCAAGCTCAAAGAGTGGGACCTCTTCCTTCGAAAGTTTGAGATATCCAATCCACGCAAGAAAGGAAAGCTCTCCCCTAACTGGGAGGGAACATACAAGGTCTCACAAGTAGTCCGCCCAGGAGCTTACTATCACGCCCCGCTTCCCAAAAGAGAATACGGAATACTGATACGCGACAAAAGCCTAGCGAATGATTTTTATCATCCATAAGCTGTTCAAGAATCTTTACAACATTCACAAGAATAATCAGAGTCGGAAGCAAAAGAGTCAACCAATATGCACATATGAACCAAAACACCAACAAGAATACTTGAAACCAAAATATATTAATCTCAAATTTATCCAGATCTGAATAAGTAAAAATCCTGGATCACATTGCCCAAATACAAGAATAAATCCAAGTACAAAGTATAATTGTTCAAAATAAGAAACAAGATTAACAATAGCAAATTCTTCAGCACTAATATCTCATATCACCAATACCATCTGGAACCTGTTCTCCATAATATGCAATTTAACAATTGCAGGGATAATATGATCAAAATATATATATATATATATATATATATATATATATATATATATATATATATATATATATATATATATATATATATGATCAAAAAAAACAATTGTAGGGATAGTAAAAAGAAAACAAGTACTAATCAATTGCAAGATGGAATATGCATAACAACAAAGTAGAATACTAACATGGCAAGATGAACAAGTACAAGTGGCATGTCTCATGTGTCAAGTGAACAAATATCATGTAAACAAGTATCAAGTATCATGAATCAAGTATCACGAAATCAAGTAACAAGTAACAAGTGTCAAGTATTATGCAAGCAAGTATCAATGTCTCATGTATCATATAATCAAGTATCAAGTAAGCATGTATCAAGTTCAAGTATCAAGTTCAAGTATCATGTGTCAAGTCTTGTTGTGATTACTATCTAGGTAGCACTTCATGCATCCCACACCGCATGGTTTCTACAACAATCAATTTCGCTTTAGATTTCATAGTGGACCATAGAGGGTAGTGTACTCAGGGACAAGCCTCAAGAATCAAGTATCAAGTATCAAGTAAACAAGCCTCAAGAGTGAAATATCAAGCCTCAAGTGATCAAGTATCAAGCCAAGTATCACATAGAATCAATAGATTCTCTTTCGAGTACACGTTTTTGAATTATCCACTATTAGAACTATCCCTTTAAACCCCGGCTTGGTTAGTTTTATTATTAATATCAAACAAGCATGTATGTGTCACGAAACAAGCAAATATAACATGGTATGATCAATTAATAAGTTCAAGTTACAAGATAAACATGTGCGGGTGAAAGATAACACATAAAAGAATAAAATAATCAAATTACTAGTTCAGGACAGCAAGACCATACTGTAATAAAACTGAGATTCCCGTTGTTACAAAAATGCAAATCTGAATCCGTCAAAAGGTCTAGAAAATAGACTCCCAACCAAATCTAGCGAACATATACAAGTCACATAGTATTTCACAAAAATATAACTCAAAACTAATTTGATTCAGAAAATACGTTCAGCAAGAAATCAGTAAATCGAATTCACAGTCAGGAAAACAGCATCAAAACACCTCAAATAAATCCAGGAATAATTTGGGGTATTCCCCTATATTTATAGTATCAGAGTATAAAGTTTCATAATTTTCCAATAAGATTAGTTTAGCCATAAAAAATTAGAAAACATCAAGATACGATAGTTTGGCAAATCTGGAATTCCCAACACTGCTGTACGAAAACTGTAATATCTCGCAAACCATGAAACGAAATCCAAATCTGCCAAAGAGAGATGAAAGTAGACAAAATAAGATAACTTTCATATTTGATAAATATTTTTCATACAGGAAAAGGTATTAGGGTGAAAATACAAATCTTTACAGAACAGAGAACAAAATTCAGCAAGAATAGTCTTTATAAACAAGCATGAAACGACATGTAATTCTTATCAATAAAATCTACCAAAAATTTGGGTAACCCCTAATAAAGTGTAGAAATAATGACCAAAATTTTAGATCAAAATAATATACTTAGTACTAGTATCAAAATAGTTTATCCATCAAAATCATCAAGAAACGAAATCTGGAAATGAAATACACCTCTGTAGTCACACATACGAAAACGAAATCGATCAAGGTCAGAGTTTTTGGAAAGAAGACGGATTTCTCTAAAAATCATGATTAATACTGAAGTTAAGATACTGACCGTAATATGGTCTAAAATACCAATCAAAACTGATCATCGACAAAATATAGATTTTTCTTTTAACAACAAATCAACACACAACATACGAAACTTGTTCCAAACATAACCAAACATGTTATAAAGTCTACCAAGTATCCAAACATCATGAAGTAGGGTATATAGCATGTCCACAACAAGTATATCACATGGATCCAAACAAACACACGATTTCTCATAATTATCTCACAAATATAATCACATCAAGAACGGTCAAAATCTAAGTTGTTTCATATCAAATTTGTGTCGTGAGGCAACTATGGTCAGTAGCACTATAGAGACAATACTCATCAAAATACATCACATACGAGTTGTCCCTAGAACCCAACTATACTACAAGCAGAATTTATGACTTGTATCATATAAAGAAATTGAGTACAAGTTACTTGCCTTAACCGATGACGAAATGAACACCAAGAATAATGGGAACGGATCCCGGCAACGAACAAAAACCCACAAACAAGAATCATGAACCAACGGACGATTCGCATGCGCAAAGTCAAGCACGTGCAAATGCCCAAGAAGCAAGAGAGAGAGATGGCATCGGGAGTGGCGGCTGGCCCCCTTGCGGCTGGTTGCTACTACTCCGGCTGCTGCTGCTGGTCGACGCGCTGGCGACGGAAGGACGGAGAGAGAGATTGATGGATGGATATGGAGTGCTCGGGATGATGGGGATGGTCGGCTTAGGGTATGTTGGCGATCGGGATTGGGTTGCGACGGGAGGAGGTGGTCGGGCTGGGGTGTTTGGGTGTTCGGCTGGCGTAGAAAAGGATAGGAGAGAGGGAGGCCGGGATGAGGGTTAGGGTTTTTAGGGAGAGAGTTTATATAGGATTTGTTTAAGGTTTTTAGTATGAGATGGGTAATTGGGTATTGGGTTGAATAGGAGTAGTAGTAGGATTAGTCTCAATTAGGATTTGATTAGGATAAAATTGTATAGGATTTCAAATAGGATTGTAGGTTAATTTGGCTTTGGTAATCAATTAGGGATCAAAAGCAATAGGATGAGCAATAGGGTAAACAACCAGATCACCACGAGCACCCAAGAATAAAATAAAGAGAACAAGAACCAAACAAAGTGCGAAAAATAGTAACAACGATCAAGAACAATCGAGGGACAGAAATGAGCGAAACAAATATATATGAAACAAGGAGATCAAATAAGAGACAAACATCAAGCAAAAGAATATGTTGAAAAATAATATCCAATATACGGGCCAAAGAAATACAAGAGAGTACAAAATACCAAAAAAAGAAAAATACACCCAAAATACACAAAATGAAAAACAGGGATTACACTTACCGACTTGAAGACCTTGGTGGGAAGAAGATATCAAGGACTTGGAACACTGAGCACCTAATGAAGTACAATAAGGACACTTAACGCCCTCCCCTAGTAGTTAGATTCAAAACATGTAATAAAGGTCGACACTTATAACGGTTACAGTATGTAATAAAGGTTTGCAATCAAAGCAGCTACCTAGTTTTAATCTTCAAATAAAATTTAGTCTTTTCTTTTGTAAAATTCTTGTACAATTCCACCGGATGCAAACAATGAGTTAGACATGTGGTCCGCCCTTGAGAAGCACCATCTACTTACTAATCTCCTCAACGGATGAGTTCCGAGTCCATATTGTTTATAGAGTCACTCTAGCCACTTGCCACCGAGTAAGTGTGCGGGGCACGCCTCACCATTCGATTGCTCCCAAAACTCATTGCCAACCTGTTCGGAGTCCATACTCATTGCTCTTAGAGTCCTTCTAGCCACTTGCCAACGAGCAAAGGCAGGGAACGCCTCGCCATTCGATCTACTCTCAAAACAACCTTCGAACAAGTGTGGAGTCCATAATGGTTCTTAGAGTCGCTTTAGCCACTTGCCACCGAACAAGGGCGGGGCATGCCTCGCCATTCAATCTACTCCCAAAATAATCCTTAACCAATTGCGGAGTCCATACTCATGATTCTCAAAGTCTCTCTAGCAACTTGCCAACGAGTAAGTATGCAGGGCACACCTCGCTATTCGAATTCTCCCAAAACTCATCGTCAACCTGTTCAGAGTTCATACTCATAGTTTTTAGAGATGTTCTAGCTACTTACCATCAAGCAAGGGTAAGGCATGCCTTGCCATTCGATCTGCTACCAAAATAACCCCCAGACAAGTGCGGAGTCCATACTCATGGTTCTTAGAGTCGCTCTAGTCACTTACCACTGAGTAAGTGTGTGGTGTACGCATCACCATTCGAGTGCTCTCGAAACTCACCGTCAATCTATTCGGAGTCCATACTCAAGGTTCTTAGAGTGGCTCTAGCCACTTTCCACCACCATTCAATTTGCACATAAAATAACACATGAATTATTGCAGAGTCCATACTCATGGTTCATAGAGCCGCTCGAGCCACTAGCTGCCGTGTTAGTGTACAGGGCACGCATCACCACTCGATTACTTCTGAAACTCGTCGTCAACCTGTTCAGATTTCATACTCATGGTTCTTAGAGTTGTTCTAGCCACTTGCCACTGAGCAAGGACGGGGCATGCCTCGCCATTCGATCTTCTTCTAAAACAACCCTCGGACAAGTGCAGAGTCCATACTCATGGTTCATAGAGTCGCTCGAACCACTTGCCAATAAGTAAGTGTGTGGGGCATACCCTGTCATTCGATCTACTCCCAAAAATTGTCGTCATCATGTTCAGAGTCTATAATCGTGGTTCATAGAGTCAGTCTAGTAGCACGCAGCCGAGCAAGCTCAGTGACTCAACTCGCCACTCGATCTTCCAAAATGCTTACAAAAAAAGCCTAGAGTTTACACCCCTGGCATGAAGTTGCTTTAGCAACGTACAACCTGTAATCCCTGTTTTTCATTTTTGTATTTTTGGTGTATTTTTTTCTATTTCTTGAGTATTGGTACTCTCTTGTATTTTTTTTGGACCGTATATTGGAGTTGTTTTTCAATATATATTCATTTTCCTCATTTTTGATCTTCTTGTGATTGAGTTCTTTGTCTCTTGATTTGTTCTTGATCGTTATTGTTATTTTCGCTCTTTATTTGGTTCTTGTTCTCTTTATTTTGTTCTTGGGTGCTCGTGGTGTTTTGGTTGGTTACCCTATTGCTAATCCTATTGCTTTTGATCCCTAATTGATCACCAAGGCCAAATTGACCTACAATCCTATTATTAATCCTATTACCACTCCTATTGGATCCTAATTAAACCCACATACCCAAATATTCATCTCCTACTACAAACACTAAACTACACCCTATATAAATCTCTCACCTTAACCCTAACCATAATCACATACCCCCCGGTCTCCCCTTGGTTTTGCGTCGATTGCACCCGACCAGCACCCCCAGCCTACTCCTAACCTTCCTCTCCCCTCCGACCTGCACCTAGCTAACGCCAAACTACCCCCCGATCACCTCCATAGCCGACCACCCAAACCCAAACCCCCGAGCACTCCATCTTCCCCTCGTCCATCTCTTCCCCCGTCCGTCCGCCGGCACCGATTAATAGTAGCAGCAATGCCAGCACTGGGCCAGCACCGCTATGTGTCCCTTCCGATCTTCTCTCTCTCGCTTGTGGGTTTGCAAGTGTGATCGTGGTTCGTTGATTCGTGGATTTCTTGTTCATGGGTTTTGTTCGTTGCCTGGGATTCCGTTCCCGTTATTCTTGGTGTTCGTTTTGTCTTCGGTTAAGGCAAGTAACTTGTACTCAATTCCTTTGCAAATACAAGTACTAAATACCGCTTGTAGTGTAGTTGGGTTCTAGAGACAACTCGTGTGTGATGTATTTTGATGAGTATTGTTTCTATAGTGCTATTGACCATAGTTGCCTCACGACACAAAATTGACATGAAACAACTTAGGTTTTGACCATTCTTGATGTGATCATATTTGTGAGATAATTATGAGAAATTGTGTGTTTATTTGGATCCATGTAATATACTTGTTATAGACATGCTATATACCCTATGTCATGATGTTTGGATACTTGGTAGACTCTATAACATGTTTGGTTGTATTTGGAACGAGTTTCGTATGTTGTATGTTGATTTGACGTTAAGTGGAAAATCTATACTTTGTCGATGATCAGTTTTGATTGCTATTTTAGACCATGATAAGGTCAGTATCTTAATTTCAGTATTAAACATAATTTTTAGAAAAATCCTTCTTCTTTCCAAAATTTCTGACCTTGATCGATTTCGTTTTTGTATGTGTAAGATATGATTGTTTTAATATAGATGTGTATTTCATTTTCAGATTTTGTTTCTTGATGATTCGATGACTAAACTATTTTGATACTAGTGCTAAACATATTATTTTGATCTGAAATTTTGGTCAGTATTTTTACACTTTATTAGGGATTACCCAGAATTTTGTTTGATTTTATTGATGAGTTTTATATGCCGTTTCATACTTGTTTATAAAGACTATACTTGCTGGATTTTGCTCGCTGTTCTGTAAAGATTTGTATTTTCACCCTAATTCATTTTCTTGTATGAAAAATATTTATGAAATATGAAAGTTAGCTTATTTTGTCTATTTTCATCTCCCTTTGGCAGATTTGGATTTCGTTTCACGGTTTGCAATATATTACAATTTTTGTACAGCAGAGTTGGGAATTCCAGATTTGCCAAACTATCGTTTCTTAATGTTTTCTGATTTTTGATGGCTAAACTAATCTTACTGGAAAATTATGAAACTTTATATTCTAATACTAGACATATAGGGGAATACCCCAGATTTTTTCGGAATTTATTTGAGATGTTTTAATGCTGTTTTTCTGACTTTGAATACGATTTTCTAATTTCTGGCTGAACCTATTTTCTAGATTCAAATCAGTTTCGAGTTATGTTTTTGTAAAATACTATATGATTTATTTATATTCGCTGGATTCGGTTGGGAGTCTACTTTCTATATGTTTTGACGGGTTCAGATTTGCATGTTTGTAACGCCGGGAACCACTGTTTTACTACAGTATGGTCTTGCTATTCTGAACTAGAGATTTAGTTATTTTATCCTTCCATGTGTTATCTTGCACCCGTACATGTTTATCTTGCAACTTGAACTTGTTACATGATCATGCTATATTATTCTTGATATGTTTTGTACACATACATGCTTTTTTGACATTAATAATAAATAATCAAGCCGGGGTTTAAGGGAAAGATCTAATAGTGGATAATTCAAAAATGTGTGCTCGAAAGGGGATCCACTGATCCTACGTGATGACTTGAGACATGATGCTTGACACGTGATTACTTGACACTTGTATGCAAGACACGTACTTGTCACTTGCACAACTTGACATGTGATATGTGATTACATGATACATGATATATGATACTTGGAGTTTGGAGCTCGATTACTTGATACTTGTCCCTGAGTACACTATCCTCTATGGTCCACTATGAAATCTAAAGCGAAACTGTTTGTTGTAGCAACCATGTCGTATGGGATGCATGAAGTGCTACCAAGATAGTAATAACTACAAGACTGGATACATAATACTTGAACATGATACTCGAACATGATACATGCTTAATTGATACATGAGACTTGATACTTGACGCTTGATACATGTTTACATGATACTTGATATTTGTTGCTTATTTACATGATGCTTGTTCACCTGACACTTGTTGCATGCTTCTTGTACATGTTCACCTTATCATACTAGTTGTTACACATTATTATCATGCTTATTCCATATTATTAGTTAGTTTTTCCCATGTACTTGTATCCTGCATTACAAGCGGCTCGTAACTTGCATTGACGGGTACTTGTTTTCTTTTTTCTATCCCTGAAATTATTAAATTGCAGATTATGGAGAACAGGTTCCAGATGGTATTGGTGACATGAAGTACTAGTGCTGGATTTTATTATTATTAATTCTTGTAGCTTGCTTGAACAATATTATATTTTGGTACTTAGATTTATTCTTGTATTTGGGCAATGTGGCCCAGGATATTTGACCTATTCAGATCGTGATTATTTGAGATTAATTTATTTTGGTTTCAAGTATTCTTGTTGGTATTTTGGTTCATATGTGCATGATTGGTTGATTCTTTTGCTTCCGACTCTGATTATTCTTGTGAATGTTGTAAAGATTCTTGAACAGCTTATGGATGATAAAAATCATTCGCTGGGCTTAGTCACGTATCCATATTCTGTATTCTGTTTTGGAAAGCGGGGCGTGACACAACCAATCGAGTTAGAGCCAAACTCGGCATTCAGAGCGAGCTAACACAACACGATAACCACCCCGATTAACAAAAATTGGGGCCAAGCCCCTCCCAAAGAATACTCTTGCAACTTGCCACAACAAGAGTACAAGAGGTCCAACCCTCTACTAAAGTTACCACAACTACTCTAAATACAAAGAGATACTACTCAAAGAGAACGCTTAAACACTTAGAAAACTTTTTATTTTACATCAAACATCTCAATACAAGTTGAAGAGAAACAGTCAACAAGATTACAAGTATCCCTCAGCGTCATCTCTACTCCCTCGTGGCAAGAGGATATTTCTATTAAGGGACATGCATAGGCTATGGCCCCCCTGGCTACTAAAGCACCACCTCGATCTCTCAAACCCGCAGATTGAGTCTGAACCGTGTGGCCACCAACACGCGCTGCCCCTCAATCCAAGGCAACACTTGATGAACCAGCCACTTCGCTTTGGGCATCTCCCAGATTTCTCGAGATCCCGTGCAGACGTAAAGCTAATTCATGAAATGACCTCCCTTAATTTATCTCATCACAAAAATAAGAAGTGCTCTTAGTCCTAGCCCCCTCAAGAAGTCACTTCAACCTATGGATCTTCACTTCCTACTCGATAGGCCTCTCCTTGAGGTGGGCATCCTTCACCCTAATCTTCCAACGGACCGTACGAATGCACGCCAAACAATCTGGATGAGTCTCTTCAGAGAATCGGGGATGACCCCTTTCAAAATGAGCAACCTCTAAGCACTTCTCAAGCACTACATTCTTCAACTCATCCCTCTCGGTAGTAGCCGCAAGCAAAGAACAACGAAGGGCTTTAATCTCTAAGTCCCTCCTGTCGACCGTATCAGCAAGAGGAATCTCACTGTTGTGTAAGTGCCCCCCCCCCCCCCCACATCGGGCAGAGATGTCTCTCACGGACAGTCATCGAGATGTCCCGTTTTGATATTCCTCCTGGTCAACACTCTCCTCAAGTTGCCGAGCTTCACTTCCGCCTTGAATAGCTTTTCTCGTAAAAGGGTAAGCCCCAACTCTGCCACGCGTAGTCTGATACAGAGACGGGAAATCTCGCCATCGTAGGGATTGCTCCCAACATACACAACATCCGACTAGTAGAAAATAGCATGGGGTCACTACAACGATGGTAATCAAAGCTACTAAAGACGTGAAGACTCAAGAGTTCAAATCCAACACATCGAAAACAGTCGTCGGCAAAGAAGAACACAAGTATCAAGTACTAAAAGAGTTTTCATTGCAATTCAAAGCAATGAAGATACATCAAGCAGTGGTAGATCCACTATTAGGCGCAACTATCTCCCAAGCAACAAACACAAAGGGTTTCACAACTAATTAACTCAAGGCAATGAGTTCCGTTCCCAGCCCTTCTTTAGAGCTACACCAATAACTCATCGACTCCAGGCAATGAGTCAGGTGCTCAACTCGCCACATTAGCTCCCCCAATAACTCATTTCTCCCTACAATGAGTTTGGTGCTCCTTAAACTCGCTTACCGAATAGCTCTTCCCTAGAGTCTAGTGATACCCTTCATCCTGCTCGCTTCCTGGGCAGCCATCTTCACCAACAGCGAGTTCGGAGCCTAACTCATCTAGTGGTGCTCCCC
The DNA here is from genome assembly GCA_017893485.1 of Hemerocallis citrina. Taxonomy (NCBI): domain Eukaryota; kingdom Viridiplantae; phylum Streptophyta; class Magnoliopsida; order Asparagales; family Asphodelaceae; genus Hemerocallis; species Hemerocallis citrina. The sequence goes on along the minus strand of CM030366.1, from coordinate 73,827,975 downwards.
AAATTCCCCTACTAAATAGCTCTTTCTAAGAGTCTTGTGATACCCTTCAACCAGCTCGCTTCCCGAGCAGCCATCTTCACCAATAGTGAGTTTAGAGCCCAACTTTCACGCCCTGCTTCCTAAAAATATGGAATACGAGTACAAGACATTGGCCCAGCGAATGACTAACGTCACCCATATGCTGTTTATCCGATCAACTCAATAATATATTCAACACAAAACAATTGCTCAGACAATAATAATAATCTCATGAACAATAATACTTAGAATGAAACAATATGAAATATCCAAATACAATAAACCAACGTCTGGAAACAAATAATAAAATTCGGGTCATAAGCCCAATACAATAATAATCCAATCACAAATAGATAACAAGTCTCAATACATTAAGTTTGATAAAACAATAAGTAATTAAAAGCATTAAATCTTCAGAATCTGTAACCCCTGTTTTTCCAAATCCATATTTTCTCTGTACTATCTGAGTTTGGGTTTTTATGAAATTTTGATTTTCTTAAATTCATTATATTTCAAATTTATTTTGTATCTCTTGTTAAAAACCATCTCCTTTCATTAATTGTATTTATTATTATTTTCAAACGATTTTTATATTACAATACAAACCCTATTAACGTTTTTATTATTATTTTGTATCAGTATTACTATTCTTATTACTGTTAATTTTATTTTTATTATTATTATTATGATCATTGGTATTATTATTATTATTATTATTATTATTATTATTATTATTATTATTATTATTATTATTATTTTCTTGATTGTTTATTAAAAATTCATTTGTATTTGCTAGTATTTGAGTGTTAACTCAGTGTATACTATTTGATTTATTGTACTATGGTATTACTAATTGTATATTTTCTACTGAATAAATTATTTACTTTTTCTCTAAATCTAATGGTATATTTTCTAATTAGCTTATACTACCCAAAACCCATTTTCAATAAAACCCTACCCACTGTTTTATACCCACAACCCTGTTAACCCACTCACAGCCCAAACCCTATTTTAACCCAACTACACCTGATACCCACACACCCAAACCTGATAGCATCCCTAACCCTAAAACCCCCTATATATTCTAAACCCATCTCTCCCACGTCTGTTCACCTTCTAACACATCACAGTCGCCCCCTACCTCTCCCTTCTCCTCCTCTCGACCTCCAAACCTTACCCATGTGCTCACCCCCGTCCTCCCACTCATTCTCCCAGCGTCATGCTGCCCTCAGCCTCCCGCTCACCCCACTTACGTCCATCCCTTCTCCCTGTCTCCCTCCTACAATCAGTCTCTGCGACTTCAACAGCCACAGCAACTGCAGCATCGGTGTTGTGCCCCCGTCAGCCTGTCATCCTGCTCCTCCTGAGCGCCGGCAGCATCCCGACAATGCAGTGCCGACACCCCCCCCCCGCGCGCTCCAGCCTCGGTAACAACCTCCACCACAGTGCACCACGGCACGGCAGCACCCTCGCCCTGCTACCAGCGATAGCAGCACCACTGCGCTGCTGTCTCTCCGACGACAATAGCCAGCATTCCCCATCGCTGTTCCTCTCCGACTACATTTACTAGTGCTTTAGTTTCTCCCCCTCTTCTCATGTTTGCACGTGCAAGAGTTGCACGTGTAAGTGCATGATCTCGGGTTTTGTTCGGGTATTCGTTCGTTGATTTGTTGTGTTCGTTGTCCAGGAATCCATTCCCGTTATTCTTGCTTTTGCTCGCCTTCGTTTTTGTCTTCGGTTAAGATAAGTAACTTGTACTTAATTCCTATGCATGATACAAGTCATAAATACCGCTTGTAGTGTAGAAGGGTTCTAGAGACAACTCGTGTGTGATGTATTTGTGATGAGTATTGTCTCTATAGTGCTATTGACCATAGTTGCCTCACGACACAAATTTGACATGAAACAACTTAGGTTTTGACCATTCTTGATGTGATTATATTTGTGAGTTATTTATGAGAAATCGTGTATTGGTTTGGATCCATGTGATATACTTGTTGTGAACATGTCGTATACCCTGTTTCATGTTGTTTGGACACTTAATAGACTCCAATTCATGTTTAGTTATGTTTCGATTAAGTTTCGTGTGATTCATGTTAGTTTTGTTCCTAAAGTAAATTCTGTAATTTGCCGATAATCTGTCTTATTCATTAATTTAGACCATATTAAGGTCAGAATCTTAATTTCAGTATAAAACATGATTTTAGAGGAATTCGTCTTCTATGCAACCCCTCTGACCTTGATCGATTTCGTTTTTGTATGTGTGAGATATGGTTGTTTTACTACAGAGGTGTAGATCATTTTCAGATTTCGTTTCTCGATGATTTTGATGACTAAATTATTTTGATACTTGTGCTACACATATTATTTTGATCTAAAACTTTTGTCAGTATTTCTACATCTATCTAGGGATTACCTAAAATTTTTGTGGATTCTATTGATGAGTTTATATGCCGGTTCATGCTTGTTTATAAAAACTATACTTGCTGAATTTTTCTCGCTGTTCTGTAAAGATTTGTGTTTTCACCCTAATTTCTTTTCCTGTATGAAAAATATTTATGAAATATGAAAGTTAGCTTAATTTGTCTATATTTATCTCCCTTTGGCGGATTTGGATTTTGTTTCGCAGTTTGCGAGATATTACAGTTTTCGTACAGCAGTGTTGGGAATTCCATATTTGCCAAACTATCGTTTCTTGATGTTTTCTGATTTTTGATGGCTAAACTAATCTTACTGAAAAATTTTGAAACTTTATATTCTGATACTAGACATATAGGGAAATACCCCAGATTTTTCCTGGATTTATTTGAGAAGTTTGGATGCTGTTTTCTGGACTTTGAATTCGATTTACTGATTTCTGGCTGAACGTGTTTTCTGGATTCAAATCAGTTTTGAGTTATGTTTTGTGAATTACTATATGACTTATATATGTTTGCTGGATTTGGCCGGGAGTCTATTTTCTATAACTTTCGACGAATTCAGGTTTGCATGTTTGTAACACCGGGAATTTCAATTTAACTGCAGTATGGTCTTGCTGTCCTGAACTAAAAATTTGGTTATTTTATCCTTTTATGTGTTATCTTGCACTCGTACATATTTATCTTGCAAGCTGAACTTGTTACTTATTTATGACATGATATTCTTGCTCTGTTTTGTGACATGTACATGCCTGTTTAATAATAATAAAAAGTAACAAGCCGGGGTTAAGGGAAAGACCTTAGTAATGAACAATATAGGTATGTGTACTCAGAAGAGGTCCCGTGATCCCATTACTTGTTGCCATGTTTCATGCTCGCATGATTCATGCCTGTTATTATTATATTCTTCCATGAACTCACGATTACATGATTCATGCCTGTTATTATTAAATTATGCCATGAACTCACGACTACATGATTCATACCTGTTATTATTATATGTTGCCATATTTCATGATTGCATGATTCATGCCTGTTACTACTTTTTTGCCATGTTTCATGACTACATGATTCATGCCTGTTTCTGTTGCCACGATTTCACTGCGTAATTCGTGCCTGTTTACTTGATACTTGTTACTTGACTTGACGCCTGAGTACACAGCCTTATAGAAATCCACCACTAGGCCTAAACGTAACTTGTTTGAATGTAGCAACTATGTAGTAAAAACCGAGATGCATGAAGTGCTATCTAGATAGTAATAACTACAAGACTTGGTACATGACACTTGAACATGATACATGAGACTTGATACCTAATGCTTGCTACCTGATACATGATACCTGATGCTTGCTACTTGTACTTTATATTTGACACTTGTTGCTTGTTTACATGATACTTGTTCACTTGACACTTGACATATGTTACTTTTACTTGTTCACCTTACCATGCTGCTTGTTATCTTTTGTTATTATGCATATTCCATGTTATAGTTAGTTTTTCCCATGTACTTGTATCCTGCATTACAAACGGCCCGTAACTTGCAATTGACAGGTACTTATTTTCTCTTTTCCTCTTCCCTGCAATTGTTAAATAGCAGATTTTGAAGATCAGCTACCAGATGGAATAGGAAAGATGAAATACTAGTTGCTGGAGATTTTTGCTATATATTTCTATTTCTTGTTTCTTATCTTGAACAATTATAACTTGTACTTGGATTTATTTGTATTTGGGCAATGTGACCCAGTATATTGACTTATTCAGATCTAGATTATTTGAGATTAATATATTTTGGTTTCAAGTATTCTTGTTGGTATTTTGATTCATATATGCATGTTGGTTGATTCTTTTGCTTCCGACTCTGATTATTCTCGTAAAATGTTGTAAAGATTCTTGAACAGCTTATGGATGATGAAAATCATTCGCTGGACTTAGTCACGTATCTGTATTCCGTATTCTCTTTTGGGAAGCGGGGCGTTACAGAATCTTTGTTCTCCAATCCCGGCAGGAAATTCTTCTTCATTACCTCTGAACACTTCATCTAAAAAGAAGAGAAAAATTGTCCTTAGAATAAGTCGTAGACAGCAAGTAGAGAAAACAAAGAACAATGGAATAATGGTATAACAATGAATTCAATGGATCAATAGGAATCAATAACACGGGACAATAGCAATAAGCAATATCATGATAATCGATGCAATTGATATAAACAATAATTCAATACTCGATAACAATATTCAGTCATCAATAACAATAACACTTAGCCAATATTTGATATTAATAGAACAATGATGAACAATATGCAATGTCAATGTGGTGTCAATTTTTAAGTCTATTAATCATTTTAAATCCTAACTAATACACGTACTACTGTGTCTCATATGTTCCATACTACAGGTTCGATGCATACAATCAATTTTGTTGAGACTAAGTGGTGAATTCTATAGATCATGTGCCGGTACGATAATCACTGATACGATAACAATATTGTTGCACGATTCATTATAATGATACACTGATACACTGATTTACTGATTCGCGGATTCACGAGTTCACGGGTTCACGGGTTCACGACACAAAAGATTTGGGTGTCGTAGTCAGCGCTCCACAATCAATCGATAAATACTGGTCAAAACAGTCACTATATTATTCACTACTCAAGTCAATCTCTTAAACCCCGACTTGCTAATTATTTTATTAATGCAACAATATGATATGCAATTTGAGACATGAGAATGAAGTAGGATAATTGGAATGATGACAATAACTCATTAGGATCATGCAATGCAACATAAACAATACGATTCATGTAATACTACGATGTAGGATTAATTAAACTATTAAAAACTAGAATATAAAATTCTGGAGAGCAAGAGTGGTCTGTACTAAAATGCAATTTCCTGCTATTACAGAACACAAAAACTGAATCAGTTAGAAGTTCTAGAAACTAGAATTCCACACAGTTCCAACGCATATTTAAAGTTCAAAATCCGACAACATTAGCTAGGCCAAACACACCATTCATTACAGAATCATGTTCAGGTAGAATTTTGAAATCATGTTGTTATATTTTTAGAATCAGCAAAAACTCGATAATAAATTCATTAAAAATATTTATTAGACTCCTAAACATGTTAACTAATGTTCTGAAAATTATCAGAGCAAAATTTTTACATTTGATCAGGCTTTTAACAGTTTAAACATCAAACATGCAAGAATCTGAAAATCTGAAAAATAAAAACACAACTGTAGTAAAACGAGCATAACTTTTGCTACATAACTCGGAATTCAGAAATTCAAAATGTTCTGGAAACTAGAAAGATAAGGCTACAACTCTTATTCCTTAATTTATTTTGAGATCATTTACTGGGTCGAAAATAGCAGATAACATACAACCAGCAAGCAACATACAGGGTTTTGGATATTTTTCATGAAATAAGTTAATTAAACACGATGGGTATCAATTCTATTAGTCGATAAATTATGTAATCAACATGAAAGGTGTAATAGCATGATGAATAAAATAAAATCACATACATACACTAATTTAACTCCAACCAAACAACAATCGATCAATCAACCATACAACCTAGCTATTGTTCTACAATAATTTAATTGTGTCGTGACCATATGCATAACCCTATTAACGATACTATATGAATACGTGAAAAATTCAATTTTTGGAGTCAAAAGTGGCACGATGTAAAGAATATTGGGGGTTGGCTCGTGTAAACTATCAATAGACCCAACGAAGATAATCAATACAATGATATGATAACGAATAAGATCTACTTGCAAGAATTTCAATAAAACTTGAATTTGATTCGATGTTCAATTCAAGGGGAGAATAATAGGATAAGAATCCCAGCTGCAACGGCGATGATTGCAAACTAAGCAAATATCGATGTGCAATCACGATCAGGTACGGATTTCAATGACATCGACAATCAAGTGCAAGATCAAGAAACCAACGACCGAGATCAAATATCGAGATCAAGATTTAAGACCAAGCAATCGAGATCAAGACGATCAAAGCGATCAATGGCCGAGATCCAGCAATCTCCACATGATCAAGGGTCGAGATCAAAAGATCATGATCAAAGATCAAGGATCGCGATCACAATCAAGGGTCCAGATCGAAGATGCACTCTAAAACTGCAAACAGTAATAGAGCAGTAGCGGAAATGGCGGGAGCGGCTTCGACGGCGGGCTATGTGCGATGGCAGCGACTGGTGGTGATGGTCGGTGGTCGACTGAGACTGGCGGCTGACTGAGGGAAGACAACGATGGGGCATGCAGCTCGAAGGGTTTGGGCGGGAAAAACAGAGGAGATGAAGGGCGGTAGTAAGGGTGATCGGAAGGAGCAGTCGATGGGGTGGAGGCGACTGGGGGTGTTTCGGGGTTCAAGGGGTGCAGCGATGGACTTCGACGGAGTGGGCGAGGTGACTGGAAATGGCGGATGAGTCGAAGTCGGTTGTGAGGGAGGGCAGAGGATGGTTGTGCTGGTGTTGGGCGGGGACTAGAAGAAGGGGAGGTAGGTCGGCTGATGTAGGAGGTGGCGAGCTCGATGGGATGGTTCGAAGGTATTCGACGGTTGGGTTTTCGAAAAAGACAGAGGAGGGAGGAAGGTGACTGCTGGGGTAGGGTTCAACAGTATAGGGTTTAGGGTTAGGGGTGAATAGGTTAGTATTTATAGGATATTATGATGGGTTTGAGCAATGGGTATGGATCCAATAAGAAATGGTTTAAAGTGTATAGGTTCAAATCCAATAGGGAATAAAATTTAGGATATTACTAGATTGAATTAGAATACTTAATACACAAAATATTCGAATAGGATGTATAACACAATTTTACAAGATTCAATAGAAAATAGAATTAAGTGAAAGAATACAATTAGATTAAGATTTAGTTTTTCACAATTAATTAAAATAATCATATATTAATAATATACTTGGTTTATTCTTTGAAATAAAAATAATAATTATAATACCAACAATAATAATAATACTGATAATAATAATAATGGTAGTAATAATAATAATAACAAGAGTAATAAAATAATAGATCAATTAGGAATAGAAAATAAAGTTGAAATACATCATCATTCGAAATAAATATAACTGTTGATTAGAAAAACAGAAGATCCAAAACGAATTTAACACAAAATAAATTTATAAATGATCGAAATACAGAAAATATGTATTTACGGGAACGGGGGTTACACCAAATCATCTAGTAGTGCTCCTCAAACTCGCCTACCGAACGGCTCTCCCTTAGAGTCTAGTGATATCTTGTTAGGTTTTGAGGGTAATCTCAGAATATATACGCAGCGGAAAAATTACAAAAATATCGAATCCTAGTCATGGATCTGTGCGAAAACCATAAATCATGTTTAGGAGTTATACCTAGAAGATGGAACTGCTATCTCCATAGTATGCCAATCACAGCACTGCAATATTGTAATGCCTCTACTGTATCCACACGAACGGATCAAATCAAGCTTTCCCTCATGCTGCGGTGCTAGCTGCGGGAAGGGGATGTTCCTCACGATCTCTCTCTCTCTCACAATTTCTGTGACAGCTAGAGTTTTTCTCATGTGTAACTTTTCCACAGATACGTATCATATATATAGGTGCAGAAAATCAATCCTAAGAGGGTAATGAGGCTGTTGGGCTCACAATATGATCTGGGTCAGATTCATGTGTGGGCCTTTGAACTTTAGTCAGTCCATGTAATCTAATTAAATGTCCAACCACTGTCAGGAGTCCAAGTGTTACTTGGATCCCCAATTAAATTCATCTTATGAACTTAAATCCCAATTTTGATCCATTCTAAATGTGTGACACTATAGGTTCTCATTACATTGACAGTAATAACTAAAAACATATTCTTAGTATTACAAACATTAAGCGGTTTCTAGTAATACATCACTGCTACTCAAGTAACAGGAATATCAGTGATTTGACAAAACCTATCTGTGACCAATGTTACCATGTAATCTAGTCCCTTTGTCCAGATATCTTAATTGACCACATGGCATAGAGCATGTCACCCTTGTATAGTTCAATCTTTGGTTTTTTTGATGTTCGAGTAGACTTAATAAAACAAACGACCTCAATATCTCATATTGACTCATTTGAGCACGGCCATGCATTTTGCAGTCTCACTTAATAAAGATATCGCTCCTGTTATTTAAGAGGGACAAATTCTATCCAAGTCACTCACATCCCTCTGCATGATTTACAGTATATCCAATAGTCGACTTTATAATCACCTTATTACAGGCAATATTTGACGACATTAACATACAACTTCTTATGTAGGGAACCGTAGTGACTTCAAGTCAAAGGATTGCGTATACCATGGTCACTGTGACAACCTCTTATGACACTCACATAACGATCCATGCATCGTTCTCATAGTGGGTCAATCCAGTACATCATTACTCTAATATGTACCCATGTGAAGACTTGATATCTCATATCCATAACCTGTGAGATATGGTCATCAGTCTACGCATATACTAATCTCTATGTATTATTGTTGTCCTAATTCACAATAATACTTGACTAGGGATATTTAAGAATAGTGTTCTGATTACAACTAATAGGATCTCACAATCAAGTTATGCACTTGATATCACATGGTATTGAACCTACTATTCTAAGGACTTTATTATGTTCATTTAATCACAATAATAAAAAAAAAACACAACAAATAAAATGCCTCTTATATGAAATAAATATCATAATCCAATGTAACTACTAATATCAATACACAACTGGCCTCTACGGCATACACCAACAATGTCCCACTTGTACTAAAGCCAATCAGACATACATCTAATGTCTATAGACCTAGTGTGACCCTCAATCTATCTCTGTGAAAGAGGCTTTATCAGTGGGTCAGCGATATTATCATCTGTCGGTACTCTGCATATCTTTACATCTCCTCTATCGATGATCTCTCGAATGAGTGGAAGAGCCGAAGAATATGTTTGGATCGCTGGTGAGATATAGGCTCCTTAGCTTGTGCAATAGCCCCATTGTTATCACAATAGAGGTCCACCGGGCCCACAATGCTAAGAACCACGTCAAGTTCAGTGATGAACTTTTTGATCCAAACAGCCTCCTTTGCTGCATTGGAGGCAGCAATATACTCAGCCTCTGTGGTACAATCGGTAACTGTCTCTTGCTTTGAACACTTCCAGCTCACAACTCCACCATCTAGGCAAAACACAAAATTCGACTGCGATTTAGAGTCGCCCTTATCGGATTGGAAGCTAGCATCAGTGTAACCCTTTACAACAAGCTCTTCCTCTCCATATACCAAGAACGAATCCTTAGTCCTTCTTAAGTACTTAAGATGTTCTTAACAGTAGTCCAGTGACTCTCACAGGGATCTGACTGGTACCTTCTCGTTATGCTCAAAGCATATGAGACATCTGGACGAGTACATAACATGGCATACATGATAGATCCAATGGCAGATGCATATGGAATCTTAGTCATGCGGTTCTACTCATCTTGAGTTGTAGGACAGTGAGCCTTAGACAGACTTACACCATGTGACATAGGCAGAAATCCCTTCTTGGACTCTAGCATATTAAAGCATTTCAATACTTTTTCTATGTATGTACTCTAACTAGGCCAAGCAATCTTCTTTATCTATCTCTATAGATCTTGATGCCTAATACATAGGTAGCTTCACTCAAGTCCTTCATGGAAAAGCATGTCCCTAGCCTAGTCTTTATAGACTGTAAGGTATGGATTTCATTCCCGATGAGTAGTATGTTATCTATATACAACACCAGAAATACAACAATGCTCCCACTAACCTTCTTGTAGACACAATGTTCATCTTTGTTCTTGATGAAACCAAACTCTTTGATTGCATCATCGAAACAAAGATTTCAGCTTCCAGAAGCTTGCTTTAATCCATAAATGGATCATTGTGGTTTACACACCTTTTCAGCATCCTTTGGAGTGACAAAACTCTCAGATTGTGTCATGTATACATCATCAAGAAGATTTCCATTTAGGAAAACAGTTTTGACATCTATCTGTCAGATTTCATAATCATGATATGTTGCAACAGCAAGCAAGATCCGAATTGATTTAATCATGGCAACTGGGGAAAAAATCTTATCATAGTCTACATCATGAACTTGGTTGAAACCTTTAGCCACCAACTGCCCCTTAAAGGTATGCACATTATCATACATGTCAATTTTCTTCTTGAAAACTCATTTGCACCAAATAGGTTTTACCCCTTCAGGTGGGTCTATCAAGGTCCATACTTGAATTGCATACATGGATTACATCTCAGATCTCATGGCCTCAAGTCATTTCTCAGAATCTAGGACTTTTAGAGCTTCCTTATAAGTCGTAGGCTCATCCTCATCCACGAGTAATATATCACCATGTTTTAGATCACGAGTTTATATTTTTAAAGAAACTACTAAAGATCTAACCTTTGAACGTCTTTGTAAAAAGTGGTTAAAGCTCCTGAGATTGAATCTGGATCGTTGAAAGAGCGCCTTGATCTAAATCTAACGGTTGTTGATGCGGCCGATGGACCTGCGAAAAACCTGAAACACTGAGGTTGGCCCCGGTGACAGATCACTCTGACACACATGTCGGAACCAGAGAGAAAAAGATAGTTTGAAAGAGAAATTTCTGATTGATTGCCGATTATCTTCTAACTGAGGGCGGGGGTGTATTTATGGGCCTAGAAATCGGTTAGAAGATTGATATAAATCTAATATCTTATATAGATCCCCCCCTCTCTCTCTCTCTCTTAAGAGATATGATCGGTTACTCTCTTATTGGGGATAAGAGATTTGACTTACAACCCTCATGAGATGGGTCTCTCTCTTGGTGGGCCCAACCGCTTTTAATGGGCTTGAAAGCTGCCAATGCCTTGTTAATGAGCCTGTAGAATGATCAGAACTTTTAGAGAGGCATGTTATTGTTAATCTACCTGTAGAAGCTTTAAAATCTGTGTTGGAATCGTACAGCCCAGATTTGCTGTAATTTTTACCATTATCAACGCAAACATAGGAACAATGGGCTTTAAAACACTCGGCAGAGTTTTTTTGTTCCGAAAAACTTGTAGAGGTTGTGCTCAACACAACTCTTTTCCTTCATCACCTTACAGCAACTTTCTCAAACTAATAAAACTCCACCTTGAGTTGTGTACCTACAGCCCCGTGCTTCAAGAGTTTCCAAGGATACAATATTATGTTTCAACAAAGGAACTTGCATGAAGCTATCAAGTGTGTAACCCTTTCCATTTGGTGCCTCCGATTCAACTATTCCCTCACCCATTACTTCACAAATCTCACCAACCACTGTTCTCACATAATGATCTCATGTGAACTTGTAAGTAGAAAACATCTCCATCTCAAAACGTATATGAGAATAACTACTCTAATCAAGAAACCAGCCTGAATACACATCTATAGAACTTATTATAAGAGTACTGTTAAAGTTATCACCTGATTCAAGGCACTAGCAACACTATTAATTTTGGCGCTCTTCTAATTCAGCAACTTGCGACAATCCCTCTTGTAATGGTAGAACCAGATCATACCCTTATGAGTACTGTCCAATTGAAGGATCATCCACCCCGATGCAACTCGTAGAAGTAGAAGATGATCTCTGAGTCTCCCTCCTAAGTCCATCCTCCTCCAAGCCCTCGATCACCCCTTCTACCCAAAACTTCTCCTTAGTACTAGCATGGTGGTTATCAGATGTTTGTATAGATCTGGTAGTGAATATATCAAATTGAAAGCTTTAACATCATCTGCGTTCATAGCCTTCAATTCAGATGACTCCGAATTAGATTCCATTATATGATCTTGAAGAGTGGTGCCTTCATTCATTGAGTAACTGAATAGTTTTTTTCTTCCAATACATCAGTTCTTATAATGGTGATTCTGCATAGTCAGTTATGATTCTTGCCCACAGATTCACTGTGCTTCTACACCTGATTTCGTTTGCCAAAAACATCTGAATTAAACCCAAGGCTTATGAATAAATCTTCAACTGACTCTCTTGCTTTATATCAGAAGGCCTCCTATGCTTGATCTTCATGAAACTCTGATCTATCATCTTCTCCATGGAAACTCGAGCAAGTCCTGAATTGCGGAAATTTACAACATGAAGCTCTTATAACAATTTCTTAGGAACAATTGATGTTTTGATACCAATTGTTAGGAATTTGCTGCTGAGTTTAGCCACAACCAATCCAATGAACAGTCAAACAAGTAGATCAAACCAAGCACACAATGCACACAATTTTTATCCACACAAAGCACACAATATTTATCTCGGTTTGGCTACCCCTAATCAATGGAGAACTCTCTCTATTGCTCTTTACAATGAAGTACTCTCTTTTGCCTCTCAAAAGAGGAAAATACAATAATATATAGAGATCTAGAAAGATTCTAGGTTGTAGTCTTGATATAATTACCGTCTGATATATCATGAAGATAGAGACACGATAAAGTCGTATGATCTAACTTGGAGGAGAAAATGGGCCCGAAAAAGATCACCTAGACCCGACCCAATTGCTGCCTGCTACTACCATCGGGCAGGCGACCGTGTTTGAACAGATCTAGAGAGCTCTCGTAGTCGGCTGCCCAAGTAGGAATCAACTGGCATTTAGCTCTGCCTGCTGACTGTTGTTGTTGGCCTCTACTCCATTGATGCGTCGACCTCTTCTCGCATCATCATCTTCTTCTCATCAAACGCATAGTATGCAAGACACAATCCCAACATGAATGAATTTCCGTCAAAGTAAGTAGTAGAGGACTAGAGACAGACATTCCTTTTGTTTCTGGCACCCACATATATTGCACACTACCAAATCCTTTAAAAGTGCCCTAATGCTTGAAGAAACAAGATACATGATAATATAAAAAAAAATCCAACAGACTGCAATGACGAATGGTTCAAAGAATGTATGTATAGATAGATAGATAGATATATATATATATATATATATATATATATATATATATATATATATATATATATATATATATATATATATAGATCAGGTGTGAACAGTTCGCACCTGATCACGTGCGAACTCGCTCGCGCAGCCGTCTGATCTGATCATGATCATAATCGTACGGCTGCGCGGCGAGTTCGTACGCGATCGTGTGCGAACTGGTTCACACACATGTGTGTGTGTGTGTATATATATATATATATATATATATATATATATATATATAGAGAGAGAGAGAGAGAAAGAGAGAGAGAGAGAGAGTCTCCTTCGGTTGCACACTACTTTTGGTGAGCACTCCGTGAGCACTCCCGAACTAGAGACCCTATGAAAAATCCGAACCGTTCATATTGTTCTATATGCCATAGATAGCCTAACAATAAAAAATCAAGTAATTTGAAGTTCATTTGCCAATCCATCATGCTGTTAGAATTTTCAGCCATACAATTTTGTGATGATGTAAATCATGGGTAAATGAACTTCAAATTACTTGATTTTTTATTGTTAGGCTATCTAAGGCGTATAGAACAATATGAGCGGTTCGGATTTTTCATAGGGTCTCTAGTTCGTGAGTGCTCACCAAAGTAGTGTGCAACCGAATATTTCTATATATATATATTTCTATATATATATATATATATATATATATATATATATATATATATATATGAAGATCAGGTGTGAACAGTTTGCACCTGATAACGTGCGAACTCGCTCGCGCAGCCGTCCGATCTGATCATGATCATAATCGTACGCCTGCGCGGCGAGTTCGCACGCGATCATGTGCGAACTGGTTCGCACATGGTCGCCATTATATATATATATATATATATATATATATATATATATATATATATATATATATATATATAAAGAGAAAGTGAGAGAAAGAGAGAAGTGATCCTCATATTTGTATGAGAAAATTTTCTCATACCAAGTGAGGTGTCAAAATAAGAACCCTTAGATTATAGGTTTGTTAAAGAACATCTTGGTTCATCTTGATTGTTAAAATTCTATATTGCAACTTGCAATTGAGTCCTATGATCAAACCTATGATGTAAGGATTCTTGTTTTGTATGAGAAAATTTTCTCATACCAGGTGAGGTGTCAAAATAAGAACCCTTAGATTATAGGTTTGTTAAAGAACATCTTGGTTCATCTTGATTGTTAAAATTCTATATTGCAACTTGCAATTGAGTCCTATGATCAAACCTATGATGTAAGGATTCTTGTTTTGACACCTCACTTATAATAAGAAAATTTTCTCATACTATAAATATAGGTAAAAGGCAAAATTCTATAAGCCAAAAGCCTTTTAACTTCCTGATCTATGAGTCAATACGATAAATCCCCTAAACTACAAAATGCGGTCTAATCCAGTACAGAAAACCTAAAAGAGGGTGTGAAATGACCAAATTGCCCTTATATGAAACCGAACCATTAAAAAAATCCATCAAAAAAAATCTAAAATCCAAAATCTAAATCTAAAATTCAAAACCAAAATAAAAATAAAAAACAAACTGAACCATCAAAATCCAAATCCAAATCTAAAATCTAAAATTCAATGGTTATGTTTTTATAGATTTTGTTCTTGATTATGTTCCTCAAAACCAGAATCAAACCCATCATCATCATCATCTCCTGATTTTGTTCTTGATTTTGTTGGGTTTTCTTTGTGTGTTTTTTTCGGATCAGAACGAGGGGGCAGCAGGGTTGGAGGATCTAAAGGAGGACGGCGGAGGGTTTCGGATCTGAAGGAGGCGGCGGTGGGGTTGGAGGAGACAACAGCGGGGTCGGGTAGAGGTCGACGATGGGATCGACGACTGGTGATGATGATGATGATGGTTCTTGATTTTGATTTAGGAGAGAGAGTCAGGGGATGTGCATTTGCATTTGGATTAGGATTTGAAAGAAGGAAAAAAAATAGATTTTGGGAGAGAATGAGAGGAAATTTTTGTGTTTTTTTTTGTTTCTTTTAATTGTTTATTAACATAAGGGCAATTTGATCATTTCACACCCTCTTTTAGGTTTCTGTACAAGATTTGACCGCATTTTGTAGTTTAGGGGGTTTATCGCATTGACTCATAAATCAGGGGGTTAAAGGCTTTTAGCTCATAGATTAGGGGTGTTTTTCGTTAATATATATATGAGAAATGCTCGGTTGAAAATAGGTTTGTTTTCACTGGATTGGAAAACGGGTTTCTGAGCCGTTGGATCGCTCCCGATCGTGATCAACGGCTCAGATCGAAGCCCGCTCAGATCTCCCACTAAGAGCCCCTAAAAGCGGAGGGGCTTTTTTGGTAGTTCACGCCAAAAAACACTTCAGACTTAGCATTTTTTTGGCGTGAAGTTTTTTTTTTTGCCAAAAGTTATACTTAGGCCGTTGTTGGGAACAATGGCCTAAGTTGTTGTTTTTTTTAAATCAACCTAGGTCGTTGTTCCCAACAACGGCCTAGGTATGTATAAGTATTTTTCCAAACACTTGTACATACTCAGATCGCCATTTCCCTCACAACTCTGTCTCTAGCTACTAGAGCTCGCAAAAGCCATTTCCCAAACCCTAGCTCTCTCTCTCTCTCTCTCTCACGATCTAAAAACCTTAGCTCTCTCTTGCTCGTTGCTTCTCACTCAATCTCTCCCTCTTCTCACACTCTTGCCCTCTTCCTTTGAAGATCCTGATTACAAAAAAACTTTAACCCAAACGAAAGTTCCCCAACCTTAAAACCCTAATCCTAAAGAAGTTAGCCAAACCCTACTCCCTTTCCTTTCTCTACAGCAGTACGTAAGGACCTCCGCTATCTCCTTTTCAAAAATCCTCATTGTGAAAGGTAATAATTTTTTTCTATTTTAGTAGATCTAACTAGGTTAATTGATTGAAATTTTTTATTCAATGTTTGAGTGTACAATTTGTATATTATGTGTAGCTAATTATAGATTAGGTAATTATAATGTTATTGTCGATGTAGATGTAGTATTAGTTGTTATTGTTCGTTGTTAGTAATAGCGCACAAAAAGATCCAAAAATTATGCAATTTTGCGAGTACATCGGGCTCGCCACGCACACGCCAACGTAACTTGTAGAAGTGTGTTTGGATTCACGATTTGAAGTGTACGGCCGTGTATCGCTTTCGACTATTTTTCGTGAGTGAAAACGATACATCAGCGTATATTGCAAACCCTGAGTCGAAACTCATCTCTACAAATTTTGTTGGCTCATGTGTTTTGCGTCCATCCTACTCCCAATGTTTCAGAATTCTTTGATCTCGTTTGTGCAGATTTCTACCGTATATCAAACAACAACAACAATTAATGTTTGATTTCTGTTGAGGGTCTTTTCACTAGGAAACGACATCCAAAAAATAAGAAATTTTGCGATCATGTCAGGCTAACCGCTCGCAATTTAACGCTACTTGTAGTTGCGAGTTTCGATCCATGTTTAGCGAGCTACGTCAATGTATCGAATTGTTGGCATTTTTCATAAGTGAATGCGATACACGGCCGTATCTTGCAAACCGTGGGTCGGAACTCGTTGTACAAGTTGCGTTGCCTTGTGTGCGGGGAGCCTGACCTAATCACAAAGTTTAGTTTTTTTTACTGTCAATTGTGCGGTTTTCTCATGAATTTTGTTATATTTTGAGCGAATTTTCAATAGAGAACACACTTGAAAAATCCGTAATTTTGCGAGTAGGTCGGTCTCGCCACTCACAAGTCATAGTAATTTGTAGTTGTGAATTGTCACCCACGGATTGCTATATGCGTCCGTGTATCGCATTCCCCTCTTTTCCAAGAGTGAAAGCGAGCGAGACACGGCCGTATCTTGCAAACCGTGGATCGGAACAAGCCGGACCCAATCACAGAATTTTATATTTTTTGGACGTCGTTTGTGAGGTTTTCTTACGTATTTTGTTTCGTATCTATATATATCTCAATCGTTTGTTAAAAAGATGTTTTATATATGATGTGTGTATTAATTTACCAAAAGTATATTTTTTTCCCAGATAAACAACGATACGGAGAGTTCTGCTGCCGGTGATAATTTTGTGCGGGTAGAACCAATCGTTGATTCCATACTGTTAGTCGAAGATCATCTAAAACCAAAGTTAGGTATGACGTTTTCAACTTTAGTTGAGGCCGAAAATTTCTACTCATCATATGCTCGATGTGGGGTTTTGCAATGCGTAAGGGTGGGAATAAATTAAAGGGAGGAGTGAAAGTAGATAAGTTATATCTGTGTAATAAAGTTGGGTCGTCGCCGAGTCAACATAGTGATGGTAGATAGGGAATAACCTGTAAAACGGGTTGCAAGGCTTGCATTCGTATAAAATTGAACAAAGCAAGTAATATGTGGGTATTTTATTCATTTCATGATGTACACAATCACGAATTTACCTCACCCGGTAAAAGGTATCTTTTGCCCCGAAACCATTCTATGTCAAATACGGATAAAAGGATAATAGATCAATTCACCCAAGCTAATATCCAGACATGTCGACAAATGCTCTTCTTCGAAAGTGCTAGTAGTGGTCACAATCAAGTAGGATTCATCAAAAAGGATGTTAGAAATTTACTTAGAGACTCACAAGAAGCATTGAAAGGACAAGGTTCGAAAATGCTAATTGATTTTTCGAATCTAAGAAATAGACAGATCCTTCATTTTTTATGGCATTCAAGTAGATCCCGAAGGGTAGTTGTCATATTGTATGTGGGTTGATGGTATTTCAAGGATGAATTATCAAGAATTTGGCGATGTACTTTGCTTTGATGCCACGTACAATACGAACCGATATAGAATGTTATTTGTTCTTTTTGTTGGAGTGAATCAACATTGGCAATCGACTTTCTTAGGAGGTGGATTCATTCCAAATGAGACGGCCTCTTCATTTGAATGGTTCTTTGAAAAGTGGTTAGGTGTTATGAATCGTGCTCCATCCGGTATCATCACCGATCAAGACCGTGGGATCGCCGCCGCAGTGAAGAAAGTTTTCCCCTAGACTCGGTATCGGTTTTGTATTTGACACATATTGGATAAGTTACCGCAGGAGGTGCGTATGTTGAACGATGTCGAAAAGTTTAGGGAATCATTGAAGAATGTCATCTACAATTCCGAATATGTACATGAATTTGTAAAGCAATGGAATTTATTGATTTCACATTACGGATTAGAGAATAACAAATGGTTGAACGATCTATTTGATATCCGTGAAAAATGGGCATCCATCTATGTTGAAGATTCTTTTTGGACCGGCATGTTGAATAGCCAACGGGTTGAGTCATCGCATTCTGCCTTGAAGCATCATACAAAAAAGAAATATTCCTTGCATGAATTGTTTTTTAGAAAGGAAAAGACACGATAAACTGATTGAAAATCATCGTAACCGTGAGAAGAGACCGAAGTTGAAGAGAGAATAGGCTTTGGAAGCACAAATGGCGAGAACATACACTTTGAAATTTATTTACAAATTCCAATATGAAGTTACAAAAAGCTTCATGTACATTGTGACATTCGTTGGCGATCTTGAGACACTGGATAGTTCAACCTTCCATGTGATACTCTGTGGAGAATCAGAACCAGCTCGCCTTCTTCAATTATGCAAATTCAACCAAATTATTACATGTTCTTATCACTTCTTCGACTTCGTTGGCATTTCTTGCAGGCATATTTTAGCGGTTCTTCTGTTCAGCCATCACACTTCCCTTCCGGATATATACATTATAAGAAGATGGACCCAGAATGTGATTAGAAGAAGTTATACATCTGTTCCAACCGAACGCAATACCGAGAATTTTGCTTCCCGATATTGTGAGTTGAGCTACCACGCAAAACAGATTTTCGATCTTGGTTGTTCCTCCAATGAAAGTTACAAATACACGCTAGAGAATTTGCAGAAGATCATTGACGGCATCTCTCGGCTACAACCCAGATTGGGTGAACAACCCGAAGAGGCCTCACAACCGCATGATAGTACAAAACCGCATGGTAGTGCACAACCTAATGATGAAGGCAGTGGACACGTACCTACACGCATAAGAGACCCACAACAATGCATGACAAAGGGAAGGCCTCGCACCAAAAGATTGAGGCCGATAAGAGAGCAACTTCGCTTCAAAAAATCGAGACAGTGCCGAACATGCGGCATTGTGCAAATGGATCATGATTCAAGAAATTGTCTAACATTATTTGAGGGGTAAGACTCGTAATTTCTTTGGTTCTCCCTCTTTTAAATTTATTATACTTCATTTGTGGTAAATGAATTTGTCATTAACTAAAACTTATCTTTGAATAAAGGGCAATCAATCCGCAAGAAGTGAATCCATCCGTTGAAGAGAGTTTCGACAAGAAATATGATGATGCAATGTGAATTAGAATTTTTTAATGTACAGTTTCAGTATTGAATGCAATAATTTGGCCTTTTTTGTGTAAGATTTGTTGTTAATTTTAAATGTTGTTGGGACTCAAGTGTTGTTGTTTTGTGTTAATTGTTAATTTTGTTGTTGTTGTTCTTTTTGCGTTGTTATTGGTGTTAGTGTTGTTGTACATGTTGGTGGGATTCAAGTGTAATTGTGTGTAGAAGTTTTGTTGAGAATGTTGTGTAGAGAATGTTGTGTAGCAGCCTGCAGCTGCTGTGTTCACTTTCATTTAATTTTTTTTGTTTTTTTAACCTATTCCGTTGTTAAAGACAACAGCCTTAGTTGAAGACAAAGTATTTTGTGTAGAACTCACAAAAAATCTTTTAAAAATTTTTTAAAAATAAGGCCGTTGTCTAAAACAATGGCCTAGGTTTTAGCCAAAATATCAATTTTTTTTGTTGCTCTCTGTTTTGGCCAAGCCAAAAGGAGCAACAAGTCAGAGAGCAAATTTTTTTTTCTAAACCTAGGTTTGTAAATAAATTGGAATTTTTGAGGTTGCTCTCTGACTTGCCCAAGCTAATATATAGCAACAAGTCAGAGAGCAACAAATTTTTTTTTAAAGATAAGCCGTTGTCTCCGTTTTAGAAAAAAATTGGAATTTTTGATTTCCTCTCTAACTTACCCAAGCTAAAAGGAGCAACAAGTCGGAGAGCAACCATTTTTTCCTTCTAAAACTAAGGTCGTTGTCTCCAACAACGGCCTAAGTTATATGAAAAATATTGTAACTTTTTGGGTTGCTCTCTGTCTTGGCCAAGCTAAAAGGAGCAATAAGTCAGAGAGCAAAAAAATTTTAAAGCTAAACCTAGGCCGTTCTCCAACAACGGCCTAGGTTATAGCAAAAAATTTGAAATTTTTGGGTTGCACTGTGACTTGCCGAAGCAAATATGTAGCAACAAGTGAGAGAGAAACAATTTTTTTTTTAAGCTTAAGTTTTAGGAAAAAATTGGAATTTTTTATTTGCTCTCTGACTTGGCCAAGCTAAAAGGAGCAACAAGTCAGAGAGCAACCAATTTTTCTTTTTAAAACTAAGGTCGTTGTCTCCAACAACGGCCTAAGTAATATGGAAAAAATTTGGAACTTTTTTGGTTGTTCTCTGACTCTGCCAAGCTAAAAGGAGCAACAAGTCATAGAGCAATCAATTTTTCTTTTTAAAACTAAGGCCATTTTCTCCAACAATGGCCCAAGTAATATAGAAAAAATTGGAACATTTTGGGTTGTTCTCTGACTTGGCCAAGCTAAAAGGAGCAACAAGTTAAAGAGCAACCAATTTCTTTTTTTAACTAGGCCTTTGTTATATGAAATTTTGTAAAAAAAATTATGCTTTTTACAACTCTCTCTCCACTCTTTACAAACAGTGTCCCTCGAACTATATACAAAAGACATTCATATGCTTGTATATCGTTTATATATTTTATTAATTTCCATTTTTAGCCACCTAACTAACCAATATATAATCGTTAAGGTTAAATGTTATAAAAAAAAAATATTAAACAAAAGATGATCTTTTCATTCCTAAAAATCAATTTTTTAAAATATATTTTTACCCCTAATATGTAATTTCTTCTACAATGCGTATACCTATCCAGTTTAACACCTAACCCCTAACCATACCCCCCAAACCCATAATATTTCAGTTAGGGTTAGGGTAAGGTTAAGGTTAGTGTTAACAGGGGTTAGGATAGGGTTAGGTAATCTAGGGTTACGGGTTAGTATAGGGTTATGAGTAGAATTATGGTAGGGTTATGGGTGAGTGTAGGGTTACGGGTTAGTGTAGGGTTAGTGGTTAGGTTTCTATCTGAATAGGTATACACTTTCCAGAAGAAATTACATATTAGGTGTTAAAAAAATTAAAATCGTAAGTTATTATACTAGAAGACGGTTTTTTACGTTTTATGCGATGCCAATAAATGTGTTCACCACAGAAATCAAAGATGGCACCATATTAACATTTTGAAATAATAGTGAAATAAACTAGGCTAACTTCAACCATAGACTTCACTACCAAAAAAAACAAAAAAAAAACACGGTAACAAAAAAAAACAAAAAACATAACAAAAAACATAACAAAAAAAACAACCTATAATAATATAGTCCACAACCCTACACCCTAGCCCTCGCATTACCCTCCTTTACGTAGGCCCTTATTGTAAACAATGGCCTTGACCCCTTTTTTATTATTAATTTTTTTGGACCTGCCCAAAAATTTATATTTTTTTCTTATGAATGCAAGCATGTATAATATTATTATTTTATTTGCTCATGTTAAAAAAAATTCAAATATCAACAGGTGGTAGTTTGTTATTATAATAGTCATAACCCTACACTCACCCATAACCCTACTAAACCGTACAATCACCCGTAACCCTACCATGACCCTACTCATAACCCTACACTCACCTGTTACTTTACCATAACCCTACTCATAACCTTACACCCACCCCTAACCCTACAATAACCCTACACTTACTCGTAACCCTACCATAACCCTAATCATAACCCTACCATAACCCTAGCTTACCATAACCCTAGCTTACCATAACCCTATCCTAACCCCTGTTAACACTAACCTTAACCTTACCCTAACCCTAACAAAAATATTATGGGTTTGGGGGGGATGGTTAGGGGTTAGGGGATAAACTAAATAGGTATATGCATTCCAGAAGAAATTACATATTAGGGGTAAAAATATATTTTAAATATTGATTTTTCCGAATGAAAAGATCATTTTTTATTTTTTGCTATTTTTTTAACATTTAACATAACGATTGTATATTGGTTAGTTTTTGATGAAACGGATAGAGTCAACAGACTCCAGCCATGCATTAATAATAACAATATTACAATAAGAGGGTCTTACAAGATGTAAAACAAAACCACACAATAGAACAAACAATACGCAACACACTATGTACAAACAGAACAGAATTACAGAGCAAAAATCAGGAACAAAATCCCATTCGGAAGCTGATCGCAAGCCAAGCAATGAGGACAGCGAGCACCAACACGCCAGCGCTAGGATGCCGAAGGAGTCTGCCTAATACGAACCTCCTCACGCTGAAGGAGTAAGGCCGCACGATCAGGGTGCGGAACGGCAGAAAAGCGAGGCAGACTCGTCGAAAACCAACCCTGAGAACGCTGGTCGAAGCCGCACCTGATCTGGGAAGCGGTGCTCAAGGGACTGCCTATCATGAGGCCAATATCATCCAGGAAAAATAGAAATCAATGATTAAGCAAAGATACCCATCGATACCAACAATTCCGCAAAAGATAGGGAAACACGAAAAATAATAGCCAGACAAAAGCACAACCGAGAACGAAACACCATGAGCACCGTCAGAGCAACTCATCGATACAATCAGATAAATATATATACTGATAAGGAGATAATCATGCAACATACTGATAAAGAGATAAACATGCCTCAGAAGAACACAGCAAAAATATATAAACAACATTGAAAGCCCACCTCCAGCCACAAAACACCTAATCCAAAGAAGTCATACCACAGATACCATCAGGTCTGATATAATCAAGACCATAACTGAGCATATACAAACTAAAAGAAAAGTCTGGAAGTACAAAATAGAGAAACACAAAAGGGATCAAAAAATACTGCAGTCAGAACGCTCCGATTGGAGCCCAAGGAAGAGACCTGAAGGGCAGTAGAGCAAATGGGAGGAGATTGCAAATTAAGCCAAAGCACATAGGAGAGCCGTGCAACATGCCAACCAGCTTCAAAGTTGAGCAGAACAAAAAGCAGAATAAAATTGCTGCAAAACTAATCAAAAGAGTAGGCACCCTACTCTTTACTCCTACGAACATAAACATCCAAGATCATAGAGTTAAAATAGTTGATAGCAACCAATAGAGCTAGAAGAGTAGAAAACTCAAGACAACCGCAGATTAAAATAAGGGGAAAAGAAAATATAAATAGATAAAAGGAACGTGCGAAGATCCGTCAAGGAGATACAAAGCAAGTTAGAGAATGTTGAGATTAATCAGACAATGGGTAGCTTTTTCTAATCTCTCATATTTCATGGCGGCTCTAGAACTCTCCTTGAGAGAAGAAGACCAAAATTTGAATAAAAACAAAAATTCGTCCGAAAGCATACGAGGGGAGGAGAGGCTATGGCGGAATAATCTGTGATTCCTTTCCCTCCAGATTATCCAGATAATGATCTGGAAGGAAAGGAACCACGGTTTGTGAAACGCTAGAGAAGGGGGACGCTTCCTCCAGCAGTCGACCATGTTGATCGAGAGATCAACCATTTCCCAGGCTAGAACGGGTATTTTCCAGAGAGATCGAGAGAAATTGCATTCTATAAAGAGATGATTGACATTCTCAGAGGAGGATGCACATAGGGGGCATAATTATCCCCATGCTATATTCCTCTTATTAAGAATATCAACAATAAGTAATTTATTGTTGAGTGCTAACCATACAAGGATTTTCACCTTTAATGGAGCACAAGATTTCCAAACCAGATCGTAGAATGGCGATAAAGAACCTCTAAAATTAAGAAAATGATAAAAAGAACGAACTGAGAAGATCCTAGAAGAGTTCCAACGCCAGAAGAAATCTTCTTTGTCAATCCAAATCGCATTGTTGATAGTGTCCATAAGGTTATCAAAAATGGGATTTAGGTGGCTAGGGAGATTAACGGCGAGAGGGATCGTCCAAACCCGAATGGCATCATTATAGGAGTAGTACTCAGAAACCAAGGCCAAAGGGTTGACAGTTAGGCGGTAGATAGCTGGAAAAGCCGAAGCTAAAGAGGAGTTACCAATCCATATATCTGTCCAGAATCTGGTCATGGACCCGTCGGCACAGCCGTGGGTTAAGCCAACGAGAAAAGGAGCGGCTACTTTCCACACCCCTTTCCAGAACGGCGATGCTTGCCAATGGGGGTGCTCCGAAAAGCTCCACCAGTCATTGGATGCGAAGTATCTGGCTTTGATAAATTTGATCCAAGGTAGATCCTCAAGTTTGAGGAATCTCCAAAGCCATTTACCTAATAAAGCCATATTTTGGTGCCTTAAGTCCAAAACCCCCAGACCACCAGAAGTTCTAGACGAGCAAATGATTTTCCAGTTGCATAAGTGCGATCCTGGTTTGTAGAGAGCTGATCTGGACCAGAGGAAGTTACTTCTGATCTGATCAATTCTCTTGATGACCCATGAAGGAATGAAACAGAAAGACATCATGTAGAGCGGAATCGAGGAAAGAACCGAATTAAGTAAAATCAGTCTACCTCCACGGGAAAGAAGTCTCCCGGACCAAATCGAAAGCCTGGATTCCACCTTATCAATCATGGGAGCCCAGTCAGATCTATGAAGTTTCCCCCACCTCAGAGGGATCCCTAGATAAGTAATGGGGAAAGAAGCAACCGGGCAGTTGAAAAATTCGGAGATTTCTTCCTGCCTGTTAGGAGACCCTCCCAACCAAACTACAGACGATTTTTGGAAATTGATAGAGAGGCCAGAAGCTAGTTCAAAACAATAGAGCAGGAGTTTAAGATTCCTGAGAGTATGGAGATTAGGCTTAGCCAAAATGATTGTGTCATCGGCATACTGAAGGTTAAGAACACCATTGAAATAACGAGAATTTCCCAGGCCTTCAATGACCTGGGCTTCCCAAGCATTGCGGAGTAGTTTACTGAATACGTCAGCAACCAGCGAGAATAAAAGGGAAGATAGAGGATCATCTTGCCTAAGACCGTATTTGATTTTGAATTTGTGACCCTCCGTCCCATTCACAATGATAGAAGAAGTACCCCCGAACAGACTGGATTTAATCCAAGCGATCCACTTGGGACCAAAACCCCTATGAATAAGGATATCGAAAAGGAACTCCCAACTAACGTTATCGTAAGCTTTCTGAAAATCGAGTTTGAGGAGAATACCCTCAGATTTGGAGTGATGACAATAGGAAATGATTTCCTGGGCCGAAGCCACACTATCAAGAATAAAACGGTCCTTGATAAGACCAGATTGAGCCGGATCGATGAGGGGAGGAATAATCTCCCCAAGCCTAGCAGAAAGAACTTTCATGAAAATTTTGAACGTGGTGTTGATAAGACTAATCGGCCTAAAACTCGTGACAGAGTTCGCGCCTAAAATTTTAGGGATAAGGACAATATGCGCGTAGTTGATGCGATCGAAAGAAAACGTGCCCATATGAAGGTTAGCGAACATCTGTAGAAGGTCATCCTTCAGCTAATTCCAGAACTTTTGAAAGAAGAAAGCCGGGAAACCGTCCGGACCCGGCGCCGCGTCGCTCTTTAAAGCGAAAACCGCGGCTTTGATCTCGTCCAGAGAGAAAGGTTCCTCTAGGGCGGAGAGATCAATCGGATTCGCTCCGTACAATTGGTCCCAATCTAGACTCAGAGCTCTAGGTTTGGTAGATCCAAGGAGATTTTTATAGAACTGAAGAAAAGATTGGTGAATGTCCTTGGTGGAAGAGACTTCAACCCTGTCTTGGATGATCGAAGAGATGTGGTTAGACCTCTGTCTGTGAGAGGCAAAGTTGTGGAAAAAAGCAGTATTACAATCTCCCTCTTTGAACCACCGAAATTTAGCTCTTTGAGCCCATTTCAAATGGTCTTGGCAGAGAATCACCGAGAACTCTTGTTTGCAAGAACGACGTTCATTGAAAAGCTCGTTAGAGATCGGCCCCCCCTCCTCCATTTTATCTATCGATTCAATGGTGGAAAGGAGAAAATTTTTCAGGAATTTAGTGTTAAATTGCCTTTCTTTGCGCCAGATCTTGCAACCGAATTTAATCGCGTGAAGCTTGATAAGAATGGATCCCAATCCGGAAGATCCAGAAATCGCCGAAAGGCATTCGGTAACGAGATTGACAAATACCTGATCTTCCAACCAAAACTTTTCAAACCTAAAACGATGTTGGCACTGAAAATTAAAATCAGAATGAAGCGCGATAGGAACATGATCAGAAGATGGGTTAGGGAGAGCGAGCGCGAAACAGTTGTGAAACCGATCGATCCATTTATTGGATACCAAGAAGCTATCGAGCTTAGCCATCGTAGGGTGATGTCGAAGATTCGACCAGGTAAATGACCTACCCGTCAACGGAATGTCAGTCAATTATAACGAACGAATGCAATCGTTGAACCACTGATTGCCTATAGAAGAGGGACTAGACCTATCAGAGGCAAATCTCGTAGCGTTAATGTCACCACAAAAAATACACAGTTCATTAGAGAAAGATTGGAGCGATTGGAATTCGGACCAAAAACAAAGGCCTGCCTTCGGAAGAGGACGGACCATATACAGAATAACCGTGAAGTTGGTGTTAAGAGTTAGCCAATGGAGTTGAACAATTAGGAAGTACTTAAGCCTTTTAATCGAAACCAACGAGAAAATAGATTCTTTGAATCCGAACAGAATGCCACCCCTAGATCCTGTGGCATCAAGGGAGATCCATTTAGAGATAATGGAACCTCCGATAGACCTAAGAATTGTGGGAGACGGGGATTCAAGTTTGGATTCTTGGATAGAAATGAGATCGCAGTGAGAAGAAGCAATCAACTGAAAGATCGATCTTTGCTTGTCGGGACTAGGAAGTCCCCTGATATTCCATGAGATTGTAATCATTAAAGACCTTTGAACTCTACTGTTCCTTAGTTCTGATGGCTAAAGCTACAAGAGAAGGGGATTGGAGAGTACAGAAACCTAATTCGGACGATGTATTAATGAGCTCAATGTCAAAGCAGTGGTCAAACTGAAAATGATAGATCGAACCCAAGAGAAGTCTCGCATCATTAGCTATAGAGGAAGATTGATCTCAATGATAATGATAGATTGTAATCACTGACTGTATATCGCTCGACGAATGCTACAAGAAGTGTTCAGTCGAGTTTCACCTGACCCATCATACCGATTCCATAGAAACCGGTCGGAACTAGGTAGTCAACGATACGTAGGTGCACCGTCATAGTCTCGTGAGTGCGGAAATTACACCTCCGTGTCATCCCATGATGTGTCTAATTTATATACAAATATTTGTACTCATTTACCTATTAAAATTGCTTGTTTTCGTTGATATTGTCTATAATTCATCTTATTTCTATATGATTTCAATTAATTAATTATTTTTGAAGAAATAATATTTTTGACGCAAAAAGTAAAGATTTGTGAAAAAAATCAACAAACAAAGTAAAATAATGGATTTATCAATTTTTATTGTTTTTGTTGAGTTAAAAGTGCGACAAATAATTTTAAAAGGATTTTTATAAGCTAATAATTAATTTTAAACTAATTAATTTTATTTTATTAAAAAATCCTAATTTCTGGTATTATTTTGTGTATACAGCAGCACGTGGTTGGCAGAAAAGGAAGAAAAGAAAGAAAGAGAAAGAAATAAAATTCTAGTTAAAAAGGAAGGAAATAAATGAAGAGAAAAAACTAATCTGCAAAAAGTTCAAACGCTAACTCCTCTCCCGTTCTCTATAAGTACAAGCAAAGAAGAGAGAAGAGGGTAAGAGGTGACGGCTGCAAATTAAACAAACATACAAATAAAAGAACAAAGAGAAAAAGTAAGAGAGAGAGAGAGAGAACTCAGAACTCTCTCTCTTCTCTTTTGCCGTGCTGATCGAACCAAAGAAAGGGAGAGAGAAGAAGCAGCTGCAGGCTGCACGTGGGTGACATCTGACTAGGCTGCGTCTTCTTCTTCTTTGACGTTGCGGGACCCACACGGGACAGCAGGTGGGTTCAGACGCCTGCTGTCTCCTTTGTTCTGATGCGCGACAGTTTAGGAGCTCGTGACATGGCGCCTCTGGTTTTGGGACACGCGGCCCGACAATGACAGTGTGACAAACTGACGCGTTGACGTGACAGCGCGTGACAGCGACACTTTTGGCTCCGACTTTTGAGACAGAAGAGGGGTTTGCATTAAATTTTGTTTTTTTTTGTATCTCTCCTTCTCCTATTTTTAGATGCAATCCCAAAACATTTTAATTAATTGCAAATTGAACATGAACTGAATTTATTGTTCTAGAGGCTAAGATGTAACCTAGTTTTGTAGAACACAAATTTCAATTTCTTATTATTACTCTATTTTTCCTGCTTGTGTTTTAATTTTTATTATTTATGCGTACAAAATGGTGGATAGACATTTGTATAATTTTTTTAAAATCATGAAGAGACCGAACAGGTAATTTGTGATAAATAAAAATTAAATACTGTTATTGGAGGACGTGACCGTTAAGAAATCCAAATTTTCAATTAATAATTTGATGGATAGGCAAATGATTAGTTGAGAATAATTTTTAGACTACGTGGATAGAGTGGTTAATATTTTTAGGATTTTGGTCTATAACTTGGAAAGATAATATCTTTATTCATAAGGAGTTATAATTTGTGTGTGTGATAAACGAGGTGAACCAAGAGCCCTAGAACTAATTTTACCATTAACAAAGTACAAAAGCTTCATAGTTTCATAGCCCTCTCCCTCTTCACAAATTTAGTTAGGTTTAATTAGATTAATTTAATTTAGTTGTTTTATCCTTTATAAATTTCGATCTTTCAAATAGTGATTAATCTAGTGAAATCGGTACTCAATAAAATATCTAGTCCCTGTGGGTTCGACACTCTATTCACTTACTATATTACTTGTTGCGATTTTGTACACTTGCAAATATTCATATCATCCGACCCCACACTGCCTCAGATCTGTTTTCAGTCGGGTTTCACCTGACCCATCATATCATTCACCCCGACCAGTAACAGATAACCTTCCGGTTTCTCTCGTTCTAACAATTTCTCTGTAAGAAAGTTCGCATATATAAAACTATATGTTCACAAATAATTGGCATATATATAGATACGAAACAAAATACGTGAGAAAACCGCAAAAACTGTAGAACCCCTTATTTTCAAATATTATTTTAAATATTTGAAAATGAATTAAAATGATTTTCTGGAGATTTAATAAATATTTTCTAAAAGATTTATCTTTTTACACGTGCAGAACACGTGCAAATAGTTTCTCGAGAAGTTTGAAAGTCAAGTTTTCTCTATGAAAAATCATTATTTAATATTTGGGATTGATTTATTATTTTTCCAGATTTTTCTAAAATTAATTGGATCTATTTGCAATTTTTGAGAAAAGAAGGACCTTTTTGCAAAATTGACATTTTTGGGGGTTAAAAATGCAAAATATATTTTCTGGACATTTTGAACAGTACCGATTGGGATTTAGGATCATATTTTATTCTTAAATCCTAATTTTAATGAATTTTAGATGAATTTCCAAGAATAGATATATATATATATATATATATATATATATATATATATATATATATATATATATATATATAATTGTATTTTGAAGGGATTGTTTTGCAAAAATATTTGGAAACCCTAAAACTTGATTTCCGGCCTATATAAAGAGAGTCGCAGCCGTCATTCGCTGCATAACTCAAGTTTTATTATTTTATATTTTTGGTGATTGAAGAGGAAGATTTGGATCTCGCAAAAAGAAAGGCTTTTTCGTTGGATCTTTCAATTCTAAAGGTGAGTGATATTGTTTTGTTTGTTTTGTTTTGTTTTGTGATATGAACTTGGTTTTTGTTGATTGATTTATGTGAATGATTGTGTGTTGTTTTGTCTCGACATCTTTGTTTATTTAGTGTATCTTGTATGTGAAAGATGCAATAGTTGTTATTTATATTATGCATGTGAAATCTAGGAATGTTTAGTAGATCTTAGTTGACAAATTCTTTATTGCTTGAAAACATGTTAGGATTTGAGTATGGTTATACGGAATTGGATGGTTGAATATCTGGATCTTGTCGTTACAAATCAAATCTGGGTTATGAGTTGTGAGAGAAATTTAGTATTAAGAAACCCTAATGAAAGAAATTGGAATCGAGAACATGAGATCTGAGTTTTGAGGTATTGAGTGATTGAGCACCGTATCCAATCTGAGATACCTTGAGATTTGTCATTTGTACCTGAATACGAATTAATTTCATAAGCAATGAATCCTTAGAAAACTTTAGTTTTGATTATTGTATTCAGACTTAAAATCATGAAAACTGTAGGCCGACGGTCGACTGGTCTACCATTCAGTCGACTGGTACAAACCTACTGCTGTGTATTTAAATTCTTGAAAATACGATCTGGACAGTCGACTGAACCCCTTTTACAGTCGACTGGTATGCTTAAGATTTATTCTGCAAGTTTAGTTTCTTTCCTGGACAGTCGACCTATGACTCCTTAAGTCGACTGTTAGTGCTTAGAATATTTTCGTGAGAATTATTGGAAATTGTCTCGGGTAAGTCGACTGATGGTTTCTTAAGTCGACTTATAGTACTTGTTATAATCTTGGATATTGGTTCTCGGGGCAGTCGACTTATCACAGTATGAGTCGACTGGTGCTGATGAGTTTTTCATAATCTTGAATGTCCTTTCAAGTTTGTTAGTGTTTGTAGATGGATATATTCTGCGGTATTGGAAGTCATTGAGCTCTGGGGTTGGGTATATTCTGTGGTGTTGGGAATCACTGTTAGTGGTTGATAACCGGGTATCCAATCTGCAGTGTTGTGAGTGACTGATAACCGGGTATCCGATCTATGGTATTGTTAGTGTTTGTAGATGGATATATTCTGCAGTATTGGGAGTCATTGAGCTCTGGGGTTGGGTATATTCTGCGGTGTTGGGAATCACTGTTAGTGGTTGATAACCGGGTATCTAATCTGCAGTGTTGTGAGCGACTGATAACCGGGTATCCGATCTATGGTATTGTTAGTGTTTGTAGATGGATATATTCTGCGGTATTGGGAGTCATTGAGCTCTGGGGTTGGGTATATTCTGCGGTGTTGGGAATCACTGTTAGTGGTTGATAACCGGGTATCCAATCTGCAGTGTTGTGAGTGACTGATAACCGGGTATCTGATCCATGGTATTGTTAGTGTTTGTAGATGGATATATTCTGCGGTATTGGGAGTCATTGAGCTCTGGGGTTGGGTATATTCTGCGGTGTTGGGAATCACTGTTAGTGGTTGATAACCGGGTATCCAATCTGCAGTGTTGTGAGTGACTAATAACTGGGTATTCGATCTATGGTATTGTTAGTGTTTGTAGATGGATATATTCTGCGGTATTGGGAGTCATTGAGCTCTGGGGTTGGGTATACTCTGCGGTGTTGGGAATCACTGTTAGTGGTTGATAACCGGGTATCCAATCTGCAGTGTTGTGAGTGACTGATAACCGGGTATTCGATCTATAGTATTGTTAGTAATTGATAGATGGATATAATCTGCAGTGTCGTGAGTGACTGATAACCGGGTATCCAATCTGTGGCATTGAGAATGACCGATAACCGAATATTCGGAGCGAACAGTCGACTGGTTCATTAAGCAGTCGACTGTACTGCACAGTTGAGCTGTAATTGTTTGAGAAGGATTTTTCTGACACTTAGTTAAGCTATACCCGATGTTTTCATATTTTCCTGTCATTTCTTACTTCACAATACATGTTTAGTATATGTTTTCCTCGTTCAGTACATGTTGTTTAAGAAACCTTGCTTATTGTTTAATTATGTTGTTTGTTTGTTTATATCACTCACACCATTTATGGCTGACCCCTTTAGTTTGGGGGTTAGGGTTCAACTCTAGCCTCATATGATGCAGGTTGTTGCTCAGATTAGTTTGGAGGTTGGATGTTTGAGTTAGCTTGAAGAATATAAGTAATGTAATAGAGCCTTGTGTAATTTTGTAAAGAGAAGTGTTGTAAAAAGAATGTTTTAATTCAAGGTGTTTGTATTTCCGCTGCATTTGAAAAAGATTATTGTAATAAAAGTTTGGAATAAAATGAATTGTGTTTTTTGGCTATGTGTACTGTTACATTGAAGTTGATGCTGGGATTGTGCCACGTATTTTCTAAGTTATTATATTAGAAATTTGGGGCGCTACAGATTTGGTATCAGAGCATGCTTCAATAGTAATAATAGACATAGTATGAAAACCAACATAGGTGTGGACACTAGAGAGTGAGTACCTATGTGTGGACATTAGAGTGTGAGTATCACATAGAATTGGATCATGATGTTTGGTTTGAGGTTATGGTTTGGGGTATGGTGATAGTTTTGTCATAGGGTGTGGTTGTGAATGTGAATTGTGTGTGATGCTCTAACTTTTCCCTCGTTTTGCAGTATTCAGAATGGTTGCACCCAGAGGCAGGAATGGTGGTAACAATGAGGATGGATCTGGTAGTTCTCGAGGAACGGGAATTGATCTTGAGGCTAAATTCGCCAAAGTATATCAGACCCTGAATGCGCTGATGGCATTCAACTTGGCGCAGCAGCAGAATCAACAGCAGGCTCAGCAGCAGAATCAGCAACCAAATCATGGAGCTGGACAGGGATTGGTTAACGCCGACCCTATCAAGCAGATTGAATCCTTTAAGAGGATGAGGCCGCCAGTTTTTGAGGGGCAAGCTGATCCAACCGCAGCAGATGATTGGATTAGGAAGATGGAGACGATCTTCGAGGTATCGGAGACTCCAACAGCCAGCAAGGTGAAGTTAGCTTCGATGCAGCTGGAGAAGGACGCTGGTGTCTGGTGGGAGTCGTTGAAGAGGACTTTGGGAGATCAGCAGCTGACTTGGGAAGCTTTTCTGGAGGAGTTCAGAGATCGCTTCTTTCCCCTAGATGTTCAGAAGAAGAAGGCGACTGAGTTCTTGAACCTTCAGCAGGACAGCATGACCGTGCGGAAGTATGAGACCAAGTTTGCTCAGCTTTCGAGGTATGCGCCAGAGTTGGTCGTGGCCGAAGCGAAGAAGGCCAAAAAGTTTGAGCAACGCTTGAGGCCAAACTTGAGGTCGATGATGGTTCCGTTGGGCATCAGAAGGTTCGACAAGCTGGTCAGGAGAGCAGCTATGACCGAGGAAGATATGGACCAGCCCCAGGAGAAGCAAGAGACCCAGAACAAGAAAAGAGGCCAGCAGATGATCAGAATGGAAAGGAATTCCCAGTGAAGCAGGGCAAGTTCACTGATCCAGTGCAGAAGGCACCGGCAACTCAGGAAGTAACTTGTTTTTACTGCAGGAAGGCAGGTCATTACAGGTCAGCGTGTCCGAAGTTGGCAAAGCAGACTTGTTTTCATTGTGGTCAAGAAGGGCACATTCGACCAAACTGTCCGCAGCTGAAGAAAGATGGGGCAGGGAAAGACAAGGATCTGAGGCAGGGGCGAGTGTTCGCATTGACTGAGGAGGATGCGGGCAACCCAGAAATGTGATCCGTGTGTGCAAGAATTTAGAAATTTATTCTTTTGTATTAAGTAAAACTTTTATTTGGGGAATAATTGAAGATTGAGTATTTTTCTTCATGTAACAAGATTTATTTGGATTAATGGAATAAAGACAAAGTTTTAATTTGATACTGTTATCTTGCATGCAATTGTGTCGCCCATTTATTGCTAGTCTTAAGTGTGGAGCTTAAGGTGTTTCCAAGCAAGGTCTTGAGGTGGTTATCCTTAGTCATGTACTTTCTAAGGAGGGAGTGGCCACCGATTCTCAGAAGGATGAAGCAGAAGGTCAGAGTTAGATGCAGGAGTTCAGAGGTTGTTGCAGCGTGGCTTCCGATGGCAAGTTATTAGAGTTGCGCAGCGGAAGGTCGATTTTCTAAATTCTTTGCATGAGTGTGTTTCTTCTGTATGATGTATTTATTTTGTTGGAATGCATTCTTTGGTGTGACTGTATTTCCTAAAATTATGTTTCTACCCACGAGTTTTCATTTTTTCTTGGTGGGTTTGTTCGGACCCCATTAGCAGTAGTTCTGAGGACAGAACTCTTCTAAGGAGGGAGTGATGTAGAACCCCGTATTTTCAAATATTATTTTAAATATTTGAAAATGAATTTAAATGATTTTCTGGAGATTTAATAAATATTTCTAAAAGATTTATCTTTTTACACGTGCAGAACACGTGCAAATAGTTTCTCGAGAAGTTTGAAAGTCAAGTTTTCTCTATGAAAAACCATTCTTTAATATTTGGGATTGATTTATTATTTTTCCAGATTTTTCTGAAATTAATTGGATCTATTTGCAATTTTTGAGAAAAGAAGGACCTTTTTGCAAAATTGACATTTTTGGGGTTTAAAAATGCAAAATATATTTTCTGGACATTTTGAACAGTACCGGTTGGGATTTAGGATCATATTTTATTCTTAAATCCTAATTTTAATGAATTTTAGATGAATTTCCAAGAATATATATATATATATATATATATATATATATATATATATATATATATATAATTGTATTTTGAAGGGATTGTTTTGCAAAAATATTTGGAAACCCTAAAACTTGATTTCCGGCCTATATAAAGAGATTCGCAGCCGTCATTCGCTGCATAACTCAAGTTTTATTATTTTATATTTTTGGTGATTGAAGAGGAAGATTTGGATCTCGCAAAAAGAAAGGCTTTTTCGTTGGATCTTTCAATTCTAAAGGTGAGTGATATTGTTTTGTTTGTTTTGTTTTGTTTTGTGATATGAACTTGGTTTTTGTTGATTGATTTATGTGAATGATTGTGTGTTGTTTTGTCTCGACATCTTTGTTTATTTAGTGTATCTTGTATGTGAAAGATGCAATAGTTGTTATTTATATTATGCATGTGAAATCTAGGAATGTTTAGTAGATCTTGGTTGACAAATTCTTTATTGCTTGAAAACATGTTAGGATTTGAGTATGGTTATAAGGAATTGGATGGTTGAATATCTGGATCTTGTGGTTACAAATCAGATCTGGGTTATGAGTTGTGAGAGAAATTTAGTATTAAGAAACCCTAATGAAAGAAATTGGAATCGAGAACATGAGATCTGAGTTTTGAGGTATTGAGTGATTGAGCACCGTATCCAATCTGAGATACCTTGAGATTTGTCATTTGTACCTGAATACGAATTAATTTCATAAGCAATGAATCCTTAAAAAACTTTAGTTTTGATTATTGTATTCAGACTTAAAATCATGAAAACTGTAGGCCGACAGTCGACTGGTCTACCATTCAGTCGACTGGTACGAACCTACTGCTGTGTATTTAAATTCTTGAAAATACGATCTGGACAGTCGACTGAACCCCTTTTACAGTCGACTGGTATGCTTAAGATTTATTCTGCAAGTTTAGTTTCTTTCCTGGACAGTCGACCTATGACTCCTTAAGTCGACTGTTAGTGCTTAGAATATTTTCGTGAGAATTATTGGAAATTGTCTCGGGTAAGTCGACTGATGGTTTCTTAAGTCGACTTATAGTACTTGTTATAATCTTGGATATTGGTTCTCGGGGCAGTCGACTTATCACAGTATGAGTCGACTGGTGCTGATGAGTTTTTCATAATCTTGAATGTCCTTTCAAGTTTGTTAGTGTTTGTAGATGGATATATTCTGCGGTATTGGAAGTCATTGAGCTCTGGGGTTGGGTATATTCTGCGGTGTTGGGAATCACTGTTAGTGGTTGATAACCGGGTATCCAATCTGCAGTGTTGTGAGTGACTGATAACCGGGTATCCGATCTATGGTATTGTTAGTGTTTGTAGATGGATATATTATGCAGTATTGGGAGTCATTGAGCTCTGGGGTTGGGTATATTCTGCGGTGTTGGGAATCACTGTTAGTGGTTGATAACCGGGTATCTAATCTGCAGTGTTGTGAGCGACTGATAACCGGGTATCCGATCTATGGTATTGTTAGTGTTTGTAGATGGATATATTCTGCGGTATTGGGAGTCATTGAGCTCTGGGGTTGGGTATATTCTGCGGTGTTGGGAATCACTGTTAGTGGTTAATAACCGGGTATCCAATCTGCAGTGTTGTGAGTGATTGATAACCGGGTATCTGATCCATGGTATTGTTAGTGTTTGTAGATGGATATATTCTGCGGTATTGGGAGTCATTGAGCTCTGGGGTTGGGTATATTCTGCGGTGTTGGGAATCACTGTTAGTGGTTGATAACCGGGTATCCAATCTGCAGTGTTGTGAGTGACTGATAACCGGGTATTCGATCTATGGTATTGTTAGTGTTTGTAGATGGATATATTCTGCGGTATTGGGAGTCATTGAGCTCTGGGGTTGGGTATACTCTGCGGTGTTGGGAATCACTGTTAGTGGTTGATAACCGGGTATCCAATCTGCAGTGTTGTGAGTGACTGATAACCAGGTATTCGATCTATTGTATTGTTAGTAATTGATAGATGGATATAATCTGCAGTGTCGTGAGTGACTGATAACCGGGTATCCGATCTGTGGCATTGAGAATGACCGATAACCGAATATTGGCAGCGAACAGTCGACTGGTCCATTAAGCAGTCGACTGTACTGCACAGTTGAGCTGTAATTGTTTGAGAAGGATTTTTCTGACACTTAGTTAAGCTATACCCGATGTTTTCATGTTTTCCTGTCATTTCTTACTTCACAATACATGTTTAGTATATGTTTTCCTCGTTCAGTACATGTTGTTTAAGAAACCATGCTTATTGTTTAATTATGTTGTTTGTTTGTTTATATCACTCACACCATTTATGGCTGACCCCTTTAGTTTGGGGGTTAGGGTTCAACTCTAGCCTCATATGATGCAGGTTGTTGCTCAGATTAGTTTGGAGGTTGGATGTTTGAGTTAGCTTGAAGAATATAAGTAATGTAATAGAGCCTTGTATAATTTTGTAAAGAGAAGTGTTGTAAAAAGAATGTTTTAATTCAAGGTGTTTGTATTTCCGCTGCATTTGAAAAAGATTATTGTAATAAAAGTTTGGAATAAAATGAATTGTGTTTTTGGGCTATGTGTACTGTTACATTGAAGTTGATGTTGGGATTTTGCCACGTATTTTCTAAGTTATTATATTAGAAATTCGGGGCGCTATAAAAACAACTTTCAAGAAATACCAAACTTTGTGATTGGCTTTAAATTGTCACACACAAGCCACCGCAACTTGTAGAAGCGAGTTTCGACTAACGGTCTTCAAGATACGGCTTTCACTCTTGAAAAAAGAGCGAAATGCGATCCACGGACGCATATATCAAACCGTGGGTAAGAACTCACAATTACAAGTTGCTTTGGCTTGTGAGTGGCGAAAACGGCCTACCCGCAAAATTTCATAAATTTTTGAACAATTTCTCTATTGAAAACTCGTTAAATACATAACAAAATTTATGAGAAAACTGCACAGACGACGGTAAAAAAACTAAACTTTATGATTGGGTCGGGCTCCTCGCACACAAGACAACGCAACTTGTACAAGCGAGTTCCGACCGACGGTTTGAAAGATACGACCATGTATCGCTTTCACTCTTGAAAAAATAGCGGAAAGTGATACATTGACTGTAACTCCCTGTTCTAGTTGTACGTATTTTATTACGTAAATTTTTGTACTTCAATTTCAGATCAATTTTATTTTTCTCTTTGGACTCTTTCTTTAGAGCCAGAAATTTTTCTGATCAATTCCATAATTTTGTGATTCGATCGGAGTCTAAATACAAATTCTAACCTCGATTAATCCTAATCCTAATTCTTAATCCAATAGCTAACCTAACTCACCTTATTTTCTTCCTCGCTACGCTTCTTTTTCTCCCTCCCTATAATCCCCACTTCTGCATACGCCAACCTCTCCCCCTCATTTTTCTCATTCTATGCCTAACTCCCTCTCCTCCATCAACCTCGCCTTCTGTCTTCTTTTACATTTTTCAACACCCCCATCTCTTTCTCCCCTTATTTTATACACAGACCATGCATGCATGCACACTCATTATATATATTATATATATAATGTACACATTCATACACACTTGCACACACCATGCACATTCTGTCTATTTCCTTTCTTTATATTTATATACACACATACACATACAGCACACTCCTATCCCTTTCTTTCTATATATATACACATGCACATAAAACATAAACCCCTCATCTCTACGTCTCCTTCTTCTTCTCTTCCTCTGCCTTCTTCACACCCGAGAACTCAAGCCAATACCCGAGCTCCACTTTATCCTCCACCTTCGAGCCGACGACTCAGCTTCTACGGTCCCATAAACTCCGAAGAACAACCCGAACTCACTCCGTCTCCGCACATCGCGCTACCTTGTTGTTGTTGTCACTCATCGTTGCTACCATTGCTCACTCGTTGTCGTCTTGCTACCATTCCTGCCGTTGTTGTGCCGTCGTCAGTTGCCGACGTTGCTTCTTCTATCTGTGGTTAACACCACCACCGTAATCGTCACGTTATAAGGCAAGCATCTTGTACACTATTTTTGTTCTCGTACAAGTATTTTCCTTGGACTCGTGGCAAGTAGTCTAGTTATCATATTTTATTGTCAAATTCCGTTCTAGTCACTGGTTCCATGCTATATCAACTCAAGAGTGAACCGTTAACACACTTCGAATCGTGTTATCGAATATCAAATATTCAACTTTGCTATCTCTAAATTTCTTGACCTTGCACTAAGAATTCGATCATGTTCCCGATACTGGATTGAAGATTTTCTATGTGGAAATCGTAACCCATCGAGTCCCGAATCCAGAACATCTTACGGTTTCTCAATCCGATGTATAGATTGTGAGATATCGCGATTTTAGTATTGTCATATCGTGAATTTCTGAACCTGCACGGGATCACTAACCGGTCTCTTGTACTGAGAATTTAACCATGTTCCCAATACTGGATCGAGAAACTTTCAACATGAAAATCGTAGCCCTTCGAGTCTAGATATCCAGATTATCTTACGGTTTCTCAATCCGGTGTATAGATTGTGAGATATCGCAATTTTAGTATTTTGACTCTGAATTTCCAAAATGCGCGCGAAACATCGAAACCAGCGAAGAATGAATTTGTACGCATAGCTACTGTCTCTAGAATGTATTGTTTGAATATGCGTTGGAACCAGAATAGAGTCTACTTTCTAGAATCTTTGACGAAATTGAATTTGATTTTCTATAACAACGGAAAAGTAAATTTGAATGCAGATATGTCAAGTTGTCTAAAAATTCATCTCTACATTTTTGCATATAAACGCGTTATTTTTCATATTTAATGAACTGAGTGTATTATTGTTCCTGTAATAATAACTTGCATAGATATAATAGGTTGATAGCATGCATTTTATACCACTTGATAATTTATAATAACTACTTTTGATACATGGACCCGTTTCATCTCATACCATGATTACTGCCCTTGATATTTTTCTAGATTAACTGTCTTGATTACACCGTTCCGCTAGTCGTACCAACTGCATGTTCATAATTAATTATAACATAATAACAAGCCGGGGTTATAAGGGTACGACTTAATAGTGGACAATATAGGGAAGTATACTCGGAAGGGGCCCATGTTTCCTAAAATAGTGATTCTTGATTCTTGATTCTTGATTACATAATTCTTGATTACATAATTTTCGATTACATGATTCATGATAAAATGTCTTAATACTAGCACTGGAAGACCCGAGTACATAATCCTATAGAATTCACTACTAAGTCTAAACGTCACATGATTGATATGCACCGAACTTGCGGTATGGAACACGGGATTACGTGCATTAAATAAGTTAATAAAATAGATAAACTCGAGATTTCCACTAAGCATGATTCTTGATTATATGATTCTTGATCACATGATTCTCGATTACATGACTCTTCATTACATGACTCTCGATTCTTGATTATATGATTATTGATTAACCGCGACTTGGTTATCAATTGATTATACTTTGAAGTATTGATTACACTAGTTTACAGTTATTACTTACATGATCATATTGTCCCAGTTTCTTGCTTCCTTCCATATTGTATTTGCGCTACTACTTCTTGTTTCTTCCATATTATATCTTGTTATATTACCCCTTTTACTGCTTGTTGCTACTTGCTACCCGAAGCTTGCTCTAACGGGTACCTTTTTATTTTTCTTTAAGTTAATAATTATACAAGTACTGATGGACCCGCAGAACAGACTTTCTAGATGATCGTTGCAGCTTCATTACTACTTCATGTTGTTTTCTTTCAGTCACTATTTTATCTAGTTGTATAGTGAACTATTTATCGTACTATTTTAATTATGGCACCTTGTATTTCCGGACATCTTGACCCGATGTTGATGTATTATCCAGATGATGGTTGTTCTATTTTCAGCTCATGTGATCATTATATTTGCCTATGTGAATGTGTTATAAATATCTTGTTGAGCTTATAACTGTACAGTTTATGGATGATGTATATCATTCGCTGGACCTCAGTTGCGTGCCTGTATTTCCGTATAGTGAGAAGCGGGGCGTGAGATTGACGTATCTCGCAAACCGTGGGTCATAACTCGCAACTACAAGTTGCGTTGGATTGTGAATGGTTAGCCCGACCTACTCCCATAATTTCGTATTTTTTGAATTTTGTTTGAGCGGTTTTCTAGTGAGATTGTACTAAAAAGTTCCGAGATATATAAAAGTTCTTTCATATACGCGACAATACAACACAAACGAGATGCAAAAATTCCAAAATTTGGCCGTTACGTCTGGCACACCAAATACAAGACAACGCAACTTGTAAAGTTGAGTTCCGACTCTCGGTTTGTAATATACGACTGTGTATCGCTTTATATCCATTTTATTGAATAAAAATGATAAACAGACGTATCTTGCAAACCTTGAGATGGAAATCGCCACTACAAATTGTGTTGCCTTCTATGTGGTGAGCCCGACCAAGTCATCAAATTTTGGAATTTTTAGATCTCGTTTGTTTGCTTTTCCTATATTCTACAACTACAACTAACACTACATCTACAAAAATATCGACAAAATATTTACAACACACGCACTACATGAAATTTGACATATACCAACGGACACCTGTAGTGACGGTCACTAAAACCGTGGGTATAGGTATCATATACCTACAAACGTATAGTAAACTGTGGGTATAGATATCTTATAGCTTTAGAGTTTTTAATCCGTAACTATAAGTTTTACTGACGGGATAAAACACTGTAGGTATAGTCCATAATTTAT
The DNA here is from genome assembly GCA_017893485.1 of Hemerocallis citrina. Taxonomy (NCBI): domain Eukaryota; kingdom Viridiplantae; phylum Streptophyta; class Magnoliopsida; order Asparagales; family Asphodelaceae; genus Hemerocallis; species Hemerocallis citrina. Next base: position 73,786,101 of record CM030366.1, on the reverse strand, counting down.
TTTCTCCCCAACTTTTTCACCCCCCCCCCCCCCAAAAAAAATTTCATTTAACCCTCTGTAACTCCTAATCGCTAAATCCAAGGCAACTATAGCTGTATCGAATCTTCTCTCAAAATCGCTATTCCATTTAACATTAAAAATAATAATTTCCCCAAATAAAGTTTGCGCAAAAAAGGAAAAAGGAGGCATCTTTTCGATCTTGATTTCTTCTTCTTCGTCTTCTTTCCTCTTTCCACTTCGACTGCGATCTAGGGTTACACCAATGGCAAGCCCCTGAACCCGGGCCTCGCCTTCCACCCTCTCCTTTTCCATCCATCGGCCTCAGCTCCGTAACTAAGGATGAGACGATCTGGAAGCGCCTCAAAGAGGCGGGATTCGACGAAGAGACGATCAAGAAGAGGGATAAATCCGCTCTCGTTGGCTACATCTCTAAAATCGAAGTCGAGGTACGAAAATTTGTTAATTTGGGTATTTTTCTTTATTTATTGTAATCAAAGTTGTTACCTTTTGTGGCTTTATTGAATGTAGCTTTATGAGTATCAGTACAATATGGGGCTTCTTATACTGGAAAAACAAGAATGGGTGTCGAAATACGAGGAGGAAAATTTTACTCTACCCTTTGCCTTAAACTTGAAAGGAAATCTTTAAATTTCTATCCTAATGTTTCCAAAGAGGTATTACTAGCTGATGAAATATGTCCTAGGTTTTTCACAATCTAGGTCAAGTAAATTTTTGAGACTTCATATCTAAAGCCAATATTATGAAGTGGTTTCTGGGAGGATAAAAACCCAATCTTTTGGTTTCAAATCAGGTATTGGCTGGTCAGACGAGTATTATAGGCTTTACCTTTGATTTATACAAATATTCATTTGTATGTTTATGTTTACTCATATTTTTTACACACAAATACACATACATATATGCACAAATGTGTACATTATATAATGTATAGATTTGTATATATACCAATTTTGATTATACAATTTCATGCTTTTTGACTTTTTAAAGATATAAAAACTTCCATGAGCATGTAACCTAGTTTCCTTCTGTTCAGGACTGTTTACAGTCTTTGGTTTTTAATTATCTATGTATATATAAAAATTATTTTTCTACTGACATGTACTTTTTTTGTGTGTGGAAATTCTGTGTAGATTTTGAGTATTGCAGGTCTATTAGATTCTCAAATAGCTTAAAGCTTCCTTCAGATGTTATTGGATGCCAGTGCAAAGGTGAATGTGTTGATCCAAGGATTTGTTCATGTGCGAAACTCAATGGTGGGGATTTCCCATATGTGCAGAAGGATGGTGGCAGGTGCATACTAATTTGTTCATGTTGTCCAATTTCTTATAAAATATTTTTGTTTCTAATCCTGGAACTTTAGCTTCGTTTTTTTATCATGGAAACAAAGGGCATTAATGGTGAGCTTTTGGTTGGTACTTTGCTGCCCGGGGCTTCATTGTCAAATTTACAATTACTATTATTCTATGACGGATTGATGGGTAATCGCCATGGTATCAACACTTCATTTATCCTAGTATCCCTAAACGACACCAGACTTGATATCAAAATGAAGCTTGTACATGTACCTGGTAATTTGTAGTTTATTTTCTAATAACAATAATAAGTGCTTTAAATTGATAATCTATTACCTATAAAATTCATTCAAATTGAATTATATTTAGATCCCCATGAAATTGATTCTTTTAGTTATCTCTACATATGATTAACGAAGCAGATCCTAAATGAGACCATAATTCTAATATTTAAATATACTGAAATTCCAACTTGAAAACGCACCAAAGCTTCCATAGTACTTTCAACTTTTCAAAATATATAGAACTTAAATTATTCTAACTTCCCAAACACATCTAGACCTCCTTTCTACATTATATCCTTGCACAAACATTTTGTAATTCTTTAACTGTATTGCTTGGGTACCAGAAGGTGTTGGTTCTTTTATAGTTGCTCATGCTGATGGAAACCTATACGTATATGAAAAGGTGAGCCTGTGACACCTTATTTTTACAATCTTATGTTGGTTACTTTTAAATCTTAATAAAATACTTTTGTTTCTAGAGTAAGGATGGGACTGCAGATTCTTCATTCCCAGTCATCAAGGACCCAACTCAATTTACTGTTGCACATGCTCGATCAAGTTAGGTACTTTGCAAATCTACGTTTCTCTGGCATTTTGAATCTGAATGACACATTTTGCATGCTATTTGAATATTGACTATTTGTTGATGACCAAAGTTAGATCTTTTTGCTTTGTTTTGTTTGTGAAGGGCTCTCAACAAGCAAGAAATGATTGAACTCGCTCAAAATGCAACCGAGTTTGTGTTTGCCGACGATGAAGTGAAGAAGGTTGTAAAGGAGATTTGCAGGATGCTAAAAGAAGATTAGTGCAAAGAGAATCAAGATCAATCAAGATCTGGTTGCCGTAAAATAAGAAAATTGTTAGTATCGTATCTCAAGTGATGAGTCAATTGAATGTTATCTTATAATTCCATTGAATATTTGATCGTAGTTTAAAGTATTGATTCTCATGTCTGTACACCTGAATTCAATTATGTATTTGGTTATTAACTATTTTGTAATTTGACATGCTTGTAATACTTCATTAATTTTTAATATGATTGAAGTTTAATTTTATTTAATTTTGTTTCATGAACACATTTATCTATTTTATTGTGTATTTAGTTTATAATTGAATTAATATTATAAAAGAAAATATTAAATTATCATAAGTGTAATTGATAAGAAAAAAATGTGTATAGAGCGATGGGTATATATTTAAATATTTGGATGCGAAAACCATCACTAAAATCTATAGCAACGGAGTTTCAACCGTGGGTATAGGAAAGCAAGAGGTGTCCTTAAAACCTATACCAACAGATACGAAACCATGGGTATAACACCGAGGTTTTGTCCAACGGGTGAAAAAACCGTCGCTATAGGCTATAGTGACGGCATTGTGCCGTGGGTATAGCTAATTAAAAACTACGGAAAAATATGTCCGTTGGTATAGGTTTTACGGCCTATACCTACGGTTTTCCGCCTTTTACCCACGGATTTTTGCTGTCACTATATGTCAAATTCTTTTTAGTGACGTGATACAAAAATTGTACACTCTCTAAATTGAAGACTATTGCGCATAGTACAAAAAATCAAACTCAAAAATTGAAAAAATATTCAATAAATTAACATAGTTCATTATACTAAATTGTGAAAAAGTGACTACCTAATCCAAAGAGAGAGAAAGAGTTGTCGAAGATGTGAGGAGCCGCTGCTGTAGACGAACAAGTTGTAGAGTCTAGGGTTTCGAAGAATTTGTGCTAGGGTTCGGGTGAGTTGGGGAGATTTCGGATTGGGTTAGGGTTTGGGGCATTCGGGAGAGGGAGGGATAAATAGAGATAGATAGAGATAGATCAACAAGAGGGGGAGATCGAGAAGAGTTTCAGATCGAGAGAAAGGAGGTTGGAGTAGAGCTAGGGTTTGGGGAATGGGTTTCGGGAGAGAGAGAGAGAGATAGAGTTATCGAAGAATGAGGGAGATGGGGATCTGAGTATGTACAAGTATTTGGAAAAACACTTGTACATACCTAGGCCGTTGTTCCCAACAACGGCCTAGGTTGAATTTTTTTAAAAAAACAACCTAGAACAGGAACAACGGCCTAAGTATAACTTTTTGCAAAAAAAAAAAATATTACGCCAAAAAAACACTAAGTCTGAAGCGTTTTTTGACGTGAAGTACCAAAAAAGCCACTCCGCTCTTAGGGGCTCTTAGTGGGAGATCTAAGCGGGCTTCGATCTGAGCCGTTGATCACGATCGAGAGCGATCCAACAGCTCAGAAACCTGTTTTCCAACCCGGTGAAAACAAACTCGTTTTCAACTGAGCATTTATATATATATATATATATATATATATATATATATATATATATATATATATATAGGAGAGTTGGGATTCAAACAAACAAACAATTTTTTAGTTATTTTTTGTCACCAAACAAACTCGTGCGTCGCACGCACCCCTTCATCTCCATTTATTAACATGTGTATCACACATGTAAATCAAACTTTTCAAACTTTTCAAACAAACAAACATTTTTTAAATATTGATTTCACCAATCAAGCCCGAGCATCGCACGCGCACATCCATCTCCATTTATCTCTATTTATTAACACGTACATCGCATGTGTAAATCAAAGTTTTCAAAGTTTTTATTTAAATTTTTTTTGAATTACGTGTATCACCCGTTTAACTCGAACTTTTTTAAATAAAACACCACTTTCTCATCAAACAAACCCGGGCACCACATGTACAACTCCAACCCTATTTATTAACAACTGCATCATACGTGCAAATCAAAGTTTTTTCTTCAACATCCTTTAAAACTTAAGAGTATCGCCCGTTCAACTCCAACTTTTTTTTAAATTAAGACATTTATCGCGCGTGCTAATTACTACCGACTTACGTAGATCGCACGTTTAACTCCATGCATCGCACGTGAAACTAACTAGTATATTATAATGGAAGAGTTGGGGTTGTCATTTGTATACATTCAACCATCGAATCTCAACCATTCATTTTTAAGTGAGAGTAATATTAATCATTCCTTTACTCAACTGTTGTTAGTTACCATAATACCCTCAAAGTTCATATTTATTTACGACATAATTATTTACAAAAGTGTCACTCATATGAAATAAAAGTTTGAGCCACTAGGGATAATTTGTAAAGAGTATGTGATGAGTAAAGGGATGTCTCAGGTTCGAGGCTAGATTACGTCATATTATTTACTATATAAAAAAAATTTAATTAGAACGTGCATAGCACGTGCAGATTACTATAATATAATATTATAATGGGAGAGTTGGGGTTGTCATTTATAGACAACCTGTAATTTGTAGACAACAAACCATCTAATCTCAGTCATTCATTTTTAAGTTGGAGTTATATCAACCATTCATTTACTCAACTGTTGTTAGTTACTATAATCCCCTCAAAGTTTAGATTTATTTGGGATTCTCATAATGAAGTACCTAGTTCATACCAAGAATTACACCATGAGGCCACTGATGAGGAATAACAAGCTCTACGAGTTGGTTGTTTCTCGTGGTAAGAAGTTACAAAAGTGCCACCCATCTCTAATATTATAATGGGAAAGTTGAGGTTGTCATTTGTAGACAACATGTAATTTCTAGACAACAATTCAACCAACCATCTAATCTCAACCATTTATTTTTAAGTGGGAGATATATTAACCATTCATTTACTTAACTGCTGTTAGTTATCATAATACCCTCAAATTTTAAATTTATTTACGACATAATTAATTAGAAAAGTGTCATTCATATAAAATAAAGTTGATACCACCACAGATAATTTGTAAAGAGTATGTGTTGAGTTCGATGTCAGGTTATGTCTTACTATTTACTTTTATCAAAAAAAATTATTAAAACGTGCATCGCACATGCAGATTACTAGTATAAATATATATAGAGAGAGAGAGAGGAAAGAAGGCATATACATTTGGAAGTGTTACTAACTTCTCTGTTCCCCTGTCTGTGACTAGATAATTGTGAGCACGATCTATGAGGTTGAGTTCGGACATAGGATCAGTGTAGATATCACATTAATTTGAACTTAATCGTACATTTTTATCATTGTCGAAATGATTGCAGTTGTAAAAAGTAGATAAATAAATGAAGAAGAAGAGGGAAGACCAACCAAAGCTGGACCTCGACGTTTTTGTTTACTACCCACTCTTCTTTCATTCTTTAATTTGCATGATCTCTTCTTCTTCCAAATTGCCTAGAAGTTAGGGTTCTGAGAAAGATAAAAAAAAGATAAGAGCGAGAGAGAGATTTGCGAGATAAATAGCTGAATGAGCGGACCGCAGGGAGACCGGCGATAATATTGTGGGTTTGTTATTTCCAAGAAACTGATGAATACTCAGTAAAAATGTAATTAACTTTAAAATCTAGGGTTCAGATTGCTTCTTTTTTATTTTTCTAAAAAAAATCCATGTGTGGATGTGTAAGAATTTTATGGTTCGGTTCTTCTCTGTAAAGGCAGTACATTTTAATAATACTAGTATAATGCACGTGCAATGCACGCGTACAAAAACATGTATACTAAATAGCCCATGACAGTGGGTGACTACTCGTAATAACTCACAATCTTAAAATCTCCTCAAATGCAAGGCATCAAAAATTAATATAAGAAAGTAATGCTAAATGGGAAAAAAAGTAGTATGACTGAAACCCCAAAAATCTTTAAATCATTAAAACGAAACCCCAAAAATCTTACCATGTTGGCTGTTGAGAATCTATTACAGTTTGGAGGGAGAGCAAGGGACATAGTTGAATTTTTATTTAGAGGAAAAAAAAAGAACCGAATGCAGTTTGGTACATATATATATATAGAGGATGAAGGATTAATGTGGAAGGTTATCAAGGGTAGTTCAAGGGCTTCACAATTTATTCATTTTGATCTTTGCGTGCATGTGTTAATTATTTTCCCAATACATGCAAATCATACTATATTTTTGAGTTTCTCAAGGTTAATTATTGGCTTCACAATTTATATTCATTTTGAACTTTGAATGCATGTATTTTCCCAATACATGCAAATCATACTGGTGTTTGAGTTTCGCAAGGTTAATTATCTCAATTTGAAGAAATCATACTATACTTTTGAGTTTCTCAAGGTTAATTATCTCAGTTTGAGGGCATTTTCATAGTACATGCATTCTCATTTCTCACACTAAGACATTACACTTCAATATACAGATAGATCCATATACAATATGAACTCAAATTTTCCCATACATTCAGTTAATCATAATACTTAAAACCGACAATAATACTCTTTATGTTCCTTCTTCATTAAAAACTATAACAATATTCCCTACTTTCATCTTCACTCACGTTCTTAGTCAATTTTTCGTCCTTTCACCAGCATGAATCCCGTATCCACATCTTCTTTACAATACTCTCGAGCTAGCCACCATTTCACATACATCATTATATGCTACTGAAAACCCATTTCACATACATCATTATACGCTATTGAACACCTCTGCTACTTCAATTCTCAAGTTACCTCCACTATGTTCTCAAATCTTCATCAATATATAGATTAGCAAAACCAACTAATTTTGCAAATGTGCCGCTGCTTCCCAACTATAATTTAAACACTCAGACGAAGCACTACAATGTAGGATAAATTCCTTCACTAACCTGGTCTTGTAAAGTGCTACATGTGAGACTGCAAATTGCAACATATCGATTCATTTCTGTCAAATTTGATGGTTTCACACATATTCATGCTTCCTAAATTAATGATAGTGGCATACCCCTACATTTGCAGCAACCATGTTTCAAGGTAGAGAGATTCAAAAGCAAACAAATCAATATACAAATTTTGCAGCTATTAAAATCAAGCTTACATGGAACCCTAAATGTAGGTAAGAGAGAGAGAGAGAGACCCAATACCTTGCTCAGTTGCTAACAGCTGCACCTCTGAATGGGGATGAGTCAATCAGCCCTCCATCCTATATTACCCTTTCAGCAGGCCAACAGAACCACGAAAAATGCTCCGCTCCATCTAACCTAAATCTGCACATTAATAACAACAAATTATGGTTAATAATATCTTAATTTTCAGATTTTGCAAAAACTCACTAAAGTTGTATTTAGTTCTGGCCAAATTTACACATATATACCTCTTTCCCTTCTTCAGTTCCCCCCCCCCCCCCCCCCCCCCCCAACAGAGACGACCCACTACCGCCTCAAACCTATGTCATCCCCCTCCCCTCCTCAGTCAAACCTAAAATCAATCAAAAGGAAAATGCTTCAAACTCCCAACTCAAAATAATGAATTTTTTTTTTGGAAATGCTTCAAACTCCACTTAATTATCGTTCATAATTGTAAGCATGAGTGTTGAGGGGCTTGACTAATCAAACCTTGTGACAGTCAACCCCATTTAGCACCTCACCTGAGACTAATCTCCCGCAAAACGTTGTTAATACGAAGCAGCTAACACTAATAGTCTTCTATGCATCTGTATATTTTAGTATACAAAGGTTCATGAAGCTAACAGTCAATTTGAAGCAACCCAGTTAGTGATATTATTATATCAAGCATCATCTAAATGGAATAAATGAAACAAAGAGTACCCATTAAATGAAAGCATTTATGTAACTGAACGAAAAAGGGTACTTACATCGAACAGGTGGTCCGCATTCTGGTGATTCGATTGGTGAGGCCTCACTTTAGTTGACATATGAGAGCAATGGCAATCATTGCTTGATTTATACCTCCATTGTTGAGATTTGAGACTCTCTTATCTTGAATCTGTTCTGGGTTTCCCTTTTTTTTTTTTGGGTTTTTGTTCCTTTGTCATTTGAGAAACCGATTGTCCCCACTTGGAACTTGGAAGTTGGACATCATATTGTTTTGCACAATATTACGTAAGACCCACTACCGCCTCAAACCTGTGTCATCCCCCTCCCCTCCTCAATCAAATCTAAAATCAATGAAAAGGAAAATGTTTCAAACTCCCAGCTCAAAATAATGATTTTTTTTTTTGGAAAAGAGGATCCTTTACCTTGAGGTGCGCGACTGCAGTGGGGAGGTGGCACGACGGTCGGCAGCTGTGCGATGGCAAAGGCGTCGGGATGAGGGGCTGCACGGCGACGGAGGAGAAGAGCGCACAGGGGGTGGCTCTGCGTCGGGAGGCGCGACTGGGGGCTGCCTGGCGCTGCAGTCGAAGGGTAGGCCAGGAGAGATGACGGGAGTTGAAGAGGTAGGGGATGAAAGCAGGATAAGTTGAAGGGAGAGATGGATCGGGAGGTGCGAAGAGTGACTTGAAGGGAGAGATGGATCGGGAGGTGCGAACATGGGTATAGGAAGATGAAGAGGTGTAATGTAGGGTAATTGCATTTCTGACCTCTCATTGTGGATGGATGAGGGGCAAAAATTGGCAGAATTGACCCTATATATTTTTTTAGCCTTTTATGTTTATAAGGGCATGATAGTAAAAAGCCGCCAAATTGAGGCTTTGCTTAATAATAGTATAGATTTTCAAATTGAACTGCTTTTTGTTTACTATTTTGGTAATATCGTACTCAATAAAGAAATGCTTAATTACAATTAATTACTATAAAAGCGTTTTACATGATCTCCACCTTTTTAAGTATAGTAATATGTACACGGTTTTAAAGTAGTAAAATGACAAATGATGCATTTAGCTTTCTCCTTGTGTGCAGTGGTAGCCATAAGAGCATCCACCACTATGTTTGCTAAAAACTCAAAAAATACAAATTTTGGTAAAGAATACCTCTACTATCGTTTGCTAAAACGACTGAGCACTCTTCTCTCAATACTATTTGTTAAAGGCTAAATATATAAATTTTAGTATCAACCGATAGTGGATGTTGTTATATGCACAACAGATATGGTGAGGTCCTATTCAATTAAAAAAAGATCAAAATCTTGAACTAGTTTAGGACCTAATGTTATTTATGCAGTTAGAGCATCTGTAGTCGTTCCCTATAATTTCCAAATTTTGGAAGAAAAAAAACTATAGTAGTCATCTATATTTGAGAGAAAATATAGGAATTTTTCAAATATAGGAATCGCAATATCATCTTACGTCTGTTCTAAAAAAATTGTCTCGGACGCTAGATGATCTTGCGTTTGATTAATAAATTTTTATATATAAAAAAACAGGTCGGACGCAAGATGATCTTGAGTCCGATCAAATTTTTTTTTTAAAATGTGTCGGACGATAATCATTTTGCGTCTGAAAGAAAAAAAATCGCTGCATCCTTCGGACGCAAGAAGATCTTGCGTCTGGTCGAAATTTAAAAAAAAAAAAAAGGAAAAAAGTCTGCGATGCAACATCTTGTCGCATCCCAAAATTTTGGCGCCCATTTTGTAAATTTAATTTCTATGGAATAGACCTTGTAGGATTATTTATGCTTATAAAGTTAATTTGAGATTGGTTTGATTATTTGATCAAGGGATGAGATGGAATGGGCCTATAGGAATTATTATGTGTTCGCATGTGTACAAAAAAAAATTTATATAAATGTTTGGATTAAAAAAAAAACCTTTAACCAACGGCTGAAATTCAAAAATAAAATGATCATTCACCGTTGAACCAAATTTTGGATTTGAACGTTGATGCGGTTTGTTTCTGGGAGACGTGTGGATGCACCAGGTGTGAGTTCGGACTCGATTTGTATTGAAGGAGAAAGCTGCTTGACAGACGACCCTCGGCTGACCGGGCGGTACCTGCGACGGGCTCGGAATGAGGTGGATGTCTGGGCTCGGATCAGAGGGTTCGGATCCGAGGTCTTGTGTACCTGCAGACGGTCCTGAAACACCGGGGTTTATCCCGGTGGCGGACCCTCCGACGATCTAGTCAGTCTCTGTGAGAGAGTAGCAATAACTAGGTGAATTTAAGTGGAAAAAGATTGGTTACCTCAAAAGGTGGGTGAGGGTCTAGTATTTATAGAGAATCACAATCGGGTTTGGATCCGCTTGGGGGCCGAGTCTGAACCCGAAAGCCCATGGGCCTGACGTGGCAGAAGGCCCAGGGGGTTTAGGGCTGACGTGGCAGTACCAAGAGTGGTATAGGGCTGACGTGGCAAAGCCGTTGGTGGTTTTTGGAGCTGACATGGCTGATCATGGGTCTCCTGTGCCTTTGGGAGAATCAGAGGGCCTAGGCTGTGCCAGGTCATCCTCATGCCTCGCCAGGATGGGGGGACGGCCCGTGGGGCTGTCATGGATCGGAGGCCGAGGACCATTGAGGCTCGTCGGATACGAGAAGACCAGTTCTGTGGGGGTGAACTTGAGGCTCGGCGCCGACCCTGTAGTGGCTCGAAGCCGAACTAGATTGCTGTTTTACCATTTTTGAGTGAGAGCTATACTGGGCCCTGGTTGGGCCCCAAGCCATTTTTACCCTACCACACAAGCCCCCCACTCCTGCGGGGGTGCGGGAGCTAGCCGTGGAGGAGTGTTTATGGTTGTAGAAATGGGATGGCAAATCACTGGACCTTCATGAGGGGGTTGTCCTGATGTTATAGCGATCCTCGAGCCGGCGAGGGTCTATGGGTCGGCAAGGGCGATGGCGAACCGTTGAAACTTTCTGAGAAGATTACCTGGTGCTAGACCTGACCTCGAGCTGGCGAGGGATTACGGGTTGGCAAGGCGATGGCGAACCGTGGAGCCATCCTGAGAAGACTACCCTGGTGCTAGACCTGAACTTGAGCTGGCGAGGGATTACGGGTCAACAAGGGTGATGGCGAGCCGTTGGGCCTTCCTGAGAAGACCACCCTGGTGCCAGACCTGACCTCGAGCTGGCGAGGGATTACGGGTCGGCAAGGGCGATGGCGAGCCATGGAGCCTTCCTGAGAAGACTACCCTGGTGCTAGACCTGACCTCGAGCTGGCGAGGGATTACGGGTCAACAAGGGTGATGGTGAGCCGTTGGGACTTCCTGAGAAGACCACCCTGGTGCCAGACCTGACCTCGAGCTGACGAGGGATTACGGGTCGGTAAGGGCGATGGCGAGCCGTGGAGCCTTCCTGAGAAGACTACCCTGGTGCTAGACCTGACCTCGAGCTGGTGAGGGATTACGGGTCAACAAGGGTGATGGCGAGCCGTTGGGCCTTCCTGAGAAGACCACCCTGGTGCCAGACCTGACCTCGAGCTGGCGAGGGATTACGGGTCGGTAAGGGCGATGGCGAGCCGTGGAGCCTTCCTGAGAAGACTACCCTGGTGTTAGACCTGACCTCGAGCTGGCGAGGGATTACGGGTCAACAAGGGTGATGGCGAGCCGTTGGGCCTTCCTGAGAAGACCACCCTGGTGCCAGACCTGACCTCGAGCTGGCGAGGGATTATGGGTCGGTAAGGGCGATGGCGAGCCGTGGAGCCTTCCTGAGAAGACTACCCTGGTGCTAGACCTGACGTCGAGCTTGGCGAGGGATTACGGGTCAACAAGGGTGATGGCGAGCCGTTGAGCCTTCCTGAGAAGACTACCCTGGTGCCAGACCTAACCTCGAGCTGGCAAGGGATTACGGGTCGGCAAGGGCGATGGCGAGCCGTGGAGCCTTCCTGAGAAGACTACCCTGGTGCTAGACCTGACCTCGAGCTGGCGAGGGATTACGGGTCGGCAAGGGTGAGGGCGAACTGTTGTGCCTTAGAATGTTTGAGCGGGGTAGCCCGCTGTTTTTGTGGAGCATTGAAGGCGCTCCGGGATCTGTGTGATGTTCCAATTTCCCAGGGGCCTTAATTGCGCCGCCTAATAAATGCATCGCGCATGGGCTTCCGTCGTTTGGCTTTTCCCATGTCATAAAGGCCGGCCTATGGGGGAGGCTATAAGTACCCCTCCCCCCACAGCGGGTTGGATCACAGCAAGGGTGGTCCATTGGCCATCAAAGGTGTCTGCTCCGACGGACGTCTGTCTCTTGCAAAATTTTACCCCCGGTCGTGTCGGGGAGGTGGTTACTCTGCCGCCCGGATCTTCTCTTGGATCTGATGGCACTGATACGGTAGCCAGATCCAGGGGAGATCAGGGCGAGAGGGGTAACGACCGAAATCCGGACCGGTAGATAAGGGGCCTCGGATTGGTGGTGGCTCTGCCGTCTGGATCCTTTTTCGGGTCAGACGACCCTGACACGGTTGTTTGGCCCGAGAGAGATCCAGACGGGAGGGGCATCAACCGTATTCCGGACTTGGGGCTGAAGAGCCTCGGATATGTGGGTTGATCCGCTTTCCGATAGGGTTCCAGGCGAGGGTGGCTTTTCTCCCACCCTCGAACAGTTCGGGGTTTCGGCTGACGAGGCCGTAAGCCCCGAGCTGTTCGCGGGTGAGAGAGGAGCCGACCGAGCCCTGGAGCCCGGGGCGCAGGCGATGGTGGCCTTTCTGCCACCCGGGAACAATTCGGGGTTTCGGCTGCCGAGGCTGTAAACCCCGAGTTGTTAGCGGGTGAGAGGGAGCCGACCGAGCCCTGCAGCCTTAAACCTTTAAAACAAAAAATTTTCTACCGAACACTTCATCCGAACCGACCCCTGTGTCTAGCTGCCATCCTGGCACTGGGTGATGTCAGCAGCGCACATTTCGAGGACGTGGCGCGATTTTCCAGGCGGCTGTTACACGTCAATCGGTGAACAGTATTTGCAGAAATCGAGGAGTCGTTTTCCGCCTCTATAAATGTCTCCCCCTCTCTCCCTATCGTCCACTTCTTACTCGCTTCTTTCCCTTTCAAAAAATCTTCCGACACTTCAGCGCTCGTCCCTACCGTTCGCTGCAGCAGGCTCGTTCTTCCGAAGCGACCCAGGTTAGTTGGTAAGTCTGTTTAGTTTAGGCACAGATGGACAGGGCTCAGTCTGGCTCGTCAGCGTCGACGTCTGGGGGGGAAGTGAAACCTGCCTCCAAATCGACTTCGTGGGAGGAGCCTGTTCTTGAGGGGGAGTCTGTACCTAATGTGGAGCTTTCCGATTTGGTTTCGTGGGAGGAGCCGGTAGGCGAGGAGGTGCCGGTGCATAGTGTGAGGCCGTTGCGATCTCGGAAGCCCTTTGTGGTGGAGAGCAGCGAATCTGAGGAGGGGGGTGGTAGTTCAGGCGAAGTCCAGATTCTACGATTCGCTTCCGAATAGGAGGGTGGCCCCGAAGAGGGTGAAGCCGAAGGGGCTCACATAGGAGGTCAGGGTGTGGGCTCGAGTTCCATGCCGACCGGTCTGGGGCGATTATCTACCCCCTCGCCGGAACGAACCAAGAAGAAGAAGACTCCGAAGAAGAAGGGGTTGAGGATAGGTGGCTCGAGCCAGGCGCCTGTTCATCGTAACTTGATGATAGGGTCGCCCATACAACCTAAGCCGTTCCGTCGGTACCCCGACGATCTTTCGGATATGGAGCTGTTTGGGGTCCAGCCGTCGTCGCCGAGCCGGAAGAGGGTGATAATGGACACACTTCCGACCGTTTTGGAGGCAGGTGACTTGGAAGCTTTGCAGCTGGCGTACCACATAGGGTCTAGCTACGAGCTTATGTTGCCGAGCTCTACTCTTCGACCGACCGATCCCCTGCCTGATTGGTATTGCATCTTCCCCGTGGATGCATTCATCTCCGGACTGAGGCTGCCAGTGCACCCGTTCGTTCGCGAGGTGCTGAACTGGGCATCCTTGGCGCCGATGCAGTACGGGCCGAACTCCTGGAAGCAGATCATCTGCTTCGTGCTGATGTGCGAGGAGCAGAAGATACCCCTACGGCTGAATGTGTTCCAGCGATGTTGATGATCGGCTCGGCGACTGAGGGTGTTTACTACATCTCGCCCCGGAGTAAGGGGAAGGTGGTCCCCGGTCACCCGGACTCCATTAAGGATTGGAAGAAGAAATATCTGGTGATCCGGAGTGAGGAACCTTGGAACATTCCCACTCGATGGAACCACTCCAAGCCGAGCCATCAACCGCCGAGGGACCTGTCAACCGAGGAGTGGAGGTTTGTAGAGTGCCTCCGCCTGTCGTACAGCATTAATTGGACGAAGGTGACGGAGGGTCATCTGGCGAGCGTCGGACTGAGCCCGGCAGTTTTGTGTATGTAGTTGTTTCTTTCTTTTGACTTTGTTGCTCCTCCGTGCTCATTGTTCTTACTGGATCTTCTCGCAGATATGGATCCCGAATCAATCAAGGCAAAGAGGCTCGCCATGAGGAAGGAGAAGGCCGAGAAGAAGGTGGAGGCAACGAAGAGGCCGAGGGAGGCGTCTCTAGCCATCTCGGAGGCCCAGCTCGAGCCAAGGACCAAGAGGACTCACTCGGAGACAGGCAAGGGGGTGGCTACTTCGAGGGGCTAGGGCCAGGCGAAGGCATCCGATCTTGACAAGGGGAAAGGTCCCTTGGTCGAGGTCGAGGAAGAGGACCCGGTGGTGGAGATGTTGTGGCAACGGTGGGCACCGGATTGGTCGGTTCGGATGGGGGACTGTCTGACCGGGGAGGCCCAGGCCGTGGAGGTGGCGGAGAAGTTGGCAACCCCTCGCGACCGTAAGGAGATGGAGAGCGAGCCCGTGGAGGTGGCGTTCACGCGCCTGGCGCAGGCCACCGTGCTGGTAAGCTCGTCGACCCTATCCCCCTTGTTAATTTTACTGCAGGAGTCTTTTTCTTATCTGCGCTTGTCGGTCGTAGGCTTGTATGCAGGGGGCTAACGTAAAGAACCTCTACGAAGTGTCCCTGGCACAAGAGCGAGCTCGGGCGGATAAGAGCGAGCGGGAGATGAAGGAGATGCGAATCGAGCTCGAGGGCTCGCACAAGAGGGAGCAGCAGATGAAGCTCGAGCTCGAGGCCAAGGATGCGGAGTGGGGGAAGAGGGTGGTCTCCTTGAAGAAGAAGTTCGCCAAGGAGAAGGAGGAGTTGACGGCTGCGTTCGCCAAGGAGAGGGAAGAGCTGACGAATGCGGGTCAGCTGATGGTGATCAAGGCCCAGGACGAGTGTTACGCGAAGGCCCTCAGTCATGTGAGGCACTTCTACCCGACTGTCGATTTGTCCAACTTTGAGTATGACATGGAGATCGAGGGGATACCGAAGACCCCTGGCGAAGAAGGGCCCGTTGATAACCCGGCTATCGACCCTCCTGCGAACCCGACCGATGCTGAGGTGGAAAAACAAGTTGTGTAGTTTCATCTTTCTTTTTCCCTCTCTCGATTGTATTTGCCTTCCGCGGACTGGCCACCGCATTTTTTGTAAGAAGCAACTCAATTTATAAAATAGGATTTTTGACCGGCCAAGTGTTTTGACCTCGGATACTTCCGAACCTTCTTGCTTATGTGTGTTGAGTTGGCTGGTTCTCTTGTAGGTTGCGGCTCCCCTTCCCGAGGTGGACCCCCGTCGTTCCGACGTGGCGTGGCTCCAGAGCAAAGTTGAGGCCCTGGAGGACGCGTTGGTTCGCTACCGAAAGGGGGCTCGTGACACTGATGCGGCCTTTCACTATTATCGGAATAAGTTTGAAGCCTTAAGTGAGGAGGCGAGCCGGCTGAGGAAGGCGATGGTGGATCGGGAACTCGGTGGTGTAGGACTTGGACAGGCCATGTCGAGTGCCTCGGTACAGAGGCCCTCTTCTGAGAGGTTACTTCGCGATGTCATTGTGGAGAAGGAGATGGAGATACACCGTTATAAGACGATGCTGGGTGTCTCGACATCTTCCTCAGTGGGTCGGCGAGCGGAGGGGGTTCCCTCTGCGCTGCTGCTGTTGGAGCGTATGCGACCAGTTGATGCCCAGAGCTCCGTGGCTGGTGTGTCGACCGTGGCTGAGCCTAAGGACCACCATGACGAGGAGAGGGCTCCTAGTTGCTCGGTCGGAATAATCCCGCCCTTCGTCGGACCCGAGGGGCCCTAAGATGGCAACTTCCTTCAGTTTGAGATGAGTGGAGTGTTTCTGTAACGGTCTTTATTTGTTTTCTCAGAACCCAATAAAGGAGTATGAATAAGGAATTCTTTTCACTCTTTGCTCTGGCTGATAGTGTAATGAATGATGAAGGGAGTGTGGTTCGGCCCTGTCGGTCCGTCAGGGATCGGCGTGGGGTGTTGTGAAGTCTCCCGGGCCTGAGGCCGAATCGGACCTACCGAGGCGTCAGGGACGATACCGGAGTGAAGACTCGGGTGCCGATCCCCTTGTCCGTTATTAGGTCGGATCGGCCGAGGTGTTTGGAGTATGACAAAAAGTGATTTCTTTTGTATAAGATAGGGAGGGCCGCTAAAACGGCCCTTTACACATGAAAGCTTACAAAAGATTTACTTTTAGCCAAGCTAGAACCTATGTTCGTCCCTCAAGGAACTTCATTAGGTGCTCGGCGTCGAATGGGAATTCCTCCAGCTCGACGGTAGGTCCGGGAGCAGGGCCATCCCTTTCCGGTCCGAGTTCGACGGCATCGAGGGGGAACACACCTCCCCCGATGGTGGTCATGTAGCACAATCGCGCTGCTTCTTGGCTGCCTCGGACGATGCCGACTCCTTGCGGGGTGGGAAATTTAAGTTTCAGATGGTAAGCCGAAGGCACCGCTTGGAGGGAGCATAGTCCGGGTCGGCCGAGTATGGCGTTGTAAGCCGCCTTGACGTTGACCACCATGAAGTCCATAGACTCGGTCCTCTGCCGATCCTGCGGTAACGTCGAGGGTAACAATCCCTTCTATCACGACAGGGACACCGGAGAACCCATGCAAGGTGTATCCGGCCGACTTGAGCTTGCCTCTAGGTAATTTGAGATTCTCGAAGGCTTCGAGGAAAAGAATATTAACCGAGCTGCCGTTGTCGACGAGGATTCGGCGAACCTCACAATTAGCCATGTGGAGGCTAATGACGAGGGCATCGCAGTGGGGTAGGCGAACGCCTTCGAGGTCCTCTCCTGAGAAGGAGACCGGCATCGGTTGCAGCTTGGGTGAGGGGTTGTCTTGGACAGCATTCACCTCTCGGACGAAGGCTTTTCGGGAAGTATTTGATTCTCCCCCCATTGGCCCTCCGTGGACACAGTGCAAGATGAATGGCGTATCCGTGGCTCCCTCGGACTCGGGATCCCGACCCTGGATGCGGTTCGGAGTAGGGTTCGGAGGTGAGAGTCTCCGATTCCTAGTATCTCGCCGATCCCGTGGGACTTCTCGGGTGAATTCTCGGAGGTACCCTCTTGAGATGAGTTCCTCAATTTCGTCTTTCAGGGCCCGGCATTGGTCGGTTTCGTGCCCATGATCTCTATGGAAGCGGCAGTAGAAGCGCTGATCTCGATTCTTGTTGTTATTAGGTCGTGGAGGTAGTCGGACAATGCCTTTGTCTTCGATTTCTAAGAGGATGGCGGATATGTTATGTGTCAAGGAAGTGTACCTCTCGAAGCGGGGAACCGGCGGGACCTTCTTCATGGCCCCCGCGTCCTTCGGAGCCTTCTTTGATGGTTCGACTTCTTCTGCCTTCCGTTTTCCCTTCCCGGTGGCGTCCCTGGCATCTTCGGGGTTAAGGGCCTCTTCTGCCCTAATGTACTTCTCGACCCTGTTGAGGAGGTCGGGAAAGTCGACGGAGGGTTTCTTCGCCAGAGAAGCCTTCAGCTGTCCATGACGGACGTTGTGCCGAAATGCCGCGGAGGCGACTCCTGGATCAAGGGAGGAGACCGACCTTGCCTCTGCGGTAAACCTCTGGACGAACACTCTGAGTGACTCCCCCTCTATCTGCCTGAGTCCAAGTAAAGAGGCGCTGGTCCTTTCGGCCTTCCGGCTGGTGACAAAGTGGGCAAGAAAATTGCCCTCTAGTTGGTTGAAGGAGTAAATGGAGCTGGGGGTGAGCTTCGAGAACCATTCACGAGCTGGACCCCGAAGGGTGGCCGGAAAGGCTCGGCACAGCAGGGGATCCGAGGCACTGTGAATCATCATGAGGGTTTTGAAACCCTCCATGTGATCAGCAGGATCTCCCTCGCCGTCGTAGGTCTCGAATTGAGGTGGTCGGAAATTCCTGGGTATTTCCGCTTGGAGGATGGGGGCGGAGAAGGGAGGACGGACAGGTCTGTACCCCTGAGCCGCTCGTTGGCCGCTGTCTCCTATGTGATCAAGGCGATCCTCCATTTCTTGGAGGCGCCGCCATCGTCTTCCGGCTGGATTGTTGACGGGCGGGACACGCTGGCCTCGGCGTCCGACCCGGTTTGGGAATGGAGGGTTTCCTCCCTAGGGGCCCGTCGAAGAGCCCCAAGAATTTCTCTTCGGAAGTCCTGGAGCTCCTTGTGAGTGACGGGGGCTCCCTCGACCCTGTTTGGTCGGTCTGAAGGTTGCCTTCCGACGCGGCTGAGCGCTGGCCTCTGCCCATCGGGCGGCGGTCTGGGATGGTTCGGGGCCGGGTTGGAAGCGGCCCTTTCCCTGCTGCGGCTAGCCTGCCGGTTGATGATTATCCCCCATAGGTCGGGCTGGACTTGACGGGTGACGCTCCTTTGGGACCCCTGATGGGGAGCCCTGTGTTTTGAAATGCGTGGCCTGGCATTAGCAGTTGGTGGGGGTGAGTCCCGTCGGTTAACGAAAGAGGCAGCCCCCTTGCCCTTGGAGGCCATGAGAGTTTGGCTGTCGAGGTCCCTTGATGGTCGGGCTCGGGTCGACTTCTGAAGCAGTGTTCCCACAGACGGCGCCAACCTGATGCAGTTTGTTTCTGGGAGACGTGTGGATGCACCAGGTGTGAGTTCGGACTCGATTTGTATTGAAGGAGAAAGCTGCTTGACAGACGACCCTCGGCTGACCGGGCGGTACCTGCGACGGGCTCGGAATGAGGTGGATGTCTGGGCTCGGATCAGAGGGTTCGGATCTGAGGTCTTGTGTACCTGCAGACGGTCCTGAAACACCGGGGTTTATCCCGGTGGCGGACCCTCCGACGATCTAGTCAGTCTCTGTGAGAGAGTAGCAATAACTAGGTGAATTTAAGTGGCAAAAGATTGGTTAGCTCAAAAGGTGGGTGAGGGTCTAGTATTTATAGAGAATCCCAATCGGGTTTGGATCCGCTTAGGGGCCGGGTCTGAACCCGAAAGCCCATGGGCCTGACGTGGCAGAAGGCCCAGGGGGTTTAGGGCTGACGTGGCAGTACCAAGAGTGGTATAGGGCTGACGTGGCAAAGCCGTTGGTGGTTTTTGGAGCTGACATGGCTGATCATGGGTCTCCTGTGCCTTTGGGAGAATCGGAGGGCCTAGGCTGTGCCAGGTCATCCTCATGCCTCGCCAGGATGGGGGGACGGCCCGTGGGGCTGTCATGGATCGGAGGCCGAGGACCATTGAGGCTCGTCGGATACGAGGAGACCAGTTCTGTGGGGGTGAACTTGAGGCTCGGCGCCGACCCTGTAGTGGCTCGAAGCCGAACTAGATTGCTGTTTTTACCATTTTTGAGTGAGAGCTGTACTTGGCCCTGGTTGGGCCCCAAGCCATTTTTACCCTACCACGAACGTCTACAACCCCAACTCAAAATTCCTATTTCTAAAAATTAAATTTCGAAAATTTTTAGTCTAAAGATTACATATGCTCTTAGTGGCGACCGGCGAAGCTGGTAAAAAGCCCACTTTCCACTGTTGACTTTTAGTATGTAGTTATTAGCACACTAATACAGAGTGTTTCGGCTTCTATCTTTACATCGTATTTATTCAAGTTTTGGCTTCTTTCTTCGGTTTGTATTTGGCACCTTCCCGGTCATCTCTGTGGATCCTCCTGTAGGCAAGACAAGAAATACTAGAGGGTGGGTGAATAGTATTGTATAAAGATTGAAAATGAAATTGAACTTTTTCTTCTGTCCAGTCGACTTGAAAAGAGAAATAAGTCGACTGAGACGTCAGATTAGAAAAGTATTTTAGACAAGTCTAATCAGTAGACTTATAGCGAAAAAGAGTCAACTTGCCAGACAAGTTTTCGAAGAGTATATTATACCAGTCTGACCAGTCGACTTAAAGAGGAGACGCAGTCGACTGTCCAAGCAAGTTTTTGAAGAGAATTAAATGCAAGTAAAGAAAAATGCAACTTCAGAGAAATACAACCACAGAGTACACACGATGTATGCTGGTTCGGTCCTCCCGACCTACATTCAGTCCCCCAGCAACCCACTTGAGATTTTCCACTATTCTTGAAAAGAAATACAAAAATACTCTAAGGTGTTAGACAACAACCTTGTCCAACCCGTAGACCTCTCTCACCATTAGAGAGAGCAAACTTACTTTTCCACCAAGAGTGAAAAACTGACCTAGAGTCCTACTCTCCAACCGAGAGGATCACTCTCACAACCCGAGAGTGAAGAATAACAACAAAAGAGTTACAATCAACCTATAGCCTTGTTTTGTGATTGTGATTTTTGTAAGTGGCTATTCGGTCAACTTTTGAATTCAGTCCAAAACGAATTCAATATTATATTGGACTGAAAATCAGAGAACTAAGACTTAGAAGATTAGAGTGCTAGTTTGAATACTTGTTCTTTTGAAAGCAAAAGCAATAAACTTAAACTTTTTATCAAATGCTTGGACCTTTTCAATGGTGATTCCTAAGCTCTATTTATAGAGAGGAATCCCTTGAACGTTATAAATCAGTTTATAAAACTGATTTAAAACGGATATAATCTTTTGAAATTCGAAAAATAAGTTTTAAAATCAGAATACTGTCGAATTGACTTGAACAGTCGACTGGGTTTCCATGATGAGTCAACTGGTCAGAGTTTGAAAGAGTTCAGTCAGTTTCGTACTAGTACAGTCGACTGGTACTCAACAGCTGATCTAATTCAAACTATTTTGACCTTTAATATTTTGAAAAAATACTCAATTATAAAGATGTGTGAGTGTGTGTGTGTGACAAGGCTGTACATCAATCTAGGACTCAAAAAAGAAAAATTACAATTGTTTTACAAGACATGTAATATAACACATTGGAGCATAGGTCTTGTCTTGAGTCTTGAGTCTTGAGATAGTGCTTTAGCCTTTGTCTTTGTCTTTGAAGCTTTCTTGATCAATTTTGAGCTTTAGAACTTTGTAGCTTTCTTGTTCAATTTGCTTTGAGAGCTTCGTTTGAACACTTTGCCTGCAATATATAAGAGATAGCACAACAACTTTGCATTGTGTTGTAATCATCAAAATCAAGAATCAACATTCTCCCCCTTTTTTATGATGACAACACAATAGCTTACAATAATAGAAATATTACACATGCTCAATGCTCCCCCTAACTAATGTACAATATGCATTGGTTGAAAAACATGCACCAAATACACAAACACAAACATACACATACAGCTAGTTTTCTCCCCCTTTGTCATCAACAAAAAATAGGAGGAAAAAATAGTAAACAAAAAGGAGCATTTCCAACATAATAAACACATAGCAAAAGCAAATTTATACATAGAAATTTGAAATACATTGTTCAAACGACTACATAAAAACAGAAAATACAAAATAAGTAGAAAAATAAAATGCAGCTAATCAGTCTTCTTCATCATCATCTTGGGCACCTTGAGAGGGGGGAGGAAACTGAGAGGTGAACAAGTGAGTGAGATGGGAAAGACTGGCTTCAAGAGCATCTTGACGATCCATGATATAATTGATGGAAGTATAAAGACTCCTAGGATCATCAAAATCAGCACGAGGACGAGATGAACTAGAAGCAGAAGACCGATGAGCTGAAGTGGCTAAGGGGATAGGAGGTGTATTCCTACGAGGTGGAGAGGTGAGAAGTTTCATACATGCTAGACTTTCTTGATCAAAGGACTCATAGTGTTTTACAACACTCATCTCCGAATAGAGATCAACATCATAAGCGGAGAAGATGTGAGCGAGTAAAGCACCAAAAGGAAGAACTGAAGAATGAGTCTTATGAAGATGATTAAACTCCTTGTTTTGGGAATAATGTTATATGACAGTATGCGTGCAACTAACTTAGCAATAGGAGTAATAGATTGATTGGTCATAGGAGGATCTCGAGTTGGCAAATAAATTCTTGATCATATGGTGTCATCATTCATCTCAACATCTCCTAAATCAATCCCTTCATCAGATAAATCGAAAATAAGACTTAATTTAGCAGGGGTGATTCTCATGCGTTTATTTTTGACAGAAGATAGAATAAATATCTCTCTACCATCCTCCGATGTAACAACCTTCATATTTGTGTAAAACAAATATATAAGGTGAGGGTAGTAAGAGGTTTGGTTTACTAAAGACAATAAATCAAATAACCCACATTGTTCAAACAATGGGGCTAGAGGAAACCTATCAAGATCCGAAAAGTTTACACATCTACCCGAAAAAATGATAATTGAACAAATAATGTACCATTTATCAATAAGACTAGGGCTTCTTAAATACTGAAGATAGTCTCTTGAGGATTGTCCCTCCTCTACATTAGAGGTACGAGATCTTTTAAGAGCCATTACTCAAAAACTCTAAAAAATAAAGAAAGCGAAAGAGTCTAAGAAGATATACCAACAAAGAGAGTGAAATAGAGGCACTGATCTTAGGAAAGAGGACTTCGGAATGGGGAAATCCACTGAAGTAGAGCTCCGATTTGGGTTCAAGATCTGAAATCGCCAAAGAGCAGCAGCACCAGCCGACTGGGAGACCTTGGAAGGGAAAAAGACAGTGAAGGGTAAAGTGAAAAGAAAGAGGTCGAAGTTAGGTTTTTTACTTAGGGGTAAAGGGCTAGGATCAGATCTGGAGAATATCGAGGGACAAGATTGATCAAAGGTGAAAACCGGGTAAAAGAGTCGCCTCAAAAGAAGTGCCAAATTTCGAATCTGAAGAAAACTAATTCGCGACAGTCGACTGTATGGTTAGGGCAGTCGACTTAGTCAAAAGAAAAAATAGATAAACGAATATAGCAAAAATATAACTGGCAGTTGACTGGATTACTGTTAATAGTCGGCTTTCCAAAGCATAAAAACTCAAGAAAAGTTATATAACGAAAAATACTTGGTTAGTCGACTGAAATAAAGTTTTAAGTCGACTTACCAAAGTTAAACTTTCAAGAAACATCATGAAAACTATAAATTCCTAGTTCTCTTCTTAAAGTGATAAAAGTGTCTTCCTTAAGTGGTTTTGTAAAGATATCTGCTACTTGTTTATCAGTAGAAATAAAATCTAAAGAAATATCTCCCTTTCAAACATGATCACGTAGAAAATGATGTCTAATATCAATGTGTTTTGTACGTGAATATTGAACCAAATTTTTAAATAAGTTATTGGCACTGGTATTATCACACATTAAAACAGGTTTTGAAAATGAAATACCATAGTCTAATAGGGTTTGTTTCATCTACAAATTTTGGGCACAAGTGTGACACCCCGTATTTCTAAGAGATAGTATATATACTAGTATAGTATATATATATATGGTACATAAGTAAAGTAGTAGAAAGAAAAAAAAGGAAAGAATGGATGGATTGGAAAAAGGTGACGTGGCATGAAAGAAGGAAAGGAGTGGAATGTGTGGTGGGTGTTGACTGGTTGACCCTTAGATGGATTGAATGAATAAACGGATGGTTTGTGTGTATGTGTTGGTTGGACCGGCTGACCATGGGGGGATTTAATCCCATATCGTGGATAGGAAGGAAAGAAAGAGAGATAAATAGGATTAGCCAAGGATTAAGGGTACCCAACGGTTAACCACCCTTTTGAGGCAGCCTGTGGTGGGCGTGGCTAGAGTTTTGCATCCGTTCTTTCGCGTGTGAGCACGTGTAGCCGCGTGCGCAGCTGAGCCGGGCTCGGGGCGTTACAACAAGCCAAACTTGCAGCGATATATTCAGCTTCTGTAGTAGATAAGGATACCGAATTTTGCTTCTTATTGCACCAAGATACTAGGGAATGTCCCAAAAAGTAACATGTTCCACTAGTGCTCTTGCGGTCAGTTTTACTACCAGCAAAATCTGCATCGCTATATGACAAAAGTTGAAAATTATCGGTGCCTAGATAAAATAAACCATACTCAGACGTGCCTTTAATATATCTTAAAATACGTTTCACAGCTTTTAAGTGAGATTCTTTAGGACATGCCTGATATCTAGCACACAATCATACACTAAACATAATGTCGGGTCTACTAGCAGTTATATATAAGAGTGAGCCAATCATACCTCGATAGAATTTTTGATCAACACTCTTACCTAATTCATCTTTGTCAAGGGTAGTGGTAGTAGTCATAGTTGTGGTCTTACTACTCGTGCTATCCATGCCAAATCGTTTGAGTAATTTCTTAGTATATTTTCCTTGATTAATAAATATGGCATTTGGTGACTGTTTAATTTGCAGTCCAAGGAAATAATTGAGTTCACCCATGTGACTCATCTCAAACTCAATTTTCATGGTATTAGAAAACTCCTGACATATATTACTATTAGTAGAACCAAAATTTATGTCATCTACATAAATTTGTATAATCAAAATATCGGTCTCAATTCTCCTAATAAATAAAGTAGTATCTACTTTACCTATTTCAAAACTCGTTTCTAAAAGAAAAGTCTTCAATCGATCATACTAAGCACGAGGTACTTGTTTAAGACCATATAAAGCCTTTTTCAATTTAAAAATATGGTTTGGGAATTGTTCATATTCGAAACCAAGTGGTTGCTTAACATAAACATCTTCCTTTATAAACCAATTAAGGAAAGCACTTTTCTACACGTCCATTTGGAAAAGTGTAAAATTCATCAAATAAGCAAAAGATAATAAAATGCGAATTGATTCTAGTCTAGCAACAGGAGCATATATTTCATCAAAATCTATGCATTCTTCTTAATTATACCCTTGAGCAACTAGTCTAGCTTTGTTCCTAACGACTTGTCCCGATTCATCTAACTTATTCTTGAATACCCATTTGATACCAATTATAGTATGATCAGGAGGTCGTGGAACTAAATCTCATACATCATTCCTTATAAATTGGTTTAACTCATCTTGCATGGCATTCATCCAAAACTCATTCTCACAAGCGTCTTGTATATTCTTCGATTCAAAATCTAACAAGAAAGCCGTGTGAGAAATCATGTTAACATGAGATCTTATCTGAATACCACGTGAAATATCATCAATTATTAAGTCATGAGGATGATCTCTAACTTCAACAAAAGATTTTGGTAAAGTTGGAGACATCACAACAGGATCAGTCGACTTAACTAATCCATCAGTCGACTGATTCACATCAGTCGACTTGACTTCCTTATCAGTCGACCTATCCGCAAGGGTAGTTTGCTCTAAAGATGTAATAACCTTATTTGAAGGTGATGAATCAGTTTCATCATCTTCAATTAAAGTTGATGAAGGCAGAGATTCATCAAATGCAACATGCATGGATTCTTCAATAGTCAATGTTGACTTGTTGAAGATCCTATATGCCTTACTCCTATTTGAGTATCATATAAAGATAGCCTCATTCTAGGATCAAACTTATCTAAATTATCTTTAGTGTTCAGAATAAAATACTTACATCCAAATATTTTGAAGTAAGATACTTTAGGAACTCTATCAAAAATAGCCCATAACATGTTTTCTTAAGTTTAAGCCTAATCAATATTCTATTTAAAACATAACAAGCTGTAGCAACTACTTCAGCCCAAAAATACTTAGGTAAATTGCTTTCAACAAGCATGGCACGTGCACATTCTTGCAAAGTCCTATTCTTTCTTTCGACCACTCCATTTTGTGGTGAAGCTCTAGGAAATGCAAATGAATGAGTTATATCATTCTTGTTGCAATATTCTGCAAATGTTTCATTCTCAAATTCTCCACCATGATCACTTCTAATAGTGACTATGGTTAGAGACTTTTGATTTTGAATTTGTTAACAAAAATTAGCAAATTCAACGAAAGCATCATTCTTATGTTTTAAAAAGAAAGTCCAAGTGAATCGTGAAAAATTATCTACTAAAACAAATACATACCTACTTTTATTTAAAGAAGCAACTCTAGTAGGGCCAAATAAATCCATGTGGATTAATTCGAGAGGCCTACTAGTAGAAATTAATTCTTTTGTTTTAAAAGTAAATTTAATTTGTTTACCTAGTTGACATGCATCACATAACTTATCCTTTTTATAGGATAGTCTTGGCAGTCCTTTAACTATGTTGTATTTAGACAATTTAGCAAGAATTTTCATATTCACATGGCCAAATCGTTTATGACATAGCCAAGAATCATTATTAGAAGTAGAAATCATTCGAAAAATCATATGACTTTAAACACAATTCATAAATGTTATTCTTCCTAAATCCTTGAAAATTTATATTTTGCATGGTAGAGTAGTAAATTAAACATGCATCTTTTTCAAACATGATTTTATATCCCTTATCACATAGTTGGCTAATACTTAACAAATTATGCTTAAGTCCACTAACTAGAAAAACATCTTCTATTGAAGGGTTAGTGTGCTTACCGACCATGCCTATTCCAATCACCTTCCCTTTGTTGTTGTCACCGAATGTGATTGTTCCTCCATCAATTTCTTGTATGGAAGATAGGAGGTTGGCATGACCAGTCATGTGCTTTGAGTATCCGCTGTCAAGTATTCACCGATTTCTTTTAGGTACTATAAAATTTTCAATGTGAATATGATACCCTTTTCATTGGGTCCAAAAGAGATTAGTTTATGGGAAACCAAACCCAAAGAGAGTTTGATTTTCCACCAAATGCAGAAATATAATTAACAGAATTACATACAGAAAGAATGTATGAATTAATGTAAGTAATTCTATCTTTTGGACTCAGATTGACTAGAACCCATATATTTTTGCTCGGTCCAGTCGACTTTATCGAACCTTTCAGTCGACTGTTACTAAAATCCAGTGGACTGGGATGTAGAATAGGTCGACTTATCTGAGGTTTTTGTTTCTTTGAATAAAACTCAGAACCTCTGGACAGGCGACTGATACTTGGGTTCAGTCGACTGGTCTGAACTGTAGATTTACCTTTATCATTAAAACTTACAGTTTTAGGCTTTTCAAAAAACCCATACAGTTTATTCTTAACACTAGAAATAGATATAGGTTTATTTACACTAGTGTTCTTAGAAGCATGAGGTTTTTCAAAGAAATTTTTGAAAACCAAGTCCAAATCTTTTATCAGTTTGTACTTGATTTTGGAGAACATCATTTAAATTCTCTTTTCCTTTATTAAATTTAGATACATTCTTGGATATCTCTTCATAATTATTTTTTAGAGACACAAGATCTATATCTAAACTAGAAAGACGAGAATTTAAAGATTTCACTTCTTTATCAAGGTCAAGATTCTCTTGGAAAAGTATTTGATTTACTTTCTCCAAGTTCTTAACTCTAATTTTTTTCTTTCTTAAGCTCTAGAAAATCCTCGTTGAAAGCATCAAGTGAATCATTAGAATCATAATCATCAAACATTAGCAACCTCGTTTGTCTCTTCATTTTCTTCTTCCGATGAAGAGTCGCTATCATCCCAAGTAACTTGGTATGCCTTTTTGTTCTTCGTGAACTTGTTCTTTGTGTACTTGTCCTTTTAGAAGTTGGAAGCCTTTCCTTTAGATTTAGCGTTCTCTACTGGGCAATCCTTCTTCATATGACCTGTTTTGTAACACCTGAAACAAGTTAGAAGTTCATTAGTATCCTTAGATTTTGAACTAAACTTACCTTTCCTTGGGAACTTTTTGAACTTTCTCGTGAACATGGATATCTGTTCCTCATCTTCTTCTTCATTCTCGGAGTCCGACATGGCTTTGAATGCTAATGTCTTCTTCTTTGATTGTTGAGGTTCTAGATCCTTCTTGCGTTCTTCAAGTTGTACCTTATACGCCATAAGATTTCCCACAAGATTCTCAAGAGAAAGTTGTGTTAAATCATTGGCCTCTTCTATGGCGATGGTCTTCTTCTCCCATTCGGGGGTTAGTACACGAAGAACCTTCCTCACCATTTCGGCTTGAGTGTACGTCTTTCAAAGTGCCACAAGTGAATTTGTAATGTCTGTGAACCTTATAATCATCTCAGACACATTCTCGTTCTCCTTCATGCGAAACATCTCGAACCTATGAACATGAATATATATTTTAGATTCTTTTACTTTATTTGTTCCTTCATGAGTTATCTCGAGTGTGTGCCAAATTTGATGTGCGGTTGTTGCATTGGACACACGGTTGAACTCCTCCTTTGTAAGGGTACAAAATAGCGCATTCATTGCCTTTGCATTGTTCATTGTTTGGCTCTTCATGTCATCATTCCATTGTGCATATGGAATAGTAGGAGCGGTGTACTCTGTCTCCATCATATTCCATATCTCATAGTTAATGGACTGAAGGTAGATCTTCATTCTACACTTCCAATAGTTGTAATTGGTTCCATCGAAGAGGGGTGGCCTTTGTGTGGATTGGCCTTCATGGTATTGATTTGCATTAGAAGTAGTTGTCATTGCACTCAACCAGGCTCTGACACCAAGTGTTGGATCCTGTAGGCAAGGCAAAAAACACTAGAGGGGGGTGAATAGTGTTGTATAAAGATTAAAAACGAAATTGAACTTTTTCTTCTGTCCAGTCGACTTGAAAAGAGAAATAAGTCGACTGAGCCGTCAGATTAGAAGAGTATGTTAGACAAGAGTATTTTAGACAAGTCTGATCAGTCAACTTATAGCAGAAAACAGTCGAGTTGCCAGACAAGTTTTCGAAGAGTATATTATACCAGTCTGACCAATCGACTTAAAGAGGAGACGCAGTCGACTGTCCAGGTATGTTTTTGAAGAGAATTAAATGCAAGTAAAAAAAATGCAAGTTCAGAGAAATACAACCACTGAGTACACACGATGTATCCTGGTTCGGTCCTCCCAACCTACATCCAGTCCCCAAGCAACCCACTTGAGATTTTTCACTATTCTTGAAAAGAAATACAAGAATACTCTACGGCGTTAGACAACAACCTTGTCCAACCCGTAGACCTCTCTCACCACTAGAGAGAGCAAACCCACTCTTCCACCAAGAGTGAAAAACTGACGTTACAACCTAGAGTCCTACTCTCCAACCGAGAGGACCACTCTCACAACCCGAGAGTGAAGAACAACAACAAAAGAGTTACAATCAACCTATAGCCTTGTTTTGTGATTGTAATTTTTGTAAGTGGCTATTCGGTCAACTTCTGAATTCAGTCCAAAACGAATTCAATGTTATATTGGACTGAAAATCAGAGAACCAAGACTTAGAAGATTAGAGTGCTAGTTTGAATACTTGTTCGTTTGAAAGCAATAAACTTAAACTTTTTATCAAATGCATGGACCTTTTCAATGGTGATTCCTAGGCTCTATTTATAGAGATGAATCCCTTGAACATTGTAAATCATTTTATAAAACTGATTTAAAATGGATATAATCTTTTGAAATTCGAAAAACAAGTTTTGAAATTAGAATACTGTCGAAACGACTTGAACAGTCGACTGGGTTGCCATGATGAGTTGACTGGTCAGAGTTTGAAAGAGTTCAGTCAGTTTCGTACTAGTACAGTCGACTGGTACTCAATAACTGATCTAATTCAAACTGTTTCGACCTTTAATCTTTTGAAAAAACACTCAATTATAAAGATGTGTGAGTGTGTGTGTGACAAGGCTGTACATCAATCTAAGACTCAAAAATGGAAAATTACAATTGTTTTACAAGACATGTAATATAACACATTAGAGCATAGGTCTTGTCTTGGGTCTTGAGTCTTGAGATGGAGCTTTAACTTTGTCTTTGTCTTTAAAGCTTTCTTGATCAATTTTGAGCTTTAGAACCTTGTAGCTTTCTTGATCAATTTGTTTTGACAGCTTCGTTTGAACACTTTGCCTGCAATATATAAGAGGTAGCACAACAATTTTGTGTTATGTTGTAATCATCAAAATCAAGAATCAACAATCTCTACTATTTTAATGGGAGAGTTTCATCAAATAACCTAATTTGTAATCAAACAAACACGTGCAATGCACATGCATAACTATTATAAAGGAGGTCTTAGGTTCGATGTCAGACAACGTCTAAATTTTTTTTTAAATATATATTTATAAAGACGTGCACCGCACGTGTAAATTACTAGTTCTCCTTTAATGGGAGAGATTGTCATCAAACAAACTTCATTTGTAACCAAACATACACGTGTATTTTTTTTTTGATGAATCGGATAGAGCCAAACGGCTCCAGCCATCAAAAAATATATATTAATCAATAAAATAGTTAATAAACAATACAAATAGTCAATGGTTTTACAAGATGTAAAACAGAAATAAGCGAGCAAGTAAGAAATACAATAAGCGAGCAACTAAGAAATACAATGACAGACTCAACATCAGCAAAGCAGAGGGTGGAACCACAGCAAGACGCACCACGCCGTTACCCGAGAGCGGAGCAAACGGCCCAGAAAAGCGAGCAATGAGAAGGATACAAGAGCCAGACCGTCGCACTCGAGTGAGGAAGGGAACCTAAGCGACCGATCCAAGACCATGGAGGATAAAAACTCCTCCCACGACGGCATACAACTCCACTGGTAGTCTAGAGGGACTCTAGCAGCGCAACGGAGGAAATGCACTGCCTACAACAGTGAAGCCGACGAGAAGGCAAGACTCACCAGTGCCCTAGCTGAAGAGCAGACACGGAAGCTGCTTTCTTCGCAAGAAGCCGAGCACTCACTCGGATCTTCGAATGGTCAAAAACTTTCTTGTTGTAGCCTCGCCTGACGTGGAGAGGTGCTACCCTCACAGAAGGGGACGAAAATGCCGCAAGATCCGAAGATGAAGCGCCTACTGAGATAAGGCACGAAGGGGAACCGAGACTGTTGGGAGCAATCGATGAGGCAGAATGAATGGTCTTGGAGTAGCCGGCCCAACGGGGAAAAGAAGGAGCATGAAGACTTAAAGGATGCTTAAGGGGAAGGGAGAGCACGAAAAGTTTAAATGCCCTCAGGATCTGATAGAGCCATGACTGGACCCCTAGCTGGTGATGCCAAGATAATAAGCATCCTGGAAAATGAAAAGATACTGCAGAAAGTGTGGGGACAGAGATCTTCAAAACACAAGGATAGTCATAAGATAAAGAAGGGGCCTTAAAATAAACTGCAGCTCTTTCAAGGAGCAATAGGGGATCCAAAATGCGGGAGTGCAAAGCTAGCTCCCTCGCACCACGGGAGAAATATGATTTAAAACAGTCTGGATTTTTACCCAAAATCCAATTCAAAGACGGAGCCGCTGAGAAAGGGCGGGAATGAGCCTTGTAATAGCCCCGGCGATGGAGGGAGACAAGGTTCGTAATAACCTTACGATCCTTAAAAAGGAAAGCAATGTTAGGCCGATGAAGCGCAACGATAGGTGCGCGAAGAGGAGAGAAAGATGTTGAGGAAAATGTCGCTGACAGAGGAACGACAACTGAGGAGTCGAAGTCCTTGCTCTTAGCCATACTGTGCTTACTAACCACGCTAAACTGAAGCTTGCGCTTTAAGAGAGGGTAATTAAGAAAGGTGAGGAGCTTGGCCAGTAAGGAATGTCCTCTGGGAAAGCCAAGAAGTTTTTGAAGGGAGAAGCATCGATTGCGAGAATGCCCGAGCTTATCGCAGAATAAGCACTTCATTTTATTCGTACATTCACGCTTAAGATGTCCCGGAAGGAGACACCTGAAACAGACCCGATGAGTATCGTGCCTATGATGCGAATGGGAATTAGAGAAGGTGGGAGAACCCTGCGAGGGGTAGATGAAATTTAGAGGAGAAGAGGATAAGTCACGCAGCAAATCCTGATCCGAAGCAGAACAGGAAGCGCTCGCTACAGCCTTGATGCGATTCATGAAAGAAGCCTTCCAAGAGTGGAGCAAAAACAAAGCTCCAACAAGGGAGAGATGATGGATAAAGAAAATTCTTACAGAATTGAAGCCAATGATAAAGCTCAAACAAGGCTCCAACTAAGATAATCAAAACCAATGATACAACCGAACCGTGCTTCTCAAAGATGAGAAACCGCACACTCCAATCGGGAGAAATAGGATGGAGAAATTAGAGAGAAAGAGAGGATAGAAAGTGCAACCGAGCTAGGAGAAGCTCTCGGTCAGTACACCAATAGGAGCTGCAATAGCTGCTAGCGAAAATGATCCCCAGGGAAAGGGGAGCACAATGCCAGAACGACTAATCAGACAAAACGAGAGAGATCACAGCTAATGGGGACCTACTCAGCACACAGATGTAGTAGCAAGGAGAAAGTAAAGCACCAAGGAACAACCCACCAAAACCAATCTATCCGATAGTACCCCACACGACGAAATATGCGTATCTACTGCTAAAGGATTAAACAAAATAAAACTCACAGTGAGTGGTTGAGAGAGGAGGCTGGAACGCTGCTGGGGGGGGGACACTGGCGAGATGATGGAAGGAAATCACCGGAGGGAAGCCGCAGAGGAAGCGCTGCCAAGGGAGGAGCAACTCGATGAGCTGAAGAAAGGAAAAGAGCACGGAAACAGCCACGCTGCGCTGGGCTGAGGCTGGACGCGGGGCCGTCCTGGAGGCGGTGGGAAGCTCAGAAAAAAACTACCGAAGGGGAGAAGACGGATTGCCAAGGAGAGGGAATAGAGGGGAAAGGGGGATATGGGTTTGGGGATAAAGGAGAGCTGAACACAATTAACGAAGGGAGAAAGGTGGATGGAGGTGAGGAAGGGCCGGATCTGACGATGGAAGGTCGGAGAGGGCAGCCAGTAAAATCGCTTTCAAAATCCTATATTACTTGCCACATAGTAAAGTTGTATTATAACCCAACAAATACATGCAATGCACATGCATAACTAATATAAAGGAGGTCTTAAGTGTTATGCCAGATAATGTCAATTTTTTTAAAAGGGTGAATGACCAATTGGCACTCAAAGTTAGTAATAATACCCTATACACACCTGAAGTTACAGTAATACCCTAATGACACCCAAAGTTTTGAAAAATTTGACCTATAGGCACCCGTCGTTCAATTATCAGTTAAGTTAGTGAAATATTCGTGGTATATACCTCTTAATGGGTTCATACCCGTTAAGAAGAATGTGAAAAGACAAAAATGCCCCCTTTCTCTTCATCTCTTCTTCTTCCAGGTTATTTCTTTCTCCCTTTTGTAAACCCTAATCACCCAATCTTAAAATTTTGAAATCCCAATTCGAAATCCTAAGTACTGTATATCTGTCATCTCTAATCTTCGACGCCCCGTACATCCTCAATCTCCGCCTCATTTTTGTGAGCACCGATGTCGATTACCCACATACATCCAATGTCGAATTTCCATCTGAATTTTAGGGTTGGAGTTAGGTTTTTGAAATAGCATATGCCATTTCATATTATGATATCAAAGAAAAGTGTTTGATTCTCAGTTGCAATTTTATCATACAATATTGTTTAATTACTTGCAAAAAAAATTTGGATTCTCAGTAGGCAATGATGAATCACACAAAATAGTATTGTTTGTTTTTTGATATGATACTTAGTTGCTTGTTCTTGATTGTGGATGGAAATCATACAGTATTCATAGAAAATAATATGGGTTGGGAATTATCTTGGATTCTTTGTATGCATGGGTGAACTGATGTTTTTGATTTTTTCTTAGGCTTTTGCTGCTGCTGCTTATGCATAGGCTGCTGCTCATTCTTTTGGTGCTGCTTTTTATGGTTGGTTGCTTCTGATTTTGCTATTGTTGCTTCTGATTTTTGCTGTTGTTGCTGAACTAGTTGGCATGGCATTAGAATGTAGCCCTAGTAAAACCATTTTTGATATGATACTTAGTTGCTTGTTCTTGATTGTGGATAGAAATCATACAATATTCATAGAAAATAATATTGGTTGGGAAAATCATACAATATTCATAGAAAATAATATGGGTTGTGAATTATCTTGGATTCTTTATAGGAATGGGTGAACTGATGCTTTTGATTTTTCTTAGGCTTTTGCTGTTGCTGCTTATGCATAGGCAGCTGCTCATTCTTTTGGTGCAGCTTTTTATGGTTGGTTCTTCTGATTTTGCTATTGTTGCTTCTGATTTTTTATGTTGCTGCTGATCTAGTTGGCATGGCATTAGAATGCAGCCCTAGTGAAACCAATTTTTATATGATACTTAGTTGCTTGTTCTTGATTGTTGATGGTAATCATACAATATTCATAGATTTTAATCCGAGTTTGAAAATTATCTTGGATTATTTGTAGGCATGGATGAACTGATGCTTTTGATTCATCTTAGGCTTTTGTTGCTGCTGCTTATGCATAAGCTGCTGCTCATGCTTTTGGTGCAGCTTTTTATGCTTGGTTGCTTCTGATTTTGCTGTTGTTGCTTTTGATTTTTGATGTTGTTGCTGAACTAGTTGGCATAGCATAAGAATGCAGCCCTAGGAAAACCATTTTTTTAATACTACTTTAGCTGGCAAATTTGATTTGTCCGTGCTGACAATTGTGTTCTGAGCCTACTAGTAATTGTTTAATTTACTGTTCAGTATCATGTACGTACAGATACATGAAAATTGTTGCTAAACTCCTCTTTTTTGGTGTGGTTGGCAGAAGAAGAAGAAAACATGGTTTTTTTGTGGTTGATAGAAGAAGAAAAAGAAGCAGCAGAAGCTAGTATATTAAAGTAGCTGAATCTGAAGAAGTAGCAGCTTGGCTCTACTGAAGAATTAGCAGTTTGGCTGTATTAAAGAAGTAGAATACGAAAAAAATATTTGGAATGTAATTTGATATTTATTCATTTAATTTTGGTTTATTAACAGAGTTATTGCAGTTCTTCAGGTTGTAATAGTTCTTTGCACAGCAATAAATGAACATGATTTAGAATTGTATCAAGTTTTGTCAGTTATTTGTTCAATCGTATTATATTGTTGCTAATGAGTTATACAAGATTTAAAATGAACAAAATGCTTCTTAGTTTCACATCTGAGTTTGGAATGCTTATGAGTTATACATATATGACTGTTGCTACTTTTGATGAACAAAAATTTCACGGTACATCAGTTATACATATCTGATCATACATACACCATCATTTCACATTTTTGTATATACATATGTGAGTTTATATAGACACAAGTAAAATATACACATTTGCTCATACATATAAGTTATACACAAGGACAATATTTTGGAATGCGTGTGAGTTATACATATTTCAACATAAATACACTAGTAAAATATAGAAGTTTGAAGTTTATATACATATTTTGGAATGCTTATGAGTAATACGTATCTGAGCTTATGACAGTAGTAAAATATGCACATTTCAACTGATCATACATAGACATTTGAAGTGATGCTTCTATTTTTTGTTGCTGATGCTCTGACTTTACTGCTGCCTCTGATTTTTGCTGTTGCTGCTGATATTTTGCTGTTGTTGCTACTTCTGATAATTGTTGCTGATGCTGCTTGTGTTTATTGCTGCTTCTTCTTCTTCTAATTTAGCTCGTGCTGCTGCACAGTTTCTTAATTGCTGCTGCCGCTGCTTGTGTTTATTGCTGCTGCTTCATCTGATTTAGTTGTTGCTACTGCTGCTTCTGACAATTGCTGCTGCCGCTTCTTGTATTTATTGCTGATGCTTCATCTTATTTAGCTGTTGCTGCTGCTGCTTCTAATATTTGATATTGCTGCTTTTGCTATTTTTGATTATTGTTGATGTTGTTGTTTTTTTTTTGCTGATGTTGTATCTGAATTTTGAGAAGTGTATCTTTGCTTTTGAGTTTTAGATTTGTGTGTCAATGATAAGTGATGTTGTTGATGGGAAAAATGCATTATACATCAAGGAGTGTCTTCTTCATTGTCTAGTCTCCTTGCTGCTATAAATACTCAATTCAATGAGTGTCTTCTTCATCATGTTTCTATTGAACATGATGGTAAAAAAGAAAAGAAAAAAGATGAAGAAAGGAAAGAAAAAGAAGCTGAAATTCGGGTTTTTGGGAGAATATACCCAATTGAATTCAATGAGTGTCTCATTACTGCTATAAATACCAAATTCAAAGAGTGTCTTCTTCATCATTCTTCATCATGTTTTGGGAAGAATATGAAGAGAAAAAAAAAAGAAATTAGAAAGAAGATGAAGATGAAGAAAAAAGAAGAAAGAAGATGAGAGAGGCAGATGCAGGTCTATGTTAACATACAAGTACATGCTGGGTTTTCCTCAATGGGTAGGGAAGAGTACTAACTCTGCCTCTTTCCTTTTTTAAGTTCTTTTTTGGGGAATTATTTTTAGAATGCAAAAGTAGCTATTCTCCTCCCTTCATACACATTCATTCACCACCATTATACAAAGTATAGTAATTCTCTGGTTTCGGATGACGGAGTAGTAGTGGGTGTCACAATGTATTCATGCTACTTTTCAACTTCTTGGCATGCACACCTCACAATCATGCAACAAATAGCATGAATATGAAGAGTGTGTGTCAAGAAGTTATTAAGTACTTTGAATATACTGTTACACCCGCTACTTCTCCATATCCTGAACCAGAGAATTGCTGCCTCTGTGTAATGGTGGTGAACGAAAGTGTGTGCAGGGGGGAAATGCTACTTAAGCATTCAAAAATAGGCAGAGTCAATAGTCTTTCCTACCCATTGAGAAGAAACCCAGCATATACTTGTATACTAAATTAATTGCAAAACTTACGCAAGTTTACTAGAAGTGTCAAAAATGTGTTTGTAATAGCAATTAACTTTAGTTATGTATGCATTGTATATATGTTCAATTTACATGTATTTGCCAGTTTCTAATGGATCAAGTACAAAGCTAGTATAATGTGTTCAATCTATATTTCAATTTCAATCCCAAATTCCAATACCAAAGTTAATTGCCCAAATTCCAAATTCCTAACTCGGAACCCCTCTAAAAAATCACAAATTCCTAATTCGGAATCGGAAATACAATCCCAAATTTCTATTTGCAACAAATCGGAATCCTAACTCAACCCTAATAACAATCCCATATTCAATCCTAAATTGAAGAGAAATACTACAACCATCCAGAAAAATCAACAATTAAGAGTAGTTCTACAACTAAAACTCAAATTAATCTACAAATAATTCATAAAGACTAAGAGACAAGTTCATCAAATGCAAAGATGAGAGATTCCCCACCTTTTGATGCATCTGATGCTTATGCACCACTACCAAACACCTGAGGCGCCGCCTACCACCTGCCGCACCGCCACTGCCTACCTCTTCATGTGCCGCTGGCCCCGTCCAACGCCGTGTGCCCCTGCCCCATGCTTCATCTGATTTCGAAAGAGAGGAGAAGAAGACAGCAGAGATAACATAGACAAATAAGAAGGTAAGGGTAAAAACGTAAATTCATGCTATATCTGTTAATAACTTAACGAAATTGAATGGCGGGTGCATATAGGTCCAATTTTCAAAACTTTGGGTGTTATTGGGGTATTACTGTAACTTCAGGTGTGTATAGGATATTATTGTTAACTTTGGGTGCCAATTGGTCATTCACCCTTTTTAAAAATAAATATATATACTAGGTTTGCCCATTGACACGTGCCTACGGCACGTCTTCAGAACGGGACACCTGGTTTGATTATATAAAATAGTTTTAGAGGTCCAGCAAATTAGTTGAAGTATGAAACATATTATATAAGGAAGCAACATATCTACCTTTAAGCTCAATCATCACCTTCTTGATCATTAGCATGAACTTACATGGAATGCATATAGTTTGTTAGAAACACTACATAGAGTTTTTTTTAACTTCAGCATCACTTTTAGATGTTTGTAATAGTTATGCAAGGACACGATCATATAGGTTTTATGGAGCTTACTCTAATTTCATAATCACTATGAGCATGTCTAAATACAATGGTAACCCAAGTGCAGGTGTGAAGGTATCTACAATACCAATATTCTAAATATTTGTTTGTCTGAGGGGACCGAGACTCAGTTTGCAATTGAAATTCATCTTATTATTATTTCAACCAAAATGTAATACATGAAGTTCTCAAAACTCTAATCCAAGCTAGTCATTTCTTTTATCTCCACTTTGTCTCCCCATTGCACATTTTTTTTATAAAAAAAATCAAAATTGATCAATAACAAATTTACTTTAGATGTCTTTCTTGAGTGGAGAGTTTGCACCCTTCACTGGTAAACTCTTGTCATCCAAATCCTATATATCTAAACATACACTAAAATAATGTTGCATAATAGCTAAGTTATTTTAGGTTGCTGATCAGCTTACCTGTTCTGCTATGGTTTGGAAGCCCAAATTGAGGTCACCAAATAATTTATCTCTCACTTGCGTACACCTTAAAACAAAACCAATAAAAAAACTCATCAAATAAATCACCAAATTAAAAAAAAATTAAACCCAAAAATAAAACAAACATACTTCTCTGAATTTAGATCTCATGCACACACAAAATTCGAGTCAGCAAAAAACTGAGTAATCCCTTGCACACACAAAAATAAAAATTAAAATGAGAATTCGGTTAATGATATGAAATTAGTCGCCGCATCGCATGTAGAGACTCTCAATTCAGCGGAGGGAAGTCGCCGATACGGAGTCGCTTGATTTGGTGGAGGGGAGGCACCGATACGAAATCATCAGCGAATCAGATATCGGCGATGACCTCTTGATTGGGGTTTGACACTTAATTTGGATTTGAATTTGAATTTGCTTTGAGATTCATGCTTAAGAGGACGATGGAGGCTTCGCCAATGAAATAGAAGCGAAGGTTTAAGAAAATGGTTTTAGGAATTTGGAGTTAGCAGCTTAAAAACCCTAGGGGAGAGAGAGAGAGAGAGAGAAAATTGGAGTTCTCTGGTTTGGATAATAGAGGGAGCAAACTGATCTGAAAAGGAGAGAGAGAGAGAGAGAGAACTAATTAAATATATAAAAAAGTTGTTTTGGGAAGAGATGGAATTGAATGAGTTTTTGAGGAAAAATTTTATGGAAAAAAAATGTCTTTTGAAAACTTAGATCTGAACCATTGATTTCCTTACTATTGAAAGGGAGCCACATAATAGTTTTTCTTTGCATTTTATTATATTGATTTATAAAAACGTGCATCACATTTGTAAATTACTACTATGTTTAGATTGGTAATCTTCGCACTTTTGGTTGTGTGAGAGGACTGAGAGGTGCATGCAACCTAAGATCAAGTCACCTAAAAGAGACGGAACAGTGCAGTCAAATTTAAATGTTGTTTTACATTTCTGACTTCATATATTTAATTTTTTTTACATACAAACATGAAAACAATGTAGGCCTTTTAAAAGAAATTTGCATACTTGCAAGCAAATATAAGATACTTTAATGCCTTGCATATTCCATTTTCCTAATTTTCAATGCAGAGGATCTGAGGGCAGTGAGCAAACCCTTCAACATTAAGTAGTAGCACAAAAGAATTTTTTTTCAGCAAAAAAATTCTCCAACATAATTGTTCAATTCAGAATTTTTTTGCCGTCGGTAGGCCGTTTTTTAACCGTTTTTTAAAAATATTCACGTTTTTGAACCAGTTACCCAACTATTAACACTTTTGGGCTACTTCGTGCCACGTTATAGCGGATTTCGAGGTTGCTAATAAAAATAGCGACCTATGTTTTAATATTTTTTGAATTTTTTGTTTGCCATCGCTATTTCCACTGGCGATCTTAGTATAATACGGTTCGTGAACTCAAATGAATGTATTGAAAAACTTAGCGATTCCTAAAGAGTTTTCCCAAAAAATTAAAAACTAAAGTAGCTATTAGAAATAGCGACCTTAGTAAATAGCGACCTTAGTATACTGAGATCGCTATTCTCAATAGCGACCTCATTAGGAAACACAATCTCCTCAACAACCTCATTATACTAAGATCGCTAGTAGAAATAACGACGGCAAACAAAAAAATTCAAAAAAAAAAAATATCAAACATAAATCGCCATTCCCATTAGCGACCTCGAAATGAAGATGTCGCTATCGGGAATAGCGGCCGCTGCTGACGTGGCACAAAGTAACCCAAAAACGCTAATAGTAGGGCAACTGGCCCAAAAACGCAAATATTTTCAGAATGCGGCCTATGTAGGCAAAAAACTCGTTCAATTCATGGGTGATTTGAGAGAACAAGGATGCCATAAGAAAGAAGCGGAGACAGACAAGTTTCTAACCTGAACTCCACAAGCCAGTTATTTCTGGAAAGACGAACTTAAACATTAAATACTTTCCACAAACCAATTACTTAACCAATGAATTAACTTCCTAAACCCTCAAATACTTTCACATTCACACATTGAAAAATAATCACATGCGCAATTGGGCATAAAATCCTACAGCAAAAGGCAAGAGCCATCAGATTTGCCTCCTAAATAGTGCACCCTACATGATTTGCGTGCCCCAATCTGATCCCAAAAAATTTTATGTAAGGGCACCATTTTCGAGAGTATTCATAGGCAAAATTTGTCTTTCTGGGCGCATGATTTCTATATGCCCAATTGCGCATATTATTCTTTCCCCCAATACAGCAGCACAACAGAAAACAAAACAAAATAATGTCTCTCTCCACATTTATAATTTAACTGATAATTATCATAATTTGCCAGCAAGCTTCTACAGTTGATGGATGCTGGTGTTAGAGAAGCCAACTACAACATGACTGGTAACAATCTTTTATGATATATTTTAATTTTGCATCCTGTTATTTTCTTCTAAATATCAAATATTTAATACACCGAAACCAAATGATTACAGTGCAGATATATACAGAAACCAGCAAGCAAAGCACTTGAAAGAAAGTTCACCCCATCATACAGCCGGCACAAAAGATTCGTCATCCCATACCTCGTCTAGTCCAGTCATAAAATCCCCCTCACCCATCTCCTCTATGTCAATCATAACCCCTTCCTGCTCCAAATTTAGACACACATTAACTCAAATTATAGACAGAAAACCAACGGAAATACTAATTGACAAACTGAAATTATATTTCGGAGATGGAATGAATTGCAGAAAATAGAAACCAGAAATATGTACGGACATCTACAAATTGGTAATACAAGAAAGCCACACCAGAAATATGTACGGACATCTACAAATTGGTCATACAAAAAAGCCACTTACAGTGTCCAATAATCTGAACCATCTCTCCCTTTCTCAATACTCCAATATAAAGCTAATGTTAGCTCAGCT
Organism: Hemerocallis citrina; assembly: GCA_017893485.1. Taxonomy (NCBI): domain Eukaryota; kingdom Viridiplantae; phylum Streptophyta; class Magnoliopsida; order Asparagales; family Asphodelaceae; genus Hemerocallis; species Hemerocallis citrina. The sequence goes on along the minus strand of CM030366.1, from coordinate 73,744,508 downwards.
ATTAACCAAAAATACCCGTTACAACAAACTTCTAGATACATTTTTACAGGAGCTGATATATTTAATCAATAGTGTTACCTCCTAATACATAAAGATAATATCCATAACTAAGACAAAGTTGAACAAAAATTCCCCAATTCCTCTGGTATCCGAGTGATAATGCATATTGCTTGCCAACTATTTCTAAACCTGGATATACTCATATCCATGTTAGGATCTGATAAAGGCACAGAGACAAACCTAGAACTCAATTTACTAGGCTAGCTCATTCTAATTGTCCAATTGCCAGTTCGCAGATTGGTAAAATCACGCCGTACTCAAATAACCAGCAACCTTAATTGATTCAAAAATAGCATGATTGTTTACCACTGTTCAATACTAAATTGGACTACTCATATCTATTCATATCGAACAATCGATTAATTAAGGTGGGGGCAATACTGTTGCTCATTTATCACTTGAAGTTAGTAATTTTGGGACACAATTACGGGAGATATCATAAATGAAAAGGTAGGATTCCATTCAGACCATGCTTACATAATTAGCTATCAACATAATGATAAAGATTTTCCTTAAATCTCCAAGCTCGGGACTGGCACAAAATGCATCTGTGAGCTAAAAAATTAACCAATTTGCTAAGAGCACAAGCAGCGGGTTGTTTAGTTTCAATTAATATTCAAACCCAGTACTCTAACCCAAGATCTTATACGGAGAATTAAAATAAATAATGATAATAGGAACTACCTTCGGCTCCCGCAATTCTGTGAAAACATTTAGAAGCCTTGTGTACTGATCTCTTGCTTCAGGATATTGTACCATGGATTTCACCCTTGCAAGTGCTTTCTCAAGCCTGACCTCAGTCTGTTTTCTCCCTTCCTTTAAGATATCATAGTCATCCTCTTTGTCTTTCAAAGGTTGGTCCTGCACGCTAGGACCCTCGATCAGACCTTCTGACCTGAAACCACGCAATCCACTTCCTTTCCTCCTCCACCGCAGTATAGCTTTCTCAACGATTCCTACTGTCCAAAAAAAATTTCTATGCTTCCGCACTTGGTGACCTCGTACATGTGCCTAAGTTAACAATCTTAGAGAATTAACATAATGGAGAGAAAAATAATAAAAAGGGTAAACAGATCCCATATTATAAATCAGGATACCAACTGTATAATTTGTTTGAGAAAAAACAAAATCCGTCAGTAACCACGTCAAGAAGGAAGTGCTCTGATTATAAGGGGATACCCTAAGTTACTCTTCAGTTTATTTAGCCATTAGTGTGAAAGGATTGAAGCATTATAAAGACTTCTGTAACAAGTGTACAATTTGCACTTGCCAAAATTCTATTAGAAAGGAACACTCAGCCTTTTGTACCTTATTATCTAACTAAAATAAGTAGGGAAGGGTTGTATGAAATCTCACACCCATTGTATGTGGAGCCAAATTGCATGTAATACTCACGTGTTCTTTCTCCTTCTCAAGTAAATCCAGGTAATTGTCAGCATCATCAAATGTGTATTACATAGATAGTGGTGGCAAATGTTCTATATTGATTGAAATAATATAAATCTTTAGATTCTTTACACAAACAGAAGCTAATGTCCTCACTTAAAACATGTTATCATGCTAAACAAGATTAAACTGAATGATATATCATAACTTATTTTAGTCGAAATTGAGCCAAAGCCCATGTACTTGCCTTATTACACAAGTCATCCAAATATTTCTATTTTACTTTTCACTAAACCCCCTTTCAACCTGATATCATGTGCTATACATATGAACTTATAATGACTAAGAGAACACAGTAGTACCATTTAAAACACTTATTAATCACCCCTTCCCCGGTTTGGGTCCTTTCCTTCTTTTGAACTATAAAATATTATTGAACTTCTTGATAACCAGAGATACTAAATAGGTTACAAAATTTGGGCATAAAGAAGTCCTCTATCATCTCACATATTGAAAATATCAACCCACATATAAAATTTTATCTAACCACAATGAAATATTAACTATATCTAAAATATCTTCACATATTTCAATACCTTCTTCAACCATGAATCACATTGGCCTTGAATGACACTGGCCAATCCCAACTCTCCCACAGGTCTCATTACCTTTTTTTCCTTGTTTTTGCTTTGATGTAGGTATTTGATGACCTCATACTTACTGATTTGATCAACATCCATTGAGAAGTATATAATAAAACATCCATATGTAAGTATATATAATTTAAAAACTAACACAAAAAACCTCAACCACTACCTGTAATGAACATGAGATCGGTTGAGAGTGTTTTATGGTTATGACAGCAAATGGATAAGGATTAATCGTTGATGGGTAAGATTGAGGAATCTAAAGAGAAGGATAGATCTATTTAGAATCTGAATTAACTTTGTTTAAAAGGTTAGTTGTTAAAATGAAAGTACAGAGGCAACTCGTGTAACAAGTCAGGTACCAAGCATTCCTTGCATTTTCTTTAAAGTACAGGGGGTTTAGACCAGTTTCACCTTCATTTTATTATTCAAGCATTCTTGTTTACCCTTGAAAATTAAATTAATAATAAAGTTATATGAAAACAAATTTTAAATATTGTGTCCAATGAATGAGTAAATTAATCTACTTTCTAAACAACAGAAACAAACTTGAAGTGGGAAGCCAACTGGAAACCAACAGTAACAAATCTTCTGCTAGTAGTAATTATTTATACCTGTCCTGTTGTACCATGATGATGTGACTGTTAAGTTGGGCAATATGTGAATTTCATGTCTAACGTTAAGACACAGTAACTGAGGGTAACAATTACTAAACTCATAGAGCACCAAAACCACAGCATTGAAAGCTTTAATAATCAATCTTGTAGCAGAATCATATCAATGTAATTCAATAACAAACAAACCTGAATTTTAACTATTCTTTGCCGGATAACTAAGAACTCCTTTCTCCCTTTCCATCCCCGGAATTTATTCTGTATTCGAACTGCTGCAGCATTCATGGGCAAATCATGATGTTGTCCAGATTTAGCTGTCTTGATAGATACAAGTGAAAGGGCCCGCTCATCTGATAATCTGCCACACTTATCATCATCACTGTACTCAATAAGTTTCTTTCTCTGGAAAGACTCCACTCTAAAAACTTGATGTATGCAAGCTGCAGCTTGAGAAGCATTTCGAACAGCACTCAGTGAGTCCTTCAGTGGAACTCCACCCTGCAGAATATCTCCAGTCCGAGATGGAATGTCTTCAATGCCAGTCACACCCGGAACTGCACCCAGACCACCACCACTGCCACCATGTTTAGAGTCCTTCAAAGTTAGCACAAGCAGATGACTAGTCAAAGACGACTCAGCTAGAAAACCAGCAATGCCTTTGTGGCCACTGCTTGAAGCAAAATCAGCTGGAGTTCTCCCAGATGGGAATTTCGGAGTCGGATCAGTTAATGCTCCAGGAGCTGCATCCAACCCAATGAGGATAGCAACTGTCCGCTCCCTTAAACAACAAGGAAAGTTAGATAAAAGTTAAGTACAAAATTAGCAGGGAATAGGAAATGAAAACATTCTATTACAGATGAAAATTACCTGCCAAAGAATGCAGCCCAATGAAGGGCAGTCCATCCCCTCAAGTCTCGGAAGTTAACACTAACACCTGCACTTACTGTGGGTTTAATAGCCCAATCATATCCAAGGGCAGCTGCTAGATGAATAACACCCTGTCCATCCTCATCTAATACATTGGGACCCTTAGCATCATCAACTACTCTATCAAGAAGCCATGCATGCAATTTATCTTTTAACAGCTTTTCATGCAATTCTTCTTCACGCATGGGTTTTAACTGATTGAACCACTCATCATCAACTTCCATCATTACAAGATTGATTTCACTGATCAAATTCTGTTTGTCACTCGAGATTCTAGAGGCTGGGTTTGGATGGCCAACATAGCCCAAAGATAATAACTTATCAAGACGAAGAAGAAGATCAATTTCATTCACTCTCCTACTGTAGGAATCTGTAGTCTTCATGTATTGGGTGTTGTAATCTCGGAATTCAAATTCCCGCACTTCACTGCAAGCCAACCTATTAGAGCATGTAATATAAAAAGGCACCCTCCCAGACTTGTGCTGTGGTGTGTGACAGCATAGCGTTCCATCTGCTAAAATATCCGCTGGGACTTCAAATTCGCCAAACATACAGGACCATTTACATTTTTTTGCGTCCTCTCTACTCTTCAAGAACGTTCCGGTAATTAGAACCTAATAGAAACAAAGAAATTATAATTAAAAAGTAAATTTAGTACAAACACATCCACATTCTATTACATCATCACAATATTATTCATTAGGGAATTCCATTCATATTATACCATATAACTTTTCAGACATAATAATTAAAATTTGAGTTTGATATCAAAGAAAACGCGTATACCTTGGTCTCCAGGCCCATGTATGCCCAGTTAGGAGAGAAATCAACTATACTGAAAAGCTGTTCATGAGAAATTGAGGGGCTGACTAAATATGAGTCCAATTGCTCTTGATTAGACATGCCCGACTCATCACCAACACTTTCACCTTCAATACTGCTCCAATTTAATCCAGAAGTTGATTTTAGATGCAAATCATCACCTTCACCGAATTCATTTGTCATCCATCGCGAGAAGCTATCATATTTTTTCAATTCTCCTCCTCCTTTACTAGAGGGATCTAATGATAGCTGTTTTAGTAGAGAAGCGAAGGCACGGTTCCCCTCTGTAGATAATTCACCTTCCTCATCTAGGTTTGATGCAAAAGGAGATGTAATGTCATCATTACCAAGCTGCAAAGAGAGACCACTCACATCAGATAACCAGCCTCTATGTTGAAGTATATGAAAGAAAAGGTTGAAGTTCATCAAATAAAATGAAGTGATAACTCAAAACTTCCTTAAAATATGCTTCCTAATTAAGTAATCACAAAAGTGATTCAATCCTTGGCAAAAAATTATCCACAAAGTTATATCCGGCGAGAGTAGGGCAAATGTGAAGCTTATTTTCAGATGCAGAAGCTAAAGCCAATCCCCATGGTTCTTGTCCATAGTTAAATCCGCAGATAATAAATTAACTGAACCAGCTGAATTACCTAAACACTTACATCCTACACATGCTTTCAGGACCTCATAAAAGGTACGTCAAATTGGTATTTGTATCTGAGCTGATGAAACAAGGATTGTCCTATGTTATCTGACACACTGGTAAAACACCAGTTTAGGTTAAACAATGTGTCAGAGTTGGAGAACAGAAACAAATATCCTTCTCACAAAAGAAGAGGAGGAGGGGGGGGGGGGGGGGGGGGGGGGGGGGGGGGGGGGGAGGAGGGGGGGATAAGATGTTCGTATGACCCGTATCAGCCACTATAAAGATGACGTTCACACCAATAAAACTTAAGTATTTCTCCACTAGATCAGTGAAATATCAAAAAGATGTAGAACAGACCTCTTAATATCAACAACCAAGATATGAAAGATAAAGATCCCTAGTATTATGAGAGATGAGTCAGAGTTGGAGAACAGAAACAAATATCCTTCTCACAAAAGAAGAGGAGGAGGAGGGGGGGGAGGGGGGGGGAGAAAAAGGAAAGAATAATATATTAGTGAATTAAAAACATGGTAAAATATATGTAATAGAAGCACCCTCATCCCGCTCTTAATATACCAAATAAGGGAGTAAAATAAGATTAAAAAAGAAAATAACACAGTATAGTCTTTGGTGTGGATTTGTGAATGATGATTTGCTGAAATGAGCCAGTTCACAGGATAGCCACAAATAAATACTTGTTTTCATTCCGTAATATGGTATCAGAGCGGGAACAAGAAACCCAAAAAATTGTCACTTCAAATTTTCTTCAAGTCTGCCTCCATCTCGCCATCTCTCTCCTTCTCACCATCACTCAATCAAAAACAACATAGAAAAATATACAATATACTTATTACAGAGATGGATTTTGAGGAGGGAAAGGGAGCGTCTGGAGAGAAACTCAAGAGGCAGTAACTTGGATGGAGAGCAGTGCCTTACATATAAATGTTAAAAAGATATAATTATAGCTTTTCCAATTATTTATTCAATTGTATAAATTTCTCTGAGAAAAAACCCATGCGCATACTCGAAAAATACTAATGGTTATCATTTATTTATTTTCAATATATATAATAATACTCAACAAATTACTAATGGAGTAATAAATTTGGATACATATAATTGAATTTAGATTTAAGTACATATCAACTTCAAATTTTGTTACATAAAAGAAAGAGTAAAACATGTATATCTTTTATTAATAAGTAAAAAAATTATTATACATAAGTAAAAAAGTATAACTTCATTTGTCTATGCAACAAAAATTTAAAACCACAGTTTCAAATCTTGGTGGATCTTGAACTCTTGACACCTACGATTTGCCTGATATTTACCAATAAATAAATGACAAGCTGATAACTGATCCTTATACTGAGTACTGAAATATGAGAAAACTTCAATTTATACAACTAAGAAAACGTATTAATTCAATAGAAACAAGTAAAAAGAGAATAAACTTAAGCTTCTGATGTAGGAACCCAATATTATTATACTGTTCTGTCAGGACATCGGTATAGCAATATTGATACAGAAAAAATGAGCAGGATGATATGATACTAATACCGCATCCTTGAACCATGCTACAAGACCCGGCCAATTAAGTGGGAAAAGTTCTTTTAAATGTTTACTTCAAAATAATTAGCATTTGCTTTTAAACCAAATTTGAAAGTATTAAGAGTATATTAAAGGTAGTTTGGTACTACTGTATCATGTTGTAAACCTACTTGGGGAGCACTCTATTTAGATCTTATACAGACATCTGATCATATCTCATTGCAGTGGACATTATCAGGATAACATATGAAATAAAATTCTCTTTGTTCTCCAGAACTCTAACAGACAAAAATGGTATCAGAGCAGGAACTAAAACTCTAGAGCCATTCTCTCTTTTTGTCTCGTCAATTCCTTTTGTCTTTTAGTTTTCTATGAAAAAGAAATTGCTCAAAAACAAAAACTCGAAGTATATGCTTAAAACCAGAACAGTTTAACGGAAATCAGACAAACACCATTAAATGAAAGAAATCAATGTATGATAAACACTTGAAAGCGTACTTTGTAAATCTTCACATTAATTTTGAAAAGAAATCCTACCTTTCCTAGTTCGCTTAAATATATCTTACATTTAGTTCGCTTAAATATATCTAACTACATTTACTCCTCAATTATGAACTAAAATAGTTAGCTGAAGCATAAAAAATCTCAGTTGAAATTATTTGATTTTACCTGCCAAACTGATTTTCCTTGAGCATTTGCACTATTGTCTTGGCTGAAACTGAAACCGTTCATGGAATATTCTCCGTTTGGCAACGAGCCTTGTTCAAAATTGTTGAAAACAGCATTTTGTGTTGAAGCCACAGCAGCATCAAATTCTGTACTCTGGAGCTCTGTTGGACAATGTTCTAGGACCTGTTCCCATGAAGTCAAACCAAACTGTTTTTCGGAGCCAGTAAGTGTTGACCCAAGGACAGTTTCATCAGAAGCTCCGGTTACATCCTCTTGAGGATATGAATAAAAATCAGATGCAGGTCTGGCTAATTGTAGCCTTTGAAAATCATCTGGATGACCAATGAAGTATCACATTAGTCAGTAAAGAAACAGAAATTTGGATGAATCCGCAGGGAAATGAAACATGATACTCACATTGCTTATTTGGAGGGGAAATGGGAGCATAAGAATTCAAGAGGCCAATATCAGTCACAGGTCCATCTCCATGCTGTTGCATCTCAAGGAGAGAGTTGTATCTGGAGCTTGTTTGATAATTATCTGCTGCATCGAATTTCGCTTTAGATACACTGGAAGGGTGCATAATTAAAATATGAATCAGTGAAACTATTGCATCTGTATCACACATGCATTACAGAATAGGATGAAGTGTACCTACCAGATTCAATATCATCATATTCCGATGTTTGTGCGCTGATTGGGCTACCGGTATCAGTAGTTTGTGCAGGAAGTTGGCTGTGATTTGTGTATGAACTAGCAGCACCAGGACTATCTGCATAGGTGGCCTGAGCATTTTCTTCTGCCCCTCTGGATCGAATGTGGCTTATTTTACTACTCTGGAACAATATTTTATATTAGAGGACTCTTGGTTTGTGTCAAGCATATGGAATAATAAAGATATGTTGCAACAGAAGAGGGAGGGGGGGGGAGGGGTGAATTAAAACTCATAGCTGTAGTCACTGTTATCAACAAACATAATTATAGCCTTTAATAGTCCCCATTGTAACAGCAATCAGTCAGCAATAAGTTGATGAAGATTTTGAATGAAATGATTATACTGTCACAAAGCTTTTTAATCTGTGGTGACATTTGGCATTGTGCAGCCAAAATAATTGGACATGGAAGAGTCAATTACATAATGGAAGCTGAATACACCACTATAAGATTCAGCTAAGAGAATTGAAAGGAAACATTCCTTAATTTTGTTAATGAGTGAAAGAAAGGAGGTTATAAAGAAAAAATAAGTTGCATCAGTTATCAACTACATCTATTTGGGACTACCACCAACTTATCCTCTACAACAAAAACTGACAGAAAAAGGAAAGGGATAAAGAAAAAACAAACAAATAAACAAATTAAAGCAAAATTCCTACGATGCACGATGGCACAATATTTTAAATTAGAGGACTCTTTGTTTGTGTCAAGCATATGGAATAATAAAGATATGTTGCAACAGAAGGGGGGGAAATTAAAACTCATAGCTGTAGTCACTGTTATCAACTAACATAATTACAGCCTTTAATAGTTCCCATTGTCACAGACATCGGTAAGCAATAAGTTGATGAAGATTTTGAATGAAATGATAATACTGTCACAAAGCTTTTTAATCTGTGGTGACATTTGGCATTGAGCAGCCAAAATAATTGGCACATGGAAGAGGCAATTACATAATGGAAGTTGAATACACCACTATAAGATTCAGCTAAGAGAATTGAAAGGAAACATTCCTTAATTTTGTTAATGAGTGAAAGAAAGGAGGTTATAAAGAAAAAAAACAGTTGCATCAGTTATCAACTACATCAATTTGGGACTACCACCAACTTATCCTCTACAACAAAAACCGACAGAAAAAGGAAAGGGATAAAGAAAAAACAAACAAATAAACAAACCGAAGCAAAATTCCTACGATGCACGATGATCTTACTTGAGAAGTAGTACACAACAGAGCCGTTCATAGAAACATGTTTCAATACTAGGTGACTAGCTCTACTTAATACAGTTGGATGAATGCAGAATGCCAGGCATCATGAAAACCAAAGCCAGAAGATTGAAGCGCTCCTACAGTGGTATTTCAACTAAGAAAACCTAAACACAAAACAGAGCTGTGCTTACAGAGGACATGGGGAAATAAAGAAAACAACCTGATAAATGTGAGTACCCCGGAACGAGAATTCTATGATGAGTTAAATAAGAAAAGGGGACTAAAAATAACGTTGTTCACAAATAATTAAATGTACTTTTAATTGGCAATGAAGTCAGAAATATTCATTAATTAGGAATAAAAATGAGCAATCACATTGGGCAAGGATTGGGATTGGACAGTCGAGTCTGACTTAGTTCAACAAGATATGTAACCATGTTTCCGATTATACGGATTTCTAGTTTTTTTCTTTCTTCTCCATGTATTCTTGTATTTCAATTTCCGTTTAAATTCTTTCCGGTGCATTTAAATCCTTTTGAATCTCCTATTGAAACCCAAATTTATATTCCAAACTAGAATCTTGTCTCTCTTCTTTTTATTTATTTACTTTGAAGCTATCATTTTATTCATTATTTTGAATTCATGAGAAGCCCAACAATTATTATTGAATTTATTATATTTAATTGAAGCCCAAATCCAAGCCCATCTCCTATTGGACTCTAACCCTAAACCCAAATCCGCATCTTGTTGGATCCAAACTCAGTACCCATCTATATTTGTACAGAACAATCCTATATACTCACCGTATACAAAACTCATGTCTCCCCACTCTTCACATCCCCATAACTACTTACCCCACTATCTCAACAACCCCTACTAATCATCCTCCTATCTACCCCCTTTATAATAATTATATTATTATTTTAAAACTCTCCCACTTTCTCTTCCGTTACTCTCTCTCACCCCGTCTCCCTCTTCTGTTTCCCCAACAAAACACAGAAAACCCAAACCGAAGCAGACTCCTCCCCACCCTTCGTCTTCCTCACAGAGAAACCCAACCTCTCCACCATAACTTTCCTTCACGCCCGTCAACCGCTAGCCTCTTCTCCCTCACTCCCGCTCGAACCCCCGTCGAGCCTCCACCGCCTACAACCATCCCTCCTCCACAGGCAACCCATCGCCATCATCAAAATCGATCATCTTCAACCTCTACTCCTCGCCTTGCACCTCTATCGACGCGCCACAGCCCCCTTCGTCTTCCTCTCGACCTTCGACCTCACCGCCCCTGTCTCCTCCCATGGTTCCCAGTCGACACTGCTGCCGCCATCCTCGCGAGCCCCGCTCGCCATTGCAGAATTCCTCGCGCTCTGTCGTCTTCCTCCGACAGCCATTCCCTGCACCGTCGAGCCCCGCTAGTGTCACCCAGCCACCACAGCCACCCTTTCGCCATTATCTTCCTCCTCCATTGTCAAACCTCGGTGACTCGCAGCCCCGTTCACCCCCTGCATCGTCTCCCCTGATTCGAGCGAGAACAGGGAACCACCGATCAGCTCTCGTTGTTGCATCGCTTCCCGATCACAGTACTGCCGGTTGCCGTTCCTTCTCCCGCCCGTTCTCTCTCTCTGTCGAGAGGTTGAAGACGAGTTCCCTGTTGGCCCAATTTGGTGTGGTGTTTTGTTCCCTTCGATCTGAGATTGGTGTTTGTCATTCCGCCTTAGATCCGGTGTGTAGTAGGTGCTAATTGGCTCACTTGGGTGTTTGGTGTTTTGGGCTTGCTGGATCTGCGATCGCCGTGTGCCGTTTTGCTTTTTGATCCGGTGCTGAATACTCTTACTACTGTTGTTGTTGGGTATTTCTTGTACGTGTCTCGCACGTACTCTTGGAGCGCCGTCCGGAATTCTGATCCCATTATTCCTTTTTGTATATTCGAATCGTTTACAAAAAAAACAAGTCAACTTGAACTCATTTAATTTTTCTAGTTCAAGTTTATTAGTCTCCGCGAGTGGTTCCCTTCAATTATCGTAATACTGCTTTGTGTACTTCCATTGGGGGTATCGAGGGTTTACACGAGCTAACCCGACGTACTCGTGCTATTATCCATTGACTCAAACCCAATCCTTTATACACACACAACATGAACAAATTGACTAGAACTTGCATATACGGAAAATATAGTGTGATCGAATACATGTTGATTGATTGAGATCTTGTGACTTGAACTATGACATGATAAATTGACTTGTACACTGTAAAAATCCATTCTAATTGTTGTACAGTAGTGTTAATACATTTCATGATACGATAACATGTTGATTATCCACTTTGATGAACATATATGTGATGACATTTTATGAATTCCTGCTGTCTGTTCTGTTTCGTACAGAGATTTCGACCCTGTTACCATAAGAATTAACACAAGTTATATACGGATGAATTGTAGCCCTAACTGTCTAGTTGCCAATAACATCCTAAATTTTCGAATTCCGAATTGTAGTCTGAGTTATCGCTGTTTTAGTGTTACTGTGTCGGCTTTTTTCAGATTCACTACTTCCTGTATATTATTATGCATTGTATCGTGTTGCTGCATTCTTATCATCCCCTGATATTCTTATACACACTTGCATGAACATAAATGATTGTTAATAAAAATACTAAACAAGCCGGGGTTAATAAGGGTTGACTTAGTAGTGAATAATCTTAGAAAATGTACTCGGTAAGGCCTTATCATTATATCATATTGTCATGGAAGGAGAAGCATCGATTGTGAATGATTGATTGTTAATTGTAAATAATTGTTATCAACACCGAGTACACACTCTGTAGATCTCACCACTGTCTAAAATGTATACTGTTTTGCGTACACCGAACATGTGGTATAGGACGCAGTAGTACGTGCACTAGATAGAACGAACAACATACTAATGAATTTAAGTTGTCATGGAAGGAGAAGCATCGATTGTGAATGATTGATTGTTAATTGTAAATGATTGTTATCAACACCGAGTACACACTCTGTAGATCTCACCACTGTCTAAAATGTATACGGTTTTGCGTACACTGAACATGTGGTATGGGACGCAGTAGTACGTGCACTAGATAGAACGAACAATATACTAATGAATTTAAGTTGACACGTATATACTTGATCGTGACCATTGTTTATTGATACCGTTATTGCTTTTGTAATTTGATCTTGATTCATATTCCTTGATGAACCTTATTCCTTTACTCTCTGTTTTTCACTATTTGATGTCCGTACTTGCTCTAAGGACAAATTATTCTTTCTTTTTAGATGAACAAGTACAGATACACAAAGAAGATTGCCAAAAGGCATTGGTGAGCAACCCTACGATTGGAACAGGAGCTTGCCAAAAGGTATTTGTTGTTTATTTTTAGTTGTTGGTTATTAAATTGGACTATTGCATGTTTAGTCTAAGTATTTGTTTATGTGATTATGTTTTCTGCGTGGTTGTGATTATTTTCTTGTCATGTTGTTGAGTTAAGACCGGTACAGCTTATGGATGATATGAGTTGACGTACTTATATCATTCGCTGGGCCTCAGTTACGTGCCTGTGTTCCCGTATTCTGGAAAGCGGGACGTGACAAGATAAGAAGCAGGTTATGGGACAATCTATATAATGTGTGGAACTTTAATTAGGCTAGGCTTTGCCTCGAACTCTCAGTATTACCTTCTTAAAGGTCTTTGAAAAATTAACTAAACTTGTTCAATCTGATAAATTATTAAGAGTATTTTGTAATTTCAAAATACATAAATGATAATTTTACGGAAGTTATAACGAAATCAATATAGAAAAAATCAATGTAAGTTTTAAACCACGGCAGTGGAGCAATTTGCCAACTTTATTAAGAAAATATGCACTTTAAATTATAAAAATATGTAATAAAAGTTAATCAGAGTTCACTTACAAATAGAATTCAAAGAATATAATACATACTAAGGGTGGCAATTGGCCCGAACCCAACTCGGGCCTGCCTTGGCCCGACCCGATTATTATTGGGCTTGGGCTAATAATTTTCATTTTGGGCAGCGCTCAAGCTAAGTACTTAGGCCAGAATTAAATTTTTGCATGTGCATGTGTATATTTATACATATATCGTGTATATTTATACATATATCATGTATATTTATATATGAGTTTTTTTAGAAGAGAATATTCATGTATGTAAGCTAAAATGAGAATTAAAGTTTATAGTGAGAAATTATGCCTTATATATAGAGTTAAAATGCAAATAAACAAATTAGATATGAATTATACAACTTTGTAGTCTGCCTATTATTGTTATTTTTTTATCATATATTATTGTCAATGTAGTTTTATTTCATTGGAAAGTTATATATTAAAACACGCATAAGTAGTTCGGGCCTGGGCCCGAACATATTTTTCGAGCCTAATTCAAGCTCGGGCAAGGGCCTAATTTTAAACCCGAAGAAAAGTCGAGCCGAGCTTAGGCCAATGTTTTAAACTTCGGGCTCAAGCCTAGGCCTAAATGGATCCGGCCCAAACCTGGCCCGTTACCAGTCCTATATAGTACAAAGGCTAAATTTAAAAGATACCCATCAACTATTGCTTTTTTAAAAAACCTCCCTCAGGTATCATTTAGTTCTACGCCCTCCAATTCAGTTTCTCAAATGTCTTCTTCTAAACTGAGGGGCTTTTCAAATTAGTCTCCCAAATCATAGCATTTGCAATTTAGCCCACCCCCCCCCCCCCAACTAGAATGACCTAATTACGATTTTTTGCAATTTAATCACTCAATTAGAATTACCTAATTAGGGTATTTTGCAATTTAGTTCTTCAAATTATGGGTATTTGCAAATTAGTACCACAAATCATAGCATTTAATATTTAGCCCCGAATTAAAACAACTTAATCAATTTACTCCCCCAATTTTAAATTCCTTGTTATATTAAGTGAGGTGTCATGAACATGAAAAGAGGTAAAAGAGATGTGAGACAATGGTAGTTGTCAATGGTTTCATTATGTACCCTACTTTTTTTGATAATATGATGTAGTCTACGTTGTAAGTCTTACTTTTGTAGAGCTTCAAAGAAAATTTGAAAGCGATGGGAGGTTTTCGCAGTTTACGACATTTCCACCTGATGAACATATATATGTAGCATTGAGAATTTTAAACATTAAAAAGTTTGAACATGATCATCTTCTCAAGAATGTTAGCAAATCAATCTTGATAACAACATCAAAATAAAAATAAAACAATCAGAAAAGTCGTAAATAAATCAAGCTAAAGTGTTACTGATGTAAACTTAACCCTAATTAGAGAATTTCCAAGAATTCTAAAAGATTAAGTTTACCAACATGTAATACAGATTAAGTCAAAAATTACAACAATTAATCGATGGATTTTCAAGATATGAAATAGTTTAACAAGCTTAATTAAAATTCAAGCCAAACAATGTTTTTAACTTCGGGTTCAAGCCTAGGCCGAAATGGATCCGGCCAAAACCTATCCTGTTGCCAATCCTATATACTACAAAGGCTAAATTTAAAAGATACCCATCAACTATTGCCTTTTTTTAAAAAAACCTCCCTCAGGTATCATTTAGTTCTAAGCCCTCCAATTCAGTTTCTCAAATGCCTTCTTCTAAACTGAGGGGTTTTTTAAATTTAGTCTCCCAAATCATACCATTTGCAATTTAGCCCCCCAATTAGAATGACCTAATTGCAATTTTTTGCAATTTAATCCCTCAATTAGAATTACCTAATTGGTGTATTTTGCAATTTAGTTCTTCAATTTATGGGTATTTGCAAATTAGTACCACAAATCATAGCATTTAATATTTAGCCCCGAATTAAAACAACTTAATCAATTTACTCCCCCAACTTTAAATTCCTTGTTATATTAAGTGAGGTGTGATGAACATCAAAAGAGGTAAAAGAGATGTGAGACAATGGTAGTTGTCAATGGTTTCATTATGTACCCTACTTTTTTTGATAATATGATGTAGTCTACATAGTAAGTCTTACTTTTGTAGAGCTTCAAAGAAAATTGGAAAGCGATGGGAGGTTTTCGCAGTTTACGACATTTCCACCTGATGAACATATATGTGTAGCATCGAGAATTTTAAACAGTAAAAAGTCTGAACATGATCATCTTCTCAAGATTGTTAGCAAATCAATCTCAATAACATCAAAATAAAAATAAAACAATCAGAAGATAAAGTCGTAAATAAATCAAACAAAAGTGTTACTAATGTAAACTTAACCCTAATTAGAGAATTTTCAAGAATTTTAAAAGATTAAGTTTACCAACATGTAATACAGATTAAGTCAGAAATTAAAACAATTAATTTGTTTAATGGATTTTCAAGATATGAAATAGTTTAACAAACTTAATTAAAATTCAAGCCTAACAATTAACAAATATACATAAATGTGATTAGTAAGTGAGATATTCAATAGCGATTCGTAAGCTAATTGGCAAGTAGAAACACGCTCAGTATTTGTGGACGACAGATAAATCAAATAATATTCTAGAGATGATAGATAGCATCACAAATAAATGAAGGAAAAGAAATTACAGGGTTCGTAGACACTGTCACAATGTTACTGGATCCGAACACCAATCACCGACAATTACTAACCAAAATCATATCAGAACCATGGTGTTCCTTGTTGCGCTCGAGAAGGAGACAGAGAGGCAGGGTCGAGCAGTGGCATGCGGTGGGGACCCGATGGTGGATGGTGGCAACGATGGGAGGTGCAGCAATGGCAAGGACTGGTGTGGTGGTTGTTGCGGCGAGAGGCGATGGAGGGAGGAGGTGTCGGTCGACGGGTGCGAGCGGGTGTGGAGGTGAGGGGTTGTTGATGAGGCGGTGACGATGAGGGGGATAGCGGTGGCAGGTGGTTGGAGGCATGGAGTGGACGGCGATGGTGACGGGGTAGTGATGGCGGGGCTGCGAGGATTTTGGAAAGATTCAAGAAGAATGAGACGATGGGTTCGGTGGAAGACTAAGAGAGGGGAAGGAGAGGAGAGAGGGGGGCTGGCGGCTGTAGAGTTGGGGATTAGGGTTAAGAATTTGTAGTGGATTTGGGGTAGTTTTAGAGTTTATCACAAACCCTAAAATTTCTTAGGATTTCCCACAAATCCTAATAATTTCTTATGGTGTCACACACGAGAAAAGAATGCAGAGCAATAACTCAACCCAATAAAAAAAAATTATCAATAATAGCATACCTTCTCATTATTCTCGAGGCCTATATATAGCCTCAAAACAAATCTCAATACAAATCTCCAAAATATTCTAATGCATTAAATAAAGGTGCAAATTGCAAAACTACTACATAGGGCTAAATCTCAAAATAAAATAAAACAGAACCGATGTCCTCATCAGTTAACTTCTTCATTTTTCCTTCTTTTTCTTTCTTCAAATTTTTTTCTTAAAATCCTTTTTAGATCTGCTAAAAGTCGTATCCTTGAATCAATTTAGTCATTATCTGCTTTTGTTTGGTGGAAATTTAAGGGATTAAATTGATAAAGTGAATCTAATTGGGGAACTAAATCATAATGCTATGATTTGGGGACTAAATCCCTAATATATGTTAATTAAGTGATTAAATTGCAAAAAAACTCTAATTAAGTCATTCTAATGGAGGGACTAAATTGCAAATATTATGATTTGGAGGACTAACTAGTAAATGTTCATTAATTAAGGGACTAAATTGCAAAAAAAAACACTTTTAAGAGGGGTATTTTCATCCAAAAAGTGTGAAGGCATTTGAGAAACTGAGTTGGAAGAGGTTTTTAAAGAAAGTGATAGTTGAATGAGCAATAGTGTCAGGGTTTTTTATAATTCAGCCTAGTACAAAAACATTCCTTTGTGATGATCTACATTATAAAAGGAAATTTTTCTTCTAACTTTTTCCTACACAAATTATATTATTAGGTTCTCTTGAAATATGTATACACACAGAAAAAAATTATAAATAGTTATATATATATATATATATATATATATATATATATATATATATATATATATATATATATATATATTAGGGAGAACCCCAGGTTTCTTTAAAATTGTTGGAGATGCGGGTGATGATGCCTAGGATGCTACCACTGACTCGACATCATACGGACAATGATGTTGCTGAAAATGTCAATTTGAGCACACCAGATTGTACAGCAATTTTTTGGCTGTAGCTACATCTTCCAAGTCAAATTACTTTATCGTGACTACTTGTACCTCCCTGATATTCTCAAGAGTCAAGACCTTTTTATTCTCAAGAGTCGAGACAAGAGGTCTGATGCTTGTACCCATTTTTTGATAAATACTGACTTGGGATTAAACCTGCTAATGCCGCCACAACTTGGTATCACTGACGTTTTGAACAATGATTCTTAAGTTATATATTGTAGGTTTTCAAATGCTTAATTGTGGATTTTTATTTCTTCTATTTTTTGTTTAATTTCAATCTCTGGTGATGCACTGTTTTTGTATGGTGATTTTATAAGTTTTATGATGTAGGTTTTCAAATGCTTGATATTGAATTTTTATTTATTTTGTCTACCTATTCAGATTCTGAGCTTATAAGCAAACATCAGATAAAGATAGGCTTCAAATAGATTACTCAGGTGTAACATCTTCGTCTTGGTTGATATTCGTAAACAAGTTTATAAGCCTCCATGTTGTTTCCAAGGAGACTAACTTTAGCTCGATAACAAGTTTATAAGCCTCCATGTTCTTTCCAAGAAGCCTAACAGCTCGATAAATAAATGGTTTATTCTTGGATAAAAAAATAAGTCTCACTCGAATCATGCGGCCAGTCTTCTACCTGACCCATTTCCTATCCAATAACATAGTTTAGGTCGGGTTGGGTATTTGGGTAAAATAACCCAAATACTCCGTATTTTCAGATGAAGCGCCATCAGGATTTAGGACTAGGAGGCAACTTGAGAATGATGAGCATGATTTTGAGGAGGACGACTCCGAGGAAGAGGAAAGGAAGTAGAAGGCAGAGAGTTGGAGGAGGAATCAGGAGATGACGACTCATTAATACTGGTGAAGTTTTTGGTGATTTAGTAGTATGTTAGTAACCCGTAATTTATTATTATATTATGTATTTTCTAGATAGTTTTGCTATATTGCTAATGTGTTGTAGATTTAAGAATTTAGAGTGATATTTCCTTGTGCAATTTGCAATAAGATCGAGCAAACATGTACGTTCCTTTTAACTTGCATTTATCTTTACTATTGGATTTTATGATAGTGTTATACATTTTGTTGTTATTTAGAGTTTATAATCTTAGGAATTCATAGAAAATCAAAAAAACCAATATATATATTGCGCCTCATGCTTTTTTGGATTTTGAAATTGCCTTGCGCCTTGCAAAATAAAGGAAGTGCATGCATTAACAAAATTGAATGAAGAAAGAAATCTCTTCAAAAGGATACTATTGGAATATGTAAGACGATACTTTAGATTTAGTTAATATTTCGTACGTCGTTAAAGAAGATTTTATAAGTGGGCTAGTATTATCTATCTGCGGGACGATAAGGACTTTCTTTGTGCCCAAATTACGCAAACTATTTATCATGGTTCTAAATCTCGGATTTCCAACTAGTCTCGGCAAAGGGGTGTTCCGTTTCGAATCGGAGATGTCGGAGATCTCGGAAAAATGTGATCATATCGGATGTTCATTTCCTATACTCAATAAATATATTTTTTGTTACTAAATAAGATATCATATGTCCTACATGTCATTTATCATATAAAATATTGTATAAAGTAACTAATGACATTAATCAATTACGGTAAATCTTTGCATAATTTAACAATAACATAGAAGAGAATGTAATATAAGTATATAACTAAATTGAACATGCATTGATTAGAAAAAATGTATTAGTTAATAAACTTACTTGACTTTGCATATATACAAACAATAGCGATACAAAATCCTCACATTATTTTAGCTTAAGGTCCCTATATTGAAAGACATGCAAAAAGTAAAAGAAAAAAATTAAAAACTAATATATTCACAATAACATTTGTCTATTTCTGCTGATATTTCGCCAATTTCGGCGATATTTCGGTAATTTTGACTGAAATCTACACATTTCAGTCCAAAATGATGTAGAGTATAAAATATGTGATTTTGTGGCAAGCTAGCCGAAACAAAATTTCGGCCGAAATTTCAGCCGTATCAGAGGAAATTTAAAACAGTGCTATTTATAGGTCTCTGTTTTTCATTATGCATCTTTGAATATCAAAAAGTTCAATAATATTTTATTGTTCAACATGGTATCAAAGCATTTCGATCCTCCTTAAGCATTATTCTTAAGTAGCAAGAAGAATCATCTCTCTTCAAAAAATCTCTTCTTCTTCTTCAGTTGCTACACTCGTCAAGATGCAAATTCTCAAATTCGGTCTTCTTCCATATTCAGGTTTTCAGATTGGTCCTCCAGAATTAGTCTGCTTCCAGATCTGGTCCTCAAGATACAAATTTTCGGATTCGGTCATCCTCCAAATTCGGATTTTCAGATCTGATCTTCCAATTCGAATTTCCATATCCGATCTCATCTAAATTCATATTTTCTTTGTGCTATCCGGCCCGCAACGCGCCAGATTTCTTCCGCACTATCCATTTTCAACCACTACACGTACGATTTTCCAAGTGCTATCCAGTTTCATCCGTAACGAGCTCAATTTCCTCCGCGCTATCTAGTTTTATCCGCAACGTGCTCAAATCCTCTATGAAGCTTCACGGGAGTGTTGACTAATATAGTTGAATTCTCTGAAACTTTTTTTGTTGGTCTATATCTCGGCTCCATTCAAGTTGGACTTCAACTTCGTTTATCTCTAACTTGAGGGGGAGTATTAGAATATGTGAAAATATTTTAGATTTAGTTAATATTTCGTATGTTGTTAGATAAGATTTTATATGTCGGTTGATATTATCCATTTGTAGGATGATAGATGGCTTTCTTTATACCCAAGTTGTGTACCTATTTATAGGCATGGTTTTGAAGATCGGCCAATCTCAATCCGATCCGGATCGTTTTTCAAGGGGCCACTCCCATACAACACCTAAATCTCGGGATCGGCGAGATAACTCGAGAATCGGTCAAGTTAGCAATTGGATCCGATGGATTGACCCGATCTTAACTCGAAACCATCAATCCTAACAATGCTAACCATCAATCCTAACAAGTTGAATAATATTTTACTGTTCAACAGATATAAAAAAATATTAAGTTAGATAGAGTATATTAAAGAATAAATAACAATGCTGCAAACAACCATCAATTAAAATGTTGTCTAGATTGCCCATAAGATGTTGGTCGCATTCATATCGCCAAAATAAGTTGTTCAAAATTTAAGTCTGTGGACTGTAGATTTTATTGATTCAACAGATACCATCTTAAAGTTTGAAACATATAGCCAAAAATAATTAAATAACACGAATGCAAGTAAAATTATTCTCCAATTAAATCATAATGCACATTTCATGTAACATATATCCTTAATCATCATGTGTATGACTTCTAATCAGACAATTCATGATATAGAAGTACTGTGAAGAAATGAAATCAACATTAATAGACATAAATGAAAGAATATATGAAATCAACATGCTCCCCTAGATGTAACACATACACAAGCTCAAACATAATAAAATGATAATGGAAACAAAAAGTAAAGACAGAAAAGATTGAGATAATTATCTATGATGTGACAATACAATCATAAGACCTTTCGTTATCAATTAAAAGTTCAAAAATCAAAGCAAATAAGTTAAAAGGAAAAGTAATTGCTTATAACCTTGACTTCCCGATAGTGAACAAGAACAATGTGCATTAAGTCCCTACAATATAAAAGACATTGGAAAAAGCGACGAGGACATCAGAACATGGCAAAGAATTTTTTTAAGCAATTGTGTATAATAGATGATAACGCAAACAAGCATGCACATCATCAGAAGGATGGCATTAATATTATCATAAATAATACACTTACAGAAACTATAAGGCAAATGCATTAAAATGAATGAAGCTTTGAATTGAGTAAATATATAAAAACAAAAGTATGTCCGAGTATATGGGCATGGAAGAGGAACAAAAGATAAATTTTAAAAATTAATGGCAGCAACTGACCAAAGAACTTAATAATTTCAGCAACAGTCAAAAAAAAAAATATTCAACTAGAATAGTGTTTACGCTATTGTAACATGCTTAACGTTGGAGCTTGTGAAATAATTAGCTCAATAATTAACTCCTCGAAAAGGAGGGAACAAGGTTCTAAAGAGTCAAACTAAAAAAGCTCAGCAAAGCTGAAACAGCATACTAGGTAAGACAAAACTATCATGCTACGTACTAAATTAAAATCACAAATGTTTCAAAACAAATAAATTATGATGTAGCACTTATAAAATATAATGTACGCTATTCTGTTTATGTTAAGTAATCAGTGAGCAGTGAAAATTTTAGTAATTGTACTAAGCTCTTAAAAAGTTATGATCATTTTAAATCATATTTTTATTAAATTCATTTTAATAATTCTATATATGAACTAAAAAATAAAAAATAACACATGCTTATTGCTTTCTTGGCTTTCTTTCACCGTGAAGTGAAGCAATAGACTGCGTGCTTTCGATCTGGAAAATTAATTCACAAGATGTCAAGGAAACTTCTAATACACCTCTTGTCAAACGAGACAATAGTCTGCTTCTCATTTCCCAAAAAAAGAGACGCAAGTGGCACATAGCCATTTAAGCAATGATAATATAGACCACCGCCAGATGTCACTGGTCAACAAATTGAATCAGATACACAAGAAACTAGACAATAAGAAGTGATGAACAAACAATAGAGCCAAGGAACATGCATTCAGTAAGGCACTGCCTATTGCTTTCAGTGCATGGAACTGAAAAAATCACAAGTTCAAGCTCATTAAGAACTTGAACTGGCCATCACGAAAAGAGGCTGAGAACGATATATCAGGCAAGGTTGTAAACGGCATTAGGCGGTGGCGGTGGCGGTGGCGGTTCAGTCAAGGGGTGCCTAGCGCCTAAGGTGCCTATGCGGTTGAATTTGTTTTTTTTTGTCTGATTTAGTTAATTTCAACCCATATTCTTCAATCGTAAGTATAATTATGCAATGCAATTACAAATATTCATCATATTCTTATGTAATATGTGTAATTAAAAGGTGTTTATGCATTAAAAAAAAAACTTTCTCGTGCAATTAATGTGTAAATATGTGCAATACGTGTAATTAAAAAATACAACTGTCCAATTGTAATATGTGCAATATGTCAATATGTGTAAATGTGTAATATCTGTAATATGTGCTATTTTAGTTTATGTAATAGGTGTAATATGTGCAATCCATCACCAATAATAATAAAAAAAGTAAAATCAATTCCACTACTATTGAAGATCCATAGATAGTATATAATAGATTAATAGTAGTTCTCTTTTTTTGTGTTTTTTTATAGTTTTTCAAATTTAAAAAAATCGAAAACGCCTGGGTGTTGGACATCAGGCGTTCGCCTGATTAGCGCCACGGACGCCTACTCAACAAGATGGCCGCCTAATCGCCTCCGACCGCCCAGACCACCGCCTATGGCAATGGCGGTTCGTTCTCTTCCACTTGAGCGCCTAGGCACCGCCTAGGCATCCGAAGCGGCCGCCAATTAGAACAATGATATCAGGACATTAAAGTTTTTAAAAAAAAACATTTAAGATAGTTTGCATGTGATTCTTTTTAACCGATTCTAACATTTAGAGTGAATCACCTAGAGAATTGACATGATCAAATTTCAAGAATATTCTGAAGTATGATTGGAAAATTAATGAATTTCTTAGAAAAAAGAAACACTATCATTACGATTCTAGCTTTCTCCAATGTGTGCTTAGGAAATGAAAGCATGTGCAATATAAATGCTATGAGGATGTCAGCTTCACACATGACGAAGACTTGCTTCACACCACCATGAGCTAATAGTAAGGAAGATAAAGACATTTCCAAAATGCCCTTATATCCATCTGAATTGTTTGATCCATAGTTCCATTAATTTTTTTAATTTTACCTATCACTAAAACACTAACCCCCAAACAAAAGGAGGTGTGTATATTTTAATATATGGGGTTCATGAGATTGAAAACATCATAATTGTATTTTATCTTCAATATGACCCAGAACTCACCTTTTACTTTAATCTCCTTGGATGTATCAGAGATACACTACACATAGGTAGAAGTAATATATTTGAATAAAAATTGGAATCATCCTGCTTTAAGACAAGGTTGCCTAAAAGTTGTCAACTTTAACGAAGATGACTGAGTCTGGTGAAGATGATTACTCGGACGGAAATGAAATTTCCTCCTACTGCGCACAAAAAACTCAACCACCGCAACCAAAATTCACGATCCACACTATTTAAGTTGATCCCATAAAACATAGAGTGAAGTAAAATCACTAAATTTGAACATTTTTTGCCCATTGATCATGAGGTTGCAAAATGAAAGACTTTTCAATAGTAGAACAATTGTGACCACCTAACATATAGATATAGGCAATACACATCCAACTTGATAATATTTCATCCTCTTATGTTTTATGACATGAACACTCTAAACACTGTGGATCGTGCATTTGGTAGGGTTTTTTAGGGTCCATACGAGGAAATTTCCTCATGCCACATTTCCTCCTATTTTCTCTTTATATATACATATATTAATATATTACAGTATATATATATATATATATATATAGGGGGGGTTGATCATGTGAGACCCAACCTCTCTTAATTTGAGGCCCCCCACCAAACGAACAACCCATGAAAAATCTGAACCGTTCATCTTGTTCTACATACCTAAGATAACCTAAGGGTGTACAAACACCTTATTTGACATTCATTTGCCCATCCATCATATTGTTTGAAAAATAACAAATTTTCCATCATACAATTTTGTCACGTTGTAAAACATAAGCAAATGAACTTCCACTAACTTGTTTTCACACCCTTAGGCTATCTTAGGCATGTAGAACAGTTCAAATTTTTCGTGGGGGTTCACATCAATGGCATCACAGATGAGCCTCCAAATAAGGGATAGGTAGGGTCTCACATGATCACTCCCCCTCCCAACCTACCTATCTCTATATACACACACACATACATACATATTAGTGCAATTAATATATGTCGGGCTATATTTTATATGCATGAATTTCTGTTTCGGTTTCATTCCAACATGGCTTATATGAAAAATAGTAACAACCAGACATGAACAGTAACAACCAGACATGATTCACGAAAATACAAATGCTAGCATCTTCAGATCAATATATTCAGAAAAATTAGTTTCCCTATCAAAATAGATAATAACAATAAAAAAACATAATTAATGTTTCAACAAAAATCTTTCCTTCAGTTTGCACGTATTGTGAATAAAGAAAAGGATGTTGCGGTTTTTTGGCAAACAAGCTTTTTTTTCTTTTGTTCAGTGAAACTCTTTTGACAACATCTACACTGTCATCCTGCATTTTGTGCGGGGTCTAGAACTAGTAATGTATCAATATTCCTTTTTTTTCCATGCATCAATTGAGGCAGGATAACAAAGTATATCCCATGATCATTACAAAAAGCTTCCGAAGAAATTAATATAGTACTACAGCAACAGCATATGAATTTAAAACGAGAAGGGAAACTTTATCATACTCTTCCAACATCCAATAACTACGCCTTTGGAAGTTCTCATTGTCTTCACCGTGTGCATAATAGCAATGCAACACATCCACACTTCCAGCCTGAAAATGTGAAGGTAAATGAGCTATTATATTTCCATTCTACATAATTGTCATCGAAATTAGTAGATAAAATCTCAAAAAAGTTAGCCCATCATCAATCAGTAAAAAATATGTCGAGATCATTATACATATTAAAATATAAATCAGTGTACATCCATATATCAATGTATCATCAATAAAGCTGAAAGGCCTAAATCCAAAATGTTTATTAGACTATAAGCTAGTACAGATGTACTTGAATGTGGAAATAAATTAAGATGATAATCTTCATTTAGAATCCAGATAACTAAAATCATTTCTGAGAAATATATCGTATAATATCAGAGACTGAGTTGAAGGAGTTGAATAATGAAACACGCATGTTGCACAGACATGGGACACAGCAAATCTCCAACAACAACCAAAAAAAGACAAGGAGACACAACAACAGCTACAACAAAGCCTTCAAGGCAAGACAACTCTAATTAATCAATCAATTAATTAATTAAAAATAAAGGGTAATTCTTCTTCAAAAAAAGTTCAATATGTTTTTAAAATAAAGTATATTTAACAAATTATTTTCACAATAACTAACATTAATAGAGGATTAAAGTGAAAAGATGACTAAACATCACCATCTCCATGACATTGATATTGTGTTATTCAAAAAACATAAGGAATCAAAAAATTAGTTAACAGAAAACAGTTACTATGCATCACAAAAGAAACAAACATCATTCACCAAAAACAGTTTCATTTGAGTCGAGATCAAACTATGAAACCTAACACAGGAATGTTGTAATATGTTTGTCCTTAATATGTACCAATTAACAAATGAAGAAAAAATTATCCCAAATCTGACTCAGTCATCCCCAGAAACTCATTAGTGGGAAAACCCGACGAGGACAGCGACTGACGTGTCCAACATGTCTATGTTGTGTCCCACCGCATCTAGGTGTTCGATGCCGACACTCCCAACTGTTTTTGTCATCCTAGAAAATGTATGCATGCAACATGCCACACCGCTTGAGCACCAACCAAAGCACATCCACAGGAAGAGAGAGGCAGCAAAGGTAGGGAGATGGGGAGAGAGAGAGAGAGAGAGAGAGAGAGAGAGAGAGAGAGGAGGGGGGGGGGGGGGGGGGGGGGGAGTGTTGGAGATGAACCAAACTACACAGCAGCATATCCCAATATGAGATCCACATCTCTGATCTTCAACTACACACCATACGTGTGTGGTGAATACGTTAAGAATTGATGGCCAACATTCTTGAAGTAAGATCAGAGGTTGGATCATCCAGATTAAAAATCTACTTCAGACAGAATACTTTATAACAATATTCTAATCGGCAAAAGTCCCGAGGTTTATTCCACATGCATAAACTGCATACAATACCTTAATGTTTTGCCTGCCTACCTTGCACTTATATACCTCATTTATTTTTTCCTCACAATTATATACCCTAATATTTCACTTATTGATGTAAAACTAATCCTAAAATAGAGAATTTCCAAAAATCTTAACGTGTTAAGTTTACCTAACATGTAATGCGGATCAACGTTAGAAGTTTAAACAATTAATTGGTTTGATGGATTTTCAAGAACTGAATTACGTTTAACAATCCCAATTAATAATTCAACTCTACAATCAATAATTAAATCCCCAAGTGTTTTTAGCAAGTAAAAGATTCAATTTTGATTTGTACTCTAATCAAGCAAGTGGAACACTCAATCTCAATATTTGTGAACGACAGAATATCAAATAATATAATAGAGATGAACGACAGTATAACACAAATATTTAAAAGTGGAAAGAGTATACCGAGAGTTCGAAGACTTCTGTGTAGATCTAGAGTTGAACAGCATGCAAAACACAGCACTCAAAGTAACAGCAATGGCAGCAAGAAGAGCAAGGGCCAAGGGGCAGCGGACGGCGACGGATCTGGGCGAGGGCGTCGACGACGGGGTGCTTGGCTGTCGACGGGAAGAGAGGAGGGCAGGGGTGACTTGCTTTGGTAGTGGAGATGGTGCGGGTTGCAGGTGACGGGGTCTGGGGGTGTTGGAGGGGTGGTCGACAGATGGGTTCGACGGGGATTGAAGAAGGTGAAGAGGTGCTGGGGGTCTAGGGCGAAGAGGCGACCGGGGGGGGAGGGGGGATTGCTGACGGAGGACGAACAGGAGGCGACGGGACGAACAAGAGGCGACGGTGGGGGTTTCGGTCGGGATCGAAGACGAGAGAAGGAGAAGAGGAGGATGGCGAGAGGGTTAGGGTTTGGAGATGGCGATGGTGAGTATGGTCGATCGGGTGATGGCAGAGGTGGGCGGATCTGATCGAGAATTGGGGAAGAAGAGGGATTAGGGTTTTGTTTTGGGGATTTGGGAAATTATGGTTTGGGTAATTTTATTTGGGAATTTTAATTTGGGATAGATTTTAGAGTTAATCACTAACCCTAAAATTGTATTAGGATTTATCACAAACCCTAATAATTTGGATCTCACTTGTATCACACAAAGAGAGAGGAAGAGCAAAAACTCAACACAATTTTTTTAATCAAGAATGGCATACTTTCTCATTAATCTCAAGGCCTATAAATAGGCTCAAAATACATTTTGATACAAATCTCAAAAATATTCTCAGAATCTCAAATACATAAAAAAAAGATTACATATGGCTATAATTGCCAAAAACAAATATGGTACTAAATAAAATTGATGTCCTCATCACTTATTTTGCACTTATATACCTTTTTTTCTTGCACTGATATAGCCCCAGTGTTTCATTTTCACCTACTTTGCGCTTTATACCTTACTGTTCCTTTTTCTTGCACTTATATATCCATATGTCAACAGATATGAGATCTAACAAAGGTCTTGTAGACTTTTAATTCCAAACCAAAAGAAAAAAATGTTCAAAAAAGATACCTTTTGCACGTGCATTTTTTCCCCAAACACTTTAATGAAGGGTATTAAAACGAACAAATTTTGAGACACTGAGGTATATAAATGCAAGAAAAAAGAACAATAATGTATATTAGAGCATCCACAATGGTGTTTCTCATATTTGAGAAAATGGCATGTATAGAAATAGCAAATAGGGGTTATGTCTGGAGCAGTGTAGTTGAAGGCTCGTCTCAGGCTCAGCCTCGGGCTCCGCAGTTTGAGCCTCAAGCCTCATTAAGGCCCCCCCTTTATTCGAAGTTTTACTCAGGCTTGCGCCTGGACGCACCTTAACAAAGGCTCGAGGCTTGCGCCTCAAGCAAAATACGTGCCTGAACATAACAGACCCGACCCGACCTGATCCGTCTTCATAACCCGACCCATCTTCAACCCTTCTCATATCTCGTAACTCCCCAAATTCTCTCACCTTCTCATCCCCAATTTCAAACTCTAACCCCAATCTCCAATCCCCTAACTTCTCAATTTGCACTCCTCAATTTGCACTCATCATCAATTTCAAACTTCACAACCCGACCCATCTTCAACCCTTCTCATATCCCGTAACTCTCCAAATTCTCTCGCCTTCTCATCCCAAATTTCAAACTCTCACCCCAATCTCCAATCCCCTAACTTCTCAATTTGTACTCCTCATCAATTTCCTCCCCCTCCCAACAACATCGACAGCGACATCGAAGCAGCTCAGCGACGACACAACATAAAACAGATTAGCGGCTACAGCGAAAGCAGATCGGCTGCGCCGACGACCTTTTACTCAGTCTCTAGACTATCCACTCCTATTCTGGTTTCTTTCCTTTCTGATTTTACACTTTTATGGTTTGTTTCTTGAGTTTTCGTCTATCTTGGCTTATGATATTTTTGCAAGTTACTTTAAAACAAAATTGTGAAGCTAGTTCATTCCATAATTTACTAATCATGAAACCATGTCTTATTCAAAAAATTTCATCATATCTCAATGTAGAGCATGACCAAATTTTATGGTCGGCTAACTTTTGTTATTGCTGTAATATTTCAAAACACCTTACCATTTACTAAGACGTAATACTGTAATATTGTATGCTTATTATTGCAACATGTAATTTGATACTATTGCAATTTTTTGTATGCTCATTACTGTAATACTGTAATACTGTATGCTGTATGGTAAGTTTTACTGTATGCTCACTACTGTAATACTGTATGCTCATTACTACATGAAACAATGAATTCAAGGTTAACATGAAATTATTGTAGTTTTACAGAGGAACACATCGTATCACTTCGTCTTTGGGATAAGAAACACATTGTATTTATATATTACAGAGGAACACATTGTAGTTTTTCAAAAATGATAACTTACACAGACATTTTGGTCATTATATGATATATTTTGTTGCTATGATGTTATCTTGTTTATATAATCTTATTTATAAATTTAAAAAACCCCCATAAGTAGTAATGAGCCTCGATTAAGTGAGGCTTACGCCTCAAATTGCGCCTTGCGCCTTAGGCTTTTTATGGGGTGGTAAAATTGTGTTGCGCCTTACGCCTTCGACTACACTGGTCTGGAGTAGTGGTTTGCTAAAATTTGAGAAAGATGATACATGTTTCGTCCGGTTTTTTTACAGTTAATTAATTAATGATTAGATATTAAAATTGGTTAATTAAATAAATTAAATAATAAAATATATCCTAAACCACTAAATTAACCACTAACCTAACAATTATACACTAAAAAAACAAAAAAAAGGGTGGGACGGGACATGTTGTCCCGTCCAAGCGAAAAATGCTTGAAACGGGACAACATGTCTCGTTTGAGCATTTTTTTTAATTTTTTTTATATTTTTTTGTTCAAACGGTACATGTTGTACCGTCTGATCATTTTTTTTAAAGCGTTAGACGAAACATGTTTCATCCGATCCCATTAAAAAAAATCAAAAAAAGGGACGGAACCTATAATTTGAGAATCGCCAATTCGTTTCTCAAAAATGAGAAGCAGCTGTAGCAATTTTGCCAAAATATGGCAAAATAGCAAACGACTGCAGTGCCTCATTTCTCAAAATATGAGAAATTGGCAAATATAGCAAACGATTGTGGATGCTCTTAGTCTAGAGTAAGCGAAACATTCCGGTATATACAAAATAAAGAAAAAAAATAAGGTATAAAGTGCAAAGTAGGTGAAACAAGGGGGAATATAAATGCAGAAGGGAAAAATTGGCACATCAGTACAGGTTCAAAGTCAATTATTAGGGTACATAAATGCAAGGAAAAAACAATGAGGGATATGTGCAAAGTAGGTGAAACATTTAGGTATGTGTATGCAATTTACCAACTATTCCAAGGTATGGAATATGGATACTCTTCTCCTGTTTAGAATAGCCACAACAGAATGTGCAACATGTGCAGTCTGTGGCATGCTACCTCATGTTACCTGTAGTCCAATTGAGAATATTGGTTGAAATTGGTCTAGATTAAGATGGTTGAGAATAAGATAGAAAAATCTTATGAGAGAGTTTGAAAAAAATTCTATGGCAATCAGTACCCACAGACGTGAAAGAAAGTGATACAGCTTAACTGAAGTAGCTGCTATGACTAAGGTGGCAACGGGTCGGATCCTATAAGATCCACTAAGATTTTGTAGAATCCACTTGTGGATCCAAACCTACTAAAAGATTGAAGGATCCACTTGCATATCTCGGGGTTCAGATTAAACAATTTAATTATATTTTTTTTGTAATAATAGTAAGTCCTGAGGAAAAAGATTGCAGTTTCTAGAAAACTAATTAAAAAGTTGCTTATTGCATATTTGTTATTCAAAAATTACTTATTGCATATTTATTATTCAAAGTAATGAAATATATATATCTAAGCATTATACTTTATGAATTAGAGAATACGTAACTATGTAATTAAATTAACATATATAAATATAGATATAAATAAATTTCAGATTATCCATCGGGTTATAGGGTTCAGAACCTCAAGGATCCATATATGGATCCAAGAAGAAAATGGATCTACTTTTAGTATCCGTACCCTGTGTTAAAGCTAACGGACCCATTTTGAACGATCCATAACCTAAAATTTGGGTCAGAATTGGATTGGGCAATTGGGTCATTGGATAAAGTTGCCACTCTTAGCTGTGACTAAAGAGAAGGGAAATAGAATTAAAGTAGCTGTGAGGAATGAGAATAGAAACTAACCAGGATTGACAAAGTACTATTTACTAAATGACTAAATTAAGCCAGACTTTCAGTATCTAACTCTGAGTCTGTTAAAATGACTGATTCAAAAATAAATGTGCATGCCCAGTTATAGCCAGGCAGCTGATGGAACAACTCTTAATAAACGGCTATTCAATGGCACTACCTCTTCACTACCTCCTCAATTTAATGAGGGGGTACTGATGGCAAAACAAGGAGCTGGTGGAAGAATTACTTGGTACGATTAGACCATGACTGATAAGGCCCAATGGACACACCTACTATGATCAGATACAACCAGCAAATAGATGTAGTGCAGAAAAACAGGACATGCCTTGGGGTATTTTAAAAATACGCCAGGGAATGATTTTGCGCTGCTTGGTTTTGAAAACATGAGTAAACTGTCTTTCAATATATATAACTTAATCAGTCCACTTAAAATTTCGGTCTTTTATTCCACCACCTTCCAACACACTGATGTTACGGAAGCCGAAAGCGGGAAGATAGGGCTTACACTTTAAAAGGCTTCAGCAAGGCTTCAGCGGCAAAAAAGGGCCAAGAGTATTTTAAAATTGAAATTTTACGGAAATAAAAACACAGAGAACAATTGTGTGGCCAAGAAGAAATTCGAAGAAAGTGCATAATCAATAAAGAAATCCATAGAATTAACAATAAAGTCAGTAAGATAACTATAAAAACAATCTTTGAAGTCAAAATTTACTATAATTAAAAGTGGCGCTAAGGCCCCCTAAAAATCATAAGAACTTTCCTTTAGAGTTCTGGTTCTGAAGCTTCAGTTGCTGTTTGGAATCTGATGCACTTCTCAGGGAGATTTCTAGAGTTCTTGCTCATGAAGATTATATGGAGATCTGCTGTTGTTTTCGATATATTCTGTAGTTTCATTTTGTCTGATATTTTGGGTATCTAACTGTATTACCCCTATTTTGGTAGTTTGGTCTGTAACTTTGAACTATGTTGGATTCGGTTGCACAAAATATGTAATTCTAACTGTATCACCCCTATTATGGTAGTTTGGTCAGTAACTTGGAACTATGTTGGATTCGGTCTCACAAAATATGTATATTAACAGGCCGAAGCTCACTGGAGTTTCATCCTTTATGTCAACAACCACCCAAAAAAATGTGCAAGCTGGGCAAATCACCTGTTAGAGAAAAGGACTTCACATAGAGTTCAGATCCTCTCCTCTCACGGGAGAGGATCTTCCTAGACTTCCAGAAAACACATTTCACCCATCCATGATCCGGATGGTGACGGACCAGCTTCTAAATATTAAGAAAAATAGGTGGGGCCCGGTTTTTATTTATTAAAAAAATAGTAGAGCCCATCTCTTTCCTTTCTCTCACTCATCATGTGTATCTCCCCCTCTCTATTTGTCCCGCCCTCCACCTCCTCCACATCCTACCTTCACAACATACATCATCACCTCCTCCCCAATCCCCAGCTTTGCAACCACTGCCAATACCTTCAAGCGATCTCTGCTACCATCAAGGCATGCACCCACATTCCTCTAAACCTATCAGCACCACAATCAATTCCATTCCAAAATCCTAAAGCAGTCAATGTTGTCTCCTCATTTTGAAAAGGGCCTCTTAGGTTGCTGTCGTGAAGTAATTTCTCTTGTAAGATTATCGTGAAGTGACTGGTGCTGGTAATATGAAGTGAATGAATTTTCTACATACAACTCTGTAATTTCTGTTGATGAGGAACTGTCTGGTGTGGGGTTGGGTTTGAAGAAAATGAACATGACAGGTTCTTGAATGAACAGGGTCTTTAGAATAAAGTTTTAAGAAGATGAAGACGTGTGAACTTAATTTGAAATTTAGAGTTGGATTTGAAGTGAAACGGAAATGGAGACAGTGATTACTAAGGAAGGAGGTACCTGTGGTGGAGGTGGTGGTTGCAGAAATGGGGATTGGAGAGGAAATGTTTGGTTGAGATGGTGGTGCAAAAGCAGAAGGCGAAGAGAAAGGAGAAGAAGAAAGACAGGAAGGAGAGAAAAGGATTTGACCCCGCCTTTTTTTATTGGGATATAATTTAAGACAACCATGAACATGGACCACTGACGTTTGATATATAAGGATACAATAAATTACGCAGAATATTAAATAAGGATACAATAAAAGCACAACAGATGGACGTACTAATAAAGCCTAATATTGGTTAAATTTGGATCAATATGGTGTCCAAGATTCAGGATTCTTAACTGACTGTGAAATACCATTTACTCATTAATTAATAAATGAACTGTCATAAACATATAGGCTAGACAAAATACTAGAATGTACACACCCAAATTTAGTCATAAAACAGATTGTAGTTAAGGGCGTAAATTTCTATATTAATAGTTCTCCGCCGGAGGGTTACGTACTACATTGTACCTCCCGATGTAGCATATGATGACATGAACACATTAATAACACGAATCTTAAGAAGCCATCAAGAAGATATTCCAATTCGTAAAATCATATAAAACCACTTTCCAGAAATACATCAAAAATTATTCATTCTGTACTTACTTTTAGCTTTTCATGAGCTTCTTTAACAGTCTTCCCATCATTTTTCTTTCTCCAATTATGACCATCCTTCCGGAAGTATCGCAATACTTTTTTATCAAAAAGAAAAAGTGAACCACCTGCAATTACAAATATCTAATTAGAAACCAGAAGAACAAAAACTACACACCACTAGAAACTATGACTGTCAAAATAATTAAGGAATCCAGGGGAATATATATACACACACACACAGAGAAAGAGAGAAGCTAAGCAACACTCATATATTACTAGTGAATTAAGCATACAAAGGAATCAATCAGGCATCCATGATAAATTAATATTGACCAACTAGAAACAGAGCTGCAGAAAATCAATACAGAAAATGACTAAAGGATCTGCCAGACTGAAAAGCATGTATTTTGTTTGATCATGAAAAAAGAATTGAAACACTGTCAAATAGAATTGCTGAAATGAAGAGTTTGCCAGGTTGCATATCTTCACATAAGCTTCATTACAAGATATCTCTGTGTTTCTGCAACATTCATAACTAACCTATGCTTGTAATATTTACGATATGATAGGATCAGACGTTCAAATGTAAGTGAACATATCATAATAAGAACACCATGCGATCAAACCAACACCTTCGACCTAAAAGTCCGAGGCAAACTGTCAAAAAAACCACATATAAGAGATTCTTAATTGGTTTCAGTTAAAAGGATAAAAAGATCTTTGAACCTTGATATCAAATTATAGCATTATCCAATTAGTTGACAAGTATCACAAAACTTATCACAATCCAATCCTGTGTTACATTCACAGCCACTTATAGCCTGATTATTCATGTCAATACTATGATACACATAATTTTACATCTCACTCTTACCCTTCAGACCAAATGCCAGTCAATCAGCTCCTAATTCCCTATAACATGCCATACTCTCCGTCTGTTGATTTCATTTACTACACCCCTAATTTCTGCAACAACAGAGACTTCTTCTCATATCTATCCAAATCATTTTTATTTTAACTGCCACAGAAGTAAACTCTGAATTAAGAAGTCCAAATGTAGTAGCGATAACCATGTGAGTCATAAGCTGATCATTCAATTAAAATATCAGTAATAAGCAGATGATAACCTTTGTTTTGTTTTTGTTTTTTTTTGTTACTCTTACAGGTTACAACTTTTTTTCTGTACCTTTCCAACTTGTTTTTAAAGTATGACTTTGTTCCTCTAGTTCACTAGTAATGAGAAGAACTTCACCCTCTATGTAGGATAGATTGTTCAGCTCCATCGTGTCAAACTTCAAAAAAACAAAGTTGTACGAGTAACAGAAATTTGTGAATGCTTACCCAATATGAACTAGAAAGAGAGTTCAAATATCTAATAAATATTACACGGAACAAGACCATGCAAAAAAATGTCACTGTTTCATGTGCCAAGCACTGTCACATTTACCCGATACCCGGACACGACTCGGACCTGGCATTGGACCGGAACCAACCCGATCTATACGGGTTCGGGTCCGGGTCCTAAAATAAGACCCGATGCACTTTCGGATCCGGGTCTGCTCAAACTAGAACCGACCCGGACCCGTTAAAAAATAGCCCCAAACATATAGAATTTGAATAATAGGGTTATAGGAATATACATATAAAGGTAATTGTTGAAGATAGATATGTAAATATAATATTAATTCATGTACTTAAGTGCAAAAATGGTTAGAATTGTAGGGTATCGGGTGTAAAAATACTTTAGTGCAAATATTGATTCTCTACTACCGGACCCGACGGGTAATTTTTTTTAACTAGGACCTGGACCCGGATCTGGACCTGGTTCTTGCAAGTCCGGGTCCGGGTCCAATTTTTGTAACCGTGAGGTACCGGGTCCGGGTAGTGGAGGCCCCGACCCGATAGGACCCAATACCAGCTCTATGTGCCATTGTCAACTGAGGATAACAATTTGTTCCTTTCTGGTGACTATGAACCCATACACAAAACAATTCATGTTACAGTTCACCTCATTTCCCTTGTAGACTGACATAGTACCACTGTTGCAGAGTTCCACAACTATGTAGATTGACATAGTACAATTGTTCGAGAGTTACAGAACTATAACTAATAAACTGACAAGTCCTGCATATGTTTTGTTATGTTAATAGCACATGAAAAAATAACTTAAATATGTAGCAGAAACATCTATAGATGTTAAATAAACCTTGCATTTAATCAATCAACGATATCAGAATACTCTGCATAACCATTGGAACATGATACGTAGCTGATTTGAGAAAAGATAAAGATACTTAAGAAGCTGAAGTTTAGATTTAAGAGACATACTAGGAGGCCTATTTGGTGGTTCTGGAGCAATGCAAAATTTTTGATAGTTTCGAAGAATTTCGCAAATCTCTGCTGGACGCAGCCATCGATGTTGTGCTTCAAGAAGTATTTGCTCAATATCTACACAAACAAAAACATTATGTCAGATAACCAGGAATATAAAAAAAATTGCTAACACGCTGATAAGTCGCTTACGTGA
Source organism: Hemerocallis citrina (assembly GCA_017893485.1). Lineage (NCBI taxonomy): Eukaryota > Viridiplantae > Streptophyta > Magnoliopsida > Asparagales > Asphodelaceae > Hemerocallis > Hemerocallis citrina. The sequence goes on along the minus strand of CM030366.1, from coordinate 73,708,291 downwards.
TCTACATCCATAATAAACAAGAAGCTTTTATTTCAATGACATGTGTCCACGAATTAAGCAAAGGTTATGTGCAGTGTAAACCCCGAGAATAGTTTGGAAGAGTACTAAGATCACACTTAAGAGATGGTGGCATACAATGATTATAGTAATTTCCATCAATCAATGTCATACTTAGAGATGGGTTCTCAGCGATGCTTTAAAAGGGGTTGTTGGACAAATGTTTCACTCATTGCCCCGGTAATGGAGGGTTAAGGTCCATACCTCAAGTCCCAAAGATAGAACCATTCAAGGGATCTAATTCCAAAAGAACACAAGATGAAGCAATGTAAGCATTTTTGTCCTACAAAGCCACGATCGAAAGCCAAATATGCTAATAGATTTAAAAGACTAATATCAGGTTGAAGTATTGAATATGAAAATTGGAATTAATGACGAATATTTTGAATCTACTGTTATAATTCATGGGACCAACGGACCATACAGATCTGAATCTAATGGAGTGGTAAGGAAAAGCAACCCTTCAAGGGATATTAGATTCTTTTTTTCATTAGTTTGGGATTAACCCTTACTACTATGTGGGCGGAGGCAGTATTTAGCCTCTTGCATATTCTTAAACAAATATCTCACAATAGGAAAGGTTACATTGAATACGAACTTTGGTCTGGTAGGAAGTAAAATCTTTAATCATTTAAGAATTGGTCTTCCGTAGGCATTCTTCAACCTAAAAGGAAGAAATTAGGATCTAAAAATTGGTTATGCTAAGAAACGGTGGTGTTTATATATTTTATTGTATTAAATAAATAAATTGATGCTAATACTATAAATAGTTGACAAATCGTGTATCATTTACAAGAATATTGCATTGTGCACCGTCAAATTTATTGCACTTGCACAAAAAATTACAAGTATTAACCATGAGATAAACTACTTTAGATATATGAAACAAATTTAGAACATGGAACACTGGACAACTGAAATAAGTGCTAAAGATTATGCAATCATAAAGGCACATATAGCGGTAAACTATAAGGGGGCTAGTGTGTCACCCTAGCCAACTTAGCTAAGGAGACAAGACAACACAAAATTCATATCTTGATCAATCAAAATGAAATCCACACCAATAGATGTGATCTACATCTTATAAAGTGGGCAAAAACTTAAAAAAATGGATGACTTCTAAATGTTCATCATGCAACCAAAAAATTGATTCAATGGGGTCTAGAATTACTTAATTTTTAGGCTGCATGATTAGTGGTTGTAACTCATCGAATTCATTTGAAATTTTGTAATATATAGTTTTTGTGATACAAATCATATCCAAGAGTGTGAAATTTCATTTTGGTGGGTCAAGATATAAGTTATCTCCCTAGCTACAAAAATTGTGAGAAGGTGGAAGGAACAAAAAATGAACTTACAAGTTACAAGAAATAAAATGCATTCGTGTAACATAAACATATATTAAACATTTATATTTTGTATGATTGAAAAATGAGAATGTAAAGATATACACAACTACAAATTTTTTACATATGTTAACATTTGCATTTGGTTATTGCACGTAGAAATAACAAACATTATAATATCTATGTTTGATACATCACATAAACACAAATCAAAGAGTTAATATAATCAAAAATACATAAACAAAAATAATACCAAAAATACATAAACAAATAATACCAAAATATCATATAAATACTAACATAAAGCAAAGAGTTAATATAATTAGTTTAGTTTTCTTATACCATAAAGTGTATCGCATCGTAGGACACATACCAAAGCGTAAGAAACAAACTATGTATCGTATGATTTATTTAATCTAAGATACATACTCTAATACATCTTGTTTTGCTATTGAATAGGGTCATATCCTACATATTGTATCATGTATTGTAGGTCTTTAACAACTGTTATATAATTGAATCAAGGGATGTCGAGTTTTATGGACATATATTCCCAATGCAAGCAGACGCACCTTCTATTAGTGAAGGGTGAACCCTGGACTAGTAATGACACTAGTGATCCATCATAAATTAAAATTGATCGCATTAATAAACTTACCATATCCGATAAAGTTAAATTAAGAGAAGTAAAAAAAATAAAGAAGGAAAACTAGCTTAGTGGGTTGTTTAGTACGAGTATTGGAGAATCCTTGGAATGTTGCATTACTATGTTTAAAACAATACATACAATCCCAGGAATCCTCTATTATTGTATTTGTTTATTCTATTGTTTGGGTATCGTACTCTTTATGATGGGAATCCATAACTCGCATGGTTTTAGGGGGGAATGACGACTCTTCCCAATAAAGAATTTTGATTTCCATGAGAATCCAACATTCCTTCCAAAACTATGTTTGCCTCTTACCAAACGAAGTAATCCACAAGAGAACAAAGGATTTCCTTGCACATTCCCACATACCCCGCTAGGCATGTCATCTAGACATATCTAGCAGATGAATATCCCAACTACAATTTAATCGGTTAATCGGCCACTTAAAATCAGCCGATTAACCACTAATCGGCCGATTATTCCCGATTAAATCGCTAACTATTGAAATATTATAAATCACTAAAAAAATAATCGTTTGGCCTCCGATTAGCGATTAATCGGAGATTAATCGGGCGTAATCGGGAATTTTAACTGCTTAGTATAATGGGGGTACTTGGATTGTTGAAGAAGTTGTGCTTACTTTCTCTCCTTTGGACACTACTTTTAGGCATGTCGTTGATGTGGTGTCGTGCGCGGTATTTTGGGTTCTACCTAAATTACCAACTATATTTTGGTCACCATAGATTTAGAACCACATCCTTGTCAAGGTTTGCGAAGGTGGTGGTTAAGTTGATCTTCATCAAACTTTGTTGCCAGGGACAACCGTTAGCGACGAAGGGTACACAAATCCATCTTTCTGGCAACCTTTTCCATATGAGTGTATCCACTTATTCATATAGGTCATCACAAGACACAGTACCACTGATAAGAAGAAGCTATTTTTGAATCCATCAGTACCATCTACATCACCTCCTCTCTGTTGAAATCAACATGGTGTTGAAGGTGCATCAACTACCACTATCACAATTATGAAACGAAAATTTCTATGAAGGTTATGGAGTATATGGGGGATTGGATTGTAACATCCCGTAGTTTTCAAACAGTATAATATATATAGATATATATATATAGTTTGGAAGTTGGCTGTAGCATAATATGCATGGATGCATATTGTAAGAGTGTTGAATAATGCATGGTAATGATGGGGCCCACGGTAATGGAACACACAGCAAAAGGTAAGTTGCTTGTATGCTTTGAATTCTTCAAAGTTTGTAGTGTTGACGTGGCACCTAGGGGGGGCCACTCCTAGTGTGTGCACGGGATGGAAGAACCAAGAGTGTGAAAATGTCCCATATCGAAAGATTTCACATGATAAAATATTAATAAATAGTATTAACCAAGGATCAAGAGTCACCAATTCGGTTAACCACCTTTTGAGAGGCAGTCTGTGGTGGGCAGTTGTACTACATAGTATCTAATTTGTCTTATAAAATTGTATAAATTGTCCGAGCTCGGGGCAGGGGCGTTACAAATGATATCAGAGCCGACTTTCGACACCTAGTGTAGGAGAGCAGTGAGTTATGGACTCCAGGATGATCGGCGGAGTGAGACAATCCCCAGAATTCTGGGACGATGGACAGAGATCCACAGAATGATCCGCAGAGTGGGATTGGTCTCCAGAATTCCAAAGACGAGAGCGACGCTCACAGATGCTCCACATCGGCTAGAAAGTAGATCCTGCACTAGATTGTGCATGCCCTGTGCTCATCAGCGAGGACGCTGATTTCTGAAGGGGGGGTCTGTAACATCCCGTAGTTTTCAAACAGTATAATATATATATAGATATATATATATAGTTTGGAAGTTGGCTGTAGCATAATATGCATGGATGCATATTGTAAGAGTGTTGAATAATGCATGGTAATGATGGGGCCCACGGTAATGGAACACACAGCAAAAGGTAAGTTGCTTGTATGCTTTGAATTCTTCAAAGTTTGTAGTGTTGACGTGGCACCTAGGGGGGGCCACTCCTAGTGTGTGCACGGGATGGAAGAACCAAGAGTGTGAAAATGTCCCATATCGAAAGATTTCACATGATAAAATATTAATAAATAGTATTAGCCAAGGATCAAGAGTCACCAATTCAGTTAACCACCTTTTGAGAGGCAGCCTGTGGTGGGCAGTTGTACTACATAGTATCTAATTTGTCTTATAAAATTGTATAAATTGTCCGAGCTCGCGGTAGGGGCGTTACATGGATGACCATTAATTCCATCATCAGTGCTTCTTTCCTTGTTTTTCGGAAAAACCAAGGCATTGTTTCCGGTGTCTTGCAGTTGGTTAGAAAAGCTAGTCAGTCACATGATGACGACACATGGGCAAGTTATGTGATCCTCCATTAGTGCATGTGAATACAATTGATTCAAATTTTGAGTTTTCGACAGAGTCAAATATGCTAGGTTTTGCACCCTTGGGTCCAAAGAATCTTGACAGTCTTGACCAGAGAATATTAGGGGTATGCACGAGTTGGGTCGGGCAGGTTTTTAACAACTTTCAAACCCGACCCATATTTTTTTTCCTCAAACCCAAAACCCATTCAAACCCATCGAATTTAATTTACAATACCCAAACCTGAACCCATGGGTTTCGGGTTTGTTCGGGTGGGTTTCATGTTCCACGGGTCGAGTGAGTTTTCTCAGATAGACCGATCTTTTTTAATTTGATGATTATTTTATTTACTCTGTTTAGCCATTAAAAATTAAAAATTGACCGACTGAGAATAATATGGTGAGAAGATCGAAAGTTGTAACATTCTACCAAGTTAAATGAGTGATTTAAAATTAGTAACTAATGTAAATATACTATAAGTTTCTAATTTATGTCAGGATAGTTAAGAGTTATAACATATACATATAGATAACATTTACATATAGATAACATACACACAATATTACAATAGGTATAAGACAGTTCAGTTCGGGTTTGAGCGATTGGGTTTCCTATAAAATCCAACTCCGACCGGGATTTCTAATAGATATTTCCAAACCTTCCCGTTCGGGCTTGGGCGGGTTTTCATGCTAAAATAAAGCCCACCCCTTCGGGTAGGGTCAGTTTAGGTTCGAGTCAAACCCGACCTGCTGCACACCCTCGAGAATACTAACATTTTTGTTAGTTCAGACTAGATAGAAAATAGGTATGAATCCCCAATTTTCTTTTCAGCTAATGATCTAAAAATTAATGGGCTTGTAAGCCATATTACCAACCCTCGGGCCGAAACTTCTTTCGGGCCATTTAAGAAGGGTTTTTAAATGGTGCGACCATTTCAAAGTCTAGCAAGGAAATTCTTAGTAGAGCTTTTTCTCGATTTGTGAATTATGCTAAGAGTGAATTGACTGAATTTGGAAAAGAAAGTATCAATTATATGCCTACGGAATGATTAGGGGAAAGAAGTTAATACAAGTTTTCACACTCTATTGAGTTCTATTTCTAAGCTACTTTCCAAAGACAATGAAGACAAAAACTTTTAATGTATCTAATACTTCATATTTGCCACCTTGGATTGTTGTTCTTCTAAACAAGGATACCGTTTTAGATGAGATACCAAATGTGGACTTCCAGATGATGCCCCGTAGTTTAGTTTCTTTTGTTATTTTTATTTATTGTTTTTTGTGTTTTATTTCTTTGTTGCACTTTTGTTTCTACTATCTAAAATCAATAGCGTAGATAGATCTGTTTACACTAAGCTGCATCATAATGAATATGTATTTATTATTCTTTATGTTGTTGATAAACTTATAATGGTGAACAATTTAGACAGTTAATCCAAACAAAGTAGCAAGTATCTTAATATGTCTATGTTTCAGACAAAGAAATTTGGGAAAGCTTGTGTTATTTTGGGAATTGAGATCATTAGAAAACCAGATGATCTTATTATCTTCAGGTCTCACTACGTTGAAAATCTTTTGAAATATTTCAATACACCGACAAACTAGATTATTGGCGTAAATTGAGGAAAAACAAATTCAACATGTCTCACAAAGTGAGTTGGCAAGAATTATAGGTTTTGTTATATATCATGGAATTACATTAAGCCTGATATAGCCTAGCAATTGAAGATATTAAGTAAACATGTTGAAAACCTAGGGATTAGGGAATGAATAATAAGAAGCTTTGATATGATTATTAAGGTGTTTAAAAGGAACCATAGACTATAATCTACATTATTTGGTTATCCTTCAGTTTCTACTATGAATGCTAAAATTGTTGCCTTGAAAAGGGAGGATCCATAGTCGAATGTTTATGGAATCTAGTGGCAAATAATACTCATACGGCCAAAACCAGACTCATATATCTCATTACATTAAGATAGCCAAGTCGCTATTAAATTAGGGCGAAGAACAAGGTATACAATATCATTGAAGAGCATACTCCTTACAGAATAAGCTTGTTAGACAATATCTAATAGGAGCAACAACATTGTACGTTGCAAAAAGAATCAAGCAGGTCCATCGACGAAACCACAAGTAAAAATGGTAGTTATTAAGTTCTTAATGTTAGAACAGAATTGTTAGTTATGGACACCCTTCCTATACAACAAATCCCTATAATTGAGTTCGAAGGATAACAAGTCACTGGACAACTTTTTAGCATTATATTTTATGATTCAAAATGGTGAAAGTAATAATAATTATTGCAAGTGATATTAAGAATCATTTTTCATTTTTTCTTTTTGTGGGAACAAGGTCGTAGCCCCACACACATTCCATAAGAAAGGAATTGTGAAAGCGCAGAAATAGTGCAAGTGGGGGCTCAAACCTCCGACTTCTTGCTAACTAGCGAAGAGACTTAGCACTAGACTACTAGGGCATTTACTCTTAATCAGTTATAACTCTTAACTAATGCATAATCGTATGATGCGATGCAAATCTGATGAAAACCCGATATGCATGTGGGGGTATAGCAACCTAGACAAAGTGAATTTCTGCAATAGTTATAAATTGCAACTCTAACACACAATGCCAAAATGTCAGAACTTTAATGGAGCACTACAAATCTAACGAATAGTTACATGAGTAGTTCAACCAAATAAACCAAGAAGGAAAGGGTTCAAGAAGTCTGACTTCACCAGCTTACACTTCATTACTTGCTCTACTTATTTTAAGTACATATTGAAGTCCAAAAGCAACGTTTTCTTTTTGGACTAATTGGTCTTGAGGAGTTGTTAGAAAAACAACAACTTTTTGGATATAGAGGTTAGTGGAGGTTAGTGAATGTGACTTGTAAACTTTGGTTTGTTCAGATTATCCTTCAGAGTTGACCTTACCTCCGGTTATCTCACCTCAAAGTTAAAGTAACCAAAGTATCTAAGAATCTCAACTCCCATTGGGTCACCAAAACATAAAAGCCCCGTTTGGAAACAAAGTTTAGATACTGTAAATATCTTTTAAATGAAGGTAGAGGTATACAACCTATAGGTAGCTTGTTCTCTACCTACAAAATTTAGGTACTTGTAGTTAGTTTTTGAAAAAGAGCATTTGATTTTGGAGGAGGTGAGATAATTGTAGGTACTGTTAAACTTTTTTTAGTCCAAAAAGTTAAGATACATACAGTTTTCTTACCTCCAAAATGTTTTAAATTGGGCCCAAAGATAGGATAGCTGTAGGTATCTCAGATACTTCAACATACCTCCAGTTATCTTACATTACCTCAGTTCTCGAATGAGGCCTCAAAGTTAAGAAAACCGAGGTTCTGGAATACAACTCTACAAACCTCCAGTTCTCCTAACTTAAACCCATTCCAAACTACACCTTAAGTTTAAACTATACTAACTACATCTCAAATCAGCACAGAAATAAAAACAGATCAAGAAACAAACTTTTTTTTTTTAAAAAGGGGAAAAAAGGAAATCAAGAAGTGAACGAGGTTGATGAACTCACCTGACTGAGGATCGATTACGAATCTGCAAGACTCCGCCATAAATCAGAACCGACCAATTTTGCAGCGCAAACTCAAAACCCTAGCAGATCCAGCATCTGACTCTGAATCAGAGAAGAAAAGACAAGGAGTCTTTTAAGAAAGAAAGAGAAGCTTCGAAGATGGAGGATAGAGCTAGGGTTTGAAGAAAAAAAGGGGGGAAATGAGGAGGAAAGGGGCCGTCAATTTGGAAAAAGTGGAGGTAGTAATGGTAAGGGGGAGGAGTAGACGGGGGAGGTTTTAAGTGTGGGAGTAATGACGGGTATGCCCCTGGTAGCTGCTGCTTGACTGGGTGGGAGATGGCGGTGGAATTTTTTACTCAAATGACCTACTTTTTAAAAGTATTTACCAAACTGACCCACTTACGAAAAAGTATTTACCAAAACAATCCACTCGTTATCTCAATAACAAGTTTGGTAAAAATACTCTCCCTATTTGGGGAAAAAAACTTGAAAAAAAAAAAAATCAAAGTAAGGCTCGTTGTTTCAAACAGTAAATTTGTTGAAAATATCTTCGTTGCTTAAAATAGCGAGTGTAGACTTAGTAATTTCTCCACAGTTTGGAGAAAAAACTTGAAAAAAAAATATCAAAGTAAGACTCATTGTCTCAAAAAGCGAGAATATTTTTACCAAACTCGTTGTCTCAGACAAACAGCGGGTGTGGTGAAAATATCATCGCTGTTTGAGATAGCGAGTGTAGGTTTTGATGTTTCTCCACAACTTGGAAAAAAAAAACTTCAAGAAAAATATCAAAGTAAGACTCGTTGTCTCAAACAGTGAACGTAATTGTACTACACTCGTCGTTTGAGATAGCGAATCTGACTTTAAATTTTTTTTATGAATTAATTTAACCAAAAAAAATTTAAGTCAAGTTCACTATCTCAGACAGTGAAAATAGTACAATGAGTTTTACTTTAATGTTTTTCATAAAAAAATTTCTCCAAACACATAAGTCTCCACTGAATATCTAAACAAACAAGGGTATTAGCAAGTGAGTCATTTTGGTACATACTTTCGAAAGTGGATTAGTTTGGTAAATATTTTTTAAAAAGTCGGTCATTTTGTTAAACAATTCATGGCGGTGTGGGGAAACGGCTGTTGACTGGCACTGTACTGGGGTCTTTCGGTTGACTTTAGTTATTATAGATTAAGTTTTAGATAAGTGCTCCTTGGCTTCTCAATTGTCTGTATCTAACCTTTTATTACTCTAATCCCCTTATAATCTGGTAGTTCTTTGTTGGCTCTCTGTGTTGCTTGAATTTGGTCCATGGTGTGGCTCCTCGTGTAATGCCCTGATTTTTCAATTAATGAAAAATTATTTTATTTTGCACGTAGTGTGCACGTGGAATATTTTGGTTGAATTAAATTTTATAATTATTTTCATTATGATGGGTATAAATATTTAAATATGTGCTTTCAATTATTTTATAGAAAGCCTTCTTTTAAATAGATGAAAAGTCTTTTCTTTTAAAAAGCCCAAAATGCAATTAATTTATTTTATTTTAAAATAATTATGTTGGCCCATAAACTAAAGCCCATGAGTCAATTTATTTTTAAATGCAACTTGTAGTGTAGAATACAAACTAGAGTTTATTTTTAAATAAAATAAAATGTATAGTTTTTGGACCTAGTTTCTTGCACGTGCATTGCACGTACACGTGCAACATGCATTTCCTTTCTAGACCGGTTGTGAGCTTGGAGGGAAACCAAAAATTTGAGTGGGATCATGGTGTGGTGGTTACTTGATTATGGGTAGTTAGTGTAACTCCTCATTAAATCTAAACCATTTGTTCATAACTCCTACTTCAATCCTAGCCCTCCATTTCCCTTAATTTTTAGTATAAATACCCCCCCTCCCCCCCACCCGGCTAGTTATTCTTGTGCTAAATAATTCCTCCAAACCTATAGTCTAAATTATATTATCTAGTAGTGATTTTGTGAGTAAAAGATTGAGTGTGTGTGGGAGTTGTGCTTCAATCAAGAAGAGGAGGCCGGCATCAAGGAGTGCTCTCGGTTTTGGCTTAGAAGTGCTCGGTTTTGGGTGTGCTTGGAGGTTCGTGTGCGCGCATCTAGGAGGAGAAGCATTCGGTTGCAAGGACATTCGTCTAGGAGATTGCTAAAGTGTATTTTTCTCTCCAAATTAAGGTGGGTAAATTCTCCATATTTCTAAATTAGAAATACATGTTAGAAATGAATGAATAAAGCATGAAAAAAAAAATTAAGAAGAGTACACTTTAATTAGGAAAAATAACTCATCGAATGATTGAAATGTGGATATGCAAATTTGTGTGTGGTTCTATTTTTTAAGTTGTATGTGAATTGATTAGAATCATGGATTGATTGAAGGAAACACATTTATTACCATCAAGAATGGCATACCAAAGTTAGTAGATTGATAATGCTATTTCATGTGTTAAATAGATCTTTTGTGTTAATGTGAGCATGAATAATTTAAAATATGAGTTTGTATGTTGGGTAAATGACTAAAGACAGCGAATTAATGTGAAATTTGTTGATAAAGAGATTAGAATGCTAATTGCTAAGAAATATCGAAGAAAGAAGAAGTGTGGTAGTTATAATGTAAAATTCGAATTAGTTGTATGAAAATATGTTTTAAATGTTACAAAAATTATTTTGTTCATACTGGTATGTAAATTATACGAGGAAGAATCAATCTGGATTTTTACAGTAATTTCTATAGAAGCAAAATGAAATGAAGACTTGTTGAATATCGAACGTTTTTAAATAACAGAGAGAATTGTTTTAAAAAGGATTTCAAATTATACTAGACGACCTGAGCACGTAGCTCAAGTGGTCAGAGCGCGCGGCCTGTTTCTCAGAGGTCTGCGGTTCGAATCCCGTGGGCAACATATATTTTGTTCGCTTTTTTTAAAACAAAACCAACTGCAGCCGACTAGTGGTTTGTGCTGTCGGCTGTGTTCTCCGTGGTTCTGGGTTCTGTTGCCGCTAAATTTGGTGTGGGAACAAACAGATAGTATTTGTGGATTCTTAGGAAAACTGAATAGTAAACCTGTATACCTGTTCCGTCGGAGTTTGACGCTGACTCCTGCCGTACACCTGCAAAAAGTGCGAGACACCGGGATTGTTCTCGGCGACGCACCCTCCAACGCTCAAGTCAGTAATCAGGGAAGATTATGAAAGAGCGCAAAAACTGGAGAACGATTGATTACCTCTCAATGGAGATGGATGGGGGGTATTTATAGGCGCCGCTGGGATCAGATTAGGAATGTAATCCCCCTGTGGTTAGATAAGGAATGTAATCTCTAACCCCCAGTGAAGGGATAGATATGAATCAGGGCCGTTGATTAGGATTTAACCAGAAACCCTAATTCTATCCCTTCTGGACCGGGTTTGCTGTGGGTTGAAACCCGCACCCAGTTGAGGTGGATCCGTTTGCGGGTAAGTGGGTCTTCGGGGAAGATAACCAGTACCCGCTTCAGACCCGTTGGTAGGTGAAATTACCGTTTTACCCCTGAGCTTCAAGATTCGTACCCAATTTGGACGGTTCCGATTTAACCCCATTTTTAGCCATATCACGAGCTCCCCACTCCTAAAGACTGAGTTTGATCAGCCTTTGAGGAGTAGTTTAGCTGTTTTAATGGCTAGTGGAGTTGTATCGGAGTCTAAATGGAGGGTTTTGAATCTCGAAGGGGGTAGTGAGGTGATTTTTCAAGCTGTAAGCTGTTCTTAAGCTTCTCTGGATATTTGGTGGTTCCTATCTATTTTTCTCGGATTATTTATTTAATTTTGCGATGTGTTAACTAGTCGTTCGGGGGTCTTAACAATACATTCTAGGCGATAATTGTTCGTTCAGGGGTTCAAAAATATTCTCCCGAATTTATAATTATCTTCTAGAATTTTTAGTTAATTTTCCCAAATTTTTAGTAATTTTTTTGCAATTTTTAAATAAATAAAACGATTAAAATAAATAAAAACTAATTTTTAATACCGATTTATGGCGTGGCGCAATCTAGACCCTTGATCAGCGCCGAGCGCGATTTTCTGGGCGATCAGACGATCTGCACTCCTCGGCTGATAGTTTCTTCGTATACGAGGGTCGGTTCCTCGTCCCTTCGGCTCGGCGGGTCGGCACATGCCTCGGAATCAGTCGAACTACGTGGCGTGATCCTGAGCGTCCATCTCAGCGTGGATCCCTAAAAAGCACTATCTTGTCGTTTAGTGGACGTGGCCAGATCTGAGCCGTCCATCATGACGAGCGTGCTTTTTGACAAGATCCAACGGCGGAGAAGGGTCGGCGGATCTTTTCTCCATATATGAGGGTCGGTTCCTCGTCCCCTCGGCTCGGCAGGTCGGTATATAGCTCGGAATCAGCCGAACTACGTGGCGTGATCCTGAGCGTCCATCTCAGCGCGGATCCCCAAAAAATACTATCTTGTCGTTTAGTGGACATGGCCAGATCCGAGCCGTCCATCATGACGAGCGCGCTTTTTGACAAGATCCAACGGCTGAGGGGGGTCGGCGGATCTTTTCTCCATATACGAGGGTCGGTTCCTCGTCCCCTCGGCTCGGCAGGTCAGTTCATAGCGCGGAATCAGCCGAACTACGTGGCTGATCCTGAGCATCCATCTCAGCGCGGATCCCCCAAAAACACTATCTTGTCGTTTAGTGGACGTGGCAAGATCTGAGCCGTCCATCATGACGAGCGCGCTTTTTGACAAGATCCAACGGCTAAGGAGGGTCGGCAGATCTTTTCTCCATATACGAGGGTCGGTTCCTCGTCCCCTCGGTTTCGGAGGCTCGGCACCGTTAGCCGAGGTATGGAGTTAGAGGTTTTGAAGAGTCCTGGCACTGGAGCGTCGCCACCCTCCGTCCCAGTAGCTCGGCTGCTTAGCCAAGCTGTTCGGTAGCTCGGCTAGGCAGACCGGCAGCAGGCAGCTCGGAAGGTACACATGGTCAGATCTGGAGCGTCCATCATTGCGTGAATCACGAGGGCTGGGTTCAGATCACGAGAAAACGTTACTTTGTCGTTTTGTGAGCGTGGCGAAATCTGAACCGTCCATCGTGTCTTGACACGAATTTTGGAAAGATCCGACGGTGATTTGTCCTCGGAAGGATTTTTCTCCATATATGAGGGTCGGTTCCTCGTTCCCTCGGTTCGGAGGCTCGGTGCCTTTGGCCGAGGTATGGAGTTAGAGGTTTTAAAGAGTCTTGGCACTGGAGCGTCGCCACCCTCCGTCCCAGTAGCTCGGCTGCTTAGCTAAGCTGTTCGGTAGCTCGGCTAGGCAGACCGGTGGCAGGCAGCTCGGAAGGTACACGTGGTCAGATCTGGAGCGTCCATCATTGCGTGAATCACGAGGGATGGGTTCAGATCCTGAGAAAACGTTATTTTGTCGTTTTGTGAGCGTGGCGAAATCTGAACCGTCCATCGTGTCTTGACACGAATTTTGGAAAGATCCGACGGTGATTTGTCCTCGGAAGGATTTTTCTCCATATATGAGGGTCGGTTCCTCGTCCCCTCGGTTCGGAGGCTCGGTGCCTTTGGCCGAGGTATGGAGTTAGAGGTTTTGAAGAGTCCTGGCACTGGAGCGTCGCCACCCTCCGTCCTAGTAGCTCGGCTGCTTAGCTAAGCTGTTCGGTAGCTCGGCTAGGAAGACCGGCGGCAGGCAGCTCGGAAGGTACACGTGGTCAGATCTGGAGCGTCCATCATTGCGTGAATCATGAGGGCTGGGTTCAGATCACCAGAAAACGTTATTTTGTCGTTTTGTGAGCGTGGCGAAATCTGAACCGTCCATCGTGTCTTGACACGAATTTTGGAAAGATCCACGGTGATTTGTCCTCGGAAGGATTTTTCTCCATATATGAGGGTCGGTTCCTCGTCCCCTCGGTTCGGAGGCTCGGTGCCTTTGGCCGAGGTATGGAGTTAGAGGTTTTGAAGAGTCTTGGCACTGGAGCGTCGCCACCCTCTGTCCCAGTAGCTCGGCTGCTTAGCCAAGCTGTTCGGTAGCTCGGCTAGGCAGACTGGTGGCAGGCAGCTCGGAAGGTACACATGGTCAGATCTGAAGCGCCCATCATTGCGTGAATCACGAGGGCTGGGTTCAGATCACGAGAAAATGTTATTTTGTTGTTTTGTGAGCGTGGCGAAATCTGAACCGTCTATCGTGTCTTGACACGAATTTTGGAAAGATCCGACAGTGATTTGTCCTCGGAAGGATTTTTCTCCATATATGAGGGTCGGTTCCTCGTCCCCTCGGTTCGGAGGCTCGGTGCCTTTGGCCGAGGTATGGAATTAGAGGTTTTGAAGCGTCATGGCTTTGAAGCGTCGCCACCCTCCGTCCCAGTAGCTCGGCTGCTTAACCAAGCTGTTCGGTAGCTCGGTTAGGCGAACCGGTGGCCGAGTCGTGGACTTGAGCGCTTCGTGGAGCCTTTGTTGTGATACTGAAACGTCGCAACTCTCCGCTTTGGCGCTTCGGCGCTTTGGCTTCTTAGTGGGCTTTTTAGATTCCCAAGGCAGCCCAAACGTCGCATTGGGGTTATAAGTTCTTACTCCCCCACCCCCCAAGCTCATTTCTCACTTTTCACTCCAAGTTTTCACTTTTACTCTCTGTGTTCTCCGCTAGCGGCGATTTTTGATCCAAGGCGGTGATGTTAGCTGTCGCGTGGGCCAGGCGATTTCCGGCGAGCTTTTTCCGACCGTGAACGTCACTTCAAGGTCAGTCAACTTGCCTTAGCTTTTTTATAGAGATTTCAAGGGTGAACTCGGGGAGTGAGGCCTCATCCTCGGACGATAGTGGTGCCGAGGAGAGGAGGCAGACGGAGATCCGAAGGAAGGGGAAGCAAGTAACCGAGCCGTCTGTGGCCGAGGTGAGGAAGAAGAAGAAGAGGAGGGTAGCGGCCCAGTCTCCTGTGATCGAGGTGATTGTGGAGAATCCGAGGTAAGCCCCTGAGACGGGCCGACACCCTTGCGTACTGTCCGGGCATGCTGGGGTTAGGCAGTATGAGGGCGATCTCATGAAGAAGGCGATCATCGGCCAGTCGGAGGTTTACGAAGAGAACAACCCGTTTCTGACTACCGAGGCGGATGAAATTGGATCGGTGCTATCCGAGAGGGACCTGCTCCGGATCAGAAAGTGGTTCGCCATCCCTCCGGAGTACAAGCTAATTCTCCCCGACCCTGGGATGCGGGCGAACTCCAAGCTGTCATCGTCGGATATGTGCATGTTCGACTACGACTCTCTGAACGCCGGACTGCGGTTCCCCCTGCACCCCTTCATTCGGCTGGTCCTCGGGTGGTACTGCCTTGCGCCCACCCAATTCATGCCGAACACATGGCGTCATGTGAACGCCTTCCTGCTCTAGTGCAGCAACGCCGAGGTCGAGTCGGACCTGACGGTCTTCCGAAGCATGTAGCGGATAAACCGGATGCACAAGACCGAGTATCGATACTACCTGGCGCCGAGGAAGGGTGTTCGGATTATAGAAAACCCGGACTCGATCAAAGGCTGGAAGGAAAAGTTCTTCATATTGAAGGAGCCATCGATGCTGCAAGTTCCGAGCCGATGGAAAGTAGAGGTGCCCAAGTTTGCGAGGGCCGACCCAGAACTGACTGCGGCCGAGGAGGAGGTGGCGAGGAAGATCGTAGCCCTCCCGATGTTGAGTTGGAGGGAGATGACGGAGGAGGTGCTGTATGGGTCAGACCTTAGCCCGATCGACCCGAGTACGCTCCTGACATCCCGTATTTTTTTTCTAAGCCTTTAGCTCGTCTCACTAACTCTTAATTTGTTTGTTGTTTGGTACAGAAGCGCCGAAGATGGACTTTACGGCCATGATGAACGAGAGGGGTAAGGTGGCCGATGGAAGGAAGAGGAGGAGGCCGAGCACCACTGCTTCGTCAGGCCGGCCCACCAAGGTTGCTTCGACCACCACTCCGCCTCCCCCGGTCGCTGAGGCGCCCTCGTCGGCGGTGGTTGTTACCGAAGGGCCCTCGGCTAATGTTGCCTCTACCCTGGTCGGTGAGGCCGTCGACGTCTCGGCGGCATTGTCGCTTGAGGCTCCGCCGCTGACTGCTCCGGCCGAGGTGATCTTGACCGAGCAGCACAAGCAGCTGTTCGTTCGGAACTGGCGAGTCAAGAATCATGATGGATTCCTCGGCAACTCGTAGATGTCGATGCAGGCCATCAAACACTTGGCGACCCCGAAGGATCGAGCCGCGCTGCAGGCGGGGACGGTCGGCGACGACACTTATGAGGTCGCCCGGTCGCTTGTATCGGTAAGTGGCGTGTACCTTTTTTATAGAATTCCTTTAAGTCTGCCGTTCGGCTCTTATCCTGTTCTCACCATCGTCTTGTTTTGGCAGGCCACTTGTCACTTCAACCATCTCCTCGAAGCGTTCACCGAATAGGAGAAGGAGTTGAAGGCCGCCAGTGATAAGGACAGGGCTGACAAGATGAAGGCGGTTCGGCAGCTCGAAGCATAGCAGAGGCAAGCCGAGGGCTTGGAGGTCCAGGTGGCCGATCTTGTGGCCGACCTGGAGCGAGTCAAGGGGCGGCTCACTAAGGAGGCTGCCAAAGCCGCCAAGGCTGCCGAGGAGCTTGCGGCGTCAGCGAAGGCTCTGGCCGAGGTGAAGGCGGAGAAAGAGGCCTTGGCAACAAAGATCAAAGCCGAGGTCGAGGCCGAGGCGAAGAAGCACATGGCCTCGAACATGGAGAAGTCCTACCAGAGGGCGCTCGACCATGTTCAGGACCGCGTCCCTGGCTTCAAACGGGTCGGCTACAGACTGTGGCCCAGATCCCCATCGGACGGCGAGGAGGAGGGAGGCGAAGGCGACGAGGTAGAGGACGACGACGACGAGGAGGTGGTCCACAACGCTTTGGCGACAAAGCCCCAAGCCGGGGCGAGAAATGAGGGGCCATCTGGTGAAGCGCCTGTGGTCGAACCGGCGATGCAGGTGGACCCCTGATCTTCTCGTCTTTTTGTAGTCTTTGTTTTCTTTTTCCAAAATGTAATGCCTTTTTGCGGACAGGCTACCGACTTTTTATGAATGAAAATTTTACTTCAAATTTGTCTAAGTGTTTGGGTCGGTGTATAGTTTTCCAATTGCGATGTTCTTGTATTTCAAATCCTCGAGTACGCCCCAAATACCGCAGCAGCTCGGCGTCGCGCCGAGCTGTTTAAGCAATCTCGCGAGGCTCGCCTCGTGGGTGAAATCGGGCTCACCAGGAGGTTGATGTTCAACGTGGAGAAGAAGAACAGCGAGCTTCTGGCCGAGGTGCACCATCTCCGGATAGTCGAGGAGGAGTTATCGGTGAAAGAGGCAGAGCTAGCTTCGGTGCTGGCCGAGCGAGATGAGCTCGAGAAGAAGGTCGAACAGCTGCAGAGGGTCACGGTTGACAAGAGCATCGAGGTGACTAACTTACGTCGTATTATATCCGACAACGCTGAGTACCCTGGCAAAGCTCCCTCGGTTCAAGATAATGGTTAAGGACGACACTCTGAAGGATAGGATCGTCGAGCTCGAGGAGGAGGTGGCTCGACTGAAGCCTCAGCTTGTGAGGGCTAATGTCCGCAGCACTTCTTGCACTTGCGAGGAGAGAGAACGAGGGATCACCTTTTACGAGCTAGCGACTCGTGGCCAAGTTATTGGTCGGACGGCAGCCGACGCACAAAGCGGAGTAGCTGTTAGCTCGAGCGGGGCCTCGGTCGGAGCCACAGTTAGGGTTAGTGGCGAGGCGGCGTCCCAGTTCGTCGGCCTAGAGACAAGCTCGGAGGTGAAAAGACGGAAACCGCGATTGTCTCTGAATCGGAACGTCCCTGTTCCAAGGAGGCACTGAACGAGTGGCGTCGAGCCTTTTACTTCTTGCATCGTCTCTGTTGTTGTAATAACATGCCTTGTAATTTATTTAATTGCTTTCCCGCTGTAATTGTTTGCCATGTAAATTTACCAAGTGTCTTAATAAAATCGAAGTTGCTTTGTTCATCGTTGTGCCGTGGTCGCCTTATTTTTGACGCCGAATCGTAAGGACCCATAGTTGTCTTCTTTGTAGGTTCCAGCCGCAGAACTTTAGTTTTTCCCTCGGAGTATACCGAGGTGGCTGTGCGCTTCCAAGGTGCAATAGCTCGGACATCAGATTCCGCCCACGTGGCAACATCTAGACGGTCGATCATGATCGTGATACGTATCACGAGGTGGGAGGCACGAGTTCTAAGAAAACACTATCTTGTCGTTTTGTGGACACGTGGCACGATCAGATCCGTTCATCACGTTCTAGCACGCATTTTGAGACGATCCAACGGCAAAATCGGTTCGGCAGAATTTTTCTCTATATACGAGGGTCGATTCCTCGTTCGCTCGGCTAGGGGTTTTGAGTGAGCGCAGTTGAGCCGAACGATGGATTTCGAACCACCGTTAGAGTTGCTCGACGGTTGTGGGAGCAGTTCCGAACGGCGACCTGCTTCTAGCTCGCTTACGAGCGAGCTTGCGAAGTAGGGTCGAGCCGAGTGTTGGACTCCGAACCATCGGTAGAGTTGTTCAACGGTTGTGGGAGCAGTTCCGAATGGCGACCTACTTCTAGCTCGCCGAGGAGCGAGCTGGCGAAGTAGAATCGAGCCAAGTGTTGGACTCCGAACCATCGGTAGAGTTGTTCAACGGTTGTGGGAGCAGTTCCGAACGGCGACCTACTTCCAGCTCGCTTACGAACGAACTTGCGAAGTAGGGTCGAGCCGAGTGTTGGACTCCGAACCATCGGTAGAGTTGCTCAACGGTTGTGGGAGCAGTTCCGAATGGCGACCTACGTCTAGCTCATCGAGGAGCGAGCTGGCGAAGTAGAATCGAGCCAAGTGTTGGACTCCGAACCATCGGTAGAGTTGTTCAACGGTTGTGGGAGCAGTTCCGAACGGCGACCTACTTCTAGCTCGCTTACGAACGAACTTGCGAAGTAAGGTCGAGCCGAGTGTTGGACTCCGAACCATCGGTAGAGTTGTTCAGCGGTTGTGGGAGCAGTTCCGAACGGCGACCTACATCTAGCTCGCTTACGAATGAACTTGCGAAGTAGGGTCGAGCCGAGTGTTGGACTCCGAACCATCGGTAGAGTTGCTCAACGGTTGTGGGAGCAGTTCCGAATGGCGACCTACTTCTAGCTCGCCGAGGAGCGAGCTGGCGAAGTAGAATCGAGCCAAGTGTTGGACTCCGAACCATCGGTAGAGTTGTTCAACGGTTGTGGGAGCAGTTCCGAACGGCGACCTACTTCTAGCTCGCTTACGAACGAACTTGCGAAGTAGGGTCGAGCCAAGTGTTGGACTCCGAACCATCGGTAGAGTTGTTCAGCGGTTGTGGGAGCAGTTCCGAATGGCGACCTACTTCTAGCTCGCCGAGGAGCGAGCTGGCGAAGTAGAATCGAACCAAGTGTTGGACTCCGAACCATCGGTGGAGTGAAGAGTAAAGGCAGAGAGATGTAAACAATTTTTACAAGTAAAATATGAAAAAATTCTTTTTTTATTGATGACTAATGGCCGGCTGCTTCTAAAGTTGCGAGCCGTTATTACAAGAGTGAAATAAGAGAAAATCATTATAAGTAATAGAAGAGGAACGGTTCGACATCTCGAAATACTTAGAGAGGCGTTGGTGCTCTCTCCTGGTATTTTAAGAGATGGTCGGCATTCCAAGTTCTGGGGATCTCCCTACCTTCGAGATCTTCTAGTCTGTATGTGCCAGGGCGTACTACTTCGGTTATCTTGTAAGGTCCCTCCCAATTTGGGGCCAATTTGCTCTTCTGACCTGAAAATGAGATGGCCAACTTTCTGAGGACCAGGTCCCCTTTTTTGAGGTCCGTGGGACGGACTCTCTTGTTGTACGCCAACTCGATCCTTCTTCGGTAGCTTTGTTGACGAATGGCAGCTCTTTCTCGGATCTCATCTATCAGGTCTAGACTTGCTCGGAGCTCTCTGGCGTTTTGCTCTTCTTCATAAGCTATTAGACGAGGAGAGGGTATTCTAAATTCTAGGGGGATAATGGCCTCGGACCCATAGGTGAGATTAAATGGGCTCTCTCCTGTGGGGGTCCGTTTTGTGGTGCGGTAGTTCCACAACACGTTGGAAAGCTGATCGACCCACAAGCCTTTGGAACACTTATCTAACCTCTTCTTAATGCCGGAGAGGATCTGTCGGTTAGCATTCTCGGCTTGGCAGTTCGACTGGGGATGTGAGACGGAGGAGAACCTGTGTTGGATGGTAAGGTCTTCGCATAGGGCTCGGAAGGCTGCCCCGGTGAACTGTGTTCCGTTGTCTGTTACCAGGACCCTAGGGACGCCGAATCAGCAGATCACGCTCTTCCAAAAGAACTGAACAACCTTGTTCTCGGTGATCGTGGCCAAGGGCTCGGCCTCTATCCATTTTGAAAAGTAGTCAATCGCCACAACTAAGAATTTGAACTGTCCGGGAGCTGGTGGAAACGGCCCTAGTAAATCCATCCCCATATTGCAAAGGGGACTGGACTTGATAGGAAAGTTAGTGGAGCTTGTGGGAGGCGTCGGATGTCGGAGTACTTCTGACAGGAGCTGCACTGCCGAACGTGCCGTTCGGCGTCTCGTAGGAGAGTGGGCCAGAATTATCCGTAGTTCAACACTTTGCGGGATAAGGATCTGGATCCCGAATGTGCCCCGCCAATGCCCTCGTGAAGCTCTTGTAGGGCATAGTCTGCCTGCTCGGGGGAGAGGCATCTCAGGTAGGGCCGGCCGTCTACCTGTGTGAAGGAGCGTTTATAGAGGATACCTCCGATTAGTGTGTAACGCTCAGCTCGGGTTCTCACTCTTCGAGCTTCCTTGGGATCCTCGGGGAGGAGTCCATCCCTTAAGAATTCGATGAGGGGTTTCATCCAGTTGTCTTCGAGCAGGACAGGCAGCGACTCCATAGAGTCGGGAGTTTCGTCCTCTATACTCGGCTTCAAAAGGACCTCTATCAAGACGGCCTGCTCGAGACCTTGAAGGGAGAAAGAGGCTAGTTTGGAGAGGGCATCGGCTTGAGCATTTTCTTCCTGGGGTATGCGCTAGATGAAGGCTTCTTCAAACAGTGCCATGAGGGTCCTGACCTTGGCTAAGTATTTAACCATCCTGTCATCACGTGCTTCATATTCGCCGAGGACCTGATTTACGACTAACTGAGAGTCGCTAAAGATCCTGAGGCGTTGCGCCCCTGCGTTGCGAGCCATTCCAAGGCCGGCTATGAGTGCCTCGTATTCTGCTTCGTTGTTCGAGGCCTTGAAGTTGATACAGAGGGAGTATTGGAGGATGAAGTCATCTGGGCCTGCCAAAATGACCCCTGCCCCGCTTCCCTCATTGTAGGAGGATCCATCCATATAAACCGACCAGACGGGTGGTCCTTTCGTCACTTGACTGGACTCGGGGATGGTACTTTCAACTATGAATTCTGCTAGGGCCTGAGCCTTGATCGCGGTCCGAGGCTGATAAGTTATATCGTGCTGGCTCAACTCGATAGTCCACTTCATAAGACGACCGGAGGTCTCCGGCTTGTGGAGCACTTGCTTCAGTGGTTGGTCGGTTAGAACGACCACCGAATGGGACTGAAAGTACGGGCGAAGTTTTCTTGCAGCCATCACCAGGGCGTAAGCCATCTTTTCTATCTTCGGATAGTGGAGCTTGGCATCCCGAAGTACCTTGCTCACGTAGTAAATGGGCTTTTTAGCCCGGTCTTCTTCCCTTACTAAAACAGCACTGAGGGTCTGCTCGGAGGCTGCCAGGTAGAGGTAGAGGGGTTCGCCAGGAATTGGTTTGCTGAGGAGGGGAGGATTGACGAGGTAAGCCTTGAGCTGGTCGAACGACTCCTGTTGCTTTTGCCCCCATTCGAAACCTTTAGCCCCCCTGAGGGCCTTGAAGAAGGGGAGACATTTCTCCCCGGACTTCGAAAGAAAGCGCCCTATGGCGGCTAGGCGGCCTGTTAACCTCTGGACTTCCTTAACATTTTTGGGTGGGGCCATGTCTAATATGGCCTTGATTTTCTCAGGGTTTGCTTCAATTCCTCGTTGGCTAACCATGAAGCCGAGGAACTTCCCTGACGAGACACCGAACGCACACTTGTTCGGATTGAGTCTCATGTTGTGCTTTCTCAGAACGTCAAATGCTTCTTGGAGGTCGGTCACATGATCGGCACCTCGGATGCTTTTTACGAGTATGTCGTCAACATACACCTCCATGTTTCGGCCGATTTGAGCATGGAAAACCTTGTTGATGAGGCGTTGATACGTTGCGCCGGCATTCTTCAAACCGAAGGGCATAACCCTGTAGCAATAGAGGCCCTGGTCGGTCACGAATGAGGTCTTCGGGATATCCGGAGGGAACATCCAGATCTGGTTGTAGCCTGAGAAGACATCCATGAAGCTGAGGAGCTCATGTCCCGAGGTGGCATCAATCAGAGTGTCAATACTCGGAAGAGGGAAGGGATCCTTGGGGCAAGCCTTGTTGAGATCGGTAAAATCAATACAAATCCTCCAAGTCCCATTGGACTTCTTCACCATTACTACATTCGACAACCACTCGGGATAGTTCACTTCTTGTATGAACCGGGCCTTCAAGAGCTTGTCCACCTCCTCTTTTATAGCCAGCTGGCGCTCGGGGGCAAACTTTCGCCTCTTCTGTTGAACCGGTTTGGACCCCGGAACAACGCTGAGGTGGTGGACTAAGAGCTCTTCGGAAATTCCGGGCATGTCTGCAGCTGACCAAGCGAAGAGGTCTCGGTTCCTTCGGATGCACTGCACAATGTCTGAGCATAGGGCGGACGGGAGGGTCTTGCTAACAAAAAACTTGCGAGTTGGATCCTGCTCAGAGAAGGGAACTTCCTCCAGTTCATCCACCGGCTCGGACGTCGGTCGGGCAGTGTAACAACTCGAAAAATATCATATAGCTATTTTGCATCGAAATGTGTGCGCAGTTGAAAATTTCACGCGAGTATGTATTTCTGATAACAATTATTCTTAATTGAGAAATATAAGATATATTGTCTACTTTATTTTATTATTATTTTCGAAATTAAATTATTTTTATACGGGTTATTACGAAGTAATTTTAATGTATTTTGTATTATTTGGATTATTAAAGTAGAGAGTTGGGTTTTATTTGAAATGTATTAAGACTAGAGGGCTTATACGAAATATCCATTTACATTATTTATCTATCTATTATTATATATTCCCTTTTTACAAAAAACCCCCTTCCTTCTCCTTCTCCTTCTTCTTCCTTCTCTTTTCTTCTTCCCGTCCGGTTCCACCCCAACCCAGAAAACACCCCCCCCCGGTTCCCCCACTCCTTCTCCTTCCCCCTACTTCTTCCTCCTCCCGTTCACTCCCAACCAAGAAAACCCAACTCCTTCTCCCTTTCCTTCTTCTCCCTTCCTGGTTCGATGCCGACCCCATGGAAACCCCCCGGCCTCCTCTCCCTTTCCTTTTTCTTCGTTCACCCCCAGCCAAGAGAACCCCCACCATCTCCCTTCTTCCTCCTTCGTTCTTCTTCTTCTTCCCGATCGGAAAAGACCCACCCGAAACCCATCGACCTATGCTTCCCCACCTCAAATCCCCTCCGATTCTCCATGGATTCCAAATTAAAGTGAGGGGTAGACTAATGGAGGGATTCTCTACATCATAGTAGCGTCGGATTTTCGAATGGATTTCGGGAAGGTAAACCCTAACTATTTTATTGTATAAAATTAAGTTGGGTTAATTTCTATTGAGTAGGGTTATTATGGTAGATAGATTTAGAGATGTTGGAAATTGTAGATGTGAGAAATTAGTGGATTATTAGAGAGATTGTAGGTTATTAGTAAATTAGGGTTTTGGGTTTGAAAAACGGAATTATATATGTATGCACTATTTCTCTTATAATAGTGGAGAGTATAGTTGGACTATTAGAATATTTTGGGGGTGATTTTAGTAATTATTTGGGGACGAAAATACCATAGGTATTAGATTATCACGTGCATCGCACGTGTATATCCCAAGTGTTCAATAAAGGCTTGTGTGATATTTGGAATAGTGTTATTAGCTTTTATGATTGGTTTGGATGATTTGAGTTTTAATTGCTTTGAAACTGATGATAGGATATATTTGCGACTTTGGATGCGAGGTGGCATGGTGGCGCTTCGGATCTTCGCGGAATATGTGAGTTAATTTATTTATGTATTTTGCAGTTGAGGAATATGTGAGTATGATGTATCTACATATATTTTATGTTGTGGCTAAATTTTATGGCTTTTCGATATATTTCGTAGAAGTTATGTTAAAGATTGATTTGAGGAAAAATACGGATTTTTATGGGCCCGAAAATAGGTTTGTGATATTTGGTGAAATTAACTATTTTGAGTATATAAAACCTATATAATGGATTAGTTATGTATATGGGGATGAGTTATATCTATATGATGATATCAAAATATGGTGAGTATAGTTCTATATACGTAGTTGATATTTTAAAGAAGTTTGAATAAACTAAAGTGTTGATATGAATTATGGATGAGGCGTATGGGGATAACGTGTATTGGTATAAATTTAAGGATAAAGGGATTAGTTATGTATGTGGGGATTCTCTACTTCCAAATTAGTTGCTTGCTCTCTTTATTTGTTTATGTATGTGTAGAAAGAACCATCTTTAGGGTTACTACTTGTGTAGGTGAAGAAAAGAACCCATTTTGAGGGTTGAGTAAATTGTGGATGCTAAAAGAACCCATCTTTTGGGTATGAGTTGTTGTAGGTTGAGAAAGAACCCATCTTAAGGGTTGAGTGAATTGTGTACGCTAAGAGAACCCAACTTGATGTTATGTTAGTTGTAGTATGATAAAGAAACAATCTTTTGATGTTGTCATTTGTAGGATGTTAAAAGATCACACTTTTATGTTGATTACTTGTTGTAGGTTGAGAAAGAACCCATTCCTATGGCTATATTATTTGTGTATGCGAGAAAGAACCCATTTTAGTTGTTAGTAGTGGTGAGTAAAAAGAACCCATCCTATGCTTGAATTGTTGTAGAAAGAAACTCATGTTTGAGTTGATTATAGTAGGTATGCCATGATGAGTTGATTTTAGA
This sequence comes from Hemerocallis citrina, assembly GCA_017893485.1. Taxonomy (NCBI): domain Eukaryota; kingdom Viridiplantae; phylum Streptophyta; class Magnoliopsida; order Asparagales; family Asphodelaceae; genus Hemerocallis; species Hemerocallis citrina. The sequence continues at coordinate 73,683,207 of CM030366.1, read as the reverse complement.
AGGATATCATGCTTGAGTTGATTTTAGAAAGATAGCATGCTTGAGTTGTTGTAGGTTGACTATAGTGAGAAACTCATGTTTGAGTTGATTATAGTAGGTATGCCATGATGAGTTGATCTTAGAAGGATACCATGCTTGAGTTGATTTTAGAAAGATAGCATGCTTGAGTTGTTGTAGGTTGATTATAGCGAGAAACCCATACTTAAGTTGATTATAGTAGATTCTTCTCTTACTTCTAATTATAGAAGATAAAGTTTGCTAGTAAGCACGTTTGGTTGCATCTAGGTTTGACTACCTGTATGGTTGTTTGTATGTGGTTTTTGCTCATACGTGGCTTGACTGACCCGTATGTAGCTGTGGGTCTCATACGCAGCTTATTTGGCTCGTATGTATGTTGTTGTCTCATACGTGGCTCGACTGGCCCGTATGTAGCTGTTGGTCTCATACGGGACTTATTTGGCTCGTATGTATGTTGTTGTCTCATGCGCGGCTCGACTGGCCCGTATGTAGCGGTTGGTCCTATACGTAGCTGTTTAGCTCGTATGTGTTTTTGGTTACTCGTATGTAGCTTCTTAGCTAATATGCAGTTTGTTGTGCTCATCTAGGGTGATATCATTGCCCTAGAGCTATCGACCATTAAGACGGGTGTTTAGCTTATTCCTAAGGGACTGTGGACGAGTCACTTCGCGGTTGTCGTCAGATCTTAACCGTTGGTTGATTGCGGACCGGAGTGTGACGAAATCCAAGTTCAGGGTAGTAGCATGCGAATGCGTTCGTATTGCCGGGGTCTTGGATCGATAGGCCAGGAACCAGATCCTGAGGGATTGTGGTAAATCTAGGTTGAGCAGCCTAGTAGAGTTATCTTGCGAAGTCTAATTTAAGACCTAGCATGTTGTGTTTATAATATTGTCATCCCTAGGATTGTTCAGGGTTAGTGACATCGTTAGGGTAGTGACTTATAAAGATTCTTTTACTTAACCATTTTGCTAGAAAGAGAGGAGTTGGTAGTAGGGGGCACCTTATGACCAACTCGTCCTTTGGGCCGACCTTAGGTGGTGTTATTAGGTTGTACCTTCCCGTCAAAGGGATACGTACGGTGCCTTCGCACGAGTTGGGAGCACGGGTTGCGTATCTCACACTGTTAATTCCTGAAGTGCCATGATAAGGCGGGCGGAGCTAGGGGATGGACCTCGGAACTCCGTCGGGTCCTATGCCAGGGAGAGCGAACAGGCCATAGATCACGGTCTATGATGGGTGACACAGGATAGGCTTTATGCTATCCTGCGCTCGGGAGACCCTGTGTTCGTCTGGTTTTTGAGTGAGGTCCGGTGCGCCGGGTAGTAGTTGCAAACATAGACACCATGAGCATACTACATTGGTGGGACTTGATCACGTCTGCAACCTCATCAGTCACGTTGTATCTGTCAGGAACAGGTTGTGTACAATTAGAAATTCATAACGCGGGTTCAAATCCCTATATATGGAGAAACGGCTTGAGATGGGGCGTATGTAGTATGGGATGCATACTGTTCCGGAGACTTGCTTGCATTAGAATAAGAGCATCATCGTATTGGTAATCTTGCATTAGAGTGAAGTCATAACATACACTGGCATATAAATTATATGTACACGTGTCTTTTCCATTCAAGTTGAATTGCGAGTGTGATAGTTGAAGTAAATCAATAACCAAGCTATGGGCTTGGGACGTGATGTGATATTACCCAAGTTCGGCTTGGGGTGCGGTGATTATTACCCAAGCTATCGGCTTTGGGTGTGATATGTTATTGCCCAAACTATGGTTGGGATATGGAGTATATTGTGATGAAATGCAAGTAAATGGTAACGTGCAATGAGATGTTAGGTTAGACATGAATGAATGTGGTAGTATGAGAATGAATGCATATGTCTATGATGTGATACGTGATATAATGCAACAAGATCAATATTTCTATTATGAGAGTGGTTATTCAAATGGTTACTAAATATAAGTATGTTATAAGCGGGTATGGATATACATACAGGTGATGACTCAGAGAGTATTTGATGTGAAACCCCATTTATGATGTTTACATATTCAGATGTCAAGTAAGATTTGTTTATCTTGGTAATTGTGAGTTCGTTATGTTTTTACTTGTAAGTTTAATTTATTTACTTATTTAATAAATTATACTCACACCAGAAATGGCTAATCCCTTAGTGTTTGGGGGTTAGGGAGTCCCTGGACTACCCTAGGTCCTTACTGCTACAGGTCCTCAGCAGTGCAGAGGTGAGGTGTAGGTACAGGTTTCTGTGGAGTGGAGCTCCGGTTTACAAATTTGTTGTATGGTTTAATTGTAAATAGTAAAGGTTTTATGCTTTAAATTGTATTTTTGATGTATAAGTATGTGGATGATGATGAAGAGTATAGTGTGAGGTGGCATGATATGGTTTTGACCCGTACCCATCTTGTTGTGGAGTACCGGGCGCTGTAGTATGTTTTTACAAATTATTTTCTAAAAACTTACTGCGTTTTCAAAAGAATTTATGGTTTTTAATTGATAATTGTTATACCGTTATGAGTTTGGCCCCCTGAGCATATATATATATTTCCTGTGTGATGATGCTCATTTTGGCCTGGGGAGCCCGTGATATTATTGCCTGTGATGTGAGCTACGAAATTTAGAGCAGAATTCCGTAAGCTTTTTTGTGTTTCGGGGCAGAAATTATATGGGAGACTCTGCCGAAATTTTTCCTGAAATACAACCATCTTAGTTTATGTTTAAAGTGATATAGAAATTGGAAGAATTGAGTTTGGAGTCAAAAAGGGGAAAAGAAGATGTAGGCGTTATAGTTGGATATTACAAATTGATATTTGTAATTCTTGCGTAATAACTCTGTGTCGAATAAAAGTTTTAAATTTCCCTGCTTTTCTGTGTATTGTGACTAATTGAAGAAAAGATCTTGGCATGTGTCACGGTTTCCCAGTTACGTGGAAATCGGGGGCGTTACAGGCAGCATCTTGGGGGAATTCCAGGGTTTCTAAGGAGAGGACTTGTCCGAGGGTAGAGGTCATGTAGCACTTACGGGCCGTTTCCTGATTGCCCCTTACTTCCCCTACTCCGGCCCGGGTGGGGAATTTCATCTTAAGATGGTACGCTGAAGGAACGACTTCTAGAGCTGCTAGGCCGGGTCGGCCTAGGATGACATTGTAAGCTGTAGGGACATCCACAACCATAAAATCCATCGCCTCCGTTCGGGTAGTAGGAGTTTTGCCAGCAGTTACGTCGAGGGTGATCACCCCTTCAATAGTCACTGGCACTCCCGTGAACCCATGGAGCGTGTAGCCGGCGGGCTTGAGTCTATCTCGAGAGAGTCTGAGGCCTTTGAAAGCGGCGAGGAAGAGGATGTTAACGGAGCTGCCATTGTCCACTAGGATCCCCTCCACTTTGAAGTTCGCCATGTGGAGACTGATAACGAGTGCGTCACAATGGGGCGTTCGGACACCCTCAAGGTCTTCATCTGAGAACGTGACGGGCACTCCGAGGCCCTTAGGAGGAGGGTTGGTGCGAACCGAGTTGACTTCTCTTATAAATGTCTTACGAGAGGAGTTTGAGGAGCCCCCCATTGGGCCCCCATGAATGAGGTGGAGGACTCGCTCTTCCTCGAAGTCGGGCATTTCATTGCGTTCCGGACGCTTATTAGCCCCCGAGGTGGGGGAGGAAGTTCGGCTCGGTCCTTTCTTACAAACCTGGTCAGCTGCTCCCTCTGGATAAAGGCTTCTATCTCATTCTTTAAGGAGCGACAATCATTGGTATCGTGCCCGTGGTCCCGGTGATAGCGGCACCACTTCTCTTTATCCCTTTTCTTGGCGGGGGTGTTCATCCTCGGAGCAGGAGGTATGATCCCTTCCTTCTCAACTTCCATTAGAATGGTAGAGACATTCGTGGTGAGGGGAGTAAACTTCTCGAATCTGGGGGGAGGTTGGCGTTGGCCGGCATTATCCTTCTGGAGCTTCTTGGCTCCTTCCTCTTCTGTTCCCTTTCTCTTAAACCCGGAGGAAGACCCCTTCAAGTTGGTGTGGTGCTCGGCTTCTTCGGCCCGAATGTACTTTTCACTTCGGAGGAGGAGGTCAGAGAAGTTTTGTGGGGGCTTCTTGGCGAGGGAGGAACGGAGGTTGGGATTGAGGACATTGGACTGAAATGCTGTTGCAGCGACCGACTGGTCGAGGGATGCTATGGACCTGGCTTCAGCTGTGAACCTCTTCACATAGTCTCTCAACTTCTCACCCTTCTTCTGGTGGAGGTACAGTAACGAGATGCTGGTCTTCTCAGTTCTACGGCTACTTACAAAATGGGTGACGAAGAGGGTCTCGAATTGCTCGAAGGAGAATATTGAGGATGGGGCGAGGCGAGAGTACCATTCTCGAGCCGGACCCTTGAGAGTTGCGGGGAAGGTCTTGCAGAGGAGAGCATCGGAAGCTTGATGGATGAGCATTAGGGTCTTGAAGCTCTCGATGTGATCGACGGGGTCAGTCTCCCCGGAGTAGGTCTCGAATTGAGGAGGCTTGAAGCCGACTGGTACAGGTGCATCCATTATAGTTCGGGAAAAAGGAGGTCTGCTAGGACGAAGGGTCCTTCCTCTAAGTTCTTCTTCTCGGTCTAACTGACCCAAGCGCCTCTCCATCTCATGGAGACTGCGGTACACAGCGTCGTCCCTTCGACGGTAATCAACCGAGCCTCTAGACTCGTCTTCGTACGAGGGAGAGCGGGGGCTACGACGACGGTAGCTTCTGGAGCGGCGAGGACTTTGCACATGCCGGGAGTTGCTGGGAGCTGGAGGAGGAGATGGTGACCGTCGGCGAGGACTTCGGACCGAAGGAGGAGAGGGGATCTTGGGTGCATTGGTGTTGGGACGGAGATTGAGAGCTTGTAGGACGGTCGCTTGGAACTGCTGGAACTCGGCACGGGTGATGGGTGCCTCATCGTTCCTAGGCTGTTGCCGACCTGCGGGGGGAGTGTGGCCTTCTTCTGTAATGCTCGGGGGACTCTCTCCGCCCCCTTCGGGTAGGGGATCTTCTGTATTCTCGGCGGTGAGGAGATCGCTCATCCGGACGGTGTTGGCGGGAGGTTCCCTCTCGGGCCTGCTTTTCATCCAGATGGCGACGAAGATCCTCATCCCTCTGCCGATTGAGGACGGCGTTGTGGAGACCGGAAGCTCGGGGATGATGGGAGGCCATAGAGTCCGAAGAGGCGTTGTGGATGGAGACGTGGTCCGGATGGAGGGGCTGCTTCTGCGGGTTGGGACCCCTAGGAGGTTGTTGATTTTGCGGAGGAGGCAGGTCCTGTTGGAATGGGTCTTCCGCTGGAGGAGGAAGTTGCCCTTGCTGCGGAGCCGGTTGGATGGGAACGTCTTGTTGGTGATCGGGGTTAGGTCCTCAGTTGGACCCTCTTGATCTGACTTTCCTAGGAGGCATGGCTGGAGAAGATCTGTCCAACGGGAAGAGGGGAGGTTGCTATTCGTTAGTTTCCCACCGACGGCGCCAATCTGTTGCCGCTAAATTTGGTGTGGGGGCAAACAGATAGTATTTGTGGATTCTTAGGGAAACTGAATAGTAAACCTGTATACCTTTTCCGTCGGAGTTTGACGCTGACTCCTGCCGTACACCTGCAAAAAGTGCGAGACACCGGGGTTGTTCCCGGCGACGCACCCTCTGACGCTCAAGTCAGTAATCAGGGAAGATTATGAAAGAGCGCAAAAACTGGAGAAAGATTGATTACCTCTCAATGGAGATGGATGGGGGGTATTTATAGGCGCCGCTGGGATCAGATTAGGAATGTAATCCCCCTGTGGTTAGATAAGGAATGTAATCCCTAACCCCCAGTGAAGGGATAGATATGAATCAGGGCCGTTGATTAGGATTTAACCAGAAACCCTAATTCTATCCCTTCTGGACCGGGTTTGCTGCGGGTTGAAACCCGCACCCAGTTGAGGTGGATCCGTTTGCGGGTAAGTGGGTCTTCGGGGAAGATAACCAGTACCCGCTTCAGACCCGTTGGTAGGTAAAATTACCGTTTTACCCCTGAGCTTCAAGATTCGTACCCAATTTGGACGGTTCCGGTTTAACCCCATTTTTAGCCATATCAGGTCCGAATCTTGCCCTCGGCAAGATTGAAAAAACATATTTTTTTGGGGGTTTTAGTTATCAAAAAATTATGAGAAAATTATGACTATTCTTCTAAAAATATATGGGACTTTATAAAAATAATTTGGGGATTATTTGCATGAAATAAACTATGATTTGGGAATAAAATGCATAAATAGAACTATGGCCCCATATGTATATTTTTGTGAAAGTTATATCTTGAAAAAAGAACATGGAATGCATGATTGGAAGATTAATATAATCAAGAAAGAAATTTTATTATGTAATGGATGTGAATTATTCTCATGTGTGAATAATGTGAAAGATATTAAATGTGAATATTCGTAGTGATGTGAATTTTAATGTGAAGTTGATAATTGATGAAGTATCTAATTCCATGTATGATATGGACTCATGAATAAATTTAGAGATCATGCTATTGAGAAAGAAACCTATTATGATTATGAATATGAATTTATGAGTTAGAGATGCTCAAAATTGGAAATTATGAATTTGAATTGAAACAAAAGAGTAGCTAAGTCTCCCCCGACATTTGGAAAGAGATGAAATGAAATATTGAAATGAAAGACCAAGGTTGGTCATGTCTGAATAAATGAATAAGTCCGGTTTAGTGGAGAGGCTAACTTTAGAACTTTGATTTTATTCATGATTCTATTAAATTAAGAATAGTGCATAGTGAAGACGTGATGAAAGTGAGAGAAAACACGAGTATGAGAACTAGAGTTTACGGTGCGGGTGTGTGAGCCACAGAATGCATGCTTGATGAGTCAAGACATGGCATGGGCGCAACTCAGTAATGATCGGACTTTAGCCACGCTTGTGGGATGTTTGGTGACTGCAAGAGGATCGTGTTCAGGGAGGAGGCTGAATTGCCACAGAATGCATGCTTGACGAGTCAAGACATGGCGTGGAATTCCCCTCCAGGGTCCGGTGCACGTGCTTATACTCATAGATCATCTAGGATACTCACCGTAGTTATAGTAGTAGATTAAGTCATGGCGAGGGATTGAACCCTACAAAGATGAAGAACGATTAAGAGGCTTGCCCTCGGACCTATGTAGTATGGGATGCATAGAATCCGAACAAGTGTGCATTAGTGTCATCTAATATAAATAATTATATTAAGGACTAAGTGCACAATCACAACACGACATCAATAGAGTAGTCCCTTTAGTTTGGTATGTGACAAGTTTGTGTTTGTTAAATATGAAAAATAAGTTATACTATGTCTGGCATAGAGAGGATGACCGTGTATAATGTTCGTTGGTTGAATAAACTGACGTACCCACAGTCTTATATGCAGGTAAATGACATGATAAAGATTAAAGAGGAACAGATGATTAAAGATGATACAATGTTGTTGTACATTCATTAAATTGTTGTAAATTTTACTTCTGCTGTGCAATGTAAAGTGTAATGTTTTATGTAAATTCTGATGTAAAGTGAAAAGTTTAAATTTCCTTGTAAAATTGTACTAAAGGAAGTGGAAAGATCCTGTAGAACATCTCGAATTCAGTGTATTTGGGATTCGGGGCGTTACAGAGTGGTATCAGAGCCACGCTTCCACACTTGTACAAATTTATAAGGAAAGACACCCTAGAAGTGGACATTAGAGTGTGTGTTTGAGTCTAGAGATTTAAATGTAAGTGACTTACATTTGTGTTGCTCTATGACTTATGCTTCTTCCTCTCTATTTCTAAGATGGCTGATCATTTCGACCCTGCTGGAGACGACGACTGGCATATCATCGAGGAAGAGTACCATCCTGGACAAGCAGATTCCGAGGAAGAGTACTATCCAGGGCAAGCAGTTTCTGACGGAGAAGAATGGCCTGAATCCCGAGAGATCACCCCACCTCCGGATTCATCTGATGACTCTTCTGATGAAGAAGAAGAACCAGTTCCGAATAGTCTTATGACTTCTCTTCAGAGGCAGGTAGAGACACTGCGAGAGAGAGTCGGATTATTGGAAGCTCAGCTTGCAAAGCGAAAGGACGACTTTTCTGTTCTCAGTCATCGTGTATAGGAACTCGAGAAGAGGAAGAATCTGACCGATGTGCTGAAGGATGAAGTTGATGAATTACAGGGAGAACTTCGAGAAGCAAAGAGGAACCGTAGGAGTTAGACTGTTGTAGCTTCTACTATCTTTCATTCTGATGTCAAAAATGTTTTTCAATTCGAATGTATAAAGTTTGGAATTCAATGAAATGCAAGTTGATTTAAAATTCATGTCTTATACTTCGAATTTAATGGACCCCTTTGCATCAGAATATGTCTAGAAGAGGAGCTAGAAACGGGGAAGGTTTGGATCTGGAAACGGAACTTGCGAGGGTCTATCTGATGCTCAACGTCGTGGCCATGAACCAAGGAAGGGGGCCTGCGAATCCGGTGCCCGAAGCGATCAAACTAGTGGAATCGTTCAAACGAATGAAACCACCTGTGTTCGAAGGGAGGTCAGACCCTGATGCGGCTGACAACTGGATTCGTCAAGTGGAGACAATCTTTGAAGTGTTGGAGATCCATGAAGGTAGTAAGGTGAAGTTGGCGACTCTACAACTTGAGAAGGATGCGGCTGTTTGGTGGCAGTCGATGAAGAGGACCATGGGAGGTATAGTTCTCGGCTGGCAGAAATTTTTGGAAGAATTCCGCAGTCACTATTTCCCCTCCGACGTCCAGGAGAAGAAGGCTATGGAGTTTCTGTCACTACAGCAAGGCGGCATGTCAGTGAGAGAGTACGAGACCAAGTTTACTCAGCTCTCTAGGTATGCTCCGGAATCAGTGATGGATGAGGCCAAGAAGGCTCGTAAGTTCGAGCATGGATTGAGGCCGAGCTTGAGGTCCCGGATGATATCTCTTGGTATCAGGAGATTTGACAAGTTGGTCAAGAGGGCAGCAGCAACGAAAGCAGATATGGAGCAGCTTCATGTTGTTCAGAATCGGAGGAACAACTGGCAGTCTGGAAAGAGGCCTACCAATTCTGGGAGTTTCAAGGGACAACCATCTGCACAAAGGTTCAAACCGACATGGGCGAACGCTATTAGTGTAGCTGGAGGACCTGGGAACAATGTGGTAAGACCTCCTGCGGTAACTTGCTTCAACTGTGGTGAAACGGGACATTACCAATCTCAATGTCTCAAACCACGAAAAGAGAATCGCAATGTACCAACGCAGCAGACTGGGAAGAGACCGTACCAACCAGGGTGAGTATTTGCCTTGACGGAAGCTGATGCTGATGAGGTTGATCATGTCATCACTGGTACGAGGGCTGATGTTTAGAGGTTTTTGTCATTTCTTTTTCCCGCTGTTTAGTGAAACTGTTATGTAATGAGTGTGTATTATGTAACAGGCGAACTTTATCTTAATGGAATGAAAGCAGTTGTGTTGTTCGATACTGGATCCTCTCATACTTTTGTGTCTCCTAAATTTGCTAAAGTGTTGGGAGTTGAACCGAAGATTTTTCCATGCAAGATCTTAGCAGTAGTTACTCCATCAGGGGAAACTTTAACCACTGATCAGTATTATGCTGATTGCGAGATTGTGATTGGAGATCGAATCTTCGGGATTGATCTGATCGAGCTGACTATCTTGGAAGTCGATATTATGATTGGCATTGATTGGATGTCGGTGTACAGTGCAAGCATCGAGTGCAAGACTAAGACGGTAATAGTGAAGGCTCCAGGTGGACCTGAAGTCACTTTCCAAGGAAAGCAGAAGTGTTCTAAGCTGGTGGCAACTATCCGCAAGGAAGAGACTCCTGTGGAAGTACAAGGGATTCCTGTGGTTCGGGACTATCCGACCGTGTTCTTAGAAGATTTTTCTGGGTTACCACCGCATCGTGATGTAGAATTCAGCATCACTGTTCAACCGGGAAGTGCACCCATTTCTAAGGCACGGTATAGGATGGCTCCAGTGGAACAGGATGAGGTGAAACGGCAGATTGAGGAACTGTTAGAGAAAGGCTTTATTCAACCTAGTGCGTCACCTTGGGGAGCACCAATGCTTTTGGTAAAGAAGAAGGATGGACCGATGAGAATGTGTATCGATTACCGGGAGCTGAATAAGGTCACTGTTCAAAATAAGTATCCTATTCCTCGAATTGATGACTTGTTCGATCGTCTACAAGGAGCAGCTGTTTTCTCCAAAATAGATCTTCGATCAAGATATCACCAAGTTCGAGTGAAAGCTGAAGATGTGCAGAAAACTGCATTTAGAACTCGACATGGGCATTACGAATTCTTAGTTATGCCATTTGGAGTGACGAATGCACCTGCAATCTTCATGGATTTGATGAACAGAGTTCTGAGGCCGTTCATTGATTCTTTCGTCGTGGTGTTTATCGACGATATCCTCGTGTACTCCAAGTCAGAGGAGGAGCACACCGAGCATCTTGCAGCAGTTTTGAAGAAGCCGGAAGAGCAGGAGTTGTATGCCAAGTTATGCAAGTGTGATTTATAGAAATCTGAAGTGGCATTCCTAAGTCACATCTTTTCTAAGGAGGGAGTGGCAACTGACCCTCAGGAGATAGAGGCAGTGAGAGACTGGGCTAGGCCTATTACAGTGAAGGAAGTCAGGAGTTTTCTTGGAATGACTGGATACTACAGGAGATTCATTCAAGGTTATGCTCAGATAGCCGTGCCGCTTACTGGACTGACCAAGAAGAATGTGAACTTCAAGTGGACTGAGCAATGTGAGGCAAGCTTTCAGGAGCTGAAAGAGAAGCTGACTACTGCACCTATTTTAGCTTTGCCTAGAGCAGGTGTTGAGTATGATGTTTATAGCGATGCTTCACATCGTGGGATTGGTTGTGTCTTAATGCAAGAGGGAAGAGTAATCGCTTATGGGTCTAGGCAACTACGATCGCATGAGAAGAATTACCCGACTCATGATCTGGAGTTGGCTGCGATTATCTTTGCCCTGAAGCAATGGAGGCACTACGTGTACGGTGAGAAGTTGAACATGTACACGGACTACAAGAGTTTGAAGTACATATATCAGCAAAGGGATCTGAATTTGAGGCAGCGGAGATGGTTGGAAGTGCTTGATGACATGCGACCTGAGATCAAGTATCATCCTGGAAAAGCTAATGTTGTTGCTGATGCACTTAGTCGCAAGAGCAGTTTATCTAGTTTGATTACAACTCAGAAGCATCTGATTGAGGAATTGGATCGAGCAGGCATTGAAGTTGTCTTGCAAGGATTGGGAGCATCTTTAGCTCAGTTGAGGCTTCAGCCTACTTTGAATGCAAGGATCATTGCAAGTTAGGAGGTTGATGCTAATATCCTGGAGATGAAGGAGCAGGTTGGTATTGGCAGGTTGCCCGGATTTCAAATCAGGAATGGAGTGCTGTGGTTCGGAGATAGACTATGTGTTCCGAATCAGGTGGACCTGAAAGAGAGTCCTTCAGGAGGCGCATGCTACTCTTTTGTCGGTACATCCTGGGAGTACTAAGATGTACAAAGACATCAAACAGCATTTCTGGTGGTCAGGTTTGAAGCGGGATGTGGCTGAATTTGTGGCGAAGTGTGAGGTATGTCAGCAAGTCAAAGCCAAAAATCAGAGACCCGGAGGTCTATTACAACCGTTACCTATTTCGGAACGGAAGTGGGATAACATCAGTATGGATTTCATTACGGTATTGCCTAAGAGTCCTAAAAGCAATGACGCGATTTGGGTTATAGTCGATCGACTAACCAAGTCCGCTCACTTTTTGGTGATGAAACTCACTGCTTCGATGGACAAGTTAGCTGAGTTGTATGTTGGCGAGATTGTCCGGCTTCATGGTGTTCCGTCAACTATTGTGTCTGATCGAGATGCGCGATTTACTTCGCATTTCTGGAGGAATCTTCAGACAGCTCTGGATACCAAGACGGATTTCAGCACTGCTTTTCATCCGCAAACCGATGGGCAGACCGAGAGAGTCAACCGTATTCTTGAGGATATGCTTCGGTGTTGTATACTAGACTTTGGAGGCAGTTGGGAAAGGCATTTATCTTTGGTAGAGTTTGCCTACAACAACAGTTTTCAGGCTAGCATTGGGATGGCGCCGTACGAAGCTTTGTATGGCAGGAAGTGCAGAACACCTGTTTGTTGGTTTGAAGTTGGGGAGCGTCAGTTGTTTGGTCCTGAGCTTGTGCAACAAACCTCTGAGAAGATTGTTCTGATCAGGAAAAGGTTGGTAGAAGCTCAGAGCAGGAAGAAAAGCTATGCAGACAACCGGAGAAGGGACCTTAAGTTTGAGGTTGGTGACTTCGTCTTTCTGAAAGTATCGCCCAGAAAAGGTGTGGTTCGATTTGGCAAAGGCGGGAAATTAGCCCCGAGGTTTATAGGCCCGTACAAGATATTGAAAAGGATCGAGAAAACTGCTTACCGGCTTGAATTACCGGAAGAGTTGTCTCAGGTGCACAATGTCTTCCATGTGTCTATGCTGAGAGGTTATATTCCAGATCCGAGTCATCATTTGCCTGAAGTGCCGGAAGGTTTGCAGTTGGATCTGAATTACATCGAGTCTCCTGTTGAGATTGTTGATCGTCGAGAGAAAGTCTTGAGGAACAAGACGATACCGATGGTCAAGGTAGTCTGGAGAAACCATTTGGTTGAAGAGGCTACTTGGGAGTCTGAGAAGAGGATGTTGAAGGACTATCCGAGCTTTTTGCTTGATTGTATCTTTGTATCTTTTTGTTCTTGTTGTGAGTGTTTATTTTCTCGCTCTTGACTGTAGTTCCGGGGACGGAACTATTCTAAGGAGGGAGTATTGTAATGCCCTGATTTTTCAATTAATGAAAAATTATTTTATTATGCACGTAGTGTGCACGTACAATATTTTGGTTGAATTAAATCTTATAATTATTTTCATTGTGATGGGTATAAATATTTAAATATGTGCTTTCAATTATTTTATACAAAGCCTTCTTTTAAATAGATGAAAAGTCTTTTCTTTTAAAAAGCCCAAAATGTAATTAATTTATTTTATTTTAAAATAATTATTTTGGCCCAAAAACTAAAGCCCATGAGTCAATTTATTTTTAAATGCAACTTGTAATGTAGAATACAAACTAGAGTTTATTTTTAAATAAAATAAAATGTACAGTTTTTGGACCTAGTTGCTTGCACGTGCATTGCACGTACACGTGCAACATGCATTTCCTTTCTAGGCCGGTTGTGAGCTTGGAGGGAAACCAATAATTTGAGTGGGATCATGGTGTGGTGGTTACTTGATTATGGGTAGTTAGTGTAACTCCTCATTAAATCTAAACCATTTGTTCCTAACTCCTACTTCAATCCTAGCCCTCCATTTCCCTTAATTTTTAGTATAAATACCCCCCCCCCCCTGGCTAGTTATTCTTGTGCTAAATAATTCCTCCAAACCTATAGTCTAAATTATATTATCTAGTAGTGATTTTGTGAGTAAAAGATTGAGTGTGTGTGGGAGTTGTGCTTCAATCAAGAAGAGGAGGCCGGCATCAAGGAGTGCTCTCGGTTTTGGCTTAGAAGTGCTCGGTTTTGGGTGTGCTTGGAGATTCGTGTGCGCGCATCTAGGAGGAGAAGCATTCGGTTGCAAGGACATTCGTCTAGGAGGTTGCTAAAGTGTATTTTTCTCTCCAAATTAAGGTGGGTAAATTCTCCATATTTCTAAATTAGAAATACATATTAGAAATGAATGAATGAAGCATGAAAAAAAAATTTAAGAAGAGTACACTTTAATTAGGAAAAATAACCCATCGAATGATTGAAATGTGGATATGCAAATTTGTGTGTGGTTCTATTATTTAAGTTGTATGTGAATTGATTAGAATCATGGATTGATTGAAGGAAACACATTTATTACCATCAAGAATGACATACCAAAGTTAGTAGATTGATAATGCTATTTCATGTGTTAAATAGATCTTTTGTGTTAATGTGGGCATGAATAATTTAAAATATGAGTTTGTATGTTGGGTAAATGACTAAAGACAGCGAATTAATGTGAAATTTGTTGATAAAGAGATTAGAATGCTAATTGCTAAGAAATATCAAAGAAAGAAGAAGTGTGGTAGTTATAATGTAGAATTCGAATTAGTTGTATGAATATATGTTTTAAGTTTTACAAAAATTATTTTGTTCATACTGGTATGTAAATTATACGAGGAAGAATCAATCTGGATTTTTACAGTAATTTCTATAGAAGCAAAATGAAATGAAGACTTGTTGAATATCGAACGTTTTTAAATAACAGAGAGAATCGTTTTAAAAAGGATTTCGAATTATACTAGACGACCTGAGCACGTAGCTCAAGTGGTCGGAGCGCGGCTTGTTTCTCAGAGGTCTGCGGTTCGAATCCCGATGGCAACATATATTTTGTTCGTTTTTTTTTTAAAACAAAACCAACTGCAGCCGAGAGCATTTAATGCTCTCAGCCGTAATTATACCGCCTAGCACCTTTGGCCTAGTGGTTTGTGCTGTCGGCTGTGTTCTCCGTGGTTCTGGGTTCGAATCTTGCCCTCTGCAAGATTGAAAAAACATATTTTTTTTGGGGTTTTAGTTATCAAAAAATTATAAGAAAATTATGACTATTCTTCTAAAAATATATGAGACTTTATAAAAATAATTTGGGGATTATTTGCATGAAATAAACTATGATTTGGAAATAAAATGCATAAATAGAACTATGGCCCTATATGTATATTTTTGTGAAAGTTATATCTTGCAAAAAGAACATGGAATGCATGATTGGAAGATTAATATAGTCAAGAAAGAAATTTTGTTATGTGATGGATGTGAATTATTCTCATGTGTGAATAATGTGAAAGATATTAAATGTGAATATTCGTAGTGATGTGAATTTTAATGTGAAGTTGATAATTGATGAAGTATCTAATTCCATGTATGATATGGACTCATGAAAAAAATTTAGAGATCATGCTATTGAGAAAGAAACCTATTATGATTATGAATATGAATTTATGAGTTAGAGATGCTCAAAATTGGAAATTATGAATTTGAATTGAAACAAAAGAGTAGCTAAGTCTCCCCCGGCATTTGAAATGAAAGACCAAGGTTGGTCATGTCTGAATAAATGAATAAGTCCGGTTTAGTGGAGAGGCTAACTCTAGAACTTTGATTTTATTCATGATTCTATTAAATTAAGAATAATGCATAGTGAAGACGTGATGAAAGTGAGAGAAAACACGAGTATGAGAACTAGAGTTTACGGTATGGGTGTGTGAGCCACAGAATGCATGCTTGATGAGTCAAGACATGGCGTGGGCGCAACTCAGTAATGATTAGACTTTAGCCACGCTTGTGGGATGTTTGGTGACTGCAAGAGGATCGTTGTAACACCTCCAATTTGTAAAATACCGAAAATATCTATTTTTATATAATTAGAGTGCTGGAAATTGTTTTTGGGATATTTTATATATAGATTGATATTGGTATGAATATTTGTGTTGTATTGATGCAAATGATATATTGGAGTTTGAGTTGAGTTTTTGTGAAGAAACATTGTTTATTTTATTTTATACTTTTGGAGGATTATTATGAGATAATTTTATGTAATTTGTATTGTTAGTATTTTAAAGTGCAAGAGTTGGGGTTTATTTATAATATATTGCATTTGGAGGGCCTATATGTAATTATACCATAGTATTTATTATTATTATTATTAACTTTTACCAAAATACCCCCCCATTCCCTTTCTTCTTCTTCCGTTCTTTTTCTTTTTTTTCCCCGATCGAAACCAGGAGCAAACGAACCCATCTCGGCCGATGGTTCCCCGGCCAAATCCCCCCCTTTTCTTCGTCTTCTTCAAATTAATTCGGAGGGTAGGCTAATTGAAGGGTGCTCTAGCTCATGGCGGAGTTGATTTGGAGAAAGGAATTAGTGAAGGTATATCCCTTTGAATTTATTTGTGTATTTTTATGTGCTTTTAATTTATTTTGCTTAGTAATGGAATATGAAGTTGGTTAGTAGTTTATTTTGATGTTAGGGTTAAGAAATGGGGAAATTATTGAGGAATTTGTAAGTTGCTAATAAATTAGGGTTTTGGGTTTGTAAAAGAGAATTATAGATGTGAGAAATTTCTCCTTTATAGTAGTAGAATTTTAGTAGAACCATTAGAGTAATTTGTGGGTGATTTTAGTAATTTCATGGGGATAAAATTCCTTAGTAATTCGAATGTTACGTGCAATGCATGTGTGTATCCCAGGCATTCAATGAACGCTTGTGTGATGTTTGGAATAGGGTTATTGGCCTTTGTGATTGATTTGGATGATTGAGTCTTAATTGCGTTGGAATTTGATAATAGGAAATATTGGCGACTTTGGATGCGGGATGGCGAGATGGTGCTTCGAGTCTTCACAGACTATTATGTGAGTATGAATGTATTTATGTATTTGTTATTTTGAGAAAAATTTTAGTATAATTTGAATGATGGATATGAATCCCGGAATAGGGTGTAGGTGTAAGGGGAAATTAGTGTTTGGTGTCGGTATGCGATATAACGATTAAATACTCGTCTCGGGTATTGATATAAATTATAGATGATGAATTAGTTATATATATATATACGGGGATGAGTTATATTTATATAAGATGTCGGTGTGTGGTGAATTGTTGTGATTTTGAATATCCAGTGTGATGGTAAAGTAATGGGTGTATTTATATATATATGATGTTGTGATGTGTTGATCTATTGGGCGTATGCCATCATGTAATATTGAGATAATAAATAGTACGGTATACTCATGGTGTGTGGGGTAATGATAAAATAAATAATACAGTACAGTTGTGATGTGTAATATTATGATGTGATGATTTTTATGTTAATTACAGTGATATTTCTTTTGTGTGATGCATTGAAAGGGGTAAGTGAATTGGTGATCATTGTTTATGCGAATAAGTAAATAAAAGATGAGATGTTATGATGATAAAGGGTGATGTTAATATGAAAAGTAAATGTTAATAACAATAATTTCGGTTGGCTTGAATAGATACCTCCGCATAGACCGGAGAGAGAGTTGATACCCCATGATGGACCTGGGAGTGTAGATACCTCCGGATAGACCGGAGAGAGATATGATACCTCAGGGTTGACCTGAGAGAGAGTTGATACCCCAGGATGGACCTGGGAGTGCAGATACCTCCGGATAGACCGGAGAGAGATATGATACCTCAGGGTTGACCTGAGAGAGAGTTGATACCCCAGGATGGACCTGGGAGTGCAGATACCTCCGGATAGACTGGAGAGAGATATGATACCTCAGGGTTGACCTGAGAGAGAGTTGATACCCCAGGATGGACCTGGGAGTGCAGATACCTCCGGATAGACCGGAGAGAGATATGATACCTCAGGGTTGACCTGAGAGAGAGTTGATTCCCCAGGATGGACCTGGGAGAGTAGATACCTCCGGATAGACCGGAGAGAGAGTTGATACCTCAGGGTAGACCCGAGAGAGAATTGGTACTCCGGGATAGACCTGGGGTAAAATGAATATGATATGAAATGTGAATGAGAAAGAGAAGTGTTTGGTATAAGATAAAATGAAATAATGAAGTAAATGTGAAAGTGAACGTGTTATGAGTTAGTGTATGGAAAGAAATGATAAATGCAACATGTGATTAATTTAAAATGATAATAACAGAGGAGACAGGTGTTCTTATGAATAATACGAAGTAATTGTATTATGTGCGTGATTATTAAGGTGAAAAACAGTGTTGTATGAGCTGTACCTTGGAATTGTGTCAAGGAACTACCTGCCTGCTATTTCTGTGGAAATAGTGGGAACTACCTGCCTTGGCTCAATTCGCAGGGTGAGTTGGTATGAAAGTGGTAATGATTGATGGAAATGAGAAATAAAGCGTAGTGAAGATGAAAAGTAGTTAAAGTGAATTAATACCCAAGCTATCAGCTTTAGGGTGCGATATATTATTGCCCAAACTATGTTTGGAGGTATGGAATATAAATTGATGTGAATGAAAGTGAAATCAATGATAACTTGAGTTATAAGTGAAGATGAAAGTAAGTTAGTCATAAATTAACTTGAATAATAGCTAAATGATATAACGGGATGAGAATGAGTGATAAAACATATTTTTGATGTGATAAGAATGAATATTTAATTAGTGATATGTTCATGATGTGAGGAAATGTGAGTAAATTGCAATGGGTAATGAAGTGTTATATTTTGTTATAAGACAGGAATTAATATGGTATTATGTGGATATATGCATACGTGATGATATGGGTTATAAGAAATAAATGAACGCGGTGTTATGAAATATGAAATTGAGAAAGAAAGGGTTATGAATGAAAGTGAGTATTTATGGAAGTAAAGAAATGATGAGGTGGTAGGAATCATGAAATGATAAGTAATTGTGTTGGGGATTTCAAAATGAGAAGTAATTGAATGTGAATTGATGTGTTGCTTGTGATTGGGTATAAAGTGAATGAGTTGTGTATATGTGTGTGTATATATATATGCAGTCATATAATATGATGCATTTAGCAAAGGGTGTGAAGTTAAGGATATATATATGGGGACGGATGCAGATTTGTTAGATATTTGATAAAGGCGTATTCTTGATGCATTAATGTTTGGATTCAGGTTGAATCTTTTACCTTTAAAATTGTAAGTTGAATTTGTTTTATTTATATAGTTTGATTTATTTATTAGATTAGTGAATTGTACTCACACCGGGAATGGCTAACCCCTTAGTGTTTGGGGGGGTTAGGGGAGTCCGAGGACGACCCTAGATCCCCTACTGTTACAGGTTCTCATCAGTGCAGAGGTGAGGCGTAGCTGTGTAAGGTGGAGTTTTATTTTAAAATTTTGTATAAATTAGTGAAGTGAATAGTAGAATCTATGGTTTAAATTGTATTTTTGATGTATAAGCATGTAAAAGATGACGATGAGTATAGTGCTGGGTGACGTGGTATGTTTGTGACCCGTACCCACCTCGTTGTGGAGTGCTGGGATTTTGTGGTAGGTTTTATAGAGGTTTTCCTAAAATTTTACCTCGTTTTTTAAAGAAATTTTTAGTTTTTAATTGATATTTGATAATTTGTTATGTGTTTGGCCCCCAGAGCATTATATTATATTGCTTGTGTGTATCTGCTCATTTTGGCCTGGGGAGCCCATGAAATTATTGTGTATTTTGTGAGCTACGGAATTTTGAGCAGAATTCCATAAGCTTTTTGTGTTTCGGGGCAAAATTTACAGGGGAGACTCTGTCAAAATTTTTCCTGAAACATAAATTTCTTAGTTTATGATTAAAGTGATATAGAAATTGATAGAATTGAATTTCGAGGTTTAGTTTTCAAAAAAAAAAAAAATTTGGGGCGTTACAATCGTGTTCAGGGAGGAGGCTGATTTTCCACAGAATGCATGCTTGATGAGTCAATACATGGCGTGGAATTCCCCTCCAGGGTCCGGTGCACGTGCTTGTACTCATAGATCATCTAGGATACTCACCGTAGTTACAGTAGTAGATTAAGTCATGGCGAGGGATTGAACCCTACAAAGATGAAGAACGATTAAGAGGCTTGCCCTCGGACCTATGTAGTATGGGATTCATAGAATCCAAACAAGTGCGCATTAGTGTCATCTAATATAAATAATTGCATTAAGGACTAAGTGCACAATCACAACACGACATCAATAGGGTAGTCCTTTTAGTTTGGTATGTGACAAGTTTGTGTTTGTTAAATATGGAAAATAAGTTATACTATGTCCGGGATAGAGAGGATGGCCATGTATAATGTTCGTTGGTTGAATAAACTGACGTACCCACAGTCTTATATGCAGGTAAATGACATGATAAAGATTAAAGAGGAACAGATGATTAAAGATGATACAATGTTGTTGTATATTCATTAAATTGTTGTAAATTTTACTTCTGCCGTGCAATGTAAAGTGTAATGTTTTATGTAAACTCTGATGTAATGTGAAAAGTTTAAATTTTCTTGTAAAATTGTACTAAAGGAAGTGGAAAGATCTTGTAGAACATCTCGAATTCAGTGTATTTGGGATTCGGGGCGTTACACCTCGGATATCTGTTTCTGTGGTATATGGTTTCCTAATGCTGTTCTCACTCTCCATTGCTAATGCAATTGTTGGCTGTGGATGCTTGCGGTTTGGGTCTTTGGGCTTGCTCCCACTGTTGAATGTTTGGGTTTTAGCTGTCGCCCTATTCTTCGTGTCTTAGCGGTGCCTTCTATGCTCGAGCGATGGATCTTCAAATGCGTGGGGTTGGCTCCTGAGCTCTTGTCCGTTTCTGGATGAGTTCGCCGGGGTCGGATTAACTGCCGGCAGCCCATCAAGAAGACTCGGCTCCCATCGTCTTCTGCTATCTTTTGTCTTAGTTGTAGCTTTTTGAATATATTTCTCCCGTCTGTTTATTTTTTGGTCTGTTGTTGTTGGTTTGTTGTTTTACGTCTCGTAAGACCTAACGTGTAATTATACATTTTGATTGATTAATTGAATTGCCGGAGTCAATTGACTCTATCCGAATCATCAAAAAAAATTTTAGATAAGTGCTGTTGACTGACACTGTATTAGGAGCTTTGACTTTTGAAATGGTGCGTACCACGACAATAATAATGCATACCATGCACTGTTTTTGAGAATTATGTATCGATCGACGGGGATAATGAAAATTTTCCTAACCAGGAGCCCTACATATTTACCATTAAAATTTACTTCACTGTGTATGTCCTTTCTTAACTATACAGAAGGTTATATTTTTAGTCGAACATGGGCAAATGATCTTGATGAACAAAAAAGTAGGGGGTGCCCTTGGACCTCCTTGAGGTGTGTTTTTTCCAAGATGTATAGTGGTTGATGACATTCCCATCTTCTTAACATAGTGTTAATGATGAGTAGAGTTGGTCTAACTATGTTCTATTGTATTTGGAGAAAAAGTGAAGACTTGTAAATTACAAAGATCGTGTTGGGCACACTATTTTAAAAAGATGTATATGCATCTCATGCATCCTAATGTGGACAGAAAACTCTTGATGCTGCTTTTTCAGTATGGAAGCAACCAGATAATAAGTTCTTTAATAATTAGGAAAAGCTTTGATCTCACTCGTTGATCAGATTCTGATGTGAGCCTGCTATTTATGGCAGGGTTTAGAATGCATAGCCCAGATACTGCCAAAAATCTGGAAGAACTCAGCAGTGTTAACTAGAGTTTTTTCGGCGATAGATCATCCGACGATCAAGTCAGTAACTCAGCAGTGTTAACTGGGTTTTAGAGGGAAAAATGTTAATTACCTGGTAATGAGAGGGGGAAGGGCTATATTTATATACCTGAGGTGGAGCAGTTCTCGACAAATTTTCTAATTAATTTGGAAGATCCCTCTAATCAGGAGAATTTAATTAGTTAATACCACCCATATTTGGGGGATTTGATTGACAGCCATGATTGGCTAGTGGATCTTCCATATTTGGACTGTGAATTAGTCCCAGCCATGGGTTGAACCGAGTTTGCGGGCCTGGGAACGGCTCATGTTCTTGTTTTGGGCCTATAGTTATTGTGAAGTTACCATCTCGCCTTTAGGAACTCCGAGATTCATGCTGGAATCAGACGGTCCCGATTAGATGTAATTTTTACCCACATCATAAGCCTCTCACTCATGGAGGTGGTTGTAGCAGCCTTCGAGGAGTAACTCTCTCTTAGGGACGTCTAGGGTTATATCTAGAGTTCTTGAGGGTTGTGATCGTCATCTAGAGCTCGTGAATGACCCCTTCATATTTTTAGAGGTTCTTGTGCTAGGTCTTCTAGAATTTTGTTTTTTTGGGGGGGGGGGCACTTTGTAGGATTTTAACCCTCCTGACTAGGTGGCCACGAATTTTCGATAAACCTGAGAGCTCATTTTATTACTTCGTCTCAATGAGGTTCGCCACTCTGAGATATAGGGGTTCGGATGGCGCACCGAGGAACGAGCTTCGTGGTGGTTCGTAACTAGGCGTATCAAGGCTCGGATGGTGCGCCGAGGGACGAGGCAAGCGAATTCGGTAAATTTTTGCCAGGGGCTCAGATGACGCACTGAGGAATGAGGTAAGCGAAATTGATAATTTTACGATAGTGGCTCGGATACCATGGCGAGAGACGAACTAAGAGAAAATCAGGAGCTTTTTTTGCCAGTGGCTTGGATGTCATGCCAAGGGACGAGCCATACAAAAATTAGGAGCATTTTAATGAGCGGCTCGGATGCCATGTCGTGGGACAAGTCGAGCGAAAATTATGAGCTTTTTCACGAATGGCTCGAATGTCATGCCAAGGGACGAGCCATGTGAAAATTATGAGTTTTTTCGTGAGTGGTCAGATACCATGACGATGGGCAAGCCCTACCAAAATTAGGAGCTTTTTCCCGAGGGGCGAGCCTTACCAAAATTAGGAGCTTTTTCCCGAAGGCCGAGCCACGCAAAAATTAGGAGTTTTTTCCGAGTGGCTCGGATACCATGCCGAGGGACTAACTAAGCGAAAATTATGAGCTTTTTCGCGAGTGGCTCGGATGCCACGCCAAGGGATGAGCCATGCAAAAAATAGGATTTTTTTTTGAGTGGCGTGGATACCATGTCGAGGGGCAAGCCGAGCAAAAATTAGGAGCTTTTTCGTAAGCGGCTCGGATGCCATGCTAAGAGACAAGCCGAGCGAAAAATGAGAGATTTCCCGCTAGCGAAAATTTGGAGCTTTTTCGTGAGTGGTTCGGATACCATGCCTAGGGATGAGTTGAGAAAAAATTATGAGTTTTTTCGCAAGTGGATCAGATATTACGCCGAGGGACGAGTCAAGCAAAAATTAGAAATATTTTGTGTGTGGCTCGAATACCATGCCAAGGTACGAGCCGCTCGGATACCATGCTGAGGAACGAGCCGTGCTAAAATTATGAGATTTTTCGTGAGAGGCTCGAAAATCATGCTGAGGGGCGAGCCCAACAATAGGAGTTTTTCACGAGTGGCTTAGAAACCATGCTGAAGGGCGAGCCCAGCGAAATTAGGAGTTTTTTTGCGAGTGGCTCGGATTGCATGCTAAGGGATGAGCCATGCGAATAAACAGAGTATTTTCGTGAGTTTCTCGGATACCATGTCGAGGGGCAAGTCATGCTGACCGAATATCGCAGACTTGGGATTCTTCTCTGATGTTGCATTGCTACATGGACAGGCATCCTCATGATTTTGGGAGGAGGGCAGTTGTACATCGAGTTCATATCTCGGACGAATGCCTTCCTGGAAGAGTTACTGTAACGCCCCGAATTCCAAATAAGACCGAATTCGAGATTCCACAGGATCTTTACACTTCACTTCATACAATTTTACAAGAAAATTTAAACTTTTCATCATACGTCAAAGTTCTTTACAATTGTTTACACAGCGGAAGAGAAAATGAAGTATAACAATGAAAATAATATACAACTTGCAACATCTTTAACATGTAATTAATTAACAGCATCATAACGACTTTACTTCTTCATGAAAGAAATCCAATTCCTACATAATAAGCTGTGGGCACGTCAGTTACTTACAACTGACGAAAATGTTATACACGGCCATCATCTCTATGCCGAAATTATAACGATCTTAATACTTTAACAAACCACAAACTTGAATGCAAATAAAGTGTTAAATGTGACTACACTAAACATGTAAATGTATGCAATGCCTTAATTCCTAATGCAGATATTTTATACCAAGATGACACTAATGCATACTTGTTCGGATTCTATGCATCTCATACTACATTGGTCCGAGGGCAAGCACCTACGTACTCCACATTAAAGGGTTCGATCCCTCGCCATGAAAACTACCCAGTAATAAAAGCAATGTTTAGACATTCCACGAGTACGGATCCCAGTCCCGGAGTACACCGCCCGACTGTTATACAGACTCCTCGTCGTGCGAACCTCCCGCAAGTGCCCCTCTAGTTCCGGTATACATATATACACTGGAGTACTATCCGCCCGACTACGCATAGTCCCTGATTTAAAATAAAAGCTCGTCTCCATCGAAGCAACCTCAGTTTCGGAGTACACCGCCCGACTGGTATAATCCCGGAATTCACCGCCCGACTATATAGAGTGCCCCACTTACATTTGCCTAAGTTTTACTACATTTTCTCTTATGTCCTTAGTTCTTAAGTTCAAGACATGAATAAATTATCATACATAGAGTTAGTCTTACCCCCTACCGGACTTAATCACAAAATTCCAAGATAGCTCCAAGGTCATATCTCAAATATATAACTTAATTCTTTTATTTCAACAATGCCGGTACCCGAGGTCTTACTAATATCTAGACCACAACCTTTCATGTACAAGAATCCACGAGTATTCATACCCTTCTATAATCATGTATTAAACTTAAATATTCTCATCTTCAACTTATTCACAATTTAATCAATGTCTCATTTTAGCACTATTCATGATTCATTTATTCACAATCTTTCAAAAGCAATAATTCTTTTCATGAACATAGATTCATCATTGTAAGTCTCATTAGCAAATTAAGCTCATATAATATGTTTCAACCACATCAACCATTTCTTAAACACAAAATAAGAGTATAATTTCTTCAAAGAATTAAATTCACACAACAATATTTTACTTTTCTTTTAAAAGAATAAATGTCACACTCTTAAAGAAATAATATTGAAACCATCAACTCATTTTCTATCTCAATTCCACTTTTTAATTTCTCAAAATATACGTGAAAAATCTTGTAACTAATTTTAATAAATTCTAAATCTTTTTAGAAAAAATATTAAAACTTTCCCCCAATTTTCTTCACATAAACTCATTTAAAACCCCACAAAAACCAAAAAAAAAAAAAAAACAAATGGCGCCATCAGGTTTCGAACCAGGCACCCCCGACCACACACAGCAAGCACCCAAAGCCCAACCGCAAGCCACTAATTCCATGTGGACTTGGTGTCAATATGCCATCTTGAAATTCCCAAATGCCAACTTTCGGGTTTCAGATTTAATTGAATGAAAACAAAATAAAGTGGGTATAACACGTTTCGAACCCAAGATCTCTCATAAACACAATAATGACTTATGGTGCACCGACTAACCAATAATTCCAAGTGCGATTTCTGATATAGAGTTATATTAATAGGCTTTTGTTCAATCTTTCTGCTTTTCAATTATCTTCACAGACTCGATTTTTCATTTGATCTAATCTTTCATTAGACTATAATTTGTTCATCTATACTGAGTTTGCTTTTCTAATAGTAACTCACAATTTTATAATTCATATTTTAGACAAAACATCTAAATTTCAAATTTATTTTTTCTCTTTTATGAACATGAATTGTCTGCCTTCAATTTAATCAAACTAGCAATTTGTTTATCTCTTGGAATCAATTGAAATGATTCTATGTGTAACAATTTAACTACACAAACTTTCATTTTTAATCATAAGGAAAAAAATCTACAATTTTCATACAATTATATTAACATGCATATTTGTTCATTTCTAATGATGATAATTAATTTCATAACAAAATTTCTTCAATTCATGGCACAACATCATAGCATAGATTTGTTCAAATTTAATCTATACTACTCATTAATCATTTCTAGCATGCATGTCTTATATTAAGATTTCCCACATCACATTAATTTGATCTACATTACTAATGTCATATTCTAGCATGCTAAACCTATGAATTAGAAAGTATAAAGACCACTCACCTATTATGAAGAATAAACAACCAAGATGAAGAGACACCACTCCTAGCTCCAACAAGCACTCCTAGTCCTTCTCCTAGCAAGAGCTCTCCAATGCACAAGAACACTCACTTTCTCCATTTCTTTTTCCTCTCTTAAATTTTGTTATTTTAGGTGTGAAATATAAAGAAAAATGATGGTGTATTTATAGTACAAAGTGAAGGGCTATAATGCAAACTTCACCACCTAATAATTACCCACTCAAACTTTTCATTTTCCTAACTCCCCATCTTTTCAACTTCAAAATCGATCTCACTCTTTCTCACCTGGCGAAGTGTACAGCGGAAGCAACAGCAGGTGGGCCCCAATGCCATGTCATCAGCAAATTCAACAGCATGTTCTTGCTATTAACCAACGTGGGCCCCCACCTCCATATCAACTTCAACATATTTACAAGAATGCCATCATGTATATATATTACATAACAGCCAACTTTACTTTTTCAACACACACACACACACACACACACACACACACACACACACACACACACACATATATATATATAGAAATTACGGGGTGTTACAAATAATTAGCACGTGCAATGCACTTGCACATACTTCCTTCAAATAAATATTTAAATTAAAACATATGTATATAATATATAAGATACATATAAAATTAGTTTAATTGAAAAATATAAATTTTTCATGCACAAATAAAATAAATATACACACACTCTAAGATTTATTTCGAAAACGAACACACCCAAAATACGTGCACCGAAAACACGTACTTCGTACGTACAAATACCGAAATACAAAAATTGACTCTATCAACGGAAATATATTTAAAATATAATCGAAAAAAATATAAGAAAAATATATCTATTAATTTATACATTCCACGACGTAATCACTACGTACGTAGAAAACACGTGCATTATACGTATAAAATTATTTTAATCAAATTAGGAAAAAAATGAATTTCCGTTTTATAAAAATAGATTTGAATACCTAAAAACACATAGAAAATATTACACGTAGCGGTGGAAACACATAACCGATACGTGCATCAAAAACACGTAAAAAACACGTAAAAATGCAGAGATTGAAATTTAATATTTTAATTGATTTAAATAGGATAAAATATAGGGAAATGAATAAATAGTCATAATCACAATACGTAATGAAAATAAGTTATAAATATTACCAGTAATGGTACAAAATATATGTGTATAACACACAAGGGCAAAATTGTCATTTCCAATTTTGCGGGGTGTTACAGTTACATTCTCCCTTAATGGGTCCTCCATGTATGGAATGGAAGAATACCATTTGTTCGGACTCCTGTGACTCAGAATCCTCCAGATGCTTATTAGGTCCTTAAACAGGAGGACAAGATTTGCTTTTTCCTTCTGAGTGAATTTGGACTGATGTCCTCGGCGGATCAATGCTTCAATCTCATCTTTAAGGACCTGGCAATCATCTGTTTTATGCCCGTGATTGCGGTGGAACCAGCACCATAATCTCTTATCCTTCTTCTTCCCATGGGTGTTCATTCGAGGCAGGGGACAGAGGAGTCTCTCTTCCCTTCCATTAGCACTGCAGTGATACTAGTAGTGAGTGGGGTGAATTTTTTGAACCGAGGCACGAGGGGGGGGGGGGGGGGGGGGGCTCAGACAGAAGCGTCCATCTGGGACTTCTTGGGAGCCTCGGTGATGAAACTATTCTTCTTTCCTTTAGGCAAGGATTCCTTGCGCCCTCCAGGATGGAAGGCCTCCTCGGTTCAGATATACTTTTTCACTTCGGATAGGAGGTCAGAGAAATCTGAGGATAGCTTCTTAGGAGGGAGGTTTTGATGATGTCATGTCGAACATTGTGCCTGAAGGTGGCTGCTGCAACCCCAGTTGCAATAGAGGGGATGGACCAGGCCTCCGCTATGAATCTGTGGACGAAATCTCTGAGCGATTCTCCATCCTTCTGCTTTAAGTCTAGCAGGGAGGTACTCATCGTCTTTTCCTTATGACTGGTTACGAAGTGCGTGAGGAAGCTCTCCGGAGCTGGTCGAAGGAGTATACGGAGTCAGGGGCGAGTTGGGAGTACCATTGTCTTGTGGAGCTTCGGAGTGTGGTGGGAAATAACTTGCAAAGAGTTGCATCAGAGACATTATGAATCATCATGAGAGTTTTAAAACTCTCGATGTGATCCGCTGTGTTGGACTCGCCATCATAAGTATCGAAGGCAGGAGGCTTGAAGTCTCTTGGGATCGGGGCTTCAAGGATGAAGCTGTAACATCCTGAATTTTCAATTATAATTTAATATAAGTTTATTTTATTTCACGTGTTTTGCACGTGCAAATTTATGTACATCTTCTTTTAAAAATTATTTATTTTTATACCATGAACAAGTATTTTTAATTCTTCTCTTTTTAATTTTAAAAGCCTATTTTAAATCCTAGGCCTAATTGTTTAAATCTAGCCCACACCAATTAAATTAATTATTTTAATTATTAAGCTTATGGATTCTAAAGCCCACTAATTTGAGCCCAGTAGTTTATTCTCATTTAAATGAGACAACTTGTAGGGTAGACTTGTTTTTGTAACAATTACTTAACAAATGCATGAACAACTAGTAATTAGGTGTGCTTGGTGTGACACGTGCATTGCACTAGCACGTGTTTGGAGTGTGCATGGGGGTGGCCGGATGGTTCAAAAGAGAGGTGGGAGAGATGGAGAAGTGGAGAGGTAGTTTTGTGTTCATGGGTAGTTGTTCTAACTCCCTAATACATCCTACCCCCTAATCTACATCCATCTAGATCAATCTTAGTCCTTCATTTTGCTTTGAAAAAAGTATAAATACCCCCTCATCTTCTTCATGTAAAGCACTAGAAAATTTTGCAAGAGAAAAAGAAAGAAAGAAACTAGTTGTGAGAAAAAGATTGAGAGCAGGTGTGAGTAAAAAGATTGAGAGAAATGGGTTTGTGTGTTCTTGCACCTAGAGGAGGCCAGCCTAGCATCATCAAGGAGAGGAGGAGGTCGGGTTTCCATCAAGCAAGGAGGAGAAGACATTTTGGTGGCACAATCTAGGAGGAGAAGGAACCGTTCGTGTGTTCAAGGAGATTTCTAGGAGTTTTTCAATTGTTCTTCAATTAAGGTGGGTGATTTCTCAAGCTTTTAATGTAGATATCATGCTAGGGATTAAATTGATGAAATTGCTAAGAAAAACTAGTTAATTTGGTTATATGTTTGTTTAAAAAGAGACTAGTTAGAAATGAAGTGAATGCTTGATGAATTGATTGATAGTTGCTGTAAATTGTGATTATTACATTGGAATTATTATGTTGCTATGAAAGTGTGAATTTTGAACCATGCTAGATGTAGAATATATGTTGGTAAATGGCTAGTTGGTTAATTGAAATATTGGTTATATGCTATATTAATTATTGTGACACTAGTATGATAAAAGAGAATTGTGTTCTAGAAATTGTTGTAGAAATAAAAGAAAGCAAGAAAACAAACTTATGTGATAATTATGGTGCTAAATTTGGTAGAAATCATGGTTGTTTTTAAATGTCGAAATTGTAGACATAGAATACAAATTAGAAAGAAAAATTCATGTTTTTATGCCAAAATAACAATTTTAAAATACTGTTATGTTGCAAATCTATAAGTTTAGTGATCTGGAAATTTTCATGAAATAAAGTAGAGGAGAAAAAGAGTTTAAGAGTTTTTGAATTATGAAAAACTAGTGACAAACAGAGAGTTGAGTTAAAATTAACATAACTCAATTCACATCAGTTAATCACCTTGGTCATACTGGTTCTCGGATGCGCCTTAAAAACGTTACTGTTCATTGGCGACATAGTGTGCTTGGGTTCGAGTCTCTCCAGAGACATTATTTTTTTGAAATCAATTTTAACTCAAATACCGAAACCCTGAACATAAATATAATTCAAGTTATACGTTTAACAGTTGGCCACTGTGGCCATACTGGTTTTCGGCTGCACCTTAGTGCGGTTACTGAAGTAGGCGAGCGCTGTGAGTGTGGGTACGAAATCAATTTTAACTCAAATACCGAAACCCAGAACATAAATATAATTCAAGTTATACATTTAACAGTTGGCCACTGTGGCCATACTAGTTTTTGGCTGCACCTTGGTGCGGTTACTGTAGCAGGCGGGGGCTGTGAGTGTGGGTTCGAATTCGGCTTTGGCCACTTTTAGAAAAAATTGATTTTTTTCATATGTTATTTTTTTTTATAGTTTTAAGTGTTTTTGTAACAGGCACGTTTTTTGTATTTTTGGTTTATTTTTCTTTTTTCTTGAGTATTTATACTCTTCTTGTATTTTGGACCGTATATTCAAGTTGTTTTCAATATATATTCATTTTTGCTCATTTTTTATCTTCTTGTGATTGATTTTTCTGTCCCTTGATTTATTCTTGATCGTTATTATTGTTTTCGCTCTTTATTTGGTCTTTGTTCTCTTTGTTTTGTTCTTGGGTGCTCGTGGTATTTTGGTTGCTAATCCTATTATTAATCCTATTGCCTTTTGATCCTTAATTATCTTCCAAACAAATTAGCCTATAAATCCTATTCAAATCCTAATTAAACCCAATCTCCTACTACTACTCCTAAACTATCCACAACCCAAATACCCACAGCCCTAAACTCCACTACATATATACTCTCCCTCTCTCACCCTAAAACCCTAACCCTAACTCTGACTACACCCTACCCCCGACCTCCTTCTCTGTTTTGCGCCGCCACCCACCGACCAACACTCCAGGCCCCTCTCCCGACCTGCCCTTTTCCGTCACGAGCACACCCCAAACCGAGACCCCCTAGCTGCACACCATCATCTCCCGAGCACCACCTCCACCATCTCTCTCTCCCGTCCTCCTCCCCGTCCGTCGGCATCAATAGCAGCGACAGGAGCAGCAGCAGCGCCAGCATCGGCCAGCACCGCCGCTGCCCGTGCTACTCTCGATCTCTCTCTCTTGTTTGGGTTTGCGTGTGCACGGAGTTTGCACGTGCGGATTGCTTGGTTCGTGGGTTTTGTTCGTTACCGAGATCCGTTCCCGTTATTCTTGGGTTTTCGTCGTTTTCGTTTTCGATTAAGGCAAGTAATTTGTACTCAATTCCTTTGTGTGATACAAGTCATAATTTTTGCTTGTAGTGTAGTTGGGTTCTAGAGACAACTCGTGTGTGA
The DNA here is from genome assembly GCA_017893485.1 of Hemerocallis citrina. Taxonomy (NCBI): domain Eukaryota; kingdom Viridiplantae; phylum Streptophyta; class Magnoliopsida; order Asparagales; family Asphodelaceae; genus Hemerocallis; species Hemerocallis citrina. The sequence continues at coordinate 73,652,201 of CM030366.1, read as the reverse complement.
TGTATGTTTGATGAGTATTATCTCTATAGTGCTATTGACCATAGTTGCCTCACGACACAAATTTGACATGAAATAACTTAGATTTTGACCGTTCTTGATGTGATTATATTTGTGAGATAATTATGAAAATTTGGGTGTTTTTTGGATCCATGTGATATACTAGTTGTGGACATGCTATATACCCTATTTCATGATGTTTGGACACTTAGTAGACTCTATAACATGTTTGGTTGTGTTTAGAACGAGTTTCGTATGTTGTATGTTGATTTATTGTTAAAAGAAAAATCTGTATTTTTTCAATGATCAGTTTTGATTGGTATTTTAGACCATATTAAGGTCAGTATCTTAACTTCAGCATTAAATATGATTTTTAGAGAAATCTGTCTTCTTTTCAAATTTTCTAACAGAGATCGATTTCGATTTCGTTTTCGTATGTGTGAGATATGATTGTTTTACTACAAGGTGTATTATATTTCCAGATTTTATTTCCTGATGATTTCGATGATTAAACTATTTTGATATTAGTACTAAGCATATTATTTTGATCTGAAATTTTGCATAGTATCTCTATACCTATTTATGGATTACCCAGAATTTTGGTGGATTTTATTTATGAGTTTTATATACCGTTTCATGCTTGTTTATAAAAACTATACTTACTGGATTTTGCTCGCTGTTCTAAAAAGATTTGTATTTTCACCCTAATTCCTTTTCCTGTATGAAAAATATTCATGAAATATGAAAGTTAGCTTATTTTGTCTATTTTCATCTCACTATGACGAATCTAGATTTCGTTTCACGGTTTGCGAGATATTACAGTTTTCGTACTGCAGTGTTGGAAATTTCAGATTTGCCAAACTATCATTTCTTGATGTTTTCTGATTTTTGTTGGTTAAACTAATCTTACTGGAAAATTATGAAACTTTATATTCCGATACTAGACATATAGGGGAATACCACAGATTTTTTCTGGATTTATTTGAGGTGTTTTGATGCTGTTTTCCTGACTGATAATTCGATTTACTGATTTTTTGGCTGAACGTATTTTTTGGTTTTAGATCAGTTTTGAGTTATGTTTTTCTAAAACACTATATGACTTATATGTATTCGCTGGATTAGGTTGGAAGTCTATTTTCTAGATTCTCTGACAGATCTAGGTTTTGATATTTTTGATAACGGTAATCGCTGTTTTAGTACTGTATTGTCGTGCTGTCCTGAATTAGGAAGTACCCTATTTTCTGTTATGTGACTATCTTACCATCTGTACATGCTTATCGGTTTCTGAACTTGTTGGTCGACATATCATGCTAGAATTACTCTGTTTCATGCACATACACATTTTTCTGATAATAATTATAAAATGATCAAGTCGGGATTTATGAGAAAGATCTAGTAGTGGGAAAACATAGAAATGTGTACATAGATGGGGGCCGGTGTTTCCAATATGATTATCTGTGATTTGTTATTCTGTACCCTGTCTACATTACTTTCTCTAGGAAAGTGTAGGAAAGAAGAAAACCACAAGGTTCTATTTGTCTGTCTGGATTTTGCATCTGATATCTGTCTATCTGAACCCTGAGTACACGGCCCTATATGATCCCCTACAAAATCTACAAACGTAACTGTTTTGAATGTAGCAACCATGTGATAAAAGAATGGCACATGTAGTGCTACCTAGTTAGTAATTAATACAAGACTTCTAAGAATCTGAATCTGTATCTGACATCTGTATCTACATCTGTATCTGATATCTGAATCTGTTATCTGTATCTTCTATCTGATTACCTGATTATCTGATTATCTGTTATCAGTCTGATACTATCATTTGACACTATTATTTGACACTATCCGTATATCTGTCTGCATGCTATTTGACTTTTAACACTTGACACATGTTAGTATACCATGCTAGTTGATTATGTTATACCATGCTATATATGTTCCTTTTATTATTTTAGTTGTTTAATTTTCTATGTAATTGTATCCAGCATTACAAGCCGCCCGTAACTTGCATTGACGGGTACTTGTTTTTTTTTCCTTCTCCTGCAATTTATTGATTGCAGATCAGGATGGTCGTTTGCCTGATGTTATTGGAGAAATGAAATATTAGTGCTGGACTTCTTTTTGCTTTTATTATTATCTGTTGCTTTTGAACGATGTATTCGAGTACATGGATTTTATTTGTATTTGGGCAATGTGACCCAGTATATTAACATGTTCAGATCTGTTTATTTGAGACTATTATAGTGGATTTCAATTAATTTCTGTTGGCACTTTGTTTTGTTTTGAAATATATATGTTTGTGTGCAGATGATTCTTTTGGCTTCCGACTCTGATTATTCTGAGATTTGTTGTAAAGATTCTGAACAGCTTATGGATGATGCAAATCATTCGACGGGTTGAGTCGCGTATCTGTATTCCGTATTCTTTTTAGGAAGCGGGGCATGACAATGCTTTTAGTAGTATCAGAGCCCAGGTTTGGCTAATGTAATAGTTGCCTAATATATTAGACAAGCTTGACTCGTACTGGGATCTGCACAACATTTCATCAACCACACACACACACACACACACACACACACACACACACACACACACACACACACACATATATATATATATATATGCAAAATGAAATTTTTACCAATTCGGATCCGAATGCTGATTGTTTTGATTTTTGTGCAGACTATGGCTCGTAGGGGTCCTTCTCATTCTCATCCTAATCCGATTGAGGCTTTCACTACTATGCTTGAGCGGCTAATTAATTTGCAGCAGAACCACAGTGATTTAGTGATGGCTGCTGTGGAAGCTTCTCAGGGTAAGATTCTCGTTGTGCCTGTGCAGAATGCTCTTCCGCCTCATCTAGGTACAGTCACGAATTTCATGAGGCTGCATCCCGATCGTTTTTCCGGCACTGAGACGCCTTTGGAGGCTGAACAGTGGTTGATCCGGACTGAGCGCTTGCTGTCAGCGGCTCGTGTTGCCGAGGCTGATAGGGTGGATGTGGTTTCCATTTAGTTCGTGGATCTGGATCATATCTGGTGGATGGCCGATTCCGAGCGACTTGAGAGGCCTATTGCTTGGGCTACCTTCACTCGGAGATTCTTGGAGAAATTCTTCCCTAGTAGTACTCGAGTTGAGATGGAGCAGCAGTTCCTGGCCCTTAAACAGGTTAAGTCATTTTTCTATTTTGGAATTTGTTACATAATTGTTCAAACAATGTTGTAACATGAGACTTTTTGCAACAGGGTTCCAGGTCTGTAGATGAGTACGCCGCTGAGTTTACTAGACTTAGCCGCTTTGCTGCTATTCTTGTGGCTACCGAAGAGGATAGGGCTCGTAGATTCACGAATGGGCTTGAGCAGGATATCAAGAGGTATCTTGTCTCTTTCCGTTTGCATACTTATGCTGAAGCTCTTGAGGCAGCTCGAGCTCAGGAGCAGTCTCGTGGTGGTTCGACTTCTTCTCAGCGAACTATTCCTGCTGCTGTTGCTAGGCCTTATGTTGGTCCTGTTCGGAGGCCTATGCATGCCCATCCTGTCAGGGCAGCTCCGTATCCTTTTGCTGGTTTTCCGAGGGGTGGTGATATGACTAAAAATGGGGTTAAATCGGAACCCTCCAAATCGGGCACGAATCTTGAAGCCCAGGGGTAGAGCGGTAATCTCACCTACCAATGGGTTTGAAGCGGGTACTGGTTCTCTTCCTCAAAGACCCACTAACCTGCGAATGGATCCACTTCAACTGGGTGCGGGTTTCAACCCGCAGCAGACCCGATCCAGAAGGGATAGAATTATGGTTTCTGATTAAATCCTAATCAACGGCCCTGATTCATATCTATCCCTTCACTGGGAATTAGGGATTACATTCCTTATCTAACCACAGGGGGATTACATTCCTAATCTGATCCCAGCGGCGCCTATAAATACCCCCCATCCATCTCCATTAAGAGGTAATCAATCTTTTCGCAGTTTTTGCGCTCTTTCATAATCATTCCTGATTACTGACTTGAGCGTCAGAGGGTGCGTCGCCGGGAACAACCCCGGTGTCTCGCACTTTTTGCAGGTGTACGACAGGAGTTAGCGTCAAACCCCGACGGAACAGGTAACAGCTTTGCTATTCAGTTTTCCTAAGAATCCACAAATACTATCTGTTTGCCCCCACACCAAATTTAGCGACAACAGATTGGCGCCATCTGTGGGAAACTAACGAATAGCAACCTCCCCTCTTCCCGTTGGTCATATCTTCTCCAGCCATGCCTCCTAGGAAAGTCAGATACAGAGGGTCCAACCGAGGACCCAACCCTGATCAGCAACAGGAAGTTCCCCCTCAGCCCTCTCAACAGCAGGAGCAACTTCTTCCTCAAGTGGAGGACCCACTCAAATAGGACCAGCCCGCTCCTCAGAACCAACAACCTCCTAAGGGTCCCAATCCGCAGAAACAGCCCCGCATCCGGACCACATCTCCATCTACAATGCCTCTTCGGACTCTATGGCCTCCCATCATCCCCGAGCTTCCGATCTCCGCAACACCGTCCTCAATCGGCAGAAGGATGAGGATCTTCACCGCCGTCTGGATGAAAAGCGGGCCCGAGAGGGAACCTCTCGCCAACACCGTCCGGATGAGCGATCTCCTCACCGCCGAGAATACAGAAGGTCCCCTACCCGAAGGGGGCGGAGAGAGTCCCCCGAGCATTACAGAAGAAGGCCACACTCCCCTGCAGGTCGGCAACAGCCTAGGAACGATGAGGCACCCATCACCCGTGCCGAGTTCCAGCAGTTCCAAGCGACTGTCCTACAAGCTCTCAATCTCCGTCCTAACACCAATGCTCCAAAGATCCCCTCTCCTCCTCCGGTCCGAAGTCCTCGCCGACGGTCCCCAACTCCTCCTCTCGCACCCAGCAACTCCTGGCATATGCCAAGTCCTCGTCGCTCCAGGAGCTACCGACGTCGTAGCTCCCGCTCTCCCTCGTACGAAGACGATTCTAGAGGCTCGGCTGATTACCGTCGAAGGGACGACGCTGTCTACCGCCATCTCCACGAGATGGAGAGGCGCTTGGGTCAGTTAGACCGAGAAGAAGAGCTCAGAGGAAGGACCCTTCGTCCTAGTCGACCTCCTTTTTCCCGAACCATAATGGATGCACCAGTACCAATCGGCTTCAAGCCTCCTCAATTTGAGACCTATTCCGGGGAGACTGACCCCGTCGATCACATCGAAAGCTTCAAGACCCTCATGCTCATCCATCAAGCTTCCGATGCCTTACTCTGCAAAACCTTCCTCGCAACTCTCAAGGGCCCGGCTCGAGAATGGTACTCTCGCCTCGCCCCTTCCTCACATTCTCCTTCGAGCAGTTTGAGACTCTCTTCGTCACCCACTTCGTGAGTAGCCGCAGAACTGAGAAGACCAGCATCTCGCTACTCTACCTCCACCAGAAGAAGGATGAGAAGCTAAGAGACTATGTGAAAAGGTTCACAGCTGAGGCCAGGTCCATAGCATCCCTCGACCAGTCGGTCGCTACAGCAGCATTTCAGTCCAATGTCCTCAATTCTAGCCTCCGCTCCTCCCTCGCCAAAAAACCCCCACAGAACTTCTCAGACCTCCTCCTCCGGAGCGAAAAGTATATTCGGGCCGAAGAAGCTGAGCATCGCCCCAACTTGGAGGGGTCTTCCTCCAGGTCTAAGAGAAAGGGAACAGAAGAGGAGGGAGCCAAGAAGCTCCAGAAGGATAATGCCGGCCAGCGCCGACCTCCCCCCAGGTTTGAGAAATTCACTCCTCTCACCACTAATGTCTCTACCATTCTAATGGAAGTTAAGAAGGAAGGGGTCATACCTCCTGCTCCGAGGATGAACACCCCCGCCAAGAAGAGGGATAAAGAGAAGTGGTGCCGTTATCACCGGGACCATGGCCACGACACCAATGATTGTCGGGCCTTGAAGAATGAGATAGAAGCCCTCATCCAGAGGGGCTAGCTGACCAGGTTTGTGAGAAAGGACCGAGCCGATCTTCCTCCCCCGAATAAGCGTCCGGAACGCGATGAAACACCCGACTTTGAGGAGGAGCATGTCCTGTACCTCATTCATGGGGGCCCAATGGGGGGCTCCTCAAACTCCTCCCGAAAGGCGTTCATTAGGGAAGTCAATTCGGTTCGCGCCACCCCTCCTCCTAAAGGCCTCGGAGTGCCCGTCACATTCTTAGACGAAGATCTTGAAGGTGTCTGCACCCCCATTGTGACGCACTTGTTATCAATATCCACATGGCGAACTTCAAAGTGGAGAGGATCCTAGTGGACAACGGCAGCTCCGTTAACATCCTCTTCCTCGCCGCTTTTAAAGGCCTAAAGCTCTCCCGAGACAGACTCAAGCCCGCCGGCTACACGCTCCATGGGTTCACGGGAGTGTCAGTGACTATTGAAGGGGTGATCACCCTCGACGTAACCACTGGCAAAACTTCTACAACCCGAACAGAGTCAATGGACTTCATGGTCATGGATGTCCCTGTAGCCTACAACGTCATATTGGGTCGGCCCGGCCTTGCTGCCCTTGAAGCCGTCCCCTCCGCCTATCACCTCAAAATGAAGTTTCCCACTCGGGCCGGAGTAGTGGAAGTAAAAGGCAATCAGGAAACGGCCCGCAAGTGCTACATGACCTCTACCCTCGGTCTCGTCCTTTCCTTAGAAACTCTGGAAATCCCCCAAGATGCTGCCCGACCGATGTCCGAGCCGGTAGATGAATTGGAGGAAGTGCTCTTCTCAGAGCAGGATCCAATTCGAAAGTTCTTTGTTAGCAAGACCCTCCCATCCGCCCTATGCTCGGACTTAGTCCAGTGCATCCGAAGGAACAAGGACCTTTTTGCTTTGTCAGCCGCAGACATGCCCGGAATTTTCGAAGAGCTCTTGGTCCACCACCTCAGCGTTGTTCCGGGGTCCAAACCGGTTCAACAGAAGAGGCGCAAGTTGGCTCCCGAGCGCCATCTAGCTATAAAAGAGGAGGTGGACAAGCTCTTGAAGGCCCGATTCATACAAGAGGTGAACTATCCCGAGTGGTTGTCGAATGTAGTAATGGTGAAGAAGTCCAATGGGACTTGGAGGATTTGCATCGATTTTACCGATCTCAACAAGGCCTGCCCCAAGGATCCCTTCCCTCTTCTGAGTATTGACACTCTGATCGATGCCACCTCGGGACATGAGCTCCTCAGCTTCATGGATGCCTTCTCAGGCTACAACCAGATTCGGATGTTCCCTCCGGATATCCCGAAGACCCCATTCGTGACCGACCAGGGCCTCTACTGCTACAGGGTTATGCCCTTCGGTTTGAAGAATGCTGGCGCAACGTATCAACGCCTCGTCAACAAGGTTTTCCAAGCTCAAATCGGCCGGAATATGGAGGTGTATGTTGACGACATGCTTGTAAAAAGCATCCGAGGAGCCGATCATGTGACTGACCTACAGGAGGCGTTCGATGTTCTGAGAAAGCACAACATGAGACTCAATCCGAACAAGTGTGCGTTCGGTGTCTCGTCAGGAAATTTCCTCGACTTCATGGTCAGCCAACGAGGAATTGAAGCAAACCCTGAGAAAATCAAGGCCATATTAGACATGGCCCCTCCCAAGAATGTTAAGGAAGTTCAGAGGCTAACAGGCCGCCTAGCCGCCATAGGGCATTTTCTCTCGAAGTCCGGGGAGAAATGCCTCCCCTTCTTCAAGGCCCTCAGGGGGGCTAAAGGTTTCGAATGGGGTCAGCAGCAACAAGAGTCGTTCGAACAGCTCAAGGCTTACCTCGTCAACCCTCCTCTCCTCAGCAAGCCCATTCTTGGTGAACCCCTTTACCTCTACCTGGCAGCCTCGGAGCAGACCCTCAGCGCTATTTTAGTAAGGGAAGAAGACTGGGCTCAAAAGCCCATCTACTATGTGAGCAAAGTACTTCGGGATGCCGAGCTCCGCTACCCGAAGATAGAAAAGATGGCTTATGCCCTGGTGATGGTCGCAAGAAAGCTTCGCCCGTATTTTCAGTCCCATTCGGTGGTCGTTCTTACCGACCAACCGCTGAAACAAGTGCTCCACAAGCCGGAGACATCCGGTCGTCTTATGAAGTGGTCTATCGAGCTGAGCCAGCATGATATAACTTACCAGCCTCGGACCGCGATCAAGGCTCATGCCTTAGCAAAATTCATAGTTGAAAGTACCATCCCCGAGTTCAGCCAAGCAATGAAGGGACCACTTGTATGGTCGGTTTATGTGGACGGATCCTCTTGCAATGAGAGAAGCGGAGCCGGGGTCATTCTAGCAGGCCCAGATGACTTCATCCTCCAATAATCCATCCGTATCAACTTCAAGGCCTCGAACAACGAAGCAGAATACGAGGCACTCATAACCGGCCTTGGAATGGCTCGCAATGCAGGGGCGTAACGCCTCCGGATCTTTAGCGACTCTCAGCTAGTCGTAAATCAGGTCCTCGGCGAATATGAAGCACGTGATGACAGGATGGTTAAATACTTAGCCAAGGTCAAGAGCCTCATGGCACTGTTTGAAGAAGCCTTCATCCAACGAATACCCTGGGAAGAAAATGCTCAGGCCGACGCCCTCTCCAAACTAGCCTCTTTCTCCCTTCAAGATCTCGGGCAGACCGTCTTGATAGAGGTCCTTCTGAAGCCAAGTATAGAGGATGAAACTTCTGACTCTATGGAGTCGCTGCCTATCCTGCTAGAAGATAATTGGATTGAAACCCTCGTTGAATTCTTGAGGGATGGGCTCCTCCCTGAAGATCCTAAGGAAACTCGAAGAGTGAGAACTCGAGCCGAGCGTTACACACTAATCGGAGGCATCCTATATAAACGCTCCTTCACACAGGTAGACGGCCGGCCTTACCTGAGATGCCTCTCCCCCGAGCAGGCCGACTACGCCCTACAAGAACTTTACGAGGGCATCGACGGGGCACATTCGGGATCCAGATCCTTAGCCCGCAAAGTGTTGAATTACGGATATTTCTGGCCCACTCTCCTACGAGACGCCGAACGACACGTTCGGCAATGCAGCTCCTATCAGAAGTACTTCGACATCCGACGTCTCCCACAAGCTCTACTAACTTCCCTATCAAGTCCAATCCCTTTCGCCATGTGGGGGATGGATTTACTAGGGCCATTTCTGCCGGCTCCCGGTCAGTTCAAATTCTTAGTCGTGGCCATCGACTACTTCTCAAAATGGATAGAGGCCGAGCCCTTGGCCATGATCACTAAGAACAAGGTCATTCAGTTCTTTTGGAAGAACGTCATCTGCCGATTCGGGGTCCCTCGGGTCCTCATAACAGACAACGGAACCCAGTTCACGGGGGCTGCCTTCCAAGCTCTATGTGAAGACCTCGCCATCCAACACTGATTCTCCTCTGTGTCCCATCCCCAATCGAATGCCCAAGTCAAGAATGCTAATCGACAGATCCTCTCCGGCATCAAGAAGAGGTTGGATAAATGTTCCAAAGGCTTGTGAGTCGATCAACTCCCCAACGTGCTGTGGAACTACCGCACCACAAAACGGACCCCCACAGGCGAGTCCCTATTCAACCTCACCTATGGGTCCGAAGCTATGATCCCCCTGGAGGTTGGAATACCTTCTCCTCGGCTAATGGCTTATGAAGAAGAGCAAAATGCCAGAGAGCTCCGAGCAAGTCTAGACCTTATTGACGAGATTCGAGAAAGAGCTGCCATTCGACAACAAAGCTACCGAAGAAGGATCGAGTTGGCATACAATAAGAAAGTCCGTCCTACCGACCTCAAAGAGGGGGACCTGGTCCTCAGAAAGTTAGCCATCTCTTTCCCCAGTCAGAAGAGCAAACTAGCTCCAAATTGGGAGGGACCCTACAAGATCGCAAAGTCATTCGGCCCGACACCTACATACTAGAAGACCTCGAAGGCAGGGAGATCCCTAGGACCTGGAATGCCGACCATCTCGTGAAATATCAAGAGAGAGCACCAACGCCTCTCTAAGTATTCTGGGATGTCGAACCGTTCCTCTCCTATTACTTGTTTTGCTTTTCTTTTATTTTCTCTCTTGTAATAACGGCTCGCAACTTTAGAAGTAGCCAACTATTAGTCATTAATAAAGAAAGCTTTTTCATATTCTACTATTGTTTACATCTCTCTGCTTTTACTCTTCACTCTAACGATGGTTCGGAGTCCAACACTTGGCTCGATTCTACTTCGCAAGTTCGCTCCTAAGCAAACTAGAAGTAGTTCGCCATTCGGAATTGCTCCCACAACCGTTGAACAACTCTAACGATGGTTCGGAGTCCAACACATGGCTCGATTCTACTTCGCAAGTTCGCTCCTAAGCGAGCTAGAAGTAGTTCGCCATTCGAAATTGCTCCCACAACCGTTGAACAACTCTAACGATGGTTCGGAGTCCAACACTTGGCTCGATTCTACTTCGCAAGTTTGCTCCTAAGCGAGCTAGAAGTAGTTCGCCATTCGGAATTGCTCCCACAACCGTTGAACAACTCTAGCGATGGTTCGGAGTCCAACACTTGGCTCGATTCTACTTTGAAAGTTCGTCCCTAAGCGAGCTAGAAGTAGTTCGCCATTCGGAATTGCTCCCACAACCGTCGAACTACTCTAACGATGGTTCGGAGTCCAACACTTGGCTCAACCGCGCTCCGCGAGCTCACTGTTAAGCGAGGCTCGACTCATCTCCCAAGTTGAGATTAAGTGACCGAAACACAGCTCGGCACCACTGGCCGAACACTCATGTCACCGATCCCCAAACGAGCAAAAGGCCAACTCAGGGACCTCGGCACAATAGGCACCGTCGCAAACAAAGTAACCACACAGAGCAACGAAAAATGTACAAGTCCAAGAAAGAAATATTATTAAGAGTTGGGACGCAGTACAAAGCGGCTCTTCCATATGATTATAAGGCGTCAAAAAGCAAAATTTACAATGCCGACTTGTGGCACTTGGGCTAAATACAAACAAAATCTTCAATGCCTCCGTGGCGCAGGGATGTTCTGCTTCAAGGATACTCGAGGGCAGCGACGTTTACCTCCGGAGCTTGACCCCAAACCAGCGAATTGAGACGTGTCCTCGGCGTTGCTCCTAACAGCCTCTCCGACGGACGCTCCGCTCGATGAAATGGCGACAACACTTTGTGCGTCCCCGGGACTAGGTTGGCCGATGGGCGAATGAGTCGCGAGCTCATAAAATGAAATACCACGCTCGCTCTCCGCGCGAGTACATGAAGTGCTCCTGACGTTGATTGGCCCCGAACGCGGTTTGAGGCTAGCCACCTCTGCCTCCAGCTCTGAGATCTGCTCCCTCAGTGAGTCGTCTTTAACATTGACCTCGAAGCGAGGGGGTATTACGGAGTTCGGCAAGCCAGAGCGACTGGCGATAAGACGGCGGAGATGAGTGACTTCGATGCTCTTGTCCACTGTGGCTCGCTTCAGCGCGTCGACCTCGGCCGTCAGTTCGTCACGCTCGCTCGTCAGTTTGGCCACCTCGGCCGTCAATCCCTCTCCCTCCATCCGAAGCGCCGTCTCTACTGTTTGCAGGTGATGAATCTCAGAAAGCAGATCGTGCCTCTCCGCTATTATTTTTGATACAGTGTGGCGGATGCACTTGATCTGAAGGCCATAGCTAAAGGCGGTTGTCGAACCATCATCCTCTCCTAAGGGGTCCATCTCGGCGATCCTACTCTCCAGACGCCGGATCTCGATGTCCCGCCGACCCAGGATGAGTTGTAAGTGGTTCCGCTCGCTTTCGGCTCGGTGCAATCCCAGCTCGACTTCATAGAGCTGCTCTCGGCACCTCGCCAAGCACAGCCTCGTCGCCCCTAAGCCAACCTCGGCCCGAGCATTGTCATCCGAGCGAGTGGGCTCGACGGCTTGAGTCACCACCACAAGCTGAAAAGAAGTCGAGACAAACAACAAATTTTTAAACACATTGCCGAAGTCCTACACTTGTTGCGAAAAAATGGGGTTAAATCGAAACCGATAGAAACACACAGAGTCGAACCCAAAAAGATGTTTTTTCATTCATTACAAAAAGTGGTGGCCAGTCCGCGATTAGGCATTACAAAAAAAAAAAGAGAACAGAAGAAAAGAAAAAGCGAGCAGAGTCAGGACGCGACCTCTTTCCCAGGGCGGCGAGGAGGGGTGGGGGTCAACGTCTCTGAAGGGGTCACCACCACCAGCGGGGTAACCACAGACCCCGGGACCTCGGCGACGACTTCGACTTCAGTCTCGACTTTGTCCTCCCCTTCTTCTTCTTCTTGTCCCTCCGACTCAGGGTCGAAGCCTTCGACGTGGCCCGGGAACAATCTCCATCCCGAGCAGTCCACGTCAGGGTACGCCTTCGTCACCCAGGCGAGGGCTTCGGCGTAGGCTTTGGCCATGTTCTGGGCAAGAAACCCTTGCGCCTTCACCATGGTCGCGTCCTCCGCCTCCTTCACCGCGGCAGCTTTGGCCTCTACCACTTCGGCCAATTGTTTGGCCGCCTCCTCCTTCTGGCGAAGAAGGTCGCCCTCCAGCTTCGCGACCTGGCCCTCGAGGTACTCGACCCTCGCCGTCTTCCCTTCGAACTCGACCCGGAGCTTGTCGAGCTCGTTCCCCATCCGAGCCTTCTCCTTCCGAGCTTGGTCGGACTCCTGTTTCAGCTCCTTCTCCAGAGCCGTCAACCTCTCTGTGAGGTGACCAAAATGGACGATGATCTGCATCAAAGAAAAAGGTATTAAAAGAGATAGAGAAATCAGACCCAAAGAGAATCAAGGACAACAAAAACTCAGCACTTACCAAGACCGCCGAGCGAGCAATCTCGATGACATCGTCGCCTTCTTGCCCGGCCTCCATGGCAGCACGATCCTTCAGCGTCGCCAGGTGCTTGACCGCCTGCATACTCGCCAAAGAGTTGCCGAGGAATCCATCATGTTTCCAAACTTGCCAGTCTGGAACATGGATCCTTTTGTGCTCCTCGGTCAGGAGCTCCTTGGCCACCACCGTCAGCGGGGGCGTCGCCAACCCGAGGGCTGCGGCGATGGGGAACTTGCCGGCCGCGGTTAACGCTGAGGCACCCCCGCCGACAGCGGTCGGGCTTCCAAGGGTCCCCACCTCCTCGACCACCTCCGTGACCCTCGAAGACTTAGAGGTCGGCAACTTGGTGGCCACCCTCTTGCACTTCTTCGACGCCTTGCTGGAGAGACCGGCCCTCAAAGCCAACACTGCATCGTAGTCCATCGCCTCTGCATTAAAGACAAAGTTCGTTAGCACAATACAAATCATGAAAAACGAAGTATGAAAAACAAAGCACGAAAGCGTAAAAGAAGCTGCGTACTGGGATCTATGCGGCAGAGCCCTCCTCTGAACAAGACGTCCTCGGTCAGCTCCTTTCAATCATACTTCGGCCAATCAAGAAGTGTCCGAACTGCTTCTTCTTCTTCAGGGCGAAGCTTGGGCAGCGCCTTCAGCATCTTCGGCACCCCTTCCACCCAACCAGAGGGGATAGGCCAGGCCTCCGCACTCCGCACTATCAAGAACTTCTCACGCCAGTGCTTGATGGAGTCGGGGCATATAACAAGCCTACCACCATGCCTCGGAGCCAAATAGTACCGGAACTCCGACCGGTTCCCTTGGTGAAGCCGGTAGATCGTCCGAAGTACATTCAGCTCCGGCTCGATCCCAGCAGCCTGGCAGTGAAGTACGATGCCGTTTATGACTCTCCATGCGTTTGGCATAAGTTGGATGGCGCTGACCCCAAGCCATCTCAGAACGAGGATTGCGAACGGATGGAGAGGTAGCCGAGCCCCGACGATAAAGGCATCGACCGGCCAGCAACACATGGTCACTGGCAGCGGCGAGTTAGCCCTAACCCCGGGACCCGGCAACATAAGCTCGTACTCCTCCGGGATGTGGAAACAGTCCCGGATCACTCCCAAGTCTTCTTCGCGGAGGATCGACACCGTCTCATCCGCCTTGGTCGTCTCCCTCGCTGCGTTCTCCTCAAAAGTCCTCCCCCTCTCGTGAACAATTCGCTCGGCGTGCTCCTCCGGAAGCTCTCGAACCCTGTGAAGTCCTGTCAGTTGCCCAGGCAATCTGCCGAACTCCCCCATACGCTTCGGCTCCTCCACGATCGAATCTTTGCCGAACACCTTCTTGCCCTTATCTGGCCGACTCGGAGTGTGGGCTTCAACGACTTCAAGGGAGGGCTCGGACCCAGAAGATGAGTCGGAGATGGAGGGAAGAGACATATTTATACTTTGAAAGAAACTAAGTATAAATTACCTTAAAAAGATTTGCTGTCGGAAACTTCACCGGAAAACGAACGGAAATCACCGGAATCACTCGCTGAGCACAAATAACTGCCTGAGCAAAAGAGAGGAGAAGTGAAAAATGAGAGAGGGGGGTGAGGTTTTATAGAGAGGGGCGCGCAAAACGAGGTTAACAGACCCAAACTGCCCGCCCATACACACAAAACGACAAAAGCGACCCAAACCATCGCCTTGTTCATCACGCCAAGCCGTACATCGCATTAATTGCTGTCCCATCTGACAGAAGCTCAGAGGTCACTGCATCAAATGAACGTCTCATCTGTCAGAGCTGTCAGAAGTTCAGAAGCCATCACATTTAATGGCTGCCAGGTCTGCCAGGAGTGCAGAAGCCACCAACTCCGCAGGGCGTCCTCTGCCAAAAACGACAAGTCTTGGACCTCGGCACCAGCTGCCGAGCGTTCTTGACACCGACCATGTTACATGGAAAGTTGGACCTCGGCACCAGATGCCGAGCGTTCTTGACACCGACCATGTTACAGGGAAAGTTGGACCTCGGCACCAGCTGCCGAACGCTTTTGACACCGACCCTGTTACAGGAAAAAATTAGTGTTCGGCACCCGCTGCCGAGCGCTCTTGATACCGACCCTGTTACAGGGAAAATTTGGGGTTCGGCACCCGCTGCCGAGCGCTCTTGACACCGACCCTGTTACAGGGAAAGTTGGACCTCGGCACCAGCTGCCGAACGCTCTTGACACCGACCCTGTTACAGGGAAAATTTAGGGTTCGGCACCCGCTGCCGATAGCTTTTGATACCGACCCTGTTACAGGGAAAGTTGGACCTCGGCACCAGCTGCCGAACACTCTTGACACCGACCCTGCTACAGGGAAAAATTGGGGTTCGGCACCCACTACCGAGCGCTCTTGACACCGACCCTGTTACAGGGGAAAATTGGGGTTCGGCACCCGCTGCCGAGCGCTCTTGACACCAACCCTGTTACAGGGAAAAATTGGGGTTCGGCACCAGCTGCCGAGCGCTCTTGACACCGACCCTGTTACATGGAAAAAGCTACCTCGGACCCGGCCGAAATCCGTCTCCGCACTCACGACCTAGCCGAGGTGCCTCAGCTCTTCGACAGAGGGTGCCGAACCACCTATGGACTTCGGCCTCCTCGACAGCGAGCGCACGAAGGGGTCGGTGATGTGATACATGTATGAAGGCCGCACAACGAAGGAAAACGGCCGAGCCATTCGCCAAAAAGTTGTGAAAAACAATTAAAAATTTGGGAAATTAAGGAAGAACTCCTGGAAAATAATTATAAAGTTGGGGAAACATTTCCTGATCCCCAAACAAATAATTGTTGCCAAGAACAAACTTTTAAAACCCCCGAACGACGAATTGACACTTCGCAAAGTTAAGAGAATATTCCTACGAGAATACCACATGACCATAAGAGCTCGGGAGCGACTCAGAGTTCAACCAACTTGAAAAATCACCATACTACCTCCTTCAAGATTCAAAACCTTCTATTTGGACTCCGATACAACTCCGTTAGCTATTAAAACAGTAAAACTACTCCTCAAAGGCTGATCAAACTCAGTCTTCGGGAGTGGAGGGCTCGTGATATGGCTAAAAATAGGGTTAAATTGGAACCGTCCAAATCGGGCACGAATCTTGAAGCCCAGGGATAGAACGGTAATCTCACCTACCAATGGGTTTGAAGCGGGTACTGGTTCTCTTCCTCAAAGACCCACTAACCCGCGAACGGATCCACCTCAACTGGGTGCGGGTTTTAACCCGCAGCAGACCCGATCCAGAAGGGATAGAATTAGGGTTTCTGATTAAATCATAATCAATGGCCCTGATTCATATCTATCCCTTCACTGGGAATTAGGGATTACATTCCTTATCTAACCACAGGGGGATTGCATTCCTAATCTGATCCCAACGGCGCCTATAAATACCCCCCATCCATCTCCATTAAGAGGTAATCAATCTTTTCCCAGTTTTTGCGCTCTCTCATAATCATTCCTGATTACTGACTTGAGCGTCGGAGGGTGCATCGCCGGGAACAACCCCGGTGTCTCGCACTTTTTGCAGGTGTACGGCAGGAGTCAGCGTTAAACCCCGACGGAACAGGTAACAGGTTTGCTATTCAGTTTTCCTAAGAATCTACAAATACTATCTGTTTACCCCCACACCGAATTTAGCGGCAACATGTGGTTTCTGCGACTTTTGCCAGATCTCTGGGCATGAGCATAAGAACTATTTCCGTGCCTCTTGCCGTTGCTTTAGGTGTGGTGCTACCGATCATTCAGCACAGGATTGCCCGCAGCAGCTTGTGGCTCTTCCATCCAGGGGTCTTGTCTAGCAGGCAGCTCCAGCTCGTGGTCCAGTTAAGCCACCGCTTCCTCCTCAACGACAGATTGCCGGTCAGAGGGACGTTGTTCCTAGGAGATGTCAGGATTTTAACTTGACTGTTGTGGATGCTAAGACACCTGAAGGAGTTGTGGTAGGTATATTTTGCTTTTGTTGTTTTGTTGCTTTGCTTTTCCATTTTGTTCCTTTCTTTGTTTTCTTTTGGTCTTGCTTTATTTCTTTCTGTTATCTTCCTGCATTGTTGTTTTTCCGTCACCCTTGATTGTCTGCTTTTTCTTTTTTCCTTGTCTTTGATTCCTTAGGTATCGTCCTTGTTTGCTCTTTTCCAGCCCATGTTCTTTTTGATTTTGATGCAACCCATTCTTTTGTCTCCTCGCGATTTGTTGCTTGCCATTAGTTGGTTTGCAGCAACATGTCAGAGGCTTGAAACATTTTGACAGGTGGTGGTATTGTCATTTGTTTCCGTGAGTGCAGACAATGTCCTGTTGTTATTGGGGACGCAGATTTCAAAGCCAACCTGATTATAATTGGGAATTCAGGATTCAGCATCATTCTGGGTATAGATTGGTTGGGTGAAACCCATGCCATCATTGATTGTCGTGCCAAGAAAGTTGTTTTCATAATTCCAGATCGAGCAGAATTTGAGTTCCATGCCGGGGAGTCTTCCCTTGGCCGAGAAAAAGACTGCAGTGGTACAGGTGGATTGTGCGATGGAATTGCCCTCAGGCTATGAGGCTATGCCTTTAGTAGTTCGGGATTTCTTAGATATTTTTCCAAATAAGTTTCCTGGCTTACGCCCTGATAGGGATGTAGAGTTTGGTATTGATGTTTAGCCTGGTACTGCACTGATAACAAAGAGTCCCTACAGGATGGCACCAGTTGAGCTAGCAGAGCTTAAGGTGCAAATTCAGGAGTTTCATGATTTGGGTTTCATCAGACCAAGTGTTTCGCCTTGGAGTGCTCCGGTCCCCTTTGTCAACAAGAAGGATGGTAGTGGTCATCTGTGCATTGATTATCGAGAACTGAACAGTGTTACTGTGAAGAAGCGATATCCCTTGCCCATGATCGATGATTTGTTTGACCAGTTGTGTGGGGCTGCCATTTTCTCAAAGTTGGATCTTCGTTTTGGATATCACCAAGTCAATGTGAAGGCTGTGGATATACAGAAGATTGCATTCAGGACTAGATACGGGCACTATGAGTATCTTGTGATGCCGTTCGGGGTCACTAATGCGCCAGCTGTATTCATGAGTCATATGAACCGGGTTTTCTCTCAGTTCTTGAATAGATTTGTGGTGGTCTTCATCGATGACATTCTGGTATATTCTCGGAATCGTGAAGATCATGCTGAGTATCTTAGAGTGGTTCTGCAGATCTTGAGAGAGAATCAGCTCTATGGGAAACTCAGCAAGTGCAAGTTTTGGCTCGACAGGATTTCTTTCTTGGGCACATCATTTCTGGCGACGGTGTTTCTTTCTTGGGGTACATCATTTCTGACGATGGTGTTTCTGTATATCCTTCTACGATTGTTGCTGTGAAGGATTTGCCTATTCCTAAGTCGGTTTCCGAAGTGCGGAGTTTTCTTGGTCTCACTAGCTATTATCAAAAATTCGTCCATGATTTTTCGAAGATTGTAGGGCCGTTAACTAAACTGACAGGAAAGGATTAGAAGTTTTGTTGGTCTGGTGAGTACAATGAGGCTTTTGTTGAGTAGAAGAACAGATTGACGTCAGCGCCTATTGACTATTCCAGATGGTTCAGGCGGATTTGTAGTTCACTGTGATGCTTCAGGTAAGGGTCTTGGAGTAGTTCTTATGCAGAAGGGCCGTGTCGTTGCGTATGCATCGTGATAGTTGAGGCCGCATGAAAAGAATTATCCTACTCATGACTTGGAATTAGCGGCAGTGAGATTATTTACTTTGCTTTGAAGCTGTGGAGACATTATTTACTTGGAGACCGAGTGGAGATCTTTACGGACCACAAAAGCCTCAAGTATGTTTTCACCCAGAAGGAATTAAACATGAGACAAAGGCGATGGTTGGAGCTCATGGCCGATTATGACATCAGTTTGCAATACCACCCTGGTAAAATAAACTTGGTGCCCGATGCTTTGAGCAGGAGGCCGACAGTTATGGTTCTTACTCAGCAGAGTGATCTCATTAAGCAGATGAGGAGGTTGGATTTGGAGGTTTTGTTGCCGAATTCTGGTCGGAGTTGTCTTGCGCTCCAGCTTCAGTCTTCTCTTGTTGATCAGATCAAAGAGGCTCAGGCTGGTGATGCGCAGTTGCAGGGTTTTTGAGCTAAGGTTGATTTTGGGTCCAGAACGGACATGGTTATTCATGCCGATGGTTCACTTCGTTTTGGTTCCCGGTTGTGTGCCCCTAAGGGTGAAGTTCGTCAGAGGTTGCTTGAAGAAGCTCATCAGTCTTCGAACTCTATCCATCTTGGCGGTACTAAGATGTATCGAGATTTGAAGCTTCATTTCTGGTGGCATGGTATGAAAAGGGTTGTAGCTCGGTTTGTTGCTCAGCGTTTGATCTGTCAGCAGGTTAAGGCAGAGTATCAGAGGACCGCTGGACTTCTTCAACCGCTTCCTATTCCGGAGTAGAAGTGGGAACATATCACTATGGATTTTGTGACCGCTTTGCCGAGGAGTCCTAAGGGTTACAATGCTGTTTGGGTGATTGTCGACCGTTTGACGAAGAGTGCTAACTTCATTCCCTTTCGTGTCAGTCAGTCTACTGAGAGCCTTGTTGAGCGGTACATGCAAGAGATTGTCAGGCTTCATGGGGTTCTAGTCAGTATTGTATCCGACAGGGATACGAGATTCAGATCTCAGTTTTGGGAGAGTCTTCAGGCTAGTTTGGGGAGTAAGTTGAAGTACTGTACAACTTTTCATCCCCAGACTGATGGACAGTCAGAGCGGACTATTCAGATCCTTGAGGACATGTTGCGGTCCTGTATGTTGCAGTTCGGTGGATCTTGGGAGGACCATTTGCATCTCATAAAGTTCTCATACAATAACAACTTTCAGTCCAGTCTTAAAGCTGCACCGTTCGAGGCGCTTTATGGGCGTAAGTGCAAATCACCAGTGTGCTGGGATGACATTGGTGAAAGAAAGTTGTTGGGTCTGGAGTTGATTACCAGGACAGTTGATGCTGTGACTCAGATCAGAAAGCATCTTCAAGCAGCTCAGGATAGGCAGAGGCGGTGGGCTGATGTCCATTGGAGGGCTTTGGAGTTTATTGTTGGTGACCATATTTTACTTAAGGTATCACCGTGGCGCAGTGTCATTCGGTTCGGTGGTGGGGGCAAGTTTAGCCCTAGGTTTATTGGACCGTTTGAGATTTTGGAGCGAGTGGACAGGGTGGCCTATCATCTCGCTTTGCCGCCAGCGTTATCAGGAGTGCACGATGTTTTCCATGTCTCACAACTCAGGAGATATATCCGCAATGAGAGTCACGTGATCGACTACTCTGAGTTGACCGTGCGGCCAGATTTGACTTGCGAGATTCTGTCAGTTGCGATTGTGGATCGGCAGGAGAAAGTGCTTAAGAACAAGGTCATCAAGCTGGTTCGTGTTGCTTGGAATCCTTACTCACCTAGTGAGTCGACTTGGGAGCTGGAGGAGGAGATTCAGCAGAAGTTTCCTCATTTGTTTGAGTAGTGGTTGTTTTGTTTTGTTTTGCTTTGTTTTCTTTCTTTTCTTTTTCTCTCGGGGTTATCATATGTATCTTCTTTTTGAATTTCGAGGACGAAAATCTTTTTGTTAGGTGGGTAGGATTGTAACCCATGTTTTTCGTTTTTCGTATTTTTGGTGTATTTTTCTTCTTTCTTGAGTATTTATACTCTTCTTGTATTTTGGACCGTATATTGGAATTGTTTTCAACATATATTCATTTTTGCGCATTTTTGATCTTCTTGTGATTGATTTTTCTGTCCCTTGATTTGTTCTTGATCGTTATTATTGTTTTCGCTCTTTATTTGGTCCTTGTTCTCTTTGTTTTCTTCTTGGGTGCTCGTGGTATTTTGGTTGCTTATCCTATTGCTAATCCTATTGCCTTTTGGTCCCTAATTATCTACCAAACAAATTAGCCTATAATCCTATTCAAATCCTAATTAAACCCAATCTCCTACTACTACTCCTAAACTATCCACAACCCAAATACCCACAACCCTAAACTCCACTACATATATACTCTCCCTCTCTCACCCTAAAACCCTAACCCTAACTCTACCTACACCCTACCCCTGACCTCCTTCTCTGTTTTGGGCCGCCACCCACCGACCAACACCGCAGGCCCCTCTCCCGACCTGCCCTTTTCCGTCGCCAGCACACCCCAAACCGGGACCCCCCTAGCCAGACACCATTATCTCCCGAGCACCACCTACACCATCTCTCTCTCCCGTCCTCCTCCCTATCTGCCGATGTCAACAGCAGCGACAGGAGCAGGAGCGCCAGCATCGGCCAGCGCCACCGCCGCCGTGCTACTCCCGATCTCTCTCTCTCTCTCTTGTTTGGGTTTGCGCGTGCACGGAGTTTGCACGTGCACGGAGTTTGCACGTGCAGATTGCTTGGTTCGGGATTTTGTTCGTGGGTTTTGGTCGTTGCCGGGATCCGTTCCCGTTATTCTTGGGTTTTCGTCGTTTTCATCTTCGGTTAAGGCAAGTAACTTGTACTCAATTTCTTTGTATGATACAAGTCATAAATTCCGTTTGTAGTGTAGTTGGGTTCTAGAGACAACTCATGTGTGATTATGTTTGATGAGTATTGTTTCTATAGTGCTATAGATCATAGTTGCCTTACGACACAAATTTGACATGAAACAACTTAGGTTTTGACCGTTCTTGATGTGATTATATTTGTGAAATAATTATGAGAATTTGGGTGTTTGTTTGGATCAATGTGATATACTTGTTGTGGACATGCTATATACCCTATTTCATGATGTTTGGACACTTAGTAGACTCTATAACATGTTTGGTTGTGTTTGGAACGAGTTTCATATGTTGTATGTTGATTTATTGTTAAGAGGAAAATCTGTATTTTGTCAGTTTTCAGTTTTGATTGGTATTTTAGACCATATTAAGGTTAGTATCTTAACTTCAGCATTAAACATGATTTTTAGAGAAATCTGTCTTCTTTCCACATTTTCTGACAGAGATCGATTTCGTTTTCATATGTGTGATGTATGATTGTTTTACTACAGAGGTGTATTATATTTCCAGATTTCGTTTTCTGATGATTTCGATGACTAAACTATTTTGATACTAGTTCTAAGCATATTATTTTGATCTGAAATTTTGTACAGTATTTCTATACCTATTTAGGGATTACCCAGAATTTCGGTGGATTTTATTGATGAGTTTTACAAAACGTTTCATGCTTGTTTATAAAAACTATACTTACTTGATTTTGCTCGCTGTTCTGAAAAGATTTGTATTTTCACCATAATTCCTTTTTCTGTATGAAAAATATTTATGAAATATGAAAGTTATCTTATTTTGTCTATTTTCATCTCCCTTTGACGGATCTGGATTTTGCTTTACGGTTTGCGAGATATTACAGTTTTTGTACAGCAGTGTTGGAAATTCTAGATTTGCCAAACTATCGTTTTTTGATGTTTTCTGATTTTTTTGGTTAAACTAATCCCACTGGAAAATTTAGAAACTTTATATTCTGATACTAAACTTATAGGGGAATAACCCAGATTTTTCCTGGATTTATTTGAGGTGTTCTGATGCTGTTTTCCTGACTGAGAATTTGATTTACTGATTTCTGGCTGAACGTATTTTCTGGTTTCAAATCAGTTTTGAGTTATCTTTTTCTGAAACACTATATGACTTATATGTATTCTATGGATTCGGTTGGATGTCTATTTTCCAGATTCTCTGACGGATCTAGGTTTTTATATTTTTGGTAACGAAAATCGCTGTTTTAGTACTGTACTGTCGTGCTGTCTTGAATTAGAAGTACCCTATTTTGTTCTGTTATGTGACTATCTTACCATCTATACATGTTTATCGGTTATTCTGAACTTGTGGGTCGACATATCATGTTAGATTTACTCTGTTTCATGCACATACACATCTATCTGATAATAATTATAAAATGATCAAGCCGGGGTTTATGGGAAAGATCTAGTAGTGGGAAAGCTAGAATTGTGTACTTAGAAGGGGGTCCGTGTTTCCCTTATGATTATCTGTGATCTGTTATTCTGTACCCTGTCTACATTACTTCCTATAGGAAGGTGTAGGGAAGAAGAGAATCACTAGGTTCTATCTGTTTGTCTGGATTTTGCGTCTGATATCTGTCTGTCTGAACCCTGAGTTCACGACCCTATATAATCTCCTACGGAACCTACAAACGTACTGTTTTGAATGTAGCAACCATGTGCTAAAAGGATGGCACATAAAGTGCTACCTGGTTAGTAATTAATACAGAACTTATAGAAATATGAATCTGTATCTAACATCTGTATCTGATATCTGAATATGTTATCTGTATCTGCTATCTGATTACCTGATTATCTAATTATCTGTGATCAATCTGATACTATCATTTGACACTATTATTTGACAATATCCGTATATCTGTTTGCATGCTATTTGACTTTTGACACTTGACACATGTTAGTATACCATGCTAGTTGATTCTGTTATACCATGCTATATATGTTTCTACTATTATTTTAGTTGTTTAGTTTTCCATGTACTTGTATCCTGCATTACAAGCGACCCGTAACTTGCATTGACGGGTACTTGTTTTCTTTTTCCTTCTCCTGCAATTTATTGATTGCAGATCGGGATGGTCGTTTGCCCGATGGTATTAGAGAAATGAAATATTAGTGCTGGACTTCTTTTCTCTATTATTATTATCTGTTGCTTTTGAACGATATATTCGAATACTGGATTTTATTTGTATTTGGGCAATGTGACCCAGTACATTAACTTATTCGGATTGTTTATTTGAGACTATTATATTAATGGATTTCAATTAATTTCTGTTGGCACTTTGTTTTGTTTTGAGATATATATGCCTGTGTGAGGAAGATTCTTTTGGCTTTCGACTCTGATTATTCTGAGATTTGTTGTAAAGATTCTGAACAGCTTATGGATGATGCAAATCATTCTTTGGTTTGAGTCGCGTATACATATTTCGTATCATTTTATCCTGCATGGAAACTAATGTATTATATCTTAGCGTCAGTTTCCAAGCCAGGATTAAACTCGAAAACCAATAATGAGGGCCGTCGACTGATTTGCGAAGATTTAAAACTCGAAAACCAATAGTTAGGGCAGTCGACTGTTACAATATAGTCAGTCGACTGTTCTGCAACTAAAATCCAAAATTTATTACCTGATAGTCGACTGTCGACTCTAGTTCAGTCGACTGTCGATTGCACCAGGTTGCAATTTAAAGTAGATCATACATATATTTTTGACAGTGAGAACAAGATCATAATTTTCACCTTTTTCATAATCAAAGATTTCCAGAAAAGATTACTTTTTCCCTTTATTTTTACTTGTTATTATTAAACAATAATTTTAGAACATAACTCCTCTTTCTACAATAGTATTATACTAATTTCATCAATAAGGTTTCCATAGTGCATTCAATCAACTAGTCATCTCATAAACACAAATTCTCAATTTAGCATGGCTCAAATATATATTTCATGGTAACATGATCAAATTTAGCATGGAAATCACAATTGTATCAACTAGCAAATCAATTTTCCAAGCATTCACTTTATCTACAATTTCTCTCTATTTAAACAAACGTTTGACCAATTCTACTTAGTCTTTCTTAGCCTTTTTAACAATTCAAACCCTAGCATGATGTCTAAAGTAGAAGCATGAGAATCACCCACCTATTGGAGAAAAACGAATGAAAAGCTCCTAGAAATCTTCTAGAATGAACGAATGGGTCCTTCTCCTCCTAGTTTGAGCCACCAACGCGTCTCCTCCTCCTTGCTTGTATGGAACCCGATCTCTCTCTCTCTCCTTGTGCTTTGATGTAGGCCGGCCTCTCCTTGGGGTGAACACCACACACAAAAACACTCAATCTTTTACACACTAAAGTTCTCAATCTTTTTCTCACTCTAATCTTTTCTTTCTTAATAAATTTTCTAGTGTACTAAATGAGAAGAACTAGGGGGTATTTATACATTTTTAGGGTGAGAATAGATGGCTAGGATCAAATCAAATGGTTAGAGATCAAAGGCTAGGATGAGTTAGGGAGTTGTAGCAACTACCCATGATCATATAACCACCTCAATCCAAAACCCCACTCTCTCCATCTCTCCTTGCTCCATCCGGCCACACCCCCATGCACAACTAGACACGTGCTAGTGCAATGCACGTCTCTCATCACCCTTATTAATAAGTTGTACATGATTAGTTAATTTATTGTCTACTAAATGTGTCTACACTACATGTTATAACAATTAAAAGGTAATTTAATTAGTGGGCTTCAAATTAATGGGCTTTTAGACCCATAGGTTATTAATAAAACACTTGATTAATTAGGATGGGCTAAATTAGAAAAATTGGCCTAGACTTTTAAAATAGGCTTGGGAAAATAAGGAGAAAGATTTTAAAAAACGATTATTTGTTCACGTTATGAAAGAGATAATTTATTAGGAAAAATGTACAAGAATTTGTACGGGCACAATACGTAAAATCATTAGTTTCTCAACTAATTATAAATAGAAATTTAGGATCTTACAACGGGTGTGTTAGAAGATGTAGGTAAGCCCATAGTAAACGACGACTTAAGTGTGGCCGATGAAATGCAAGAATTAGTGCGGGATACTTTTGGAATGTTGAAGAATCTACTACAACTTGTAGTGCTAATAGCGGAAACACACCACAAGCAATAGAAACTCCCAAGACTTAGATGAACCAAGAATAAGCCCCCACAATATATGCAAGATCTCACAAGAACACAATCAATATGCAGAGATAACCAATAATTTTTATTCCCCAAGAAATACAAAGATTACAAAAGAAATTAAAACTCTCAATCTCTCTCTCACCTCTGAAACACTCGGCACAATTCCCTTTTGAAGTTGAACAATGATAACGGCTCACCATATCTCTCTATTTGGATCATTCAAACCATAGAGTCTACAGTCATATATATAGCCCCCAAGTAAATTCTAAAAGATAAACAAAAATCTAGCTATTGAGCCTTAAACTCGTAAGCAAAAAAAAATCAGCACCGAAGTCAGTCGACCACACCCCCAAGGTTGGTCGACTGCAACGTGTAAGTCCAGACCCGAAACCTGACTGGTCGACTGCACGGTCGACCGTCTTTTCCTCTGTTGGACCTGTACACTCGAAGAACTCTCAGCAGATTGGGTCGGTTGACCGCACCCCCAAGTCAGTCGACTGCGCGATCGACCGCAACTCTCCAGACTGCATTCTTCTACTCGCTGTTTATCTTCTCTTGCTTCTTTGTCTCCTCCTCTTCTTCTCCAACTTCAAGTACTTAGTGCCTACATGTATTTGAGGCCAAAACCCTAACAATCTCCCACTTGGACTAAATACACTACGCTTCAAAGTTATTGCAATCTTTACCTCGCATTATCTTTGCCAATCTCCCACTTTCATGGAAGACCCAAGTACTCCCCACTCTCATGAAGAGCACCTCCGCCACTCCACCACGTGGAGTGCACCAACCCCCCCCCCCTCGCCTTATGAAGGATGTGCTCTACCAATTGCATAGAGCACGAATACTAGAGAAACAACCTCCCGTGTCGGATTCCGTGTTATAAGACTCCCCAACTCGCAGAATCTCCATCAACACCAGACATGGTTCAAAGCCTCACAATGCATCCTCTACATTAGAAGTCTCCGTAGACGACACCTCCATAAAATCTGCAGACTGTTCAACACCTATAGTCCCAATTTGGTTACCCTCATCGACATCACCCCGCATATCAATACCAATGCTCTCTATTACACAAGAGCGACTTGAAGCTTCGTCTGCCAATTCGCAAAGTAACCTCATCGCAGCAACGTCTTGCCCTCTAGGATCACTTCCATGGCCAGCAGCTCCCACTAAATTAGTAACCTCCCCTCCACAACTGAAAGAACTCAGTTGTGGCGATTCCGACTGAGAGTCAACTACAAGAGAAACGTCCCTCACGTCTCTAAACAAATACAGCGTTCTCTCACTCTTCCCTTTTGCAATCACCCTTGAATCTGCAGCTATGCACCACTCTCCACTATCAACTGTAGTAGACAGCCCCTCTTTGTCTAGCCTTCCAATCGAAATAAGATTTTTCTTCAAGTCTAGAACATGCTTTGTCTCCCGCAAGAAAACACATTGATCATCATTGGCTTTCACGTGAATAGTACCAACTCCATGTACAGGACACCGATGACCATTTCCCACGATCACATCTCCAAAGGAATCATCTTTGTAGTCATTAAGCACCTCTCTCCTCGGAGTGCAATGAAAAGAAGTTCCCAATTCAATACACCAATCTTAAGTGCCCAACTCCTCCTGACCTGATAATCATAGATCCTCAACAAGCCCCACTTGAGCTTTCTTTGGGGTATCTCTCTTCGGTTTCTCCTGCTTCTTCTTCATATAAGCCTTGCAACTGTGCATCATGTGACCCTTCATGTGACAATACCAGCGCTCAGGCCTA
The DNA here is from genome assembly GCA_017893485.1 of Hemerocallis citrina. Classification (NCBI taxonomy): domain Eukaryota; kingdom Viridiplantae; phylum Streptophyta; class Magnoliopsida; order Asparagales; family Asphodelaceae; genus Hemerocallis; species Hemerocallis citrina. The sequence continues at coordinate 73,624,918 of CM030366.1, read as the reverse complement.
TGTCCCCCATCGCTGTCATCAGACCCACTCTCAGATAAACTACTCCGATCCTTTCTTCTTCGACTGCTCTTAGATCTCTCACGTCTCTTCTCAATGTACATTGCGGAATCTCTGGAAGATGATGATGAATATCCCCCGTTTCTCACCCTTCTCACCTCCTCGTACAGAATGCTACTCACCACATCCTGTAGAGTCGTAGAATCTGTCATAGTGCTTGTAATAGTCTGTCCCACCTACCATAACTATCGGGTAAAGTAGATAGAAGTAACAATGACTGCCCCCTCTTTGAAAACTTCAAACCTGCAGCCTCCATCTGGTTGTAAACCATACAGTAATTGTTCACATGCTCTACTACTGAACCCCCTTCCCTCAACTTCATATTAACCAATTATATCAGATGAAGAATTTGATTAGATGCCGACGGTTTCTCATATATATCAGTGAGAATCTCCATAGCCTCTTTTATGGTCTTTGCCTTCGAGATATGAAATAATGCCTTCCTACTCGGCCCCAACTGAATCTGCCCCAATGCCTTCTGATCCAAACGATTCCACTCTGCCAAGACCTTCTCATCCTTGTCTGCACCTACCGGCTTCTCATCAAACAACGGACCATCAAGATCTTTTTTACGAAGATACTCTATCATCTGAATCTTCCACATCGCGAAGTCACTCCCATCGAATCTTTCGATCTTCGACTTGTTATCGGCCATCTCGAACCTAGTTGCTCTGATACCACTTGTTGAAGAATCTACCACAACTCGTAGTGCTAATAGCTGAAACACACCACAAACAATAGAAACTCCCAAGACTTAGATGAACCAAGAACAAGCCACCACAATATATGCAAGATCTCACAAGAGCACAATCAATATGCAGAAATAACCAATACTTCTTATTCCCTAAGAAATACAAAGATTACAAAAGAGATTACAACTCTCAATCTCTCTCTCACCTTTGAAACACTCAGCATAATCCCCTCTTGAAGTTGAACAATGATAATGGCTCACCAAATCTCTCTATTTGGATCATTTAAACCCTAGAGTCTACAGCCATATATATATATCCCCCAAGTAAATCCTAAAGGATAAACACAAATCCAGCTATTGGGCCTTAAACTCGTAAGCCCAAAAATTATCAGCACGGAAGTCGGTCGACCGCACCCCCATGGTCGGTCGACCATAACGTGTAAGTCCATACCCGAGACCTGACTAGTCGACTCCCCGTCCCCTCCTCTTTTGGACCTGTACACTTGAAGAACTCTTAGCAGATTGGTTCGGTCGACCGCACCCCCAGGTGGGTCGACCGCAACTCTCCAGACTGCATTCTTCCACTCGCAGTTTGTCTTCTCTTGCTGCTTTGTCTTCTCTTGCTTCTTTGTCTTCTCTTCTTCTTATCCAACTTAAAGTACTCAGTGCCTACGTGTATTTGAGCCCAAAACCCTAACATGGAATTCTTAACAATCGAGCACAAACAAACATTCCAACGACACAAGCCCATAATGAGTCAACATAAACATTAGATGAGGAGATACGCTCTTTAAGGTCAGGGTTGTCACAACTTCAGGAGGCATTTGCAGCTTTGGTCAGGCACCAAAATCTTGAATCAGCCATTCCGACACAGGTTAGAATGTAGTAATGACGTTTACACATGTGTCATGTTTTGTGGAAGGTTGGAAATTTTTTTCTCTAGTTGAATGTTTATATCCATACCACACTAAGGCCTCACCCACCCCCTATTTCACTGATTTTTATATTAGGGATGAACAAAGTTTAGGGAAATACTGTATTAATTCTCTATTTTGTTGTATATCTGTAGGATGACATGAAACTAAAGCCTTGCAAAGTTCAGAAAATCTAGATTTAACCCCTCTATTACTTACATTTAGTATGTGCAATCTTTTTCGGTTTCTTATGCAGTAGACTTCTTGATTGTTTTAACTATCACACATTTGGATCCCCATACAACTCAACACATAGCATAGAGCTGTCATAACTCATAAGCCAGTTAGGCAATTCTCCTTAAGGTTTTTTCTATTTACTTTGGAAGTGTAAGTTTGATTCATATCTTAGTTGGCATTGCCCAACTCATAGTTATTGTATATGTTGACTAATTTTTTGTATAATTTGTGACTTATACAGTTCCAAAATAGAGTTCCAACTAATTTAAGTTGGGCCAATCCAGAAGATCGAAGCGAGCATGCTGGAAGCAACGACGACATAAGGAGTACCCGCTAAGAAAATTTACTAATTATGATAATGTTTTTTAGTCTATTTTGGTGGTCAAATTATTTTGTATGGTGAAACCTGTAAGAACTTTTTTGTAACTGAGCTATATGTAGATACTTGTGTGAGAAACGTTGGATTCTGGATTTTAGACTGCAGAACTTTAAACTTCTTAGATTGTGTATGTTAATCATTAGAAATATAATGAATTTTGCAGTTTAGTTTTTTATATTGTGTTATTGTGGATTACTGGAAATTACTACAGGTTTTGTTCTTTTGCAAAAATGTAAATTGTTAAAGGTTTTATATTTAAAAAAATTACCCAAAAAATTATTTTTTTAATAAAAAAAGACACCTCGGTGTTTTCAAAATGCCGAGGTATATTTTTAAAAAAATTAATAATTTTGAATTGTAAAAAGAATTATATTTAATTTTGTAAAAAACATACCCCAGCGTTTCCAAACACCGGGGTAGACTAATTTCAGATTTAAAAAAAAAAATTAAAATTGGTATACACTGGCATTTTCGAATACCGGGGTCAATTAATTTCAGTTTTGTTAAAAAAATTAAAATTGCTATACACCGGCATTTATCAAAGCGCCAGTGTATAGAAAGTGCACACCGATGTTTTGAAAAACGTTGGGATAGGGTGTGTAACGCCCCGATTTCCGATAACTGGAAACCGTGACATAAGCTAGAATCTTTTTTTCCATTAGCCATAAAATACAGGAAAACAGGAAAATTTAAAATTTTTTATTCAACACAAATGTATTACAAATCCGAATATTACAAAATTACAATATATTACAACAGTGTTACAATAATACTTTTACAATCCCAAGTGTTACAACTTTCAACATATTACATCAGAGTACAATGAATAAAGAACAACACTTGGTATTTCACTTGGATGTTTTCCAACAAATAAATAATTTACAACAATTATTACAAATGAAATTACAACATATTTACAGCGGAAAACTTTAATGAAATCGACTCCTTGCTCTCTCGCCTTGAGTCCTCCTGAATCCTGTACCTGTACCTGTACCTGTACTTCTGCAATCTAGTACCTATTGAAGTGGAGATTTTAGTATTTACTGATGCTTTAAGGCTGATAACTAGCAGTGAATCTCAACTATAGCAAACAGATTGATGAAAAGAGAAACATGTATATATATTTGATGTGTTAGTGTATATTATGACTTAGACTCTAATGCAAGATTACTAATGCAAGGATGCTCTTATTCTAATGCAAGCAAGTCTCCGGAACAGTATGCATCCCATACTACATACGCCCCATATCAAGCCGTTTCTCCCTATATAGGGATTTGAACCCACGCCATGAATTCTACTTTGTACCCATCCTGTTCCTAACATAATACTACATGACTGGCGAAGTTGCAGGTACGGTCTAGTTCCGTTACTGCAGTCAATAGTGGTGTTCTTGTTTACCACTATTGCCCGGTCGCACCGGACCCTACTCAAAAACTAACACGAACTACAAGATACTTGTCAACCTTCTTCCGTGCCCTCAACTGGTCATGAGAAGGCATAGAACCTGATGGAATCGTAGGGTCTATTTTCCTAGGAAACCCTCTCGTTCTTATCATGGCACATTCAGGAATTAACAGGGGAGATACGGAACCCGTACTCCCAACTTGTCATGAAAAAGCACCGCCCGTATCCCTTTGACAGGGGGATACATCCCAATAACATCACCTAGTGTCAGCCTATAGGAAAGGTTGGATTATAGGGTATCACTCCTAACACCAACTCTCACCCTTTGGCAATTTATAGATAAAAATGGTTAACTGTTATTACCCTAACGATGTCACTAACTCTAACCAAACAAGTGAGACATGCCACTGTGCTTCCAACTAGACATGAAAAAGCACCGTACGTGTCTTTCTTCTAACCAACAAGCGAGGCATGCCACTGTGCTTCCAACTTGACCCGAAAAAGCACCGTATGTGTCCCTCTTCTAACCAAACAAGCGAGACATGTACTGTGCTTCCAACTTGACATGAAAAAGCACCGTACGTGTCCTTCTTCTAACCAAACAAGCGAGACATATACTGTGCTTCCAACTTGACATAAAAAAGCACCGTACGGTCCTTCTTCTAACCAAACAAGTGAGACATGTACTGTGCTTCCAACATTACATGAAAATGCACCGTACGCGTCCCTCTTCTAACCAAACAAGCGAGACATGTACTGTGCTTCCAACTTGACATGAAAAAGCACCTACGTGTCCCTCTTCTAACCAAACAAGCGAGACATGTATTGTGCTTCCAACTTGACATGAAAAAGCACCGTACGTATCCCTCTTCTAACCAAACAAGCGAGACATGTACTGTGCTTCCAACTTGATATTAAAAAGCACCGTACGTGTCCTTCTTCTAACTAAACAAGCGAAAGTGTAACAATTTGTCGATACAATTAACCAAGTCTTAATCTAGACTTCTCAAGATCTCCTCGGATCTGCTCATAGCCTACCTATTCAAGACAATACCTACATACGAGCCCAATGAGCTTTGTACGAGGCAATAACATACATACGTGCCAAATAAGCTATGTATGAGACAAACAGCTACATACGGTCCAGGCGAGCCGCGTATGAGACAACAACCTACATATGAAAACAACCATACAGGTAATCAACCTAGAAGCAACCAAACGTGCTTACTAGAAAAACTTGATCTTCTATAATTAGAAGCAACAGAAGAGTCTACTAACAGTCTAGTACAAACATACTACAAAGAAAAGCGCGGAAAGCGACATAAAAACCTTCCGACAGCTTAGAAGCAACCAGTGTTGTGCTTGTCGAAATTTGACAGAAATATACTTTTTTAGAAAAGTAAGAACATCTGCCACAGCTCTCTAGTGGAACACTATTTCAGATTCTGTAAGGAATCCAAAATTCAGTCCATCGAACACACGCAAACAGTTCAACCCAACTGCAGATTTTTAACAAAAGTTGAAACTTCGCAAGCTGGTAACTTTTGCTCCACTCGTCGGAATCTAACGAAACTGGACAATTTGAAATGGTGGGAACATCTACTAAAACTTCCCAGTTAACCAGTTGCTCAGATTCCGCAAGGAAATCCATGTTTTTACCCATCAAACATACGCAAACAGTTACCAAACTACCGATTTTCAACAAAAAGTCGAAGCTTCCGTAGCTTGTAACTTTTGCTCTACTTATCGGAATCTAACAAAACTGGACAATTTGAAAAAGTGGGAACATCTACTAAAACTTCCCAGTTGACTAGTTACTCAGATTCCTCAAGGAAATCCAAATTCCTACCCGTCGAACATACGCAAACAGTTACCAAACTACCGATTTTCAACAAAAAGTTGAAACTTCTGTAGCTTGTAACTTTTGCTCCACTTATCGGAATCTAACAAAACTAGACAATTTGAAAATGTGGGAACATCTACTAAAACTTCCTAGTTGAGCACTTTCTCAGATTCCGAAAGGAAATCCGAGTTCCTACTCATCAAACACACACAACCGGCAACAAAAACAGCAAACTTGACCCAAGAAAAATTGAAACTTTGAAAGCTTATAACTTCTACTCTGCTTATCGAAATTTAACCCGAGAGGCCAATTCGGAAGGGAAGAACGTCTACTATAACTCCCTAGTTGGTCCGAATCACAAATTCAACCAGTAAAACACTCTAAAACTACAAGGAAGTCAAACATATACAATTTCAACCTGCTAAAATACACAGCCAACTGAAAACTTTCAAAGCCCATAACTTCTACTCCGCTTTTCGGAATTTAACCCGAGAGGTCAATTCGGAAAGGGGAAGATGTCTACTATAACTCTTTAGTTGGTCCGAACCTCGGATTCAACCACTAAGACACTCTAAAATCTCAAAGAAGTAAAACAGCATGAGTTCGGTAAAGACAGCCAGTTGCTGTACTTTGCAAAAGGCATAACCCTTACTCCGCTTATCGGAATTTAGCCCGAGAGGCTAATTCGAAAAGGGGGAGGTGTCTACTACAACTCTCTAGTTGGTTTGAACCTCAGATTCATCCATTAAGGCACTCAAAAACGACAACCAAATAGAACAGAAGCTTCTCAGCCGGCTCGCTGTCCTAATTTTGTAATGGGCATAATTTTTGCGTCTCTTATCGGAATTTAACCCGAGAGGTCAATTCGAAAAGGGGAGAATGTCTACTACAAATCCCTAGTTGGGCCGAACCTCAAATTCCGAGAGGAGCACCCACTTCCAGTCCCTTAAAAGTACTGCGACACAATCCCCAAAACAGCGAGTCCACTGTTTTGGCTCAAATCTCGCTATTTTGGGGAAATGGCTCGTTTCACCCATCAAAATGACTCCAGAAAATCTATAAAATTTATAGCATGCTACTAACACCTAGGAGAACCTTCCACATAAATTTCGGGTCACGATTCCTCCGTTTACATAGGTTATTAAATTGAACCCTACAACGACAAAAGTTGAATCTTTATGCCTAATTTTGTTCTACTACTTAAATCTTTACATGCTCTTCTATTCTAGTCCTCCATCAACATATGCACATGATTTTATTCCAATATCTCATAACCACATACAACAAAATAAAGAAATAAAGCAAAACACATGAGTTGAGAAACCCCCACCTTTGAAGACTAGTAGGAAGGACTTGCTCTTCCTTCTCCTTCCTTGTTTTCTCCTTGTTCTTGCTCTCCTTCAAGAACTCAAGAACTCCATGAAACCCATGAAACCCATGAAACCCTAACTTTCTTTTCCTTGATTGATCCCTCTTTCTTTTCTTTCTTTTCATTTTTTTCTAAAACAATCAAAGTAGAAAAAGTAGAAGAGGTGAAATGAGATTGGGATGAGATGAAATGGAGATTGGAACACACAAATGAGGGTTTCTAACCCTAGAATGAGTTGGGGCCGGCCAAAATGGAAGGGGGAAGGGTTGGGGGTGTTTTATAAGGAAATGAAGGGTTTTTTGTGATGGAAAATGAGTTCAAGTGTCATATACACTTGTGGCTCAAAACAAATGATGATTTATTTGCAAACAACCCTGACAATCAATCCCGCATCCAATCCAAACCCTCCATCTCATCATGATGGATCTAAAGTAAAATAAAATATCCCAAAATCACATACTACACGATTTGTACAATCGCCCGAAATCGACACGTTTCAAATACGTGCATATATCTGATTATACAAATAATTTTCATTCGTAAAAATGAACAAATCAGTACAAAAATAATTTAATTTCGAGAAATAAAAATAAAATAATTTTATTATCGGCTCGGAAGTTTTCAGTATCAATTTGATACAAAAAAGTCGTACATCGACTAGTATATTTACATATATAATGTCTATTGACAAAACCGGGTGATGTCCACCAAAAATATTTCATTTCGGGAAATAAAAATAAAATAATAATTTTTAATATCTGCCCGGTATTTTCCCGACATTTTCTAAAAAATGCGTTTTTCAAGATTTTGTACAAGTGCACAAAACTGATACAATACATGTATATACTTACTAGTATATATGTCTAGGTAACTTTTTATTTGAAAAATTAAGTAATTTCCATTAAAATAATTAAATTTCAAGAATAATAATTATAAAAATATAATATCCGTCCGGAATATTACAGGGTGCCCGAAAAATCTCGGCGTGCGCAACATCGGTGTTTGGTGCGCGCATCTCAGATGCTGGGAGGGCAATCCCTGGCATTTATAAACGTCGGGACAGCCAGAAAAAATGCTGCTGTTGCCTTTCTTCTCTGCAGTGAAACCTTTTGAGCGAAGTCTTACCATTGTATTACAAGTGTCGGACTTTCACTTGGTGGTGGTAGCAGGACTTTGTTATCATGAGTTTGTCCTGCCATCGACAGTACGCCTAAACAATTTGTCGAGAATGCACAAGTCCTACGGTGGTATAGTTTTGTAGTGACCAAGAAGCCAAAGGTTACCTTTAAATGCATTCTTATGGCGTGGAACCCTATAGAGGATAAGGATATTCAAGTATTGTGTGTTATTTCACCCGTACATCGTAATTGGATCATAGAATTGAATCCCTCTTCATTTGATCTCTCATGTCATGTTTCCATGTTTTAGCGTCTTACCATTTCAGTAAAATTATATCTGAAAAAGGTACTTGCGAAACAATATGATAATAGTTAATTTGATCTTGTTCATCTTTAACCTAAAGAAAAAGGATGATATCAACAAGAATACATTTACAATGTTGAACTACTATAGGGGAAAAGGATATTGCATCTTCCCATTTACATTTACAATGGAATATATGGACTTCTGATAGCCTTCATGTATGCTTGTCACAGCTCATAACAGTTTGATTGGCTTTCAAGTATATGAGGTAGAGTTTTCCAATGATATAGCTCTTATTAATGTTGGATATATAGGTATATTATCACTATATGAATCATATTATGTGAAATATTATTCTATGGGTAATACGTGTGTTACACGTACTAACTGTATGGATATCAGAATGCGGGTTGAGTTGGTTGAGAACCCAGTACCCAAACCAGTATTTATCCTATAAATACTGGCTTGTGATAATAGTCTAGGTATTCCAATTTTGATACCTAGGGTAAATATCTCAAGCACCTTCGTCTAGGATATTAACCCTAATTTCTATTGTTATAATCTCTCAAAATCTTGTTGTTGCCTTAGTCTATTAAATTAATTTTGTAAGAAATTTGAGAGAAGAGATTCAGCTAAACCCAATGCCGTCGCCGTGTGTTGCCGCTTCCGTCGTCGCCATCGTGGCCGACAAGAGATCCGGTCGCAAGATCCGCAGGCGACCTCGTTTTCCTTTTGCGTTTGTGGTTGGGTCTGTGTGTCAGCCCAGTCGTCGGATCTGGTCCCTCGCCTCCTTGACCAGTCGCAGCTCTCGTCGACTCGTTGAACGCTGCTTTGTTCGCTGACGCCGCCACACGCCACTGCCGCACCCACCACATGCCACCGACCCCTGCCTCCCACTTCCCCTGTCGCTTTCTTCTCCAGATCGAGCGAAATCGAAACGGGTTGGGGAAGAGATCTGATCCAAAAGATCTAATTTTTCTATTGGGTTGCTGAGTTTAGGGAGATGGGTTCATGGTTTTGAGGAGTTTGATTTGGAGCTATCTGAATTTGAATCTGTGAATGCTGCTGCTGCTTGGAGTGCTGGGAATGTGAGCAACCCACTGATGGTTCCTCTGACTCTCATTCAATGGATCTTGGTTAATTGAGTTGTTGCCTAGGCATGGATCATGGTTATAAAAGTTTGGATCTGTTTTCATGTGGGTGTATTTGAAATGAAGGTGTAGGAAGCCTCAGAGGAGCTTGCAGTTTAGACGCACACAAGGTGTTCGATGCTGGGTCTCTTTGGCGCAAAATGGTTTGTTGTTGTTTGGATTTGTTCCCAAACAGACATGAGTCTAATCAATTGAAGGGGAAGAGATGGTGAAAGATAAGTTCTTTACATGTATTAAATTTTTGTTAAATATTTTGCTATGTGCTGGAAGTTCAAAACATTCGTTTTAAGTTTATGTTTTGAATTATAGAATTACAATGATGCTAAGTGGTTAATTTCTAGACTCTATTAATCATTTGTTTAATTAAATACAAGTTGAACAATTGTTTTGGCTATGTGCTAAAATCAAATGTCTATTTTTTATAAGTTAAACTATATGTTTTGACTATAAAGTTTGGATCTCCAATTAAATTGTTGCGAGAATTAAACAGTGCCAATAATTCGTTTAATTGTCTAATCTTTAACAATTTGATGAATGTAGAAATTTCAAAGTTACTTACAAATTGTGTGTGTTGGAGACGATGGATATGCATCACGGATGAATAAGTCTGCACTACGCAAACTTCTCCATCAGATTTGGAAAACACTTCTAACTTGAAGTGTCTGTATGATCTACTCTAATCTTTCTTAAAGTATTTTTCATGTGATAAATGTGTTAACGTTTTGTGCGTTTGATCACATGATTGAGAGTTTTAAATCATAGTTATTCTTGCTGTGAAAACTAGCATGTTTAGGGTTGTTAAGTACTTTATCATACTATGTGTATAGATATTTTGACAAATCAATTGTTTGCAGTTTGTGTGAGATTATATATTTGCTTCTCAAATAAAATAAAATATAAATTTTTGATGTATAAGATGTATAACAAATGTCTGTAACTTAGGAGAGAGCATCTCTTAATGTAGGATATGACTCTATTAGTTATGTTTTGTTCTTTCTCGTTCATTATACTGTGTGTGCAAAGTTGAATTATAACATGTTAGTCATTATCTCATTTAGCGTTATGAAGATGATGAAGAACGAATAAAGGAAAGAACTCTTCTCTCAATGTGTTTGAGAAAGTGGACATTGTTGGAACCATTAGAGAAAGCAAACAATTTTATAAAATGTGATAGAGTAATTTTGTATTAACTCTTATAATGTGCATATATTGTCAATCGCATGTATAAGTTGAGTTTCACAAATGAGACAATTAATAATAATAGTTCTATTTGTGTATAGTTCCTGAACATAGCATAATTGGTTAGGATTTGAGATCTATATATTAAATTGTTTGTTCTTGTTAAAACTCATAACTCTACTAAACAACACTTCATTAAATATGACAAATGTGAATTTTGAATTCAGATTTTGATCACTAGAAAATTATTTTGTATGGTCTCTAGGAGTTCACAACCTTTTGAATCAATACATTCTGATACTTGTGATCTCAGTAGCTTTGTAACTATGTAAGATAATTGTTGGTCAAAAGTATTTAATTGCTTTTGTAGATGATTAATATAAGTCTGTCACATATATGAAGAATGAAGCACTTGTTATTCTTAATGAATTATAAAAATCTAGTTAAAGGCTAAAAATCAAGGGTTCAGATTTGATAGAGGTAGTGAATATGTTTCAATAATTTTAGAGAAGTTTGCATATGACATAATCTCTACTGGACTCTACTTACAACAGTCAAACAATATTGATAAAAGTTAGAATCAAACACTTAGTGAAATGTTGAATTCTATAATATTGACCGTTGTTTGTCTTATGTAATTATGAGTGGTGTTGTATTGTTAATCATATCTCTAATGTGTTACTACATTCTAAATTGAATACACCTTGTACATCATGGCATGAAAACACAAACAATTTTGTTAAAGTAAAAATTTGTGTTGTGTTACATTTGTTAGAGTACATGACCCTAGAAAGCCTAAAGTAGGTCCTACAACAAATATTTGTGTGTGTTTAGAAAGTGCAGAATGTAGTTCTGTGGACAGATGTTGGATCTATCTAATTTGTGTTAGAAGAATCTAGACTTGCAGAGCTCTTTGAGGATGTGTTCATCAAAGATAAATGTATGAAATAATCTAGTCCGACAGACACGGTTAATGATTCACAGTTGGAATTAAGAACTAGCCTTACTAACACTTAAAAATCTGAATGACAAATGAGCTAAGAAGAGTCTTTAGTAGACAATGAGATGATTTTATTTCATACAATAATACTTTAAATTAGTTGATCTGCCGAAATGGGCTAAAACTATAGTATGTATGTGGGGTCTTATAGAAGAAACTTATTTTTGATTGTTCTGTAGCGATTCTAATACATTTTAGTAGCCAACATATTAACTGAGAAAATTGGGGTAGATTTATTTGATGTCTACTCAAATGTTTGTCATATTGCCACAATAAGTATTCTTCTTACCTTTACATCTATTGAAAATTTTGTTATTCATAAAGGATATTTAAACAGTTTTGTACTAAAAGTTTTGTACTGAACAGTTTTGTACTGGAAAGTTTTGAACTAATATGTTTAATGAACAAGATTTAAAATTTAGTAAAATCATTGTATGTTCTTAAAACATGTATAGCCGACAAATAAATAATTTGACAAATTTCTTAAAGAGCCTAGTATATGAATCAAGTAATTCAGATCAATGTCTTTAACTTTGTGGTGTGTCAAATATAATGTCTATTATTTACTTGTGTTGTTGACGAGCTTGTTCTTCGAAATGACCTCTCTATTACAAATAAAGTTAAAATTGTGATATCCAAAGAATTCAACATGAATAACCTAGGTATTGTGGATACCATAGGTATAAGGGTGAGTTTCGGTTGGCAAGGGATAACTCTTAGTCAAACTCATCAAATCAAAATGTGTTTCAAAAGTGGGGATATAGTGATTGAAAGTGTGTTTTGAAAAACCTTATGATTATGATAAAAGGTTGACAGCTAATGATGGTGCAACTATGAGACAGGAAGATCATTATAAAGGAATTGAAAGTCTCATGTATTCAAAGATCTGTACTAGAATAGACATACCCTTTGAGGTAAATATGATATGCAGATTCATTAATAATCCTATACACATTTGAGTGCTCTAAGAGGCTAATGAGATACCTGATTGGTACTCAAGAGTTTGCTTTTTGCTACTCTAGTCATTCTTCGAATGAATTGCTGATCTGATGCATTATGATGCTCAGAATTTAGTGAAAGTCGATAACTAGTGGATATGTGTTTACACTAGGAGAAACAGAAATGTTATGGAAATTAAAAGGAAAACAGGCACTGTGCTATATCTATGATATAAGACCTCTATGTGTTATCCTTGCAGGGAAAAAGGCTGAGTGAATTGAAGAATTTGTTGCTGGTCATCTATTAAAAAGTTTAAGTATCTCTCTAATTCTGTTATGCGACTATCAAGCCACAATGCACTGTAACTCATAACTCACTCTATAATAGTAAGATGAGTATATTAAGGCTGAAAGAAGTCTAGTTGAACTTTCTCATAGATAAAGTGCAATTGCGAAAAGTATGGCTTGCTAAGAGACTTGAAAGTGATCTAATTATCAAAATTGTGGGAGAAATGGAGTTAAAAACTAATGAGTCAAAGCTTTAACATTCTAATTGTTTTGAAATTTAGAATCCAATTGGAGGCATAGAGTAGTTCAAACTTAAACATTCTAATTGTTTTGAAATTTAGAATCCAATTGGAGGCATAGAGTAGTTCAAACTTAAACATCAATTTTAGGCAGTTGACATGTTTTAGATAATTTTGATGATTGCACATAAATTCCACAAATATATAATATCATTCTAATTTTGATGGTATTATATATCTAAAGAATTTACTTAGAATAATCATATTATTCGAATACGAAACATGAAAACTTGTCTATGTGTTTCCGATGTTTAGATAGTCGTTATATCATTCCAATTTTGATGATATATCTCTTTTATGGATTCTTGTTTCATTCCAATTTGATGATTCAGAATTAAACATAATTGATTTGACTGATCTATCATTCCAATATGAAACATAGTATAGTTCTTGTGTAGAAACTATAATAGTTATTGTTCTTTATTTAGTTAAAGAAACTTGATTGTGATGCTTGCGTTATATTTTTGCTAAGCTAATTATGAATTGCACTAAGTTCTTTTGTGGAACTAGATACTTTGTGAAATTCGTTGAAATTCTTAGAAATTTCTCTTGATATTCTTGTTTTCAATAAGCTAGCAAAGATGGAGGAGTTGAATCTGTCAACATAGATTTCAAAATAATGATTTGCTCAAAATGGAGGAGTAAACATAAAGCAGTGTGCAAGGATAGAGTTTCAGTTTAGTTTTTTCTAGAATAAATTAGCCACATGCTTGGTAAAATTTCTGTTGAGTTTAAGACTCTTATGTTCATTGAGCTTAAAACTCTTACTTTGTTCTTGAAGTTTATTTGCTTTGTTTGATTTTGAAACTATGACAGATAATTCCAGTTGGTTTAGTCATTGTGAATTATTCTGTTGTGATATGGTTTGGGAACTATTTAATTATTTTGGTTTAGTCTTTTTGAACTATTCGGATTTATAATTGATTTGGTCCTTATGAACTGTACATTGAGTGATGCATTTCTTCTATTTAAAGACTGCTATCAGCCAGTCAGCTTTATGTTGAACTGATGAGATAATCCAATACATTTATATATTGAGAATATAAGAGGAGATTGTTGGATATATAGGTATATTCTCACTTTATGAATAATATTATGTGTAATATTATTCTATGGGTAACACGTGTGTTACACGTACTAACTGTATGGATATCAGAATGCGGGTTGAGTGGGTTGAGAACCCAGTACCCAAGGATAAATACTGGCTTGTGATAGTAGTCTAGGTATTCCAATTTTGATACCTAGGGTAAATATCTCAGCACCTTAGTCTAGGATATTAACCCTAAGTTCTATTGCTATAATCTCTCATAATCTCTAACAATTAATTGTCATGCTCCGCTTCCCAAAATACGGAAGTATGTGCACGCAACTAAGACCCAGCGAATAATTTGCATCATTCATAAGCTGTAATATTCAACTTAACAATATAAAATACTCTTTCAACCACGCATGCTATAATGAAATTACATAGCATAAATAATCCATGAAATGTCTCAAAATTAACCAACGTCTAGAAGGAAATAAACTTCGGGTCATCAAACCCCGAATACAAAGTACGATAATAACAACAATGTTGGAATTAAAATAACACGAACAAAACAATTTTTGTAGGCCAATAATTCGGCTCTAATCCCTAGAAGATCTGCTCACCAAGTCCATTACTTTATTCCCCTCATGTAGCTGCAAGCTTATCATCTAGAGGGTGGGGGGGGGGGGGGGGGGAATGCCCGTTAGAGCAAGTCACGGACAACAAGTAGTAACAAACAAGGAACAATAAACATGACATATAAATATCAAGGAACAAGGAACTAGAACTATGTCAGATGTCAATGAAAATATCGATAACAAGGTCAAGGTCTATAATCAACGATGCAACGATGCAATGATAACACTAAAACTAGAATCAAGCCGATAACAATAACCATGATCAATGCAAGTGTCAATCCTAAATCTGTCATGTCTCATTATCTAATCTAATGCACGTAATTTTGTATACCATACCACAGGTGTGGTGCATACAATCAAGTAAACATTTAGACTATAGTGGTGAATTCTACAGATCATGTACTCGGCAACAATACAATAATCAATAATCCACAATCAAAGATCAATAACGAGAATCGGTCCACGATACGATACACGATACAATCGGGATACTATAGCAAAAGTCCATAATCAATCGATAAAATAATAATCGATAACAATAAACAATATAGAAAAATACGGGCCCCTCATCCGAGTAAAGTCTCTGATTGTTCACTACCAAATCGACCCTTATTACCCTGACTTGTTATTATTTTATTAACATGAATCACGAATATGCAATCGATGGAACATGTCTCAAGAAATGATATCAATGAGGTGTCAATGACTGTACAATGAATAGTATGTAGTGCAATGCAAAACTTAAATAGATTTATAATTAAACATGAAAAATACAATTATGGACAGCGAGTACAAAAACCTACTTTCCAGATGTTACGGGAAAGTAAATCAGGTTCCGTCAGGGCTTCTAGAAACTAGACTCTCTGCCAGTTCCAACACATATTTACACGGCACCATTTAACTACAATAACACCGTCTACCAGTTAGTTCTTTATGGGTTTACTGTTCAGGCAGCAACTTAGAGCAAGGTTATTCTACATGTAATTCTTCTGAAAACTTCATTAAAATTTCTTACAAAATTATGATTTAGTTCATGGGACTGTTCTCAGGTCCTAATTCTTACGTTGACCTACTGAATAAATTAATAGAACAAGACAACGTACTTTAAAACAGAATTCTGGAGTCAAGACATTACTGTGGTAGAATTTAAATAACTTGCAATCCATAAGTCGGATTGTAGAACCGCCAAATGACTGGATTCCTAACACAGAGGGCTATAACTTTCATTTAATAAGTTCTAAGTGATTTTAACTGCAATTGGGTTTAAATTTTGGTTCTTTACAGCTCTAGTGTTCGAACAGAAATCTATGGTCAAGTTTGCATATATATAACGAGTCTAGAAATTCATTCACAAGCCTCATAAAAATTATATCACGACTTCCAATCATGTCTAACAACATTCTGATAAATTTCAAGTCTTTATTCTACTATTAACATGATATTTAATTAGGGAAACATGTCGATATGCTTATAAATAACAATCTGGAATTTAAAACCTAGCGGTACGAAAAATAGGATAACATGTTGTCTACAACTCGGAATTCAGATCCGTTGAATGTTCTAGAAACCAGATGAAAAGGGCTCTGACTTTCATATGGTAAGGTTAACTTAATTCTAATAGTAACAGGGTAAAATACTTACTACAACACAGACTAGACAGCAAGGCAGCGACATGATAAATTTTATTTAACAACAATCAAGATATACAAAATGCATGTTCTTCCATGAGAGGATAACAAGTATTCATGTCCAGTAGTTCGGGTGCATTTCTATAGTTATCAAGATGGAAATTTGTCATTTCTACGGTCTAGAATTTATTATCAATAATCATACCGATCCAATGCATACAATCAAAATATACTAGACTAACAAATATCTCTACATTTGTACGGTGTGTGCTATACGGTGAGTGTTAGGACTTGAAGAAATTAGTACGATGGTGTACGACGATGGACTGACACGATTTAGTGTTCGAATCAATGTTGTGGCATGAAAAGAAATTATTACTTGGTTTCGCCGATGAATCCGTAATAAATTTCTTGAAAGTGTAACAATTAATAATGAGATGTGATAAACGGAGATAAAAGCTACTTGTGGAGATCAACAAATTTCTTGAACTAGAGTAACAAGTTGGTTCAAGGGAGACTTGCCTTATGTGACAATTACGACAACTACGACGGGAACGAACAAGCATGATGACAACGAAAATAGGCAACAACAGGAGAGACCGCAACGAAAACAACAACGGCATAAGATAGGGCTGATGTTCGACTCGGTTGTGCGATAAAAAGAGGGCGCAGGAGGTTGGGGCTTCGAGTGCAGGCTGCGTCGAGGTGAAGGAGTGGGCAGTGCGGTAGAGTTGCAGGAGGGGGTTGCTGTCGATGGGGGAAGTCGAGGTGGAGCTCAGTGGGTGAAGAGGAGCAGTAATGGGGATGCAGTCACGATGGGAGAAAGTGGAGCGTAGTGGGTTTCAGGAGCGATTGCGGTGCAGCAAGGAGGTGGCTCGGTGCTTTCGGGGTTGGCTTGGTCGATGGTGCAGCAAGTGGTCGTCGATGGTGGAGATGTCGGGATGCAAGTGGAGGGGAGGTGTTGCGGTGTTGATTGAAGGCAATGCACAGGGGGTGATCGGGGCAGTGGTGGTAGTGGACCGAGCGGTGGAGGGCACCGGCAAGGCGAAGATGACTGCAGCGGCATAGTCTGTAGCACTGCGGTGTTGAGGAAGGTCGGCGAGGGTGATGGAGGGCAGTGGTCACGTAGTGGTGGGTGCAGCGACGAGGAAGAAGGAAAAGGTGCAGGCGAGGATAGGTTGGCGCTCAGAGGAATTCGAGGGTTGGCTTTGGGGTTTTGGAGATGGGTGAGGGAAATGGCTTGTGTGGCGGTGGTGCTCAGGAAAGGAGTCGGTGCAGTTGGAGGCTTGGGTATGGGATCGAGTTGAAGAATTGAGGATGAAGAAGAAGAGGAGATTAAGAGGGGATTAGGAGTTGTTATATGAGGGTTATTAGGATCAGTGGGTGGTTAAGATTAGTGGAGGGATTAGTGGGATTGGGTAGTTAGATAGTCTGGTGGGATTTCAGGTAGGTTTTAGATAAAGGGTTTTTGGCTAGGATTGAATTGGGCTAAGAAATGAATTTTGGGCTGAGAATATAAAGGATTAAATAATTTGTAGAATGGACTAAGTTTGAATTTTGGGCTTCAAAATAAATAAATAAATAATAAAAAAGGAGAGAAAACAAGATTATAGCCTGGAATATGATTTTTATGCATTAATCAAAATACCAATGAAGTATGATTTGAGTTTGCGTTTTAAAAATAATAAATCCAAAAACATATGTAAAATGGGTTAAAATTGAACTTTGGGTAATATTAATGAGCTTCATATTAATAAAAAATAATAATAAAAGATAGATTAAGATCTATGGGTTTTTACAAATTAATAAACAATCAAATAGATGATGATGATACTAATAATAATAATAATAATAATAATAATAATTATGAGATTATAAAAAAAAATAGGATTTGGTTTTAACACATTTATTAAAATATTCCAATAATAACAACATATTTGGTTTGACAATAATTAACCAAATAAGAAGTAAGATAAACTTATAAAACTTATAAAGTATTCCAATAATAACAACATATTTGGTATTACAATATAAAATCATTTGAAAATAGCTACAAATACAATTAATAATTAGAAAGGGACTTTAGGAGGAGATCCAAAAATAAATTTAAAACAAAACGAATGTAAGCAAACAGAAGTTTTTTTTTTTATAATGAATCGAAATACAGAAAATACACAGAAAATACATATATGCGAAAATGGGGGCTACATTAATTCATCCCAAATACAACACAAACAGAATCTGGGTGTTGCCACTGATTTCAGTGTAGGGGCAAAGAGATGAATTTGTGGGTTCGTAAGGAATCGAATGGGTCAAACCTGAACACTTCCATCGCTATTTCGTTGGCTTCTTGCTGCTGCCGTTGGCTTGCACAAGGTTCGAAACACCGGGGTTGATCCCGGCGACGAACCCTCTGACGTTCATGTTAGTACTCAGAAAAGAATATGGAAGAGCTTTAGGTTGGAAAAAAGTGATCACCATGTAACGGTAGGGGATAAGGGGGTATTTATAGGTGCTGTTGGGATCCGTTTTGAGATAAGAAAAAATCTCTGCTTTTCGGTGTTGCTGGATAGAAGTGGTTAAAACCACCCCTTAGGATAAGGACGAATCTGGATTCCATCTTATCCTTCCGAACTGGCTTGTAACGGGTTGGGACCCGTATCCAATAGGGGAGATTCGTTTATGGGTTGTCGGGCCCTGAAGAAGAGACCCAGTTCCCATTTCGGACCCGTTTGTTGATTACCGTTTTGCCCCTGTGAGCTTTAAGATTCGTGCCCAATTTGTATGGTCCCGATTTGGTCCTATTTTTAGCCATATCACGAGCCTCCCACTCCTAAAGACTGTGTTTTGCGGCCTTTGGGGAGTAGTTTTACTATTTCAATGGCGTAAGGGACTTTATCGGAGCTCTAAAAAGGGAGTTTCGGATCTTGCTCGAGGTGTAACGGTGTTTTTCTGAGCTAGCAATGCGCCCAAGATCATTCTTAGGCTCTTCTGGACTTTTGGTGATTTTTCCCGATTTTTTAACTATTATTCGAATCATTTATTTAACTTTGCAAAGTGGTGATCTATTTTCAAAGAGCACTAATTAACCGTTCTAATTAATAATTATTTATCCAGGGGCTCAAAAATATTTTCCCGAATTTATAATTATTTTTTAGAATTTTTAATTAATTTTCCTGAATTTTTAACCAATTTTGCAATTTTTAAATAATTAATTCGAATTAATAAATAAGAAAAAGGATTTAATCATGGTATTTGTAACCCCTGTTTTTCATTTTTCGTATTTTGAGTGTATTTTCTTTTTTCATGTATTTGATTCTTGATGTATCTCTTTTTGCACCGTATATTGGATCTTATTTTTCAATATATTTATTTATTTGATTGTCTTCTCTTTTATCGTTCTTCTTGGCTCTTTTGTCAGTCTTGTGTTCTGTCTCCCTTTTGTTCGAGCTGTTATTTTTGATCTCATGTATTTTATTTGTTCATTTTTATTATTTTGTTCATTTGCTCTATCTTGATTTTGATCCATTCATACCCCTTTAAAAAACCTAATTTCAATCCACATACTCTTAACCATTATTTATTACCCTGTTAACCTATTTTTAAACCCATTATCAGATCATTAATACCTATTAAACCCACACCCATGCCCATCCAAACCCGTTAAGCATTTAAACCATGCTACCCGATACCACCTTGGCCCAATACTCGTGTATCACCAAAACCCTAACTATCTACCCCCTACCTTTAGATACAGCCGACCTGTATACCCACCTCGTGCTACCCTACTGACTGCCAATCCTAGCCTCCTCATCTCGTCCACCTCATCCTCCAGACTCCCTGTTTCCTAAGCGGCAAAGCTCAAACCGGACCTGAGGGTGCTCCGGACTGTATATCATCTTCATTAGCAACATAAGTCGGAGTTCCGGTTCTACCTGGTTCCGAGGCATGGCACCAGGCTCGTCAGCTGCCTCGACTCGATAAAGTATTGGAGGGACAAGTAATTTCTCATCCGGAGTCGAGAGCCGTGGAGCATCCTGATGACTTGGGTCGAAATGGTGTCGAAGAGGGTGAAGGAGGGTCCGGTGCTCAGCCTTGATGAAGAAGAGAAGGTTCGGACACTTCTCGACCGGTCGAAGTTCGATTAGAGGGACCTGATCGAGGAGGTGCTCTTCAGGGGGGGTCTCAGCCGTATAAACCCTAGTGTGCGGTTTACTTTTTTTTTATTTTTTATTTTTGAGTTCAGTTTACTTTTGCATGATCTTCTCCTTTTGTTGTTGCAGAAACCATGGATTTCGATGCAATGTTGGCGCAGTGCGGGGTCCTGAGCAGTAAGGCCCCGAGGAAGAGGAAGATGGTCATCTCCAAGGTGTCCTCGTCGAGGCCGAAGGCGGTTTCCACTGCCGTAGAGCAGGTGAAGGTGCCGGTCGCCGTAGTTCAGAAGCCATCGACCCCAGCAGCGACTTCAGCCTCGGCAGAGGCGGGGGCCTTTCCCTTAGCAGCTGCTTTGGGTATGGAGGTCGCGCCTCTGACGGCCAAGGCGGAGGTGTTCCTGACCGAGGAGCACAAAAAGATCTTTGTCTCGGATTGGCAAGTCTGGAAGCTCGATGGGTTTTTAAGTGATTCGATGTCCAGTATGCAGGTCGTTCGGCACCTTGCCACACCGAAGGACAGGGTGGCCATGGACGCCGGTGGGGTAGGAGACGATGTGCTCGAGATCGCTCGAGCGGTGGTATCGGTAAGTTTTGTGGACTTGTTTGTTGAACACTTGTATTCTTTCTGAGTTCTTAATGGGGCTTTTTTCTTTTTATAGATAACTTGCCACTTAGGTCATCTAATGGAAAAGATGACCGAACTAGAGAAACAATTGAAGCAAGAGACGAACAAAGCACGAGCGGAGAAAGCTCGGATCGCCAGGGAGCTCGAATAGCTGAGGGCCAAAGTCGAGGGAAGACAGAGAGGATGGAGTATCTCGATGGTCTTGTGGCGAAGCTCGAGGTCGACATCGCCGTTCTGCTCCAACAGAAGGAGTCGGCAGAGAAAGAAAGGGAGGATGCCGACGCTGCTGCTAAGTTCATCGCTGCCAAGGAGGCTGAGACCAAGGCTATGGAGAGGGCACAGAGGTTCCTTGCCATCAATATGGTGAAGGTCTATGCCCGAGCGATTGCGTGGGTGAAGGAGAGCTACCCCTAGGTAGACTGCGCCGGATGGTGTTTATTCCCCGACCCTATCTCGGGGTTCGACGACACCTCCGAAGAGGGTGAAGAAGAGGACGATGTGGAGGTTGTCAAAGTCGACGACGAAGAGACAATGGGAGAGGTCGATATGGAGGCCATACCTCTGGCAATCGTCGTCGCCGCGCAAGGGTTGGAGCTCTCAGCGGCCGGGGATCATGGCAAAGAGGTCCGCCCCTGAACTAGTTGTAGATCATCTCTTTTGTACCCCAAAAAATGTTGCCTAATCGCGGACTGGCCACTGCCTGTATTTGTTGAATTTTCATGAAATAAAGAATTTGACTAAGTGTTGTAGCCAAGAGATTCGTGTGTTCGCTTTGCTTTTGAGTTTTCCCGTAGTAGCTTTGTCGGACTTTATGTTCTGCTTAACTCTTACAGGTTGCCGAAGTGTTATCACGCCTCTGATCTGGCCTAGGGGTCACGAAGTTGGGCCTCGCTCGAACTCGAGAGAGGTTGTATAAAGCCGAGTCGAAGTTGAATTATCTAAAGCTGATGTTGGCCCGCCGAGACTCTGAGCTGAAATGTTTAGAGGAGAAGGCTCGCAAAGTGCTCCCTGAAGGAGAGGAGACTTGTCCCTCGATGGCCGTCAGCTAAGGCTTGATACTCAAGCACCTCCATCAATCTCTATTCGATGCCAGGGCTGAGAGAGGGGTTAAAGAACTTAGTGCTCGAGAAGAGCTTGAAAGCGGCGCACCTTCAGAGGGATATTTCCGAGGCTTCTCGTGGGGGCAGCTCTAGCTGAATGCCTCGCCTGAAGATCAGAGTGACGGACGACTCGCTGAAGGAACGGGTCGTAGAGCTAGAGGCAGAGAATCATCAGCTACGATGCCTTTCCAATGGGAGTAATGTCTGGAGCACTTCCTTCCCCCGAGGTAAGTACGCACAAGGCAGGTCGTTCCATGAGTTGGCATTACGCTCTCTGCCCATCTAGAGGCACCCTAGTGACGTACAGAGTGGTGTGGCCGGCTCGTCAAGCGGAGCATCTGTTGGGGAGACTCTTAGGCTCTTAGGCATCGAAGATGCTACTTGGCTCGCCGGGTTGGAGACTTCTACGGAACTGAGGCAGCAGCACAGCGCTCGCTGACCCCGTTTGTCGCTAAATAGAAGTATCCCGCTCCCTAGGAGGGTTTAGGGCAGACTTTTGTAATCTTGTATTCTTTTGGCGTCTTTTGTTTCATGAGTTCTATCTCAATGAGTTTTGGCCCAGAATTAGATTTGTACCTCGAATTTGATGAAATAATAGACATACTTTTCGAGCTTCTTGTGAGAGTTTGCGTTTCGCTAATGTTTGTAAGTACAACAGTTGTAGGAGCAATTCCGAATGGTGGGCTATTTTGTACTTGCTCGTTCGCAAGTAGCAAAAGTTGCGTTGCACCAAGTGTTGGACTCCGAACATGTCGTTTAGAGGATATCAACAGCTGCGGGAGCAATTCCGAATGGTGAACCGCTTCGTACTCGCTTACAAGCAAGTAGTTAAAGCGGGATCGAACCAAGTGTTGGACTCCGAACTTGTCATTTAGAGAATATCAACAGTTGTGGGAGAAATTTCGAATGGCGAGCTACTTCGTACTCGCTTATTCGCAAGTAGCAGAAGTCGCATCGAGCCAAGTGTTGGACTCCGAACTTGTCATTTAGATAGTATCAACAGCTGTGGGAGCAATTCCGAATGGCGAGCTACTTCGTACTCGCTTGTTCGCAAGTAGCAGAAGTCGCATCGAGCCTGGACTCCGAACTTGTTGTTTTAATGAGTTTTTTTCTTTACGCGTAAAAGTAGTACAATTAGAATGCTCAGAATAGAGAACTTACAGAAGTAGATCACTTTTATTGAAAACACTTAGGCGGCCGCTTCTAAGTTGTGAGCCGCCACTATACTTTAATAAAGAAAAAACCTAACTTTAACATGTTTTATGGAGAACATTCTTGGACAAGTTGCTTGGAGCGGTGTTTAAACACCCTCTTGGTACTTCATCAAGTGGTCAGCATTCCAAGTCCTCGGTACTCTCTTGCCCCCCGGGTCTTCGAGTTGATATGCGCCTGGGCGGATAACTTTGGAGACCCTATATGGACCTTCCCAGTTGGGCGCTAGCTTGCCTTTCTTTCTTGAAAATGAGATTGATAGCTTCTGGAGTACTAGATCCCCTTCTTTAAGATTAGCGGGACAGACTTTCTTATTGTAAGACTGGGTTATCCTACGTCGGTAAGTCTCTTGTCAGATGGAGGCTCTTTTCGGACCTCATCGATGAGGTCCAAGCTGCTGCGAAGCTGGTTCGCATTATGCTCTTCATTGTAGGCGATCAAACAGGGCAAAGGTAGGCCGACCTCTAGGGGATGATGGCTTTGGAGACATAAGTGAGATTGAAAGGGGACTCTCTTGTTGGGGTTCTCTTCGTGGTGCGATAGCTCCATAGCACGTTGGGAAGTTGTTCGACCCATAATCCCTTGGTGTATTTATCGAGCCTCTTCTTTAGGCCTGAGAGTAGTTGTCGATTAGCATTCTCCGCTTGGCCGTTGGATTGAGGGTGGGATATTGAGGAGAACCGCTGCTGGATGCCGACGTCGGTGCAGAAGTTGCGAAAAGTTGCCCCTGCGAACTGGGTTCCGTTGTCGGTTACGAGGATACGGGGTGCGCCGAACCGACAAATAATGTTCTTCCAGAAGAACTTCTGAACCTTGTTCTCCGTAATCGTTGCAAGGGGATCGGCCTCAATCCACTTGGACAACTAATCTATTGCCACGACGAGGAACTTCAGTTGGCCTGGCGCTGGGGGGAACGGTCCAAGAGATCGGACTGGCTAAGGAGGAGGGCTGGGCTTGTGGTAGGCGACAGATCGGAGAAAATCTTTGGCAAGAGCCGCATTGGCGCACGTACTGTTCGGAGTCGCTAAGAAGTGTGGGCCAGAAGTAGCCGTAATTTAAAATTTTTTGGGTGAAGGATCTTGCTCCCAAGTGCGCACCACACATCCCGTCATGGACCTCCTTCAGGGCATAGTGTGCTTCTTCGGAGGAGAGACATTTTAGGTAGGGTCTGCTGTCGATCTGAGTATAGGAGCGTTTGTACATGACTCCTTCAATGAGTGTGTACTGCTCGGCTCTGGTACTGACTCTCCTAGGCTCTCTTGGGTCTGTTGGAAGAACTCTGTCTCTAAGGTACTCGAGTAGGGGTTTCATCCAATTTTCCCCAAGTGTTAGGGGCATAGTCTCCACCGGTTCTAGGCTGTCTTCCTCAATACTGGGTCTCAGAAGAACCTCTATCAATATGATTCGCTCCAAACCCTGGAGGGAGGAGGAGGCGAGACTTGAGAGGGTGTCCGCCTGTGCGTTTTCCTCTCGGGGGACTCACTGGAGTTGAGCATCTTCAAATAGAGCCAGCAGACCTTTGACTTTCTCTAAGTACTTAGCCATGTGATCATTTCTCGCTTCGTACTCCCCAGACACTTGGTTCACCACTAGCTGTGAATCGCTGAAAATCTTGATGCATTTGGCCCCAGCTTTGCGAGCCATACAGAGTCCCACTATGAGGGCCTCGTATTCAGCCTCGTTGTTCGACTCACGGAAGCTTATACGGAGGGAGTATTGCAGAACGAAACCGTCTGGGGCGGTCAAGATGACCCCAGCCCCACTTCCGTCGGCGCATGAGGACGCGTCAACATACACGGTCCAGACCAGGGGTTCGTCAACCGACTCACAGGGGTCGGGAATGGTGCTCTCCACAATGAACTCCGCTAGGGCTTGTGCCTTGATAACGGTTCGGGGTTGGTAGCTGATGTCGTGCTGGCTCAGCTCTATGGACCATTTCATTAAATGTCCCGATGTCTCGGGCTTATGGAGAACTTGCTTCAACGGCTGGTCAGTAAGAATGACCACCGAGTGGGACTGAAAATACGGGCGAAGTCTCCTTGCCGCTCACGTAGTAGATTGGCCGTTGCATCTTATCCTCCTCTCTTACCAGGACGGCTGTAACGCCCCGATTTTCGGTAACTGGGAAACCGTGACATAAGCCACAATCTTTTCTTCAATTAGCCACAATACACAGAAAAACAGGAAAATTTAAAACTTTTTATTCAACACAAATGTATTACAAATTCGAATGTTACAAAATTGCAATACATTACAACAGTGTTACAATAATACCTTTACAATCCCAAGTGTTACAACTTTCAACATATTACATCAGAGTACAATGAATAAAGAACAATACTTGGTATTTCACTTGGATGCTTTCCAACAAATAAATATATTACAAAATTGTTACAATGGAACAATAGTAAACAACATATAATGTAGCGGAAATGGAAACGAATCTTGCTTCTCTCACCTTGAGTCCTCCTGAATCCTGTACCTATACTTCTATAATCCAGTACCTACTGAAATGGGGGCGTCAGTATTCACTGACTCTTTAAGGCTGATAACTAGCAACAATTCTCCACTTAAGCAAACAAATTAATGGAAAGAGAAACGTGTATATATAATTGATGTGTCAGTGTATACTATGCCTTAGACTTTAATACAAGATTGACTAACGCAAAAATGTTCTTATTCTAATGCAAGCAAGTCTCCGGAACAGTATGCAGCCCATACTACATACGCCCCATCTCAAGCCGTTTCTTCATACATAGGGATTTGAACCCTCATTAAGAATTCTACTTTGTACACAATCCTGTTCCTGATAATACAACGTGACTGTGAGGTTGCAGGTGGGTCAAGTCCCACCAATGCAGTTCGATTATGGTGCTCTGTTTGCCACTACTACCCGGCATGTCGGTCCTCACTCAAAAACAAGGCTGCAGGTACGGTCTAGTTCCGTTACTGCAGTCATATAGTGGTGTCCATGTTTGCAACTATTGCCCAGCATATCGGGCCTCATTCGAAAATCAAAAGAACATAGGGTCTCGCATGCGCAGGGTAGCGCAAAGCCTACCCTGTGGCACCCCTGGGGTCTCGCAAGCGCAGGACTGCACGTTGCATCCTGTGGCACCCCAAGCCACGGTATTTCAGGAATTAACAGACGAGATACGCAACCCGTGCTCCCAACTCGTGAGATGACACCATACGTATCCCTTTGACGGGAAGGTACAACCCAATAACACTGCCCAGTGTCGGCCTATAGGATAGGTCGGATCATAAGGAATCACCCTTAACACCAACTCTTTGCCCTCGGCAAAAATGATAATAAGTAAAGGTTATGTAGTAATATCCATAAGTTACTACCCTAACGATGTCACTAAGCCCAAACAATCTCATGGGGTTTTCAATAACTTTCTTATGATTATCTCGATCCAACTCATGACCTATCGATCCAAGACACCGGTGACGGAAATCTCTCTCACTCATCATTACCCCTAACTCGAATCTCGTCAACATTCTCGGCCCACGATCAACCCACATCAGTTAAGATCTTTCGGTGCTCGAGGTGTGATTTATCCACAATTTCTAAGGTGGTAAGATGTGATTCTTGATGGTCGATGGCCCCTATGGCAATTATGAGACCCTATCACTACCCCTAACCCGGATCTCGTCAACACTCTTAACCCGCGATCAACCCACATCAGTTAAGATCCTTCGGTGCTCAAGGTGTGATTTATCCACAGTTTCTAAGGTGATAAGATGCAATTCTTGATGGTCGATGGCCCCTGCGGCAATGATGAGATCCTATCACTACCCCTAACTCGGATCTCGTCAACACTCTTGGCCCGCGATCAACCCACATCAGTTAAGATCCGTCGGTACTCGAGGTGTGATTTATCCACAGTTTTCAAGGTGGTAAGATGCGAGTCTTGATGTTCGATGACCCCTAGGCTAGCTTTTATCTAGCTAACAATACTAGTGACTTTTCCAACCATTATTTACCATATATTGAAGATGAAATATGTGCACATCATATGGTCCAATTTCAATTAGAAATGCATACAACTAGAACTCATGGGTTCTTTTCCCAAATTTGAACTAGGATAATATGCGATTAGGTTCATGGGTTCTTTCTCAAGTTGATCTAGAATCACCTAGAACCTAAGTGCATGGGTTCTTCGCCAATTCAAGCTAGAACTATCATGGAGCTAGTTTCATGGGTTTCTCCTTAAAAATCGAACTAGAGCAAATGTGGAACATGGGTTCATTTCAATAGTTCCATTGGATTAGCGCAAACTAAACTCATGGGTTTCATTACAACATATAACTTAAACATGCATAGATTCTTTTGAATCTAAAACCACCATACATCTCAAACATGGGCTCTTTACTAGAACTACTACAATAACATAAGCATGTGTTCTTTACTTAGAACGACTACAATAACTTAAGCATGGTATACTTACTATAATCAACCTACAACAACTCAAGCATGGTATACTCACTATAATCAACTCAAGCATGGGTTTCTCACTAGAATCAACCTACAATAACTCAAGCATGGTATACCTACTATAATCAACTCAAGCATGAGTTTCTTACTAAAACAACTCAAGCATGGTATACCTACTATAATCAACTCAAGCATGGGTTTCTTACTAGAACAACTCAAGCATGGGTTTCTCACTATTGTCAACCTACAACAACTCAAGTATGGTATATATAACTGAAGCATGGGTTTCACTACTACATCAACCTACAACAACTCAAGCATGGTATACTTACTATAATCAACCTACAACAACTCAAGCATGGTATACAACTTAACATGGGTTTCTTTACTACAATCAACCTACAACAACTCAAGCATGGTATACTTACTATAATCAACTCAAGCATGGGTTTCTCACTATAATCAACCTACAACAACTCAAGCATGGTATCTTTCTATAATCAACCTACAACAACTCAAGTATGGTATATTTACTATAATCAACTCAAGCATGGGTTTCTCACTATAATCAATCTACAACAACTCAAGCATGGTATACTTACTAAAATCAACTCAAGCATGAGTTTCTTACTATAATCAACCTACAACAACTCAAACATGGTATACTTACTAAAATCAACTCAAGCATGGTTTCTTCCTACAACTCAAGCATGAATAGGTTTCTTTGCTACAACAATCTACAACTTAAGCATGGATTCCTACAACTACTTAGCATGGTATACAACTTAACATGTATTTCTTTACTACAATCAACCTACAACAACTCAAGCATGGTATACCTACTATAATCAACTCAAGTATGAGTTTCTTACTAAAACAACTCAAACATGGTATACCTACTATAATCAACTCAAACATGGGTTTCTTACTAAAACAACTCAAGCATGGGTTTCTCACTATTGTCAACCTACAACAACTCAAGCATGGTATATAACTTAAGCATGGGTTTCACTACTATATCAACCTACAACAACTCAAGCATAGTATACTTACTATAATCAACCTACAACAACTCAAGTATGGTATCTTTCTATAATCAACCTACAACAACTCAAGCATGGGATACAACTTAAACATGGGTTCCACTACTCTTTTAGGAAATTACAAGGCCTATATATTACAAAGACTACATTTATTTAGTCTACAAATTACTACATACTACAACTCGCTTTTCTTCAATCCTACAAGTTTCTACATACAAAAAGAATAACCTTTTATGAACAAGGGTTAGTAAGATTAATTTCTTAACAAAGTAGAGTGCAACATACAACAACTTATCTTTAAAAAGCTAGATGAGTCATACAATCCCAAAAATGGGTAGTAAATATTTCTACTACACTACTCTTTATATGCACATAGCTATAGTCCAAGTGGTCATTTGTGTTAATAAAATAACCACAATAACAACAATAGTCATAACAAGGTTAAAAAAACAACCTTTATGTGTTTTATTTTAGTTCCACCACCTATCTTTTTCATGAGATCCTTTTGATCGCTACAACCACCTTATGCTTAATACTTAGTCCATGTCATTTTTAAGAACACACATACAACAAAAGTGGACAAGAATCCACACAAATAAAAAAAGATAACTTCATCTTGATTTCCCACCGTTCTTATGCACAAATCTTAGTCCAATTAGTCCAAAATAAACATCATAACAACAATAACCATAGCAAGATTCAATACTCTATCTTTATGTGATCTAGTTGAGTCCTTTCATTTCATCCTTCTCATGGGATCATTTTGATCCCTACAATCATGCTTATACTTAGGAATTTAGTCCAAGTTATTTAGGAACATAAACACACCACAACACATCATAAAGATGGGTTCTTTTTAACCTACAACCACTTATATGCTTAGAAAAATAATCCAAGTTATTTAGAACATACACCTACAACATTCACCACAAAAAAGATGTGTTCTTTTTATCCTACAACAAATAACCATCAAAGATGGGTTCTTTACTCACATAGAACCAATAATAACCCTAAAAGATGGGTTCTTTTCCATAAAAAAAAATTTAAAAGAGAACAAAACAACCTAAAATTAGAAGTAGAGAATCCTCACCTTAGATCTCTTGTAGGAAGGACTAGCTAGCAACCTTCTCCTTCCTCATTAGCTTTCTACTACAACTTGAAGAACACTCTTATGGAAAAATCCCTAAATGAAGAACACTTAGAGTTTCTCCTTCTCTTTCTTTTCCTTTCTCTTTTTTTTCTTCTTGTAAATGAGGCAAAGTGTGAAGGGGAGGGGTATTTATAGGATGAAAAGAGGGTGGAAAGTGCAAAATACATCAAGACAAATGCACAAACCCCCTTGGGGTTCATTTGGGTTGGCCAAAATGGATGAGGTGGAGGGGGTGAGGTGGAGGGATGAGGTGGAGGTGGAGACTTCTAGTAGAAGGTACAATTTAAACCCTTATGTATCCCTAATTAATCTTAACCCAAGGTTTAAGCCTCCAAACCAATCCTAACCATCCAAATTTGATTAATCATGACAAAAATAAGATATTTTTGTCCAAAACACATACTACATGATTTGTACAAACGTACGAAATTGGTACAATACGCTTACGTATGCATATATCTGTATATCGATAATTTCTGTTTGTAAAACTGCTCAATCCGTACAAAAATAATTTAATTACGAAAATAATAATAAAATAAATTTTATTATCAGTCTGGAAAATTTCAGTACCAATTTGATACAATACAGATCTATACAGACTGGTACATACACACAGATAATGCTTATTAACAAAACCGGGTGATATCCACCAAAAATATTTCATTTCGGGAAATAATAATAAAATAATAATTTTCAGTGTCTGCCCGGGATTTTTCAGACATTTTTCTCAAAAAATGCATTTTTCAAGATTTTGCACCAGTGTACAAAACTGATACAATACCTGTATATACTTACTAGTATATGTGACCAGGTAACTTTTTATGAGTAAAACCCAGAAATTCCCATTAAAAATATTTTAATTTAAAAATAATAATTTATACAATATAATATCCATCCGGGATATTACAACGACACTGAGAGTCTGCTCCGAAGTTGTTAGGTATATGTAGAGGGCTTCACCAGGCTTCGGCTTTCTCAAGAGTGGGGGGGTTACCAGGTAGGCCTTCAGCTGCTCGAAAGACTCTTGCTATTTTTGCTCCCACTTAAAGCCTTTCGCACCTCTCAAGGCTTTGAAGAACGGGAGGCATTTCTCTCCTGACTTGGAGAGGAATTGCCCTATAGCTGCGAGGCATCCCGTGAGCCTCTGCACTTCTTTAACATTGGAGGGGGGAGCCATGTTGAGTATGGCTTGGATCTCTCAGGGTTGGCCTCTATGCCCCTCTAGCTAACCATGAACCCGAGAAATTTACCAGACGAGACGCCGAAGGCGCACTTGCTCGGATTCAATCTCATGTTGTGCCTTCTTAACACCCCGAAAGCTTCCTGGAGGTCGAAGACATGATCTTGTCCGCTGACGCTCTTGACCAACATGTCGTCCACATAGACTTCCATGTTACGACCTATCTGGTCTCGAAAAACCTTGTTAACAAGGTGCTGGTACGTAGCTCCGATGTTCTTTAGACCAAAAGGCATGACCCGGTAGTAGTACAGGCCTTGGTCGGTTACGAAAGAGGTCTTTGGAATGTCAGGAGGAAACATCCGGATCTGGTTATACGCCAAGAAGGCATCCATGAAGCCGAGGAGTTTGTGGCTGGAGGTCGCATCGATTAGAGCATCAATGCTCGGGAGGGGGAATAGGTCCTTCGAACACGCTTTGTTGAGGTCGGTGAAGTCGATACATATTCTCCAGCTCTGTTGGCCTTTTTAACCATTAACACATTGGACAACCATTCGGGGTAATTTACCTCCTTGATGAACTGAGCGTTCAAGAGCTTCTCGACTTCTTCTCTGATAGCTTGTTGGTGCTCGGGAGTGAACTTATGTCGCTTCTGCTGGATGGGTTTAACTCCCGGGACAATGCTGAGATGATGCATTAAGAGTTCTTCTGAAATTTTGGGCATATCAGCCGCGGTCCAGGCGAAGAGATCACGGTTATCCCTTATACATTGGGAGATGTCTTCTTTGATGGTGGGAGGAAGGGCCTTTCTGATCTGAAATGTCTTGGTAGCATCTTCTTCTGAGAAGGCGACATCTTCCAATTCGTCGACCGACTCAGAGATGGTCTGGCTACTTCCTTCTAGGAGTTCAAGGGCTTCCAGCGAGAGTACCAGCCCTCCCATCGAGGTCATGTAACATTTACGAGCTGCCTCCTGGCTTCCTTTTACTTCTCCCACTCCTGCCGAGGTGGGGAACTTCAATTTCATATGATAGGTCGATGGTATGGCCTGTAGAGTGGCAAGACCTGGTTGACCCAGGATGACATTATAAGCGGCTTTTACGTCTACCACCATGAAGTCCATTGGCTCAGTCCTGGTGACCGGAGTTTTGATAGCGGTCACATCGAGAGTTATTACTCCCTCGATGGTCACCGGCACCCCGGTGAATCCATGAAGAGTGTAACCAACTAGCTTGAGTCGATCTCTTAACAACTGAAGGCCATGGAATGCCTCCAAGAAGAGAATATTAACTGAACTGCTGTTATCAACTAGGACCCATCGTACGTCGAAATTGGCTATGCGGATGTTGATAACAAGGGCATTGCAATGAGGCATCCGGACGCCCTTTAAGTCCCTATCAGAAAACGTGACAGGAACCCCAAGGCCCCTGGGGAGAGGATGGTTTTGTATGGCATTCACTTCTCGCACGAAGGCTTTTCGGGAGGAGTTGGAATCTCTCCCCATTGGGCCTCCATGTATGAGGAGCATGACAGCTTCGGCTTCGAGGTCCGTGGTCTGCGCACGTTGCTCGGTTCGCCTATTAGCCCCCCTGGGGGGCGGAGGTGGATCTGCCCTGTCTTTCCTGACGAACCGGGAGAGTTGCCTCCTCTGGATGAGGGCTTCTATCTCGTCTTTGAGAGCCTGATAGTCATCCGTGTCGTAGCCATGATCCCGGTGATATCAGCATGACTTCTCCCTATTTCTCTTCTTTCCTGGGGTATTCATTTTTGGAGGAGGGGGAAGGATTCTGTAACCCCTGTTTTTCCCAAAAAGGTAATTTTTTTGTATTTTCTGTATTTTAAAATTTTTCGAAAATTATTTTTCCGGTTTTCAAATTCTTTTGTCAAAATGTATTTTTTTAAATCTTCTATTAAAATCTATTTTCGATAAATAATCTTATTTGTAACTATTTCCTATAATTTTTATACAAATTTTATTATTGTTATTATTACTTTGATTTTTATTATTAGTATTGTTACTGTTACTACTATTATTATTATTACGCTTGAGTTCTTATTAAAAATTCATTTCTATTTGTTATTTGTATTTGTAGTATTTTAAATAAATTATATTGTGTAGTGCAAATTACATTTTTATTATGAACAATATTTTTATTGTTAATTTATTTTTCTGTTGGATTTTTAAAACTCGATTCTTTATTGGATTTTTATATACCCATTTAAACCAATTATATTGTTTTACACTTAGCCCATTGTATAAATCCCCAATACCCAATTATTTCCCAACCCATTACCCATTATATCCTAACATACCTACCCTGTTTGAATACACCCAGACCCATTAATCCCCACTACCCACTTATTTCCCTACACGTTATCAATCACCCCAAATCCTAAACTACCCATTACCTGTTAAACCAACCCGAAACCAACCAACCCTAATATTACCCTATCCTTATATATTAACCCCCGGCGCGACTTCTCATCTTCTTTTTATTCTGTGAACCCTAAATCCCCATCGCCTTCTCACCCGCTGCACCCCTAGCTCCGTCCTCAACCTCCCAACTCCCGCACCTATCTCCACTTCATCCGCTACCCGTGCTCCCTCATCCCGTCGCGGGCGCGCAGCCAGCCAGGCGCCGACTCCAGCCCCCCTGACCTTCACCAGTCCCCCTCCCGGCTCTCCTCAGCCACTGCAGCCACCTGCGGCAGCAAGGCGGCTCCAGTTGACGACCACCTGTTGCACTCCAGCCGCAGCACACCACCGCATGCGCACCCCCGCAAGCAGCAAGCACAGCCCTGCGACAGCCACCCGCCGTCGGTAGTCCAGCAGCAGTCGCAGCGAGCAACGGCAGCCGCGCGAGCTTCCCTCACTGCGTTGCCATCCTCTGTGCACCGCCGTAGTCCTCTTTGGTGCGCGTGGGTTGGAACCGTGTGGATCTCGTTGTTCGAGTAGTTGTGTGCAAGTGCTGTGTTTGGTTCGTTCGGAGTTCATCGTCTGTTGTTTGTTGGCTCGTGGTTGCGTTCGTTGTACTTTGTGGCTCGTGTTTGGGTTCGTTGCATTCTCGTTCATAGTTCGCAGGTTCGTAGTTGGGTTCGTAGTTCGTTCTTGGTTCGTGGTTTTTTGCCGTGCTTTTGTGGTTGTGTAGTTCTTGTACTTGGTTCGTGATTTATGTTCGTTCGGTCGTGATCGTTTCCGGGAATCCATTCCCGTTATTCTTGGTTGTTGGATCATCGTTTTTGTCATCTCGCAGGCAAGTAACTTGTACTCCAATTCATTTGTTTGATACAAGTCAAAAAGTTCATCTATAGTGTAGTTGGGTCTAGAGATGACTCTTGTTTGTGTTTTGCTTAATGAGTTTTGTCTCTATTGTGAAAATTTGACCATAGATGACTCACGACACAATATGGATATGAATTAACCTAGGATTACCCGTTCTTGATTTTGAGCATGTATGTGAGACTTGTGTGAGAATTCGTGTTTTGATTGAGACCCATCAGATATATTTGGCGTGGACATGTTAGAATACCCTAATTCATGATGTTTAGACACTTGGTAGATTCGATTTCATGTTTGGATGTGTTTGGATCAATTTTCTTGAATCTATGTTGATTTTGTTCTTGAGGAAAAAATCTATAGTTTTGTCGCTATTCTGTTTGGTTTGTTGTTTTCGACTGTGTTAAAGTCAGTATTTTGATTTCGGTATAAAACATGAATTTTAGATAATTTCGTCTACTTTCCAACCCCTCTGATCTTGCTTGATTTTGTTTTCGTATGACTGAGTTATGACTGTTTTACTACAGAGGTGTCGATCTTTTTCAGATTCTATTTTTCGGTAATTTTGATGACAAATTATTTTAAAGAACTATGCTACATATATTATTTTGATTCAAAATTTTGGTCAGTGTTTCTTTATCTAGTTAGGGATTACCCAGAATTTTGGTAAATTTTATTAAAAAGTTTTATGTGTTGTTTCATGCTCGTTTATAAAAACTAGCTGTATTTTGCTCGTTGTTCTGTAAAGAATCTTATTTTCACTATGATTTCTTTTACTGTATGAAAAATATTTGTGAAATGTGAAAGTTAGTAGATCCTATCTATTTTCATATCCCTTTTGCGGAATTGGATTTCGTTTCACTGGTTGCGAGATATCATAATTTTCGTACAACAGTGTTGGGATTTCCAGATTTGCCAAACTATGATTTCTTGATGCTTTCTTATTTTTAAGGACTGATCTAATTTTACTGGAAAATTCTGAAACTTTATATTTTGATACTATACATATAGGAGAATACTCCAGATTTTTCGGGGATTTATTTACTGAGTTTTCATGTTGTTTTCCTGCTCTTGAATTCGTTTTCCTGATTTCTGGCTGAACCTATTTTCGGTATTCAAATCAGTTTTGAGTTAAGTTTTTCTGAAATACTATATAACTTATTTATACTCGCTGGATTCAGTTGGAAGTCTATTTTCTAGACGTTTTGACGGATTCAGATTTGCATTTTTGGAACACTGGGAATTACTGTTTTACTGCAGTGTGGTCTTGCTGTCCTGAACTTGAGATTTGTTTATTTTATTCCTTTATGAGATATCTTGCACTCGTACATGTTTATCTTGCGACTTGCACTTGTCACATGATCATGTCATGTTATTCTTGATATATTTTGCACACCTACATGCTTGTTTGACATCATTAATAAATAATCAAGTCGGGGTTTAAGGGAAAGATCGAATAATAGATAATTCAGAAATGTGTACTCGGAAGGAGGCCCGTATTTCCCATTACTTGTGCCATGTTTCATGACTACATGATTCATGCTTGATATTACTTGGTGCCATGTTTCATGACTACATGATTCATGTTTGATATTACTTGTTGGCATGATTCGTGACGATTCATGCTTGATACTACTTGTTGCCACGTGATCATGACTACATGACCCATGCTTAATACTTGCTGCTACTTGTTCACGATTACGTGACTCGTGCTTGATACTTGCTGCCACTTATTCACGATTACGTGACTCGTGCTTGATACTGGCTACCACTTGTTCACGATTACGTGACTCGTGCTTGATACTTGTTACTTGACTTATCCCTGAGTACACTGCCCTTGAGTACACTGTCCTCTCTGGTCCACTATGAAATCTAAAGCGAAACTGTTTGTTGTAGCAACTATGTGTTATAATATGGGGTGCATGAAGTGCTACCAAGATAGTAATAATTGCAAGACTTAATACATGACACATGATACTTAAACATGATACTTGAACATGATACATGCTTGCTTGATACTTGACTACTTGATACGTGAGATTTGATACTTGATACATGTTACATGATTACCTGTTTACCTGTATACCTGTTACCTGATACCTGTTACATGTTTACCTGTTTACTTGATTTCTTGACACTTGATTTATGCCATTTACACTTATTCACCTTACCATGCTTGTTATTTATGTTGACATCACACTTGTATCATATTGCTAGTTAGTTTCCTCATGTGCTTGTATACTACATTATAAGTGGTCCGTAACTTGCAATTGACGGGTACTTGTTTTTCTCTTTTCCTCTTTCCTGCATTCGTTGAATTGCAGTTTTTGGAGAACAGGTTCCAGACGGTATTGGTGACATGATGTACTAGATGCTGGAATTTTGCTATTATTATTCTTGTTGCTTATTTTGAACAATAATGTATCTTGTACTTGGATTTATTCTTGTATTTGGGCAATGTGACCCAGGATATTTGTTTTATTCAAATCATGACTATTTGAGATTAATATATTTTATTTCAAGAATTCTTATTGGTATTTGGTTCATATGTGCATGTACTTGACTTTTCTGGCTTCCGACTCTAATTATATTGTGATGTGTTGTAACGATTCTTGAACAGCATATGGATGATGAAAATCATTCGCTGGGCTTTTGTTACGTATCCGTATTCCGTATTCTTTTTGGGAAGCGGGGCGGGACAGATTCCCTCCTTCCCGACCTTCATCAGAATGTCCGAGACGCTGGCATTGAGAGGAGTGAACCTCTCGAAGCGGGGAGGAGTGCGATGCTGGCCGTTGTTATCTTTCTGGAGCTTCTTAGCTCCATCATCTTCAGCAGTCTTCCGCTTGCTTCCGGAAGATGGTCCCTCAAGAGTGGGGCGGTTGAGAGCTTCTTCAGCTCGGATGTACATCTCACTCCTGAGCAGGAGTTCTGAGAAGTCTCGAGGAGGCTTCTTGGCCAGGGATGCCCTAAGGTCGGGATTGATGACGTTAGACTGAAAAGCGGCCAAGACTATGAACTGATCCAGAGAGGCGATAGATCTGGCTTCGACAGTGAACCGCTTGACGTAGTCCCTCAACGGCTCACCCTTCCTTTGACTGAGGAAGAGCAAAGAGGTGCTTGTCTTCTCGGAGCGGCAGCTACTCACGAAGTGGGTGAGGAAGAGACCTTCGAATTGGTCGAAGGAGAAGATGGAGGTTAGAGCAAGTCTGGAATACCACTCCCGAGCGGGCCCCTTGAGAGTGGCTGGGAAGGTTTTGTAGAGAAGGGTGTCAGAGGCATGGTGGATCATCATGAGAGTTTTGAAACTCTCAATGTGATCAGCAGGGTCTGACTCCCCTGTATATGACTCAAAATGTGGAGGCTTGAAGTTCTTCGGGATGGGGGCCTCCATAATGGTATGGGAGAACGGGGGTCTACTCGGACGGAGGTTCCTCGCCTGTTGTTCTTCATCCTTGTCGAGTTGGCCGAGGTGCCTCTCCATCTCATGGAGACGACGGTAGACCGAGTCCTCCCTTCGGTCATATCTCGCCGAGCCCCGGGACTCGTTATTATGTAGAAGAGGGCTGGGGCTGCGGCGGTGGTAGCTTGGAGTAGGTCGAGGACTGGGGGTGCGAGGCGATGGCTCGGAGCCGACCGAGGATTGGGAGAGCGACGGCAATGGCTCGAAGCCGGCCGAGGACTGGGAGAGCGGCGGTGATGGTTCGGAGCTGGCCGAGGACTTGGGGCCCATTGGTCGTTATTGGGGGCGACATTGAGGGTCCGTAGGACTGCCCCTGAAAGTCCTAGAACTCCGCCCTCATGATGGGTGCCTCTTGGTCTCGGTGGTGCCTTTGGGTTGGATGGCCGATCGGGGAATGACTCCTCTAGCGGCGCTGGGGAGACTCCCTCCATCTTCTAGGAGAGTTCGATCTTTGGCGGTTGGGCCTACGAGGGGATCGGTCCCTCTGATGCTCCCGGCGGGGGTTCCCCTCATGGGTCCGCCTTTCGTCCAAGCGGGTCCGCAGATCTATCTCGTTCTGCCAGCTGATGATAACGTTACGTAGATCTTTCGGTATTGGAGGGCTATGGGAGGACATGGAGTCGGAGGAAGGGTTGTGAATGGAGACATGGACCTGATGAAGGGGTTGCTTTTGGCAACTTCAGCGAGAGGATTCTCCAACAGCCCCTTGAGGTCCTTGAGGGGCCGGTTGATGATGAGGCTGCTGAGGAAGAGGTTGTTGAACAGGTTGAGGGATCGGTTGCCCGAGCTGCTGGCCCGTTGACTGGACCAGCTGGATGGGCAGAGGGAGAGCCTCTGGAGGTGGAGGAGGAATTGTAACACCCCGAATTCCAAATAAGACCGAATTCGAGTTCCACATGATCTTTTCACTTCATTTCGTACAATTTTACAAAGAATTTAAAAACATTATTTCGACAATAATTATATCAGAGTCTTTTACATCAACATGCAGCGGAACAAGTAAAATACAACAATAATAAATGTACAATTGAAACAACTTTAGCATTAAATGACCATCAACAACAATTTCATCTTTATATCCTCTTGTAAACTTCAAGTCGTGCATATAAAACTGTGGGCATCAGTTGCTTACAGCCGACGAAATATTATACACGGCCATCCTCGCTAAGCCGAACAGTATAACGATTCTTAAATAT
This sequence comes from Hemerocallis citrina, assembly GCA_017893485.1. Classification (NCBI taxonomy): domain Eukaryota; kingdom Viridiplantae; phylum Streptophyta; class Magnoliopsida; order Asparagales; family Asphodelaceae; genus Hemerocallis; species Hemerocallis citrina. The sequence goes on along the minus strand of CM030366.1, from coordinate 73,585,616 downwards.
TTAACAAACACAAATTTGATCACAAAACAAAGCTACAAAGGGACTATCCTATTGATGTCGTGTTGTGCTGTGCACTTAGTCCTTAATGCAGTTATTTATATTACATGACACTAATGCACACTTGTTCGGATTCTATGCATCCCATACTACATAGGTCCGAGGGCAAGTCCTTAATCGTTCTTCATCTTGTAGGGTTCAATCTCTCACCATGACTTAAACTACTACGGTAACTACGGTAAGTATCCTAGATGTTCTATGAGTTACGAGCCCATGTCCAGACAGTCTGGAGGAGAATTCCACGCACTGACATGACACAACATGCAGGACGACTATGGTTAATTCAGCCTCCGCCATGGAATGATGGCACCACCAGTAGTCACCAAACACCCCACAAACGTCGCCACCGGGACGATAATTTCGGAGTAGTGCTCACGCCATGACATGACGCATTAAGTAGGCAGTCTGTGACTTGAAAGATTGAGAATTCTTTTATTGTCGCTCGAAGTCCAAGCCGAGCGGCGAGGACGTAAGACTGAAAAGTCCCGTTGTGGCAAGGTAAAAATTAACAAAACGGAAATTCATTGTTTTTTAGTTGCTAGGTTACAAAGGAATAGTGGCGCGTAGTGTAGCACCCCGGATCCCCATTACCGGATATCCGTGACACTCCCCAGAATCTGTGCCTTCAAATGCATCTCAAAACAGTAATAACATGGAAATTTAAAAACTTTTTATTGCCAAATGAGTTATTACATCATTGATTACAACCAATGTCTTGTTCTTGATAAGAATACAAATTACATAAACTCAGTACATTTTATTACAACATACATCACTCCTTTCTGTAAAGTTAACAACTTCTCTCTCTCTGAATGGCAGTCGATGGCTCACTGCCGAAGCTCCGCTGAACAGTCAATTTACTTTCCTGGGACTTTCTCCTCGTCCTGAGTCTTCTGCTGCGCTACTCTGATATCTCTGCACCTGCTCGAAAGGTAGAAGTCGATATCTAAAAGGTGGGGAACGTCAGTACTTCGACTGATGCCAAGCTGGTGATAACAGCGATCCTCGAAAATTCAATCACAACCCATCTTGAATGGAAAAGGGAAACGTGCATCCTAAATTATGTGGTGCTCGTGTATGCCATGACTTAACCACTAAATGCACCAATCACAAGCCTATTCTAAAGCAAGCAAGACTTGGAAATCTAGATCCGCATGCATCCCATACTACATGCGTCTAAGACCCAAGCATAGCCTAATCTAATGCACGAACAAGAATGCACACGATGCACCTACTCTAATGCAATTCAGTTGGGACGTATGCATCCCATACTACATACTTTTCCAAAATCAACTTCGATGGAAATGTATGCATCCCATACTACATACCTTCCAAGGAGTTCGCCTCTCCTGATTGTAGGGTTCAATCCTTCGCCATGCATCCTACCCATGTACCCATCCAGTTCCCAATAGACTGTCCGTCGTCCAAGGAGATTGCAGCGGTCGGTCATATTCCACCCTGCAGTGCCCAAGTGGTCACCGCCAGTTGGTACCCACGCACGGACCTCCTTAGAAACCGCGTTGAACTTGCTCCTTACGACCCTTGGTTCCACATGTCCACTCATGGACTTTCGCATGCGTGTTCACCCCTGGCCCGGGTTATGAACAAATATACACCAAACACAAAATACAACCCGCGCTTTAGGGACGTGAGCACCACGGAAGGTCAATTCCTTCGGGCCTCCCGCACCTTACTCCGGCAAACTTTGGGAATCAACAGATCGAGATACGAGCCGGGGACTTAATCCATGAGCGGCCGAGAACGTATCCCTACGACTGGAAGATACAACACCGACTATGGCTTACTAGGACTAATGCAATTTTCCAACCCCCTAATAAACCATTCTAACCCCTACCTTACTCTAATTATTTCGGGTAAGAATTACTGCTTCCACACTTGCCTATCAACCTCTGGTCCCTGGCGATACCGGTCCGGTTTGCCACTTCCCCGACTTGGACTCGTCCAGCAAAATGGCCTACGCCTGCCTCTACCCCGGCTATAAATATAAAATTGCCCCGTGAGCTCCACCCACTGGCATGCTCGGACGTCCTACGCTCGGCAGAAGTCTAATAATATAGGCTTGATAGGTGCAGGGTATCCTTTACCCTAGTGACTAACTCGAGTCCCACATCCCACTCGGGGAATTAACAACCTCAATAATAGAGATTCAACCATCCCTAGCCATGAGTCACCGACTCGGCTCACACACAAGGGAAAAATGTTTCCACAATCCTTAGCCCTAATCCAGACTAAGCAACCTACGGGTTTCTGTCCGAATCTCAAAATGGTCACAACTCTATCGATACAACTCCGATTGGAGTGTATGGCCCAACCTGGAAAGGTACAATCCTAGGCTACAACTACCTAGTTGATCACGAGCTTAGACTCAACCGTCTAAGTCATCGAATTAGCTTTTCAAGCTCCAACCTGCGTGCTTCCTGAGCACGGGCTGCACCTTACCAGTAACACAAAATCCTACTCGTTCATCAGAACGACATAAACTCAAATTCTGAAGAAGGGTGTGGGTGTCCTCAACAACTCTCTAGTTGGTCATGAGTACAAATTATACCCTTGAGTCACCCTAACACACTCATTTATCATCAATACACCCATTACACAATTGGTCTCTCCAATTCAAAGCATTCAGCTCTACTCTAGTCCTCTGTCCAGTCTTACAAAAATCATAATAATTCAACCGTTTACTGGATTTGCCTCAAACTAGTTTTGAAAGGTCTAGGTGTCCCCTACAACTCTCTCCTAGGTCATGATTCTCAAAATATGCCTCTAACAGGTCTCAATTTCTCAATCTTTACAGAGTGTCAAAACTGGCTGAAAACAGCACAGTGCTCAATCACAAAATCACAGTAAATTGCACACTTATCCAATTGACACAAAATTTATGGTGGTGACACTAGACATCATACCCAACATTATGCAAAAGACCTCATGTCAAAATTCTAATTATTCAGTGAGTAATAGCTACTGCAAGTTATCTCAGAAACCATCCAGTTTTCTTAATTCGACCTCAGATACTGATCATAGATAGATTTTTCTCATGCCTCTAAAATCATCCAAACAATTTACTGATTTTAGTAGATAATCAACATGCATTCAGGAATAATGAATAAAAATTTTAGATCAAAATCATGCTTCAATAAATTACGAAAATTCCTACAATATCAACCATTCTGTTTTTCTTTTCCTGAGTGTGCCTTACGACACATATCCATTTCTCAATTTTATTAGCATAACAAATGATTATAGAAAAATCTGAAATAATTCATGGATGATCCTAACACATAAATGAAAAAACAATTTTAATCTTGTGGTCTAATTCAACATATTGTGCTCTCGAAAAAATCCACAACATGGCACTCCGAACCAACTTTCTCTAGTTCCATTCTGATTTCTACTTCTAACTTTAGAAAAGCAATCCTATGCATTCTAACACACATGCATGCAACCAAATTCAATTAAGAGATAAGAATTTCAAGTTTAGAGAAACTTCCCACCTTAGGTTGTAGTAGTAGAGGGAATCTCTTCAAGCTCCTCTTGAAAATCTCCTTCTTGGTCCTTCTCCTTTCCTTCCTTCTTCTTTTCTCTCCTCCTTCTCTTGGGGTGTTCTCTTCTGAAAATTCCAGAGTAAATGGGAGAAATGAAGTGGAAAATGAGGGTGATGGGAAGGGGTGACCGGATTAGACAAGGAGGGGGGGGGGGGGGGTAGGTTAGACTATAGGTGGTTTTGTAGGCCCCAAAACCATGGCTAGCCCATTGGTTTTGTGTTAGGTATGTTGGCTGCCCAACATAACTCTTAACGAGCTCCAACGAGTGTGAGACGCGTGTTTTAACAAGCGCACGCAACCTATATTCACTGTAGTACCATACCGTGTTATATTTGCAGGTGCATCGTGCCGAAAACTAGCAGTTGTACTAGTATCGGTCCGTCTCGTTCTCGTGCATCTTTGGAATGCAACTCTCCCAAAAACCGTCCCGTAGCCCTAACCATCCACCACGATGGCAAAATCGACCCATAATACTACAATCAATTGCAAGCATACTAATAATATATATACACATATGCATATCTTCAGGCACCGTACAAAATGGGGTATTACACGTAGTGCCAATTATAACCGGAGGGGTCTATTCTGGCCCCTTATAAAACTTGATAAGGTGCTCTACGTTCCAGGGTCTCTTATTCATCTTTTTCCCTAGGTCTTCGATTCGGTACGTGTCAGGGCATATCACTTGGGAGACCTTATACGGGCCCTCCCGGTTCGGGACGAGTTTGCCCTTCTTGCTGGGGTTTGAAATAGCAATCTTCCTGAGAACGGGATCACCCTCTTTGATGTTGGCCGGGAGAACCTTCTTGTTGTAGTATCTCTCGACCCGCTGCTGATAGTTGTTTCTCCTGATAGGGGATCTCTCGCAAATTTTGCCGACTAGGTCCAGATTGGCCCTGAGGTCGTTCGTGTTTGATTCCTCGTTGAAACTCAGGATCCTGGGTGAAGGAATTCTAATTTCTATCGGCATGACCGCCTTTGTCCCATATATTAGGTTAAAAAGAGACTCGCCCGTAGGGATCCGCTTGGTTGTTCAATATGACTAAAGGGCACTGGGTAATTCGTCGACCCATAGCCCCTTGGGAGATGTGTCCAACCATTTCTTGAGACCTTCCAGAATCTGGCGGTTGGCATTTTCAGCTTAGCCGTTCGACTGGGAATGTGATATCGACGAGAACTGTTGTTGGATCCCGAGGTCTTCGTAGAACTTGCAAAAATTTTTGCCAGCGAATTGAGTTCCGATGTCTGAGATAAGCACACGCAGTATCCCAGACCGACAGACGATGTGCTTCAAGAGGAATTTTCGAAAATGATGTTTAGTGATCGTGGTGAGGGGTTATGCCTCGATCCACTTGGTGAAGTAGTCGATGGCCACCATAAGGAGGCGCCTTTGGCCCGTAGCCTTCGAAAACGGGCCGACCAGGTCCATCCCTGACATGGAAAAGATGGCAGGGCTGGAGAGCGACTTGAGTTCGACTTGGGGCATGCGCCTGACCAAGGAGAACCTCTGGTAGGGGCTGCACCACTTCACAAGATTGTGGGCACCCTGCAGTATGGTCGGGCAATAGTAGCCGTGGTTGAGTACCTTCCTTGCGAGCGACTTGCTGCCCATATGGCTCCCCCCAATTCCTGCATGCATCTCCCAGAGTGCATACTTGGTTTCATCGGGGCTCAGGCATCGAAGATATGGTCTTTCGTCCACTTTTGTGTCCGAGCACTTGAAGAGTACATTATCGATAAAAGGTGAATCTCTCTGATCAGATTCTTGTCTTTCATGCTTCAGCTGGTTCTAAGGGGGTTTGCCATCTGATAGAAATTTCTGGACGGGATCCATCCATCTACCCGTTTGAATGCCTGAGTGGATGCAGAGAACCTCAGGGTTCTCGATGCTAGGCTTAAGGAGGATCTCAATGAGTATTGTGTGATCGAGGCTCTCGTAGGACGATAAGGTGAGCTTGGATAGGGCATCGGCCTGACCATTTTTTTCCCTCAAGATGTTCTCAATAGCGGCCTCCCCGAAGACTGTTAAGAGTTCTCTTGTAACGCCCCGCAAAATTAAAAATGACAATTTTGCCCTTATATGTTACGCACGTGTATTCTGTAACGTGTTTTCACTACGTATTTAGATTTATGTCTGTTTATGCATTCTCAGTATTAATTTTATTCTATTTGAGTTAACTAAAATATAATATTTCAATCTCTGTATTTTTACGTGCTTTTTATGTGTTTTCGATGCACGTATCGATTCCTTATTTTTTCACTGCTACGTGTGATATTTCTGTGTCTCAATTATTTATTTTATTCATTTGAATTCGTTTTATAAACGGAAATTTATTTTCTCTATGTTTGATTAAAATAACTTTTGTACGTGTAATGCACGTGTTTCCTACGTACGTAGTAATTACATCATGGAATATATAAAAACTAATAAATATATTTTCTTATATTGTATTTTATCATGTTTAACATTTTTTGTTAATAAAATTAATTTTCATATTTCTTTATTTTACATGCGACGCACGTGTTTCGGTGCGCGTATTTGAGCGTATCCATTTTCAAAATAAATTCTGGAGTGCGTGTATTTATTTTTTTTGTGCATAATACATTTCAGATTTTAAAGTAAACTATTTTTACTTACATATACAATATATATGTATATATAGATAGTATATAGATGATATGGCAATTTGATAACAATGTGTACATGAATGGAGGGCCGACAGTGCTTGAATCATCCAGCAAATGGACCATCCACTGTTTTTCTACCTACTACAACTACACCTATTTCATTTAATCATTGTACATATATATATATATATCTTTATGCATGTATGGTCTAATATAAATGCATGCATGAAGATTTGGAGATGGGCTTTTCATGTGCTGGTTTCGGTTTGGAAGAAGGAAAGAGACCGGGACTGAGTGGGCGGAGAGGAAAGGTTGGGAGTTTGGGAGTTAGGGTAATTGGAGAGTTTAAGGGAGGAGTTAGGACAGTGAAGGGATGAAGAATTTAAATGATGAGTTATTAGGTTGAGAATTTTGCACTTTAGACCCTAATATTGTCCTATAACTACTCCTCTCATCTTCTCATTTCACACACCGAAAAGCAAATCAAATAAGAGAAAGAAAGGAAAAGAAAGAGAGAAAGAATGTTCTTGTGCTTTAGAGTGATCTTGCTAGGAGGAGAAGGAGTTGCTTTGGAGCTAAGAGTGTGTCTCATCTTGTTGTTCAATCTTCATTAGAGGTGGGTGTTCTCTTACTATCTAATTATAGAGAATGTGCATGCTAATAATAAAATTAATGAGTAATGTAGAATTTGATTTGATGAAGTAGAACAAACCTATGCATTGGATGTAATGAAAGATGCTATGTTTAGTAAATTAATCAACATTATGTTAGTTGGTAATAAGAAAAGAATAATTGATTAGTTTGTCATAAACTAGTATACATGAATGTAGAGATTTTTGATTATGTGAATAATTGTTGAGTTTTCCTTTTTGATAAGCAAATACTTTTTTTGGTAAAGTAAATTTGATGCTATGGAACTTATTTGGGTGTTATAAAAAATACAATATGCTATCTTTGATTAAAATGAATAGATGCAACTTTATGTTTATCAATAAGAAGAAATAATTTTTTAAAGATAAATTAATTGTCTAAAATATGGATTATGGATTTATGAGTTACTGTTAGAAAGTAAACTCAATCTATATGAACAAAATTCAGTCTAACAAAAGATTAGAAACAATGGAGAAATCGAGTTTTTATGAAATAAAAGGGGATAACAGAGAGAGTTTGAACAAAACTAAAAGAGGAGATTTGACATCGTTGGGCATGTCTGGCCTGGTGGTCTGCCGTTGCGTTGTCTCCTTGTTCGGCCTGGTTTGAATCCCGTGGCCTACAATACTTTTCTTGATGTTTTGTTTTAATTCCTTTCCAACCCGAGACCGTGTACATAGGGATTTTCTTTGGGCTCTAGAACATCAAGTCCACTCGGACTTAGTGGCTAGTGGGGTGAGTCTTGGGCGCTGGCTGTGTTGGGTTTGGGTTCGAAACCCAGTGGCTGCATATTTTAATTGTTTTGGTTTTTATTGGTTTTAATGAGTTCAAATGCAACTAAAAATTTGGGGGAAAATTCTAGTGTTCATACAATGTGATAGAGAATTAATTAAAATTTGTTTAAAAAGATTTCCATGTATTTTGAGAAATTTTTTTAAGAGGATTTGAGATAGATAGTGAAATGAATTGCTACAAAAGAACATGACTTTTTATTCTAGAAAGAGAACAAAGTAATGACTTGGATGAATTGAATTCTCTTGAAGAAATCATACATTTATTTTGCTAAGAAGTGCTTGATATAGTTGAGTTTTGTGCATAAGCTTAAATTGCTATTGAGAAGAATTATCGGTTATGAATAGATGAATCATGAAAGAGACATTGAGATAGAATGAGATTTTGTCTTCAACATAAATTATTTAATAGCATGATTTATCTCCTTAAAAGAAAAGTAATGTAAGAATTAATTCTCTTGATGAAAGTATGCTTCGTGTTGAGTAAGAAATTCTTGATTACTATTGTGCTCAAATTAATAAGGAGTTTAAATTAAATGTTTCATGTGAAGAATTATTGGTTGGAAAGAATTAAGAATGGATGAGCGAATCATGAATAGTGCTAAATGAGACAATGATCACTTTGTGAATAAGTGTTAAGACAAGACATTGATCATTTGTGAATAAGTTGAAGATAAGAATAATCTAAGTTTAAGACATGTTTATTGAAGGGTATGTGTACCCATGGATTCTTGTACATGAAAAAGTTGAGATTTAGAGTTAGTGAGACATCGGGTACCGAAACTATTGAATTGAAAAGAGTTGAGATATATTTTGAGATATGGCCATGGAGCTATCTCGTATTTTGTTGATTAAGTCTGGAAGGAGGTAAAACTAATTCTAGGTATGAAAATTTATTCATGTCTTGAACTTAAAAATTAGGCACATAAGTGAAGATGTAGTAAACCTGGGCAAACGTAAGTGGGGCACTCTATATAGTCGGCGGTGGATTCCGAGACTATAGACCCAGTCGACAGTGGATTCCGGGACTGTGGTTGCTCCGTGAGAGACGAGCTTTTATTTTTAAATTCGGGATTATGATGATTGATCAGCGGTGGATTCCAGGATCATAAGTAGTCGGGCGGATATTTTGCCATACTCCAATGTATATACGCATATCAGGGCTAGAGGGGCACTTGCGGGATGATTCGCACGATGAGGGATCTGTTATAACAGTCAGTGGTGGACTCCGGGACTGGGATCCATATTCGTGGAATGATCTAAACCTTGTCTTATTACTGGGTAGTTGTCATGGCGAAGGATCGAACCCTTTATTGTGGAGTATATAGGTGCTTGCCCTCGGACCTATGTAGTATGGGATGCATAGAATCCGAACAAGTATGTATTAGTGTCATCCTAGTATAAAATATCTGCATTAGGCATTAAGGAATGACATATACTTACATGTTTAGAGTAGTCACATCTCTACACTTTATTTCATTCAAGTTTTGTGTTTTGTTAAAGTATGGAGATCGTTATACTGTCTTCGGCATAGAGTGGATAGCCGTGTATAACATTTCGTCGCTTGTAATCAAATGACGTGCCCACAGTTTTACATGCAAGTATTGGATTTCAAAGTGGATATGCTATTGCCGATCTATTTAAAAGTTAAAGATATTGTAATTGTATTGTTGTAATTTATTTTGTCTTCCTCTGTGTAATCAAATGTAACGAACTCTGATGTATGATGAAAAGTTTAAATTTTCTTGTAAAATTGTATGAAGTGAAGTGTAAAGATCCCATGGAATCTCGAATTCGGTCTTATTTGGAATTCGGGGCGTTACATCTTTGATGCGTGCCAAGTACAGGATCATCTGGGCATCGCGGACCTCGTACTCCCCAGTGATCTAATTGACCACTAGCTAGGAGTCGCTGAAAGCCCTTACCCATCTTGCCCCGGCTTTGTGTGCTAGCATGAGCCCGGTGATCATTAGACGTAGGAAATATGGGAGTACGAAGTTGTCGGGGCCCCTGAGTATAACAACAGCTCCACTTCCACCTTCGCTTGATGATCCGTCGACCTAGACTTCCCATATTGATTCGTCCTCTTGGACTTCAGAGGCTTCGGGAATGGTGCATTCCGTGATAAATTCTGCAAGGGCCTGCCCTTTGAAGGCTGTTTGGGGTTGGTAGCTGATGGGCTGAGCTCGATTGACCACTTTATCAGGCAGCCGGAGTTCTTTGGTTTGTGGAGGACTGTCTTGAGAGGTTGGTCTGTTAGGACTTGGAAGGAATGCACCTGAAAGTATGGTCGGAGTTTCCTAGCGGTGATTACCAAGGCATAGGCAATTGTTTCCATTTTGGTGTATCGAAGTTTAGCGTCGTGCAAAACTTTGCTGACATAGTATACGGGCTTCTGGACCCCGTCTTCCTCCATGACTAATACGGAGTTGAGCGCGTGCTCTAACGCAGCAAGGTAAAGGAAGAGGGATTCACTCGACCCTGGTTTGCTGAGGAGCGGGTGGGGGGTGGCAAGGTATGACTTCAACTGATCGAAGGCCAGTTGTTGAGGGTTCCCCCACTCAAAGTTGTTCGCCCCCCAAAGGGCTTTGAAGAATGGGAGCGAATTTTCTCCAGACTTGGAGAGAAAACGGCCGATGGCCGCCAGTCGACCCGTAAGCCATTGGACCTCTTTGACATTTCTCGGAGGAGCCATGTCTAGTTTGGCCTGGATCGTCTCGGGGTTCGCCTTGATGCCTCGCTGGTTGACAATGAATCTGAGAAATTTCTCTGAAGTGACACTGAAGGTGCATTTAGAGGGGTTGATTCACATATTGTGGGATCATAGGACCTCGAAAGCCTCCTTTAGATCGTTGACATAATCTTGCCGTCTACGGCTCTTGACGAGCATATCGTTGACATATAGCACCATATTCCATCGTATCTGTTTCTTGAAGACCCGGTTAACGAGCCTTTGGTACATGGCACCGGCGTTCTTCACCCCCAAGGGCAGGACCTTGTAACAATAGAGACCTTGGTTTGTCATGAAGGCGGTCTTGGGAATGTTTGGGGGGAGCATTCTGATCTGGTTGTAGCCCGAGAAGGCATCCATGAAACTCAGCAGCTCGTGACCCGAGGTCGCATCTATCAGGGAGTCGATGCTAGGTAGTGGAAACATATCTTTAGGACAAGCCTTGTTTAGGACTGTGAAGTCTATGCAGATCCTCCACTTGCCACTCGATTTCTTTACCATTACACCATTTTCCAGCCACTGTGGGTAGCTGACCTCTTGTATGAACCGTGCTGAGAGGATCTTGTCCACTTCTTCCTTCATGGCTTTTTGCCTTTCGGGAGCAAACTTACACCGCTTCTGCTGGACTGGCTTGGAGTCCGGGTAGATGCTCAGTTTGTGCATAATGAGTTCATCCAAAATCCCTGACACGTCTAAGGGTGTCCAAGTGAAGAGATTGGCATTCCGACAGATGCAATCGATAATAACAAGCTTTAGGTCCGGAGCGAGACTGACTTATTTAGAACCATTTGGATTCGTCTCACTTGGAGAAGATGATCTCTTCCAACTTGTCGATGGGCTCCGCATGTAACTGGCTTTTGTCAGATGGGAGTTCCACCGCATCAAGGGGGAAGACCCCGCCCCCTACGGCGGCCATATAGCATGCAGGGGCAGACTCCTGATTACCTCGGACACTTCCGACTTCGTAGTCAGTAGGAAACTTAAGCTTTAGGTGATAGGCAGAGGGTACCGCCTGTAGGGAGCAGAGGTCGAGTCTACCCAGGATAGCATTATAGGCGGCCTTGTCGTTGACCACTATGAAGTCCATCACCTCTGCTCGGATGATCAGTTCCATTCTGACCATCATGTCGAGAGTGATAATTCCCTCAATTTGGATAGGGATGTCCGAGAACCCATGAAGTGTGTAACTGACCGGTTTCATTCTCTCGTGAGAGAGTTTGAGATTTTCGAATGCCTCCTGAAACAGGATATGGACGGAACTTCTATTGTCAACTAGGATTCGGCGGACCTCGTGATTCGCCATTCCCAGGCTGATTACTAGAGCACTGCAGTGAGGAAGCCGAACACCTTCCAGAACTTCATTAGAGAATGAGACCGACACTCTTTGGTCCCTAGGGTTGTGTAGTTGTGAATGGATTTAACCCCGCATACAAAGGCTTTGCGTGAGGTACTACACTCTCCCCCCATGGGTCCTCCATGGACACAGTGAAGAATGGTTGGCCCTCGGCCCCTTCTGGTTTGGGCTCTGCCTTCGGGTGCCTGCCAGTCGCCCGAGGAGGTGGCAAAGTTCTCTGTTCCCTCGGGTCAGTTCAAGTGAACTCCCTTATATACCCCCTCTGGATGAGTGCCTCAATCTCATCTTTGAGAGCACGGCAATTATCAGTTTCATGCCCGTGGTCCCGATGGAACCGACAATAGAACCTCTTGTCCCTTTTCTTGTTGTTGCTCGCTCGGGGAGGATGGCAGACCATTCCCTTGTCCTCAATCTCCATGAGGATGGCGGATAAGCTGTGAGTTAGGTGAGTGAGTCTTTCAAAGCGGGGGATAGGTGGAGGTCATTTCTGACCGAAGGCATCTTTCTGAGCCTTTTTCAGTGGCTCGGAGTCATCGGCTTTTCCTTCCCCTTGGCGAGGACTTCTTTCTGCCCTCCTAGGTGCAGAGCCTCCTCGGCTCGGATGTATTTTTCGACCCTGTTAAAGAGGTCAGGAAAGTCAAGTGGCAGCTTCTTTGCCAGGGATGCCTTCAGCTGGCCATGGTGAACATTGTGCCAAAAGGCTGCGGATGCAATGCCAGAGTCCAGAGAAGAAACTTCCCTGGCCTTGGTAGTGAATCTCCGCACAAAGTCCCGAAGGGACTTTCCTTCCTTTTGTTTGAGGTCTAAGAGAGACGTGCTTGTCTTCTCGACCTTCCGGCTGCTCATGAAGTGGGCGAGGAAACTCGCCTCGACCTAGTCGAATGAGAAGATTGAGCCAGGGGAGAGTTTTGAGAACCATTCCCGAATTAGGCCGCGTAAAGTGGTTGGAAATGTGTGGCAGTGGAGAGGATCCGAGGTGCTGAGAATCATCATGAGGGTTTTGAACCCTTCCATGTTTTCAGTAGGATCAGACTCTCCGTTGTACGTCTCAAACTGAGGAGGTCTGAAGTTCTTCGAGATTTCAGCGTCGAGTATTGTCGTGGAAAACGGGGGTCGGTTCGGCAGAAACCCTTGGTTCGATTATGGCCCGCCCTCGCCAATCCAAGCAAGGCGATTCTCCATTTCTTAGTGGTGATGAAGGACGGCCTCCTCGCATCTCGCCGGCCGCATTGAGTCAATGGATTCACTACCCTGGACTTCCTCTTGGTGAGGGTTGTTGTTTAGACGCTCAATTTTGGGGCTGCCTCAGAGAGCCTGGAGGACCTCGTTCCGGAAGTCCCGGAACTCGGCCCTCGAGACCGAAGCCTGTTCGCATTGACCACGAGGGGGTGGGTAATCCCTCGAAGAGTGGGTGCGCCTGTGGTCTCATCCGTGGGACGGACAGGTGGTGTAGGTCGGAGTATGGTTAAAGGGGGGTATCCCCTCTCCTCGATCGGCTGACCTGATGCTGGAGGTCATCCGCAGGTTCTCGATTATTGAGGACGTAACCGAAGGTCATCGGCGATCGAGCGTGAAGCACTCGGACCGAGCTCTGACTGACCCTCAGCTCGTTGCCTTCGGGACCCCTGCATGATTGCATGACTGTGTGAGTGATGATTAGCGTCGGCTTGACATCCTGCCGTTAGCACTTTCTTGGCCTTTGGTGCCAGGGATGGGTACGGTCTCGGGTTCGGATCCGAGTTTGGGATCGAATTAGTCTATCTGATTCCCACAGATGGCGCTAGCCTGATGCTGTTATTTTAAGTATGGGAGCACCAGGTGTGAGTTCTTGTTATTTATAGTGTAAGGGACAGATCGAAGACAGATCTTAGGCACAGATCTAGATCTGAGATGGGGATTTGGTGAGGAGTAGGAGAGGGGGGCATTGTTGTTAGTTGGCCACCCTGAGTACCTGCAAAATGTCTAGAGACACCGGGGGTGATCCCGGTGATAGGCCCTCCGATGATCTAGTCAGTCATTGGACGAAATGAAAGCTAGGGTTTTGGTGGAAAAAAGTTGATTACCTTCAAAGAGAAGGAGGGGCTTGTTATTTATAGGCAGAGAGAGTGGGTGCCCTAACCCTAATGGACCGGGTTGATCAGCTTCTTTATGGGCCTGAGCTAATGGAAGCCATGCGGGATCCACAGGCCTGATCATCAGGGATGAGCGGATCTAGAGGGGATCAGACGAGTCTGCTTGTGCTGGATTACTTACCCACATCAAACCTAAAGAACATGTTTTCAACATTTATGCATGTTTTGCTTACAATGTGCATCTTCTTTGCAAGTTGGCTCTGCGGTAAGAAAAGTAGCAGTTTTGTGGCTTTGGTGGTTTTGGCTATGTGGGTGGGGCTAATATCACAAGATTTTCTACACTCCCTCAAGAAGTAGTTCTTTTAATGTACATGTCAATAACGCATCATGTTGATTCTATATTGGTTGTATATATTTGTGACAGTTATTGTGTACATTACTGATTCATGAAATGGTACTGGAAATTTGAAGAATGTATAGATAATGATACAATCGATGTCTGATGATGGAAAAATTTGCAAGCGCACAAAATCGCAACTAGTATAGTTTAAAAGAAAAGAGTGTCGAACCCACAAGGACTAATTATTTTATTGAGTGCCAAAATTTACCAGATTATAACTATTTGGAGAATCGAAAATTTGATAAACACAACGACTAAATTAAATTAAACTAAAGGAAAAAACTAAACTAATTAAAAAGAAAGAAATATGAAATTTTAGGGTTTATTAATAGCAAAACTAATTCTGGGGCTTTTGATTTCACCTTGCTAATCCCACATAGTTTATAATTTCATGAAAATAAAATCTCTACTCTTCCAAGTTGTAGACCAAAATCTCATAATTATTCAATGTCTTCTCTCGAATAACACCAAACATATCCCCCAACTAAAAATTCATCATGTCTCTATGCAAATTTAATTATTTGAAGATTCATTAAGTTTCATAGATTTTTGTATGATCACCTTAATCACAATAAATTATCGCTAATTTCAATCAATCAATGGTGTTTAATTCTATAATTCTAAATCACAAGTTACCTCTCGGCAGCTCCCATGATTCAGTAAATCAAACAATAGTTGCCCGACAATTGTATGCATTAAGAACAAAAATTAAACACAACCATAGAAAAGTAAAAGAATAAAATAACATGAAATTCGAATTGTGTTATCAAAATTAGGTTATATCGAAGCTTAGAAAAATAAAATTAGTTCAAATTTGCAACTAATAAACATTATATTGGATTGCATAATGAAAAACAGAAGAGAAAAAAGAACTCAAGACGATCATGACGAACGCTATGGCTCTTGCTCTCTAACGGCGTGATGAGTCGTCTCCTCCAATTCTCCTAACCTCCAATCTTTTTCTCCGCCCCTTAGAGTTCATATCAGCTTTTATATAGAGCAGCCAAAGAAACCCTAAAAAGATAAACACAATTGCAGCTAACTTGGAGTCGAAACCCGCAACCCAAATTTCATGTTCTCGGAATTCTGTGCATAGTTGCAGTAAAATGAACCTTTCCTGAGCTATAGAACTCCGTTCGTAACATATGAATACTTGTTTTAAAGAAGACTCGATGACCAACACCTTTGATTTAGAACAAAAGTTACGATTCGTTCATCTTCATGTTCAAAACAACTGTACGAGTTCTAAGTGATGCCTTTTTATAAAGTGGAGGAGAGGTAATTAATTAATAGGATAAGTTTAAGTTTAAATATTTAGTTAGTTAAAAACTAAAGATTAAGATTAAACTAATCATTCAACTAATTTAATCCAATAATAAATTTCAATCAGATAAAATCAATTTGAATTTTGAATTTTTTATTTATATTTTCTTCCTTGATTTTACCAAATTGCCACCTTTTGTACTTATCCATCTCATTCTTTCAAGAACAAACAAATAAATAAAATTGAGTTGAAATAGGATAAAATTTAAAGAAATAAACGAGAACTTACAATTTTAATGCTTAAAAAGAATAATAAAAATTGTGTAAAAATTACGCTCATCAAATACCCCAAAACTTAAGATTTTTTTGTCCTCGAGCAAAATGGAAAACCATAAATAAAAGGATTGTAATCGTAGTTAGTCTCAACTCATCGCACCAAAAGGTCTTGTCATGCAAGTATTAAATCTTCAACTTAATAAATAAAAAATAGCAAATAAAGGAAAAATAAGCATACTCGCTTTCTCCAGTGCAATTATGCATTCATAATTCCGAATTCAATCATATTTGTCATGTAATTAACACAGCTGAATCATGTAACAACTCAGTCTGCGATCACCCCTTCTTACTGCTGCAAATCGGGTAGACTAGAGTTTTTTTCTTTTTTTCTCTCTAAGTTGTCACTTGCCTATATAAGTACACTATACAACAAAGATGAGCAATACATCAACCAACTTGACGTAAAACTCTGTAAATCTAAAGAAAAATTCACCCTCCTGCTCGTGCTAGGGCATTGCACCACTACACTCAGAACTATGTATAGATCAGATATTCACCCTCAGCCAATGATTCTCCTTGAATCATTTACAATCTGTTTTTCACTCATTCTCAGCTATAAAATTAAGCTGCTCACCCTGGCAAAGGTATTCATCGCCTTCTTACTGATCACGAGAGATAGCTCCACCTCGTGATCTAACGCCAGGTACGGATGCGAGATCTCGATTGTCCCGCCGTTTGCAAGTGATATGGCAAGAAATAGAGTCAAATCAGGATCGTTCAAATTGGGTACGAATCTCAAAGCTCTTAAGGGTAAAATGGTATTTTCCACTATAAACGGGTCTGAAAATGGGAACTGGGCCTTTTCCAAGCCCAATAACCCAAAAACGGGTCTGTTTTACTGGGTTAGGGTGACAGCTCATTATAAATAAATCCAGGTCATTTAAAGAGTGATTTGTATTCATGATTATCCCTAAGAGACGCTTTAAACCAAATCTCTTATCATGAAAGAATTTAAACTATATTTCTTATTCAAGAACATCGGGAAGTAGAGATAAATGATTATCTCGAAACTGGTCCCAAAGGCGACTATAAATACCCCATACCTCGGTCAGAATCAGGTAATCAGTATTTTCTCTACACAGAAGCTCTTTCATAATCTTTTAGATTACTGACTTGAGTGTCGGAGGGTTCGTCACCAGGATCAATCCCGGTGTTTCAAACATTTTGCAGGTCAGCAGTAGCATTGAGAACGGTCTACATCGGCAAGTAGTAAAAATGTTAGCTTTTATTGGTTCTAAAAAAATTCATAAATCATCTATTTGCTCCCACACCAAAATTAGTAGCAACGGCAAGGTAGAATGACGTCGACTTAAAGAACAGCCCCAGTTCCTTAGAATTAAAGAAAAATCATAAATTCAAGAAAAGAAATCGTTCAAATTACGGTTAGGGTTAAGGTTTTAGGATTGTGATCAGACTGGACCTTGGGGACGGTGTTGCAGAGCTCCTTGGCGTGGGCGAGGTAGTTGCAGTCAACAGTTAGGAGCATGCTAGCCATGATGGAGAATGCAAGGTTGACAGAAAGAGAGAGAATGAGCACGTAGAGAATGAGCCTGAAGAGAAATGAGAGAGATTTACAGTTTCGATTAGGGGAAGATCTCGTCAAATTTGGAGCAAGGGTTTCTACCAATTTGGGGAGAGATTTCGAGAGCGGGATAAATGAGAGAGAATGGAGAGAGATGGAGAGAAGAAGATAGAAGGAGAGGGGAATAAATGAGTGAAAAGACCCCCATCAGATTAAGTTAAAGATCCGGAGAAACGAGAGTCGTCTGATCTTGATCATGATCAAGATCACGATCGGGTGGCTGTGGGAGAGTGTGCACGGGTGTTTGCACTGGAGTGTGTGTGTGTGTGTGTGTGTGTGTGTGTGTGTGTGTGTGTGTGTGTGTGTGTGTGTGTGTGTGTGTGTGTGTGTGTGTGTGTGTATATATATATATATATATATATATATATATATATATATATATATATATATATGAGTCCCCTTCTATTATGCATTCGCATCCGTGTGCATTTAGCCTTTCGAAAATTGTATCGACGATCTGAACCATTCACAGTGATCTACACGTCTAAGTTAGTCTAAATATGTAAAATCAAGTCATTTGAAATTCATTTGCACATGCCTTGAAGTGTTACAAAATTTTATGGATGAATATCATTTTTTTGGTAAAATGACTTGATAGATAGACAAATAAATTTCAAATGACTTGATTTTACATATTTAGACTACTTTAGACGTGTAGATCACTGTGAACGATTCGGCTCGTCGATATGAGGCCAAAAGGCCGAGTGCGGACGGAGGTGAGTGCGCAACGGAAGGTCGCTCATATATATATATATATATATATATATATATATATATATATATATATATATATATATATATATATATATATATATATATATATGAGATGTCTTCATATGAACGCCAAATTTAGTTTTCAACTTGATTTCATCTTCTATATGAGACGTCTTCGGTTGTGCACTCATTTGGTGTGCACTCCATGTCAGCCGTCCGATCTGCACCTTGATCATGATTGTGATCGAATGGCTCACAATCCTTCCACTCATCGGACGGCTGATAAGGAGTGCACACCAAATGAGTGCACAACCGAAGACGTCTCATATAGAAGATGAAATCAAGTTGAAAACTAAATTTGGCGTTCATATGAAGACATCTCATATATATATATGAGATGTCTTCATATGAACGCCAAATTTAGTTTTCAACTTGATTTCATCTTCTATATGAGACGTCTTCGGTTGTGCACTCATTTGGTGTGCACTCCTTATCAGCGGTCCGATCTGCACCTTGATCATGATTGTGATCGAATGGCTCACAATCCTTCCACTCATCTCACTTACAAGGAGGGGTAATTTGGTCATTTCCCCTACCCCTCATCTTCAGCCCAGCCCCTTCTATCTCCTATCTCCTTCTCTTTCTACCATGGCACCCGAAGAACGTGTAATACCCTAAACTTTCATTTTAATACAAATGCTGGTTTTCACGTGTTGTACACGTGCAAATTTCATGTGTATATTTATTTATTTATTTGTATATATAAAATTTCATTTTTTATGAACAATTATTTTTTTCATTTTTCTAAAAGCCTATTTTATAAAGCCTAAAACACTATTTTCTTAGTTTGAGCCCACTTTAATAATTCTTTATTTTATTATTTTGGCCTACAAGCCTAAGCCCACCAATTGTGAAGCCCACAAATTTAATTAATCAATTAAATGGTCACACTTGTCATGTAGACACAAAATGTGAACAATATGATTAATTAAAATTGTACAAACTTAAAATAGGGGGTACTAGGGGGCACGTGCATGCACGTAGTGTGCAATGCACACCATTGGTAGGCCGGGTATGCTTAGGATCATGGAGAGTGGGTGTGTGTGTGCATGGGTAGTTTATTTGAGTGTGGGTGGTTACTACAACTTCCCCTCCTATCCTAGCCATCCATCCTTTAACCATCTAATGAATCCTAACTCCTCCAATCCATCCTAGAATTAGTATAAATATCCCCCCCCCCCCCCCCCCCCCCCCCTCCCTCTACTTACTTGTATTCTACACTAACAAAATCATT
The DNA here is from genome assembly GCA_017893485.1 of Hemerocallis citrina. NCBI lineage: Eukaryota > Viridiplantae > Streptophyta > Magnoliopsida > Asparagales > Asphodelaceae > Hemerocallis > Hemerocallis citrina. The sequence continues at coordinate 73,566,180 of CM030366.1, read as the reverse complement.
GAAAGAAGAAAACTATATAGGAGAAATATATTAGAGTGAGTTGTATGGTGTGTGTCCCTACCATTGGAGGCCAGCCATCATTCCCCCACACTAGGAGCTCTCGGTTTTTGGCAAGGAGCGAGAAGGAGGTTCTTTTGCACCGCAACCTAGGAAGAGAAGGCACTCTCTCGCATTCTAGGAAACTCTGGGAGATTCTAATTGGTTTTTTCTTCAAAGAGGTGGGTGTTTTTCATGATTTCTAAAGTAGAAATCATGCTAGGAATGAATTGAATTGTTATTATAAAGCAATTAGTTGAAATGAAATACATGTTTGCCTAATTAGAGGAAAATTGATAAACTAGTAGATGTATGTTAATTTGATTACTAGATTTATTAATTATGAGTAAAAGTGAATGTTCTCATTGCTTCTAATGTTAGTATGCATGCTAAGTATGTTTAAATGCAATTATATGAATTAACTAGTAAAAGAATAGAATCATGTTTGTTAATTAAAGTATTAAAGTAGAAGGGTATATTAGAGATGAATTGATGGAATAAATTATTAAGAGATGATTGTTAATTGTTGCAGTAGAATTCTCCATTGTTATATGTATCATATGAGTATTAGAATAAATGAAAAGAATGTATTTTTGCAAACAAATGATTGAATGTATCATGTGTAAAATTAGTTGGTAAAATAGAAGTTTTATTCGTTAAGAAAGATGACTTATTTGTGTTCTAAAAACATCATGAGAAAGAAAACATTTTTTGTAGTGATTTTGTGGGAAACTATCTTTAAAATTTGAAGAAGTATGTTTAGTTTTCGAATGTCGACATTATGATTATAAAATATAAAATATTTTAAAGAGTTAAAAATACCCTTAAAAATACTGATTACTGTAGAATTGAGTGTATTTTTATTCTGAAAATTTTTATTTTAAAAAGAGGAGAAAAGAGATAATTTTTGTTTTGAGAATTTTTGAATTATAGTTATGAACAGAGAGCAAGATCAAAACCCAATTCAATTATTTTCTAATCGATATGTCCACTTAGACCAATTGGTCGACAGTACTTTCGGTCGCTACAGTGAAGGGGAGGTCTCGGGTTCGATACTTGAGGAGGCTTTTGTTTTATTTTTTTTTGTTTAAAAACCCAAATTACCGAGAATGGATACATAGGGATTATAACCCATAATTAAAATGATTGATGGCTTTGGCACGTTGGTCTTGTGCGCTGTTTGTTTCACCGCTGGTTGGGGTTTTGAGTTTAAAAAAATGTTTTTTTTTTGGATTTTTGATTAAATTGAGTTTTTAAAAATAGAATAAAAATTGGAAAAATTATGGACTAATTACTGAAAAATTATTAGAACTTTATAAGAAAATTTTATATAACTTTTGATAAAGTGTGAGTAAGAAATTGAGATTTTTGCAAGAAATGACTTCTTTTAAAATCAAATTGTCTTTTTAAATAAAGGAAAAAAAATAAATGAGATTTTTGAGTTATAAAAGAATTAGTAATGAGAAATTTTTGAAAGTGTGATTGATGTGATTAATTGGACTTCTAATTCGTGCTTGTAGTAAGATTTGGAAATGAAAATAATAGACTTGTAGAATACATGAATTATTGATTACTACTAGTTGAAATTTATTCTTGCATATAAATTGCAAGTGGAATTGAATTATTGTTTGTGATGAGTTATGAAAGATGTGAATACATGAATACTATGCTTATGAAATACGAATTGTAATTAATCATGAAAAGACCTTATAAGTATGAAAAGCTCGACATTGTAATTATGAGTTGAATTGAGAATTAGGGTATAGCCAAGCCTTATACCGGCAATAAAAGAAATGTAGAAATGATATTTGAAATGAGAAGACCAAGGTTTGGATCATGTGAATTAAATGAATAAGTCCGGTATAGTGGAAGTGATACACTCTAAGGGTTGATTTTATTCATGATTCAATTAAACTAAGGATTAGATACATAGTGAAGATGTGATGAAAGTAACAGAAAAACATTGAGTATGAGGGCAATTGGATTGGCAGCGTGAGAGTATTCACAGGATGTCCCATGATGCGTCATGATAGGGCGTGGATACTGCTCCAGAGTACCGTCCCGGTGGCGACGCTTGTGGGGTGTTTGACGACTATGGGTGGTGTCATGTCTATGGTAGGAGCTGAATTACCACAGGATGCCTGCATGATGAGTCATGTGTCAGTGCGTTGGGATTCCCTCCAGGGCGCCTAGACATGAGTTTGTAGGTTAGAAAACATCTAGGATACTTACCGTAGTTACAGAAGTAGATTAAGTCATGGCGAGGGATTGAACCCTACAAGATGAAGAACGATTAAGGGCTTGCCCTCGGACCTATAGAGTATGGGCTGCATAGACTCTGAACAAGTACACATTCATGTCATATAATACAAATAATTGCATTAAGGCATAAGTGCACATTCACAACACGACATTAATAGGATAGTCCCTTTAGCTTTGTTTATGACAAGTTTGTGGTTGCTAAGTATTGAGAATCGTTATACTATTCCCGGCATAGAGAGGATGGCCATGTATAATATTTCGTCAGTTGAATGAACTGACGCGCCCACAGTTTTATATGCAGGGTAAAGATACTTGACACAATTGAAGTATACATGCTGCGCAAGATTGATTTAAATATTGTTTCATGTAAATTATTGCAAAATTGCTTCCGCTGTGACAATGTACAAGTGTAATGTAACTCTGATGAAAGAAGTTTTTATTTCCTCGTAAAATTGTACGAAAGAAGTGTAAAGATCCTGTGGAATTTCGGATTCAGTTGTATTTTGGAATTCGGGGTGTTACAGAACACACCCTCCAAATCCAGAAACCCTAGTCCAAATCCCTGTGATTCCCCAAATTGAAACCCTATTTTGTTACGAACCTAGGAGAACTCACCTCTAAATGCTAGCTGTTAAAGGGAGGTAACTTATGTTTATAACTACCGAACATTGGTTCCCCATACAACCGATGTGGGACTAAACTGGATCATAACATTCCACCACGCTTTCATAAACCCATGTCCTCGGTGGCATTCTAGCGACACTAGTCCGACTCGGGGCTACCAGAAATTATAATACAGCCTCTAGGTAGCCCTTTCCAACATCCTCAGTGGCTTTCACTTTAGCGACACTGGCCTAACCCGAGGCTACCAGTAATTTTATTCCAGCCTCTAGTAGCCCTTAGGAAGAATAGGGCTGGCTCTGATATCATTGTTACAATCCCTATCCAACCCGGCGGAGGATCGTCGCAACCTTCGTCATTGCCGGCAGTGGAAAACATGATTGAACTAAAGAAAGAACAAAAAAGGAAGAAGAAGTAGAACTAAATTCAATATCAATTCAATTCGTGTAACACCCCGTGTTAAGAATATATATATATATATATATATATATATATATATATATATATATATATATATATATATATATATATATATATATATATATATAATTAGAAAAAGTGGCTGTGTCCTACAGATATTTCTATAGGAGGTGGAGTAAGGGATTTAATGAAGTAGGGGGGGTCCACGGGTAAAGCAGCAATACTGCTGGCTACTGCTGTCACCCCACGTGGGTGACGTGGCGAGGTGGGCCCTGCCCGGTTTGAAATGGAGGCAGCTGAGTGCTGCTGTGTTGACGTAGGCATGGGGCCGGGTTTGGGCTACTGTGCTCACAGGATTTGAGGAGATGTGGGATTTAATAGTCCCATATCGGGAAGAAATGGAGTTAATTGTTTATATATATAATTTTCTGGGATTAGAGGTCACCAATCAGCTATAGCACATTTTATGAGGCAAGCTTGTGGTAGGCAGTTGTTAGAAAAACCGTTGTTTCGAGCCAAGGTGTTACAAATGGTATTAGAACCGACTTTCGACACCGAGTTTGGGCACAGAACGGTCGGGTATGTATGAGAGGGAGTGAGGTTGGGTCAGGTGGCCTGGTAAATCTACTGAGGTGGGCTAGGCGGCTGGACAACTCACTGAATCAGGGTACGTCATTCCACATCTGCTAAAAGGGGATCCTAGATCAGGTTGCATGCCCTAGCTTCAGCGAAGACGTTGAATTCTTAAGGGGCGGTGTGTGTAACACCCCGTGTTAAGAATATATATATATATATATATATATATATATGTGTGTGTGTGTGTGTGTGTGTGTGTGTGGGGGGGGGGGGGGGGGGGAGGGGGGCTCTTCAGTTACGCACTCTCCCACAGCCCTCCGTTTTTGATCATGATCATGATCAAAATCGGATGGCTTTCCCTTCTCCCGCTCCCTCACTTATGAAGGAGGGGGTATTCTTGTCATTTCACTCATTCCTCACTCTCTCCTTCTATCTCCTACCTCTTCCCGCTCGCGAATATCTGCCGATCGAAATGTCTCCCCAAATTACCCCAAATCGAATTAGCTCCCGCTCTCCCCGAGAAAAAATGAAGAAGAAGAAGAAACCTTAAATTTCGCGATCCACATCACCGCCATGAACATCTTCTGATTCGCCAGCGACATGACCCACCTTTTCAGCGTCATCGTCCTCCGCCTCAAAATCTACGCCACCAGATCTTGCTCCGGTACTCGCAATCTCAACTCCTTCCATTTTAGTGATTTTTTCCTTTAATTAGTCAGTGCTTTTTAGGGATTTCATTGAAGACTCAGGAGCTGTACGCTTTGGTGTTCGTGACGCGGTACTTGAGTTTATTTACGAGTTTCGTGTCGGTTTACAACACGGTGATGAAAGTGGTGTTCATTTCGAGCTCGATTGCGATTGTTTGGTGCATGAGGAGGCATTATTTGGTGACGAGGAGTTATGATAAGGGGATGGATACGTTTCGGCATTATTTTCTAGTGCTTGAGTGCTTGGTTTTTTGCAATTGTGTTCCATTATCAGTTCACTCTTATGGAGGTAGTTCACTTTTTAATGATTTTGTTTGTTCGCATTGCGTGCATAGCTGTTGTTGTTACTACTTGCAATGCATGTGTCATTAGCATGTGTAGTGGCATGTATTCACTCGATGCATAGCGATTATCATACATTTTCATTGTTTTGTATAATTTGTTTGGGTATGTTATTTTGGGAGTATAGATTGATGGAATGAATAACGTAGGTTTGAGGCATTTAAATAAGGTTGGTGATAATGGCAGAACAAGTAATCTAGCTAAGGAAATTGAACTTTTGTAGGACTAGATTTTAGAGTATTTTTGTATCTTAGCCATCCCGTTTTGATAGAAGTATTCCTGAAGCACAATTGGTCATGCGAGTATGTGTATATGGTATATATATACACATGCCCAGAGGAAATTAACAAAGTTTCCAAGTCAATACTGTAGCTCACAAATACTCATACAATTGTCATTAATGTATATAATCTTACTCTTATATAATCTTCATTTTGTAGTCTATGTTAGTTTTAATGAAAGGTGGGTGAAATCCTCTTTATTGTTATCTGCTTAAGAATCCTTCAGGTTTTTCATATTTAGGCCTCAGTTTGCAAAACAAAAAAACTTTCTTAGATGATTGTATCATAAGAGGATAACTGGCTTGAATTTGGTTAAGTTTCTTTCAACTTTGGTTGTCTTTTTCCTTTTCTTCCTATGCTTAATGCTCTAGCTTTTATATTGACTAGAGGTAATTATTACAAGGACTTGTAAAATTTAACTATGGTTTAATTGCCTACGTTTTCTTGTGTTGAGGGGGCGTGGTCCTGCTCTAGCGGCTCGCCACACTTTGACACTCAATTGCTCGTGGTTCTGCATCATGTGCGATTGTTCGCATTACTGATATCTTCAAACGAATTGTTTCTTTGCTTCTTGCTTAACCTGCTCTTTAGTTTTTTAATCAAAGTTTCTCAAGGAGTTAAGAAGCAACAGCAGCAGCTCCAGGCAGCAGCAGTGACTCTAGGCAACAAATGATGATTATTTTGATGCTTGTTTGTAATGATTGTTTGGGAAAATTGTAGAACTTGTTTTGAAAATATATGTATCGATCCCATGCCATTGTTCGTCAGTTTACATGGGATTGTTGAATAATGTAAAGAAAATATATGTAAAGAAAAGTAATGAAGTAAGCTTGTTTTGTTGAATAAATTGGTTGGCTTTATTTACATGGGATCGTTTTTATTTTGATTATCTAGTGCTTATTTTGTTGAATAAATTGTTTGGCTCTGCTAGAAGAAATTTGCCTTCATATAATCTTTTCAACAACCGTAGCTTGCAAGTTGAGCATCCTCAGTTATCCAAATATAGTTATCCAAATACTGCTCGCAATCCAAGAAATCCAAATACTGCTCACATTCAAAAAAAATACATCCTATTTGTTCTCACATGCAATCTTCTACTTGTTCCTACTACTGCTACTACTTGTTCTCACATGCAATCTCAAAAAAACAATCTAAAAAATACTCCTCATTTAACACTGAAGAACTGCAATTACCAAAAGAGGCAGCGATAACATCAAAACATTTATCCAAATTGCATAACTGAAACATGAACTGAGATTAGAGGCTTCACAAAATAATTTCCATTTCAAAGTTCAAACAGGAATATTATAATCAAGTTTACACAACAACAAACTTCCTAGCTTCCCACAAAAAAAAGGCATACAAGGGCAAAAGATTGTGCTTTAGACAGACATGCATTTCATAATCTTTAAACAAAAATATCGTTGCATAAATATTCCATTTCAGACATTATTCACTTCTTGTCCTTCAGCCAAATGCAGAATTGAAGGATTCATCTGCGGAGAGTACCTGATGATGGAGTTACTAGTAGAGTACAGTTCTGGAAAAAAAGAATATATGGAATATGGCTCCATAGCGTGATGTTGATCCTATGAAATGCATCAGTAGTAGGAAATAGAAAACTTATATACTTATGTAATCTATAACGGTTACTTCATCATTTGGGGCGTCAAGGTCTTGATAACTGCAACCACAAGAAAATATAGATACTAGCTTTGAGTGTACAAAAACATATGGTTGTAATACTTCACACTGCATAAAAATTCAAGCATCAGGCAAGATAATCAATAGGGCTGCATGTTAATGCCATGCCAACTAGTCTAGCTGCATAAATAATCACACAAATAACCATGACAACCAGCATCAGCTCTCTGGATTACAGTCCTGCTACTGTAACACTCACATCAGCTCTCTGGATTGATTTTAAAGAAAGTCGTGATCTCCTTGCATTTCCAAAAAAGGTAAGGTAGTCCCAGAATGGCACTCAATAGATAGTTGGAAGTTCTGTGCATAAGATCAAATCAAAGACTTGTGAGCTAACTAGAGAAAATACAAATTTCCTTACTAAAAAATGCTATGATCAATGACGATCAAAGAGTGATTCAAGGGATTTCTACAGACACTGCAATCATGACATTACCATCAATGCATCAATTGACTGTTCCTTATACACACTTTGATTTCAGTTTTTACACAGTATTGGGCAGTTGTTGAATGCCAGCCACCAGATAAACCCATCTTATTCATTTTATAATTATATCAATAACATTTAGGCTGTCAAATGATTTTATGGCACACGAAGTAAAATAAACGAAGTAAAATGATTTTATGGTAGACGAAGTATTATTTCAAAACTTCACTGAATCTCTTCTTCCTATCGCCTAAACCAAAATAGGATCAAGTAGGTATATCAAACAATATATCAGCAACCAGAAAACTACGAAATTCTGCTTCTTTGTAGTCCACAAAACAACTCAGGCCAAGATTTGAAATCTCACCATCATGTCCTATTTTAGGTAATTAGTTTTGGTATCAGTATTGGCAGTATTACTTGCTCTGGATCAGTGTCGTAATGGTATCACAACTTAGTTAGAAATATATCTACATATATGTAATGACATATCATCAAATATCATCAATTATTGTTGATGAATATCAAGTTTTAACGAATTTAATTAAAAGATTTTTTTGATGTAATACATCGATTCTTAAAGTGTACATATCAAATCATAGGATACAAACTATGTACCATAAGACTTGTTTTAATCTATGTAATCTAAGATACATACTCTGATATGTCTTGTTTTGCTAATGAACAGGATCGTATCTTACATATCGTGCCCTGTATCGTAAGTTTTTAACAATTGTGGCCTTATTAAGGAAAAAAATCATACATTTAAGCTCCATCAGTTGCAAAGTAATCTCAAAAGATGTGGGCAACCAGTTCCTAATATTTCTATGAGTGCAATAATATCTATCATAGGTATCATTAAAAAAATTCTTAATGATGACCCAATATGCTTCGGTGTTGTGTACTAGACTTTGGAGGCAGTTGGGAAAGGCATTTACCTTTGGTGGAGTTTGCCTATAACAACAGTTTTCAGACTAGCATTGGGATGGCGCCGTACGAAGCTCTGTATGGCAGGAAGTGCAGGACGCTTGTCTGTTGGTTTGAAGTTGGGGAGCGTTAGATGTTTGGGCCTGAGATTGTGCAGCAGACCTCTGAAAAGATTGATCTGATCAGGAAGAGGTTGGTGGATGCTCACAGTAGGCAGAAGAGCTATGCAGACAATCGGATGAGGGACCTTGAGTTTGAGATTGGTGACTTTGTCTTTCTGAAGATATCGCCCAGCAAAGGTGTGATTCGATTCGGCAAAGGTGGAAAGTTAGCCCCGAGGTTCATAGGCTCATATAAGATATTGAAAAGGATCGGGAAAGCTGCTTACCGGCTTGAGTTACCGGAAGAGTTGTCTCAGGTGCACAATGTCTTTCATGTGTCTATGCTGAGAGGTTACATTCCAGATCCAAGTCATCATTTGCCCGAAGTGCCAGAGGGTTTGCAGTTGGATCTGAATTACATTGAGCTTCCAGTTGAGATTATTGATTATCGAGAGAAAGTCTTAAGGAATAAGACAATACCGATGGTCAAGTTAGTCTGGAGAAACCAATTGGTTGAAGAGGCTACTTGGGAATCTGATGAGAGGATGATGAAGGATCATCCTGAGCTGTTTGCTTGATTGTATTTTTCTTCTTGTGTTTTGTTTTCTCACTCTTTAATTGTAGTTCCGGGGACGGAACTATTCTAAGGAGGGAGTGTTGTAATACCATAAAATTTCATTTTAATAAAAATATTTTTTTTCACGTGTTGTGCACGTGCAAACTTCATGCACACATTATCTATTTATTTTATATAAAATCTCATTTTGTATGAACAATTATTTTCCTTTATTTTTCAAAAAATGCCTATTTTCCAAAAGCCTAAAACACTAATTAATTGTTTTAGCCCACTTCTATTAATTATTAATTTGTTGTTTTGGCCCACAAGCCTAAGCCCACTATTTATGAAGCCCACTAATTTAATTAATCAATTAAATGACCACACTTGTCATGTAGAGACAAATGGTGAACATTTGATTAATTAAAATTGTACAAACTTCTACATAGGGGACTAGGTGGTACGTGCATGCACGTAGTGTGCAATGCACACCTTTTGGGCCGGTTTGTGATGGGAGTGATGGGAGTGTGGGTGAGTGTGCATGGGTGGTTACTTAGTGTATGGGTAGTTGCTATAACTCCTACTCCTATCCTAGCCTTCCATTCTATAACCATCCATTGAATCTTAGCCCTCCAATCTACTTCAAAATTAGTATAAATACCTCTCCTATTTATTTGTATTTTACACTAGTAATCTATTGGAAGAAGAGAACAATTTTATAGGAGATATATATTAGTGTGAGTTGAGTGTGAGTGTTCCCCTATTGGAGGCCGGCTAATCAACCCCATCTTGGAGCTTTCGATTTTGGCAAGGAGCAAGGAGAAGAGTTCGTGCATTGCATTCTAGGAGGAGAAGGCACTCGCTCGCAATCTAGGAGGCTCTAGGGGATTTTTCTAAATTGGGTTTTCTTCAAAAAGTGGGTGTTTCTCATGACTTCTAAAGTAGAAATCATGTTAGGAATAAATTGAATTTGCTATTAAAATGTAATTAGTTGAGATAAAATACATGTTGCCTATTTAGAGTAGAAATTGATAAACTAGTAAATGTGTGTTATTGTGATGCTTAGATTCATTTAATATAAGTAAAAGTGTATGTTCTCATTATTTGTAACTTTAGAATGCATGCTAATTATGCTTTAATTGCAATTATGTGAAATGCACTAGTAAGAAGTTAGAATCATGTTTATTGATTAAAGTGCTAAAGTAGAATGATGTGTTAAAGATGAATTGATAGAATAAATTATTAAGAATTGATTGGTAATAGATGTCATAAAATTTTCCATTGCTATTTATGCCATTAGAATGGATGATAAAGAATGCATTTTTGCAAACAAATGATTGAATGCATCATGTGTAATTAACTAATAAACAGAAGTTTTTATAAAGCAAATGATCATGGTGAAATACGGGTTTATTGTAAATTTTTAAGTAGATTGTAATCTGGAGGGTTATGTTTCAAAAAGAGAAGAAAATATATATTTAGACTTGAAAAACCCCGCAGCACAGCCGACTGACTATATGTAACAGTCGACTGTCCTGGTCATTCTGATTTCCGAGTTGAAAAACATCGCAGAGCAGCCGACTGATCACATTTAACAGTCGACTGGCTTGATCGTTTATTTTTTAATTTAAAAATCATAGCAGAACAGCTGACTATCCATATGAGACAGTCGACTCCTCTGATTATTTTATTCTCAAGCTTTAGAAACTCGCAGAACAGCCGACTGGTCATGATTAACAGTCGACTGCCCTGAAGTTTCAAATAATATCTGTATTGTAGGAGAAAATCTCTATGACCTGAGGCTTTGTATAAGTGAGACTGTTTTTACAAAAGGAACTCTTTTTTATTATTAACTTAATTTGTTTCTGTAAGAAATTTCAAATGGATTGTTTAAGAAGTTAAAATGAGATTTTGGGTAATGAGAAATTTGAAAGGTGTGAATTGTGAAACAATTGAAAATGTGAACTGTGGATTTGGAATGGATTGAAATAGAATTATGTGAGCTTATAAATTAGTGAATGCGACATGTTTGAAGAATTTCAGTTCCCAAGTATATATGCAATTGAATTATTGATTGTGATGAATTATGAATGATGTGGATACATGAATACTATCTATTGAAATATGAATGGTGGTTAATCATGAAAAGCTCTTATGGGTATGACATTGTAATTATGAGTTGAAATTGAGAATTAGGGTATAGCCAAGCCTTATACTGGCAATGAAAGAAATGAGAAAATGATATTTTGAAATGAGAAGACCAATGTTTGGGTCATGTGAATTAAATGAATAAGACCGGTATAGTGGAAGTGCTACACTCTAAGAGTTGATTTTATTCATGATTCAATTAAACTAAGGATTAGATATATAGTGAAGATGTGATGAAAGTAAGAGAAAAATATTGAGTATGAGGGCCATTGGATTGGCGGCGTGAGAGTATTCACAGGCTGTCTTCACGATGCGTCGTGACATGACGTGGATACTGCTCCAGAGTACCGTCCCGGTGGCGACGCTTGTGGGATGTTTGGTGACTGCGGGTGGTGTCATGTCCCATGACGGAGGCTGAATTGACCACAGGCTGTCTTCATGATGCGTCGTGACATGACGTGGGATTTCCCTCCAGGCTGTCTGGACATGAGCTCGTAACTCATAGAACATCTAGGATACTTACCGTAGTTACAGTAGTAGATTAAGTCATAGCAAGGGATTGAACCCTACAAGATGAAGAACGATTAAGGGCTTGCCCTCGGACCTATGTAGTATGGGATGCATAGAATCCGAACAAGTGTGCATTAGTGTCATGTAATATTAATAACTGCATTAAGGACTAAGTGCACCGCACAACACGACATCAACAGGATAGTCCCTTTGTAGTCATGTTTGTGATCAAGTTTGTATTTGCTAAAGTATTTAAGAATCGTTATACTGTTCCGGCATAGAGAGGATGGCCGTGTATAATATTTCGTCAGTTGAATGAACTGACGTGCCCACAGTTTTATATGCAGGGTAAAGATGCTTGACTATTGAAGCATACATGCTGCGCAGGATTGAGTTAAATATTGTTTCATGTAATTTATTGTAATATTGCTTCCACTGTGATAATGTACAAGTGTAAATGTAACTCTGATGAAAGAAATTTTTTTATTTTCTTGTAAAATTGTACGAAAGAAGTGTAAAGATCCTGTGGAATCTCGAATTCAGTTGTATTTTGGAATTCGGGGTGTTACAGAACGATAACAGCTCAATTCAATCTCAAGTGATTTATCTCAAAATCATGGCAAACAAAAATTACAAAGATCATTAAATAATTTTGTTGCTAAGATAGTAACAAAATCATATTATCAATGTGTCGGGGGTTGGGATCTCCATCAAAATTAAATAGGGAGGCGTCGGGGGTTAAAACCCACAATTATATTCTTATAACACCACATAACTAACCACAAAAATTAGAATTAAAAAAATAAATTGCTCAAATAATAGGAAAATTTAATTTTACCTGATTTAGGGTTTCTTTTTGGATCTAGTTTTCATCAGAGAAGGTGGAGATGGGCTCGAGGGTTATGGTCGTCAGCGAAGAGAGAGAGGTACGTCGGGAGCTCGAAGTTGAGAAAGCTAGGGTTTTAGATTTGGGGGTTTCGAGAGCGGAGCTATTTGAGAGCGGGAGCTAATTCGATTTCGAGCTAGGGTTTGGGTGATTTGGGGAGACGTTTCGATCGGCAGAGATTCAAGAGCGGGAAGAGGGAGGAGATAGAAGGAGAGAGTGGGGAATGAGTGAAATGACAAGAATACCCCTCCTTCATAAGTGAGAGAGCGGGAGAAGGGAAAGCCATCTGATTTTGATCATGATCATGATCAAAATCGGAGGGCTTTGGGAGAGTGCGCATGGAAAGTGTGTAAATGAGAGTGCGTAACTGAAGAGCCCTATATATATATATATATATATATATATATATATATATATATATATATATATATATATATATATAGATAGATAGATAGATAATTAATTGGAAAAAGTGGTTGTCCTATAGATATATATATATATAGATAGATAATTAATTGGAAAAAGTGGTTGTCCTATAGATATTTCTATAGGAGGTGGCATAAGGGATTTAATGAAGTGGTGGGGGGTCCACGGGTAAAGCAGCAATGCTGTTGGCTACTGCTGTCACCCCACGTGGGTGACGTGGCAAGGTGGGCCCCACCCGATTTGAAATGGAGGCAACTAAGTGCTGCTGTGCTGATGTGGGCATGGGGTCGGGTTTGGGCTACAGTGCTCATGGGATTTGAGGAGATATGGGATTTAGTAGTCCCATATCGGGAAGAATTAGAGTTAATTGTGTATATATATAGTTGCCTGAGATTAGAGGTCACCAATTAGCTATAGCACCTTTTATGAGGCAAGCCTATGGTGGGCAGTTGTTAGAAAAATCGTTGTTTCGGGTCGGGGTGTTACAATTCGTAATATGAAGATGGGGTTACAATGGAGTATTAATAAGGTCTGAACCATATGCCCGTGCACAACCCATAGTAAAAGGAGGGCTTAATTACAAAACTCCCAACACAATTGCAGAAAACTCCTGAAAAGATACAAAATAACTATGGGACTGATATATAAGATACTTTTCATTTTTAGCAAAGCTGTATCATATTCTCTTCCTCCAAATCGAACCCTCACACCTCCACGTCTCTCTCTTTTATCACACCCTGAAAAACGCACACCCAATATGCCAACCCTAGCTCCAAATCGCACCCGATTCCCGAAATCGAAACCCTATTCTCTTCCTCCAAATCGAACTCTCACACCTACACTCTTCAATCCCTAGCTCCACCCTTCTTTTTTGCCCCCTTCATCTCTGCTCTCTTCAATATTGTTCTGACTAGCTCCCGCTCCCAAACTCGATGAAGCGTAAACTACCCCTTTCCAAATCGCACTCGACGAACCCTCTCAAAGCTTCAAATTTCATCAACTTCCTCCACCTTTCTAGCTCCGCCTTCTCGGGTTCGAGAACTCCCCGATTCCTCCTCTGTCATTTTTCGAACTTTGCCAAAATCTAACGTGTATAATTTTTTTGTTAATTTTGTTGCTAATTTTGTTGCCTCGGGCTTTGAATTTTGTTGCCTAAAAAATTGGATGGTTCTGAACATGAAAATGAAGCCTAAAGCTTTAAAATTCAAGTTATGCAGATGAAGAGAATTGAGGGAAGTGTTTGTTTTTGTTTGAGACATTTTGTGATGCAAGAAATTCATGATGATAATATGTATAATTTTTTAGGAGCATATTGAAGAAAGGCATTGATTCTCTGTTTTATGTTTTAAAATTTAGTTCCATACAATTTTTGCATGTGTGTAGGCAGTGATGACATGTTCATACAAGACAAGTTTTTTTTGTGTCCCCCCCCACATTACCAAGTCAGTGTGCAACCGAAGGTCACCAAGAACTTGATTTTCTATTTACTGAGTTGAACACTTGTGCTCGATTCATTGGAATGTTTTGCAGTACTTGTTGTTGTTCTGAGCCTACGAAGTTCTTTAGTATATGTTTATCTTGTTGTTCTGAGCCTACAAGTTCTTCTTTAGTACCTGTTTACAAGTTTTGCAGCACCCTTGAGATTTACAAAAAAAATCTTTGTACATGTTTATCTTGTTGTTTATATCAGGTTCTGTTTAATTAGTGATTAATTGAGTGAATTAATGTCTAATCTATTTTCTAATCATAATATTTGCATACTAATTGATGACTTTGGATCGAGAATAGAGAACATTTTGGGAGTTTAAAAAACAAATGTGGTGGTTGAAGAGATTTTGCATCTTTTTGGTGGTGTAAGGCAGCAATACAATGTTATGAAGTTAATAGTGTATGAGGACTTTAAGCAGCTAAACTTTCATCATGTAATAAAGTTCTCAATGTATATGTAAAAGTTTTTTTGTTTAAGAATCTGAAAAGGCAAAAATAATGTTGCTTATTCCTAGCTTTTTTATTGTCTATGCATTTCCTGCTAAATATTGATGTTTTTATTGCTATGAGAATGGAAAAAAAATTCTTGCTTCAATAAATTTCAGGTCAATTTGTATGAGATTCGGTTTACGAATTCTTGAGAACATTATATGATTTGGAGATGATTATGAGATGCTGCTGAGTTGTTTGAATAATAGTTTTAAATCTTTAGGATTTTAATGTTTGAATTGAGTGCAACCAGAACTGTCGAAAACATGATATACTCAATTTTGGCAACCAGATATCATGATATACTCAATCTCAAACCAGAAGCATCTCTAACCAACTTGCCAAATCTTAAACCAGCAAATTCATGAAGGGTACAAATTTTGATATAGAGTAGGGTACAAATTTGGCAGCCAGAGAGAACACCAACAGGCTGAGATCAATATACTCACTGCCTCTAAACAATAAGAAGCAATATTGGACTCATTATCATCATATCTGTATATTCAATTCAAGAAAAGAAATAAGAAACAATAAGTAATATCAATATATTCAATGATACAGAGAACAATAAGAAGCAAACTGCACTTTTCACTTCAGTTTCACTTCGTATCAACAAAAGTATTCATTTGATTCCAAATAATATAATATTCTAACAACATATACATATATTCAATGAATAATCTCAAATGCACATATAGTCTTGCATCTTCTTTTAAGCATATTCCACCTTCACACCCTATACCATTCATGCATCTCTTTTTAAACTCACATACTTAACCTCTAATCCAAAAAGTTTATGGATCTCTTTTTAAACCTATCTCATTCAGTTTCCTTCAATTTTCAAGTCCTGAAAGCCTGAAACCCTGATTTTCTGATATTGGATGAAATCCTGAAAGCGTCAATTAACCATTTGAATTTGAAAGCATGAAAGCTTTAGGAAAATGCAACCTAGATATCTCACTTCTCTTACCTCACATTGGGTTTTTTTCAACACTTGTAAGCTCAGAACGACAACAACAAGAACTTTATTGGATCAAACCTGTAATGCCCCGGATCCCCGTTATCGGACATCCGTGATACAACCAGAATCTTTGCCTTCAAATGTATCTCAACACAGTAAATAACGCAAAAATTTAAACACTTTTATTGCCATCAGAGTTGTTACATTAATAATTACAAATATTAAATTATCCTTGGACAAGGAATACAAATTACATAACTTATTACAACTGATTACAAGAATATTTAAATATTTCTTGTGAAGCCATTGTCTGTCTTTCCGATCGGCAATCCCTTGGTCACTCCCGAAACTCCGCTAAGTGGTCTATCTGCCCCCCCCCCCCCCTCCCCCGGGGGACTTGCCCCTCGGCTTGAGCCTTCTACTGCGCGACTCTGATAATTCTGCACCCGCTCGAAAGGTAGACATGTACACTGCCACTACTTGGATGTCCTACTGATCTTGGGCTCTACTGTATTCGTGACCTGATATCAATGTACCTAAAAGGTGGGGTACGTCAGTAATTCTACTTATGCAATGCTGATAAGGAAACAGAGATTCTCAAACTATCACACTTACAAATTCATCTTGAATGGAAATTAAACATGCATCCTGATTTCCTAGCGTTCGTGTTTGTCATGACCTGAAGTCTATTCAAACACAGAGTACAGAATAGATGCACCTAATCTAATGTCAGTAAGACTCTGGACACACATGCATCTCATACTACATGTGCCCCAGATCAAGCCATTTCTCCAGTTCAGGGATTTGAACCCTCGCTATGCAATGCATTCTAATTCAGTCCACTTCCTATTCCTGGTAGTATGACATGGTTGAGGAGCTATAAATAAAAGAAATAATTTGGGGTGCTACCCCGTTGTCACCAATAATTGTTGCATCGGACCCTCCTCGAAAGCTATGACGAACTTACAGATATACACGCAGCATATCCATTTCACAGAAGATTGATTATGATCCGTTCGTGTCCACCAACATAGAACATGATGACCTCGAAGGTCTAAAACCCCCTATCCTCCAGGAAATTGACATCCCGTTCTTACCATGGTACTTCAGGAATCAACAGTACAAGATACGCACACGCAGCACGTATCCCTAATGACAGGAAGAGACAACCCCATAGTATCACCATCTAGTACTAACTCTCAGAAGGAGTTGGATTATAAGGAATCACCCCTAACCCCAATTCGGTCTTCGAGCGAAATGATAAAGAAAAACCTAATCAATGCAGTTTATTGAAACAAGTTGTTACCCAAATCACACTCAGTGCCGATCAACAATGTCGAGCCCGTCCAGTTTGTCAAAACAACAATCATCACGAAAATCACATCCACTGATTTCCAATACCTTCACAGGTCAGCGACCAAATAATTCCGGCCCGTGACCCTCAGCGAGTGGTCCAATGATGCCCCAATGATGCAATACAATTCAATGAAAGTAAGCACATACATAACCATCCATTCTTGACCATTGACAGACTCAGGCATCGAGACACCCAACACAATCCGACCAGAGCCATAACCCAACTTACTCATGTCCACCATGAGTACTAAGCACATGAACTTGTTTAAGTTCTAAATAAAATTCTAAAACCCATCATTTAAACCTGATGGCTCATGATCACCATATTGCGGTATGCAGAGGATTCTTCATTAATTGTCCGATGGAACAGTTCAAGAAATACCAGTAGCTGTGACCCAAGCTACACTCATCGGAAAACAATGCACTCAGAATTTCCTAGAAGGGTAAGGAGATCCATTGCCATCCCCTAGTCGATGATTACCTCAATTTCTTTTAAGGGACTCAAGTCTCCGAGTTAACTCAAGCTTGAAGTCAATCGAGACAACAGGTTGCTAAACTCGCAATGTCCATAATTTCCAACGCACACGTCAGAATTTCTTGGTATCTCCCATTCTGAAAAGGTAAGACCCTAGTCTACAACTCTCCAGTTGACTATTTCCTCAAATTCAATCATCTTGACATCCAATAATCCTTATATACTCTTAGTAGTATGTTCCTTCTCGCACTTGCTGCACTTGTCCGATATCATAGAAGTTTACTCAGTTATCAGAATTACTCAATTCCAGGTTCTATGGAAAGGTGGGAGTATCTACTACAACTTCCTAGTTTGACACGTCGTCAGATTCAATCCTTAAGGTCCTCAAAGATACCAAATTCCATTAGGTGCACAACAAGGGAAAAGTTGATTTTTCTAGCAAACATTTCCTTGACAAGGCCAAATCTAACCCAACTTTGGAAAATCACAACTTCCAACCTACAACCTAGAATTACAAAATTCCAATTTGGTTAGAAAGCTATGATTCCCTACTGCAATTCTCTAGTTGGCCAGTCACCCAAATTCTTAACAGATAAGTTTAGAAATATCTATCCCCACGAACTAGACAACTTGTACTAGGCTGAACGTATCATACTTTAAAATTCAATAATAAATAAACCCTAAGTCCAATGCTCATGAAATTTGAGATTTTCTATCTACACATATATCATTCTATTGTGTCCAAAATTCACATTCAAATTCATTTCACACAATGATCTACGACTCCTCAAAAATAGCAAGATTTTCAGCTGTTCTTTTTCAGCAAGGTATTTACTGCCCCTCACTAATTACTTTTGAAACCTCATCAAATGACCTCTAGAGATTCATCAAATAGACTCATACCAAAAGTTACTACCAAAATTTTATAGCAAAATAATAAACATACAAGGAGTTATGGCTTTTTAAACCTCAGCCCAAAACACAATCAGCTTCAGCCGATACCTTCAAACCAGTCGCATTCTACAAATTTTTCGGGGCATCAAACGATCTCGGAAAATTATGAAATTTAGGACTATAGTTGTAGACACATATAAGAGTGTCCATAAAAATTCTCAGCTCAAAGTACCCTGTCTTTAACGAGATATAAAATCGGAAAGACACACAAAAATTCTCACAGCCAGCAGCTATTCTGGCTGCTTACTATCCTGACTTGGATCCATTGTTTGGGCTACTAAAATGCATCCAAATATTATGAACAAAAATCATGGATACTCTACATATGTAGAAGAACAACTTCCCAAAATTTGAGCTCATAATTCAGAGCCATTTGGGCGCAAGAAATTATCAAACATACCCTCACAATCATGCTACTTAACAAAACTCAAAAAAGAGTTATTTTTACCATACAATTTATCTTTTCCTAGCACTTCTCATACTCAAACATAGTAACAAAATCATAGCTACCACACTACACATCCATTCATACCAAAACAAAATAAATACCAAAGAGTTTAAGAGATCACCCACATGAAGTTTGCAAAATCTCCTTGTAGCTTGACTCCTAGCTTTGCTTGCTTGCCTGCCTTTGCTCCTTGTACTTGTATAGCTTGGCCAACACCCTCTCCTACACTTCTTCTTCTCCTTCTCTACTACTCCTATTCTAAAAGACTTCTTCCTTTCCCTTAATTTTTTTTTTTTTTGAACAAGGAGGAATGGAGAAGGCTTAGGAGGAGAATGAATGGAATTTGGAAAATGGAGTGAGGTGAGATGGGAGGGGTTTAAATGGGGCCGGAATTGGAGGGTGGGTGTGGGATGGAGTGTGGTGAGGTGCAGGGTTGATATGGAGGGTGGGATGGGTGAAGGGATGAAGGGTGGATTGAGTGCCAACACACCAAACTAGAAGCTTCATGGAAACTTCTTTGGAAACTTCTCATTCTTCAAGTCAATTTACACATGGTAAAACATCTCCACCATTGGATCCTTATCAAGATTAAGCCATGATCATATGATGTTAGGGTTCCTAACCTTAGGTTAGATCAAGGTATCCTAGGTCACCATATTCCGATTCTAACCCTAGTGCACAAATACAATCCACATTCAATCCAAGCACTAGCTTAATTGAAAGTGACTAATATATATATAAATTAAAATTTATAAAAATATAGGTTTTGTAGAAATTATAACTTTCTCCCGACAATTGTCTGGTCGAAACAATCGGGATAAAACCACAGTTTAATTGAGAAGATATCTCGAGTTTATCTCATCGGGTTCAGAACAGCTCATATGTCTGAAATTTCCCAATTAAAGCTGATAACTATTAAAAAAAGTAATCGTGTGCAATATTCAGATGTGCACAGATTACTATACAAAAATAGCCATATGCTATTTTGCGGGGTATTACAAAACCTGCAATAAAAGGTGCATAAAAACAACATAAACAACAATATAAGATACATTAACAACAACAAAATTGTAGGCTCAGAACAACAACAACAACAACTTTATTGGATCAAACCTACAATAAAAGATGCATAAAAACAACATAAACAACAATATAAGATACATTAACAACAACAAAATTGTAGGCTCAGAACAACAACTTGTAGGTTTAGAATTAGGAGAAGTACTGCAAAAAAATTTTATAAATCAAACATAAGTGTATCAAATGTAGAAATTTGAGTTTGTCACTAGGCTGCATTATAATTCCATGCCCACTAGTTCCAACCCATATTTTTGCCCCCCCTACATCTTCCAAGTATTAAACTTAACAACAATAATGTAAATTTCCAAATATACAGGAATATGTCTACCAATTGCCGAAAAACAGAATCGGAGCCTGAAAGGCTGAAATTCACCTCAACTACCCCTCTCCTTGTAAGTGAGAAGAGAGGAACGAAGCTGAACCGCCCAAACATGATAATGAACAAAATGCAGACCGGACGGCTCAGGAAGAGTGCACACAGCAATGCACAACGATACTCATTAAACACAGAAAAATGCTTGACAGAGAAAAACAGATAGTTAAACCCAGTAAACAAAAAATCATGTTTTTGGGTGACATTTAGTTGCACACTGAATTGGTAATGGGGGGGGGGGGGGGGGGAACTTGCCTTGTATAAACATGTCATCACTGCCTACACATACAAATATTGTATGGAACTAAATTTCAAAACATTAAACATAGAATCAGTGTCTTCCCTCAATTCATATAATCAAAAGTGTCCTCGGAAATTTCTCCAGATGAGGAATCCACCCAGGGGCGGATGTAGCTTAGGTTCAGGGGGGGCACGGACCCCACTGAAAAAAAGGTACAGTGTAATTTTTTTTATATAAGCATTATAGGAACCCAGTGAACTAAAAGAAAGGAACCCACTCAAAATTAATTAGCAACCCACATCTCTATTAAAGCCCAAAATTAAAATAAAATTAAAGCCCAACTGGAAAATGAACCAAAAACTTTGAAAATAACAAGTCTATTAGTCTCAGCCCAACTCAAAATTAACCTCTATTAATCTCACTGTCTCAGCTCCCGTTCCTCACTTCACCCAATTGAAAAAAACAGAACAGAAGTCTCCTCTGCCTCTCTGCAGCTCTGCTTGTCCTCTCGGCGTTGAAAGATTGAAACTCAAAGTCCCGGTGTAGTAATTCTCTCGGTGAACTGCTATATCAGAATGTGTTCATTATGTAGCATTGCTCATGTGAACATATAGATATTTGTATGTAGTTCTAAACGACCCTACAAATTAATAACCACCAGTAATTTACACGTGCGATGCATGTCTTAATAAATATAGCTTTTTTTAAAAAATAAAAAATCAGATGTACGTTGAATCAAGAGCTTTCTTTAATAAGAGCGGGTGATACACGTTGGAGTTCCCATTACAAAACACTTTTACGTTTGGTTGATTTGTTTACAAATGTTATGGATGTGCTTAGCTTTGTTGAAAAGGAGGGTGAGAAGGATTTACAACAACGTCAAGCAAATGGTCTTCAAATATACTTCACATCTTTCGATTTTGTTTTTTATTTGCACTTGATGTTGCACATCTTTGGGCTAACTGAATCTCTATCAAGAGCTCTACAAAGAAAAGATCAAGATATCTTGAATGCTATGTCCATGGTGAAATCAACTAAGCGACAATTGCAGAAGTTTAGACTTGATGGTTGGGATCCTCTTTTGATGAAGATCTTCTCATTTTGTGATAAACATGGCATTGAAAAGTTGAACATGATGGAGCCTTATATTAATCCAAAAAACCGAAGACAAAAAACAGGAATCACATATGAGCATTATTATTCTTTTGATTGTTTTAATGTTGTTGTTGATATGCAAATTGCAGAGTTCAATGATCGTTTTAATGAGGTCAACTCTGAATTGCTCGTCTGTATGGCTGCTTTAGATCCACGTGATTCATTTGGTGCATTTGATCCGTTACAGTTGATGAGGCTAGCTGAATTATATCCTGATGATTTTGATTCCATGGAGAGGATGGCTCTTGAGCATGAACTTATCATTTATATTGATAATTTGAAGGAAGATGAAAGATTTGCACATTTGAATGGCATTGGGGATCTTGTTAAAGTGATGGTGCAAACTAAAAAACATCTCTCTTATTCTTTGGTGTATCGATTACTAAAACTTGCATTGGTTTTGCCAGTTGCAACCGCAACAGTGGAGAGGTGCTTTTCTACAATGCAGCTTGTGAAGTCGGATTTGCGCAATCGAATTGGTGATGAATTCTTAAGTGATTGTCTTATTTCGGCTATAGAAAAGGAAGCCCTTGCCAATGTTACTAATGAAGATGTAATAAATCAATTTCAAAAGATGAAAACTCGTAGGGAGCAAATTTAGAATGTAAAACATTTCTTATTTATTTTAGTATTGTACTTTCTTAATTGTTATCGTATTTATTTTTGTATAAGGACCCCACTGAACTAAATTCCTAGATCCGCCACTGAATCCACCTCTTGTGCATTGAACTCACTAAGCAATGACAATAAAGACACAATTAGTGAAGCTCAATTATTAAATTTTATATATAAAAAAATCATACAACCAACCGTGCATTATACACTGAAATTTTGAATACAAACCAACCCTTAAATAATAGAAGATCAGTAATTAAAAAAAATTATACCTTTTGAATTTTTTCGAAGTTCGCAAAATGACAGAGGAGGAATCGCGCAGTTCTTTGGTTGGAGATGGTGAAGGATGTTGATGAAGTTCGTCTGGTGCGATTTGGAGAGGGGTACTTTCAGCTTTGTTGGGTGCTTGAGTTTCATTAGGTGCGATTTAGAGAGGAGCTTCGTCGAGTGCGATTTTGAGAGGAGGTGTGAGGGTTTGATTTGGAGGAAGAGAATATGAAGAGAATAGGGTTTCGATTTGGGGAATCACAGGAATTTGGAGCTAAGGTTTCTGAATTTGGGGGCTGCGTTCTTCGGGTGCAATGAGAGAGAGAGAAAAGGAGATGGGAGATAGGAGCTAAAGATGGAATTTTTTGCAGTGCTAGGCCACTTTTT
This sequence comes from Hemerocallis citrina, assembly GCA_017893485.1. Lineage (NCBI taxonomy): Eukaryota > Viridiplantae > Streptophyta > Magnoliopsida > Asparagales > Asphodelaceae > Hemerocallis > Hemerocallis citrina. Next base: position 73,542,961 of record CM030366.1, on the reverse strand, counting down.
GAAACTATTTGCAATTTTGGGCCAGAACCCAAACTATTAGCATTTTTAGCTAAGCAGTGCCACGTCAGCAGCGGCCGCTATTGGGAATAGCGGCCTCTTCATAGCGACCAATACATTGGATTTCCACACTTGGCAGATGATAGAGGATATTGTATAATTGCAAACCAGTTGGTATAACTGAGGTCGCTATTGTCAATAGCGGCCTTGTATAACTAAGGTCGCTATTTCCAATAGCGACCTCAGGTGGGACTGTAACAGATTGGGCCAACCTGTGGTCGCTATTGGGAATAGCGGCTTTAGTTATACAAGGTCGCTATTGACAATAGCAACCTCAGTTATACCAAGTCGTGTCCATTATACAATATCCTCTCTATAAGCTGACAATGGTGGAAGGTCGCTATGAAAAGGCCACTATTCCCAATAGCGGCCGCTGCTGACGTGGCACTGCCTAACTAAAAATGCGAATAGTTTGGATTGTGGCCCAAAATCGCAAATAGTTTCAAAAAGTCGCCTAGCACTGCAAAAAAACTCCTAAAGATGAGAGGTAGGGAAAATGACCAAATTACCCTTCTTGTTAGTGAGATGAGCAGAAGGATTGTGAGCCATTCGATCACAATCATGATTAAGGTGCAGATCGGACGCCTGACGAGGACTGACGAGGAGTGCACACAACAGTGCACACCAAATGAGTGCACAACCAAAGACGTCTATATATATATACATATACACACACGTTAGTTTTCATCTTCTTGGACGTACACATATTTGAGCAATTTGTCCTAAATGGACTTTGGACAGCACCACGAGGTCTAGGTTTGGACCTTTGGTAGCAAGCAAGAAGACCGAGGTTTGACTCATTTGAGTCCCACTTGTTCCAAGGCACGACTTGATTCCTTGGCTTCTAATTGCATTCTTATGGCTTGGAACCTTATGGAGGATAGTCGAGTGTAAGGTGTTGTTTCACCCCTTCATCGTTAAGTGGATCATAGAATTGAATCCCTCTTATACAAGTGGGCAAACAACTTTCAGCCTTTGACCTCTCATGCCATGTACTCATGTTTTCTTGTTTTACCATCTTACCATTTCAGTGCAATTATTTCTGACAAGGATGTACTTCCGAAACAATATGATAATAGCCAATTTGATCTTTCATCATCTTTTACTATAAATAAAAAGAATAATACCAACAACCATTACATTTACCATGCTTAACTATTATAGAGGAAAAGGATAGGGCATTGTTAAACTTTGCAACAGCAAAATTTGGGTTGAAACACTGTCCATCTTCGCAATTAGGGCTGCAAACGAATCGAGCTATTCACGAGCTATTCGGCTCAAGCTCGGTCAAAGCTCGGTCAAAGCTCGGCTCGAACCGAGCTCGAGCTCAAGACTAAGCTCGTTTTGTAAACAAGCCGAGCTCGGACTTGGGTTTTTTTTTTTAGGCTAAGCTCGCGAGCTATTCGGCTCGAATACGGTCAAAGATCGGCTCGAACCGAGCTCGAGCTCAAAACTGAGATCGTTTCGTAAACGAGCCGAGCTCGAGCCTGAAGGTATTCGGCTCGGCTCGGCTCGGCTCGGCTCGATTGCGGCTTCGATTGCGGCCCTATTTGCAATATGACACTAACTGTTTTAAAATCAGGTACATATTTGTGTAGAACCAAAACTCTGTTCATAAAACAGCTGCATTAACAAGAGCTAACTGTAACCAGAACTACAATAACAGCAAAAACTTCAAACCAAAAAAGAGGAAAGTTTCAGAAAACAACAGCCTGCCCATATCTGATTCAGCAATGAAATAGCTAATAAACGCCTCAAGCACCCATACTGACATCTTTCAGTCACTCAGATTATTACTTAACAAAATGCCATTGCATCTTGGCAATCAGAAGGCACTCCTAGAGGAAGAGCCCACAGCATCACCTGAAAGAGAGAGAGAGAGGTTTGATTCATCAAGTTATGCATAAACACGGATCTGTATATATTAAGAAAAATCACAAACAACAAAAAAAAAAAACAAATACCGAAAGGTTAATACATTATACATAGATGAATGAGAGGTGGAGAAAACTCTATCCACCTCTCCGTGTAATATAGCATGACAATCCAAGGTCACATGCTCAATTGGCAGAAAAGAATATACTTCTATTCTTCGAGCAAGCTAATTCTTGTCTTGTGAGTGTCTGATAATATAGAACAACTACTGCTACAACAAAGCCTTCCCTCCTATCCCTTTGGGGTCATTCACATTCTCTGCTCTGTTAAGAATTGCAAGTGCTACTGTAGCACAGTAAACAATCTTCAACTCTGTTAAGGATTACGCACTCATACTCGTATGTACACATACAGCTAAATATACCTAAAAGATATATAAGACTTTATGAATTTTTGATTACTTGGTACCCAAAAAGATTACTTACTAATGACTTGTCAAAAACCATGTGATAGAAAAACAACTATTACAATATACAATGTTTGAACTTAGCTGAAGCAAAATTTGAAAATCATTAAAAGTTTCTAAGATAGACTCATGATCGTAACAGAACTATGGATTTATATTTGATTGCCATATGTTTGGACTATATGCAATTTGACTTAATTGACCAGGGATTGGCAGATGCACTAGTAAAATGTACATGCATGCATGTACACGTACATATAAACAGAGTTACCGATTTTGTGCTAGCGGACTCCACTATTTGATTAACAAAGAGGTACCGTTTTTGTGCTAGCAGGTTTTAAACTATGTCAACCAAAATATAAAGACCAGTGTAGTCGAAGGCGTAAGGCGCAACACAATTTTACTACCCCGTACACAGCCTGAGACGTAAGGCGCAATTTGAAGCGTACGCCTCACTTAACCGAGGTGCACTATTACTTTTTGGGGTTTTTTAAATTTATAAATAAAATTATTTAAACAAGATCACATCATAGTAACAAAATTTATCATACAATGACCAAGATAACTGTGTAAGTTATCATTTTTGTAGAACTACAATGTGTTCCCTTGTAATGTGTAACTACAATTTATTTCTTGCCCCAAAGAAGAAGTGATACAATTTGTTCCTCTGTAAAACTACAATAATATCATGTTAACATTCAATTCATAGTTTCATACAGTAATGAGCATATAGTATTACAGTAATACAATAATAAAGATACTTACCATACAACATACAATATTACAGTATTACAGTTTTGAGCATACAGTAAAACTACAATAGTATCAAATTAAATATTACAATAATGAGCCTACAATATTACAATATTACAGTCTTAGTAAATGGTAAGATATTTTGAAATATTACAGCAATAACACAAAGTTAGCCGACCATAAAATTTGGTCATGCTCTACAGTAAGATAAGATGCAATTGTTTGAATAAGACATGGTTTCATGATTATAGTAAATTATAGAATGAACTAGCTTCACAATTTTGTTTCAAAGTAACTTGCAAGAACATCATAAGCAAATATAGACGAACACCCAAGAAGGAAACTAAAAAAGCGTAAAATCAGAAAGGAAAGAAACCAGAATAGGAGTGGAGAGTTTGGAGACTGAGGAGTGTCACTGGCGCAGCTGATCTGCTTCCTATGTAATTGTCAATCTGCTGTATGCTGTCGTGTTGCTGCCAAGCTACTTCATTGTCGCCGCCGATGCTGTTGAGAGGGGGGATGAAGAGAAGTGCAGATTGAGGAGTAGGAGATGTAGAGATTGAGGTTAGAGTTTGGAATTAGGGATGAGAATGTGAGAGAGAATTGGAGTTACGGGATTGAGAAGGGTTGAAAATGGGTTGAATTGTAAAGACGGGTCGGGTCGGGTCTGTTATGTTCAGGCGCGCCTTTTACTTGAGGCGCAAACCTCGAGCCTTTGCTAAGGCGCGTCCAAACGCAAACCTAAGTGAAGCTTCAAACAAAGGGGGAGCCTTAACTGGGACTTGAGGCTCAAACTGCTGTTAAGCCTAAGTCTTGAGCCTGAGGCGAGCCTTCAACTACACTGATAAAGACTAAACTTCTGCAAGCTATCTCGATCTACACCTTGCCACTTTTAAGTTGACCATAATATAATAAGTGGTTTGGGGCATACCCCATATATGTATTTAACATGACAGCCATTGACTTCTCTATATCTGTGTAACCCTCTTTAAGTCTCTTTAGGGTGCGTTTGGGAACCCAAAAAACTAGGGAAAGGAATGGAATACTGTGGATAAACCCATCTTATCCTATTCCACAGCTTGTTTGTTTTGAAAAAGAAAACAAAGGAAACAACTAAATTTTATTACCTAGAGAAAGATTTCAGCCAATTTCTATTCCAGCTCCACCCCCCTCGGAAAGCTGCGTAAAGGAATGGAAATAAGATTTGAAGCTCCACCCCCAATTTCTATTCCATTCCACCAGTTGCCAAACACACACAACTTATAAAATTAATTCATTCCTTTCCCTTTCTTTCCATTCCTCTCCATTCATTTTCATTCCATTCCTTTCCATTCCCCAACTTCAATGTTTCCAAACAGACCCTTAAAGTTTAAAACACCCCAGTTACTACCACAAAATCAATAATTAATATTAACTTTTGTGCTTTTTCTCTGAAACTAGTTTTCTTTAATCCTTCTCGGTCATTAAAGTTAAGTGATGTTTCGGGTAAGGCTGAGTTAATTAAGGTTAGGTTAGGGTTCGGGGTTAGGGAAAAATCTAGGTGTCTCTCTTCTTCGAAATCCAAAATCCATTCATTCCCAAACTCGTCATCCACCCTTTTACTATTCTTTATCTTCCTCATCCCCATGCTCCTCACTAGATGATCTAACCAAGTATGGATAAACAGATCCCAAGGTTTTGTGTGATTATGGTTAGAGAATGAATGGAAGATGAGGTTAGTATCTCAATATGAACGGAAGAATAGGTGTAAATCTGACAAAAAAGAACCTTTTGACATCATTTTCAACATTTTAAGGGTAAGATACTAATATGTAAAAACATATAATTTTAGGTGCCAGAAAAAGTAAAACCCTATCTATATAATAAATCACAAGGCAATTTGAAAAAAAGCTATCAAGTGGCTTTCATTCAATTGAAACAAAATCAATGGCTCACATTCACCCTCCCAAAAGATATTTTCCCCCAAAAGTTTTTCCCCCAAAACTAAAATCCCTTCCCCCCCCCCCCCCCAAAAAAAAAAAAACTAAGATCCTTTTTACTTTATTACCATCTCTCTCTCCACTCTTCACTTATTCAAATTTCTCCCCCCCCCCCAGAAATTTAGATTTTCATATTTCAGGTTTGTAAATTTCTGGATGTTCAGTTTTTTTCTTCAAATTGTCAGATTTCAGGTTATATATAGATGTTATATATAGATGTTAACTGGAGCCTTGATGACTCTATCTGTATGATATACAAAATAAAAATATAAATTTAAAGATACTATGTGATTGTTATACGACATTCAACTATTTTTTATAACTAATCGTGGAGTTTCTAGCCCGATCGTATTGCATATAAATGTTGATACCTATGTGATTTGTTAGTCAGACATGGCATATATTTTGCAGTTTACAGAGCTTTTTATATGCTGCATCATTCCGAAGACGTGCCGTAGGCACGTGCCCATGGGCAAATCTAGTAATATTATATGTTAACAAATGAGTATTCGATTTATGGAATTCCTTCAACAGTTTCTATATAGGCTCGCTCATTTGGATTCTGACAGTAAGATGTTGGCACGTTCCTTACTCTATCGGATGCCTATTAAAATTAGTATATCTGGCACTAAAGGCATTTTTTTTCATATGACAATTATTGTTCCAAAAAAAACTTCATTAGAGTCACTTAAAAATTCAAACTTTCATACTGCATACATCTCAAAAGAATAATGTCAACAAGTTTGATTCTTTTACTTCATGTTCTTACATATTTAGATTTTAGATTCCAATTTGTATTGACAACTATACAAATTCTCTAACAACCATGAAATCCTTTTGAAATAGGTTCACACAAGTTATTAAAAAGATGGTATTCATGCAGATAACAAGGTAGACACTCCCAAAGAAAACCAAACAAGCAAATAGACCGTGAGTAGCATATTCCGCTATGGGGTGAACATGCATTCCTGAAGATAGCCACATGGGTTTTTCACATCAACCACTACCAAACACAAATCAATAAGTTATAATTTCATGCTAGTTAACCTTTGGCAGATTAGCCTCATTTAAAGCCCTTTTGCTTTTCATGTGAAAATTCTATACCTGTAGAACTAAAATCTAATTTCCCTACCAATGGACCAGAATGGTATATAAATAATCAAAAGGTCATGGTTAGGGCTGCAATCGAGCCGAGCTGAGCCGAATACCTTCAGGCTCGAGCTCGGCTCGTTTACAAAACGAGCTCATTTTTGAGCTCGAGCTCGGCTCGAGCTCGGTTCGAGCCGAGCTTTGACCGTATTCGAGCCGAATAGCTCGCGAGCTTAGCCAAAAAAACCCAAACTCGAGCTCGGCTCGTTTACGAAACGAGCTCAATTTTGAGCTCGAGCTCGATTCGAGCCGAGCTTTGACCGAGCTTGAGCCGAATAGCTCGCGAATAGCTCGATTCGTTTGCAGCCCTAGTCATGGTTCTTCACAAGTACTGATAATCCAGGAGATAAAGTACACAGCGAATTTCAACAAATGAACATAATAATGTAACCAATTAAAAAGAAATTATTCCCACAGGTAGTTACTAATTTGGAAAACAAACCCAACAAGTATATCACTCAAAATAATCTTGATAGTCAGGCAACCACATTAAACGAAAAATAACTCCCGTCTTAAACTCCTAATACTAGAAATAAACAATAAAACCAGAAAGAAGATTGTAATCTAGAATTATCAAAAACAGAACATTCAGCAATATAATATATGGAAATAAACTGTATACTGAAAACCTCAAGCAAACAGGACACTGCAAATATTGAGAAAAAAAATGATCGAATGGACATTTGAGCAAATCTATGGGTCCAAATCTAAAATATATCTATTGTAAATCTAAAATATATCTATTGTAAGAGAAAAATATTTGAAAGATCCACAACAATATATAGTTGAAAGTATACCGAAATATCTTGAAAATCCAACAGATATTCTCAAATTTGACTACAGTTTCACACCCTCCCCCCTACACACAAAAAAGGAACCACCTCAACGATTGCACGTCACTCCAAGGAAACTTATCCTACACCTCATCTTCTAACCCTAGAAATTAAGCTGGTTATGTGCACTTATATACAGTGAAGTATTTTTAAATGGATAGGAATTGTTGCAAACTCTGGCAAGCAGATTTAAACTGCTGGCTGTAATATATGCCTCGAGTGCTTAGACTAAAGTTAATCTCTAGCAAATTTGTTATGGATTTAAAATGAACAGAACCTAATAAAGGCTCTACTGTGCAGATAATAGCTCATTAACTAATAGTAATAAGATAGTGTAAATTGTACTACCTTTGAAACCCTTGGAATGACCTACAATAGAACACAACACTACGTTTCCTGTAGAATATGCAATTAGGCAAGCATAAATCAGATGAATCTTCAATAAATAACCATATCCACAGGCAAGAATACTACATAATCTATGATTACGCTAGAAAGACTATGACAACTAACGTTATCCTATCCATATTCCATACAACATAGTAGCACCCACCCACTAAATGATCACCAGCTTGTACTACTCTTACAATCACACTTGTAGTTGTCGTGTTACAAATGAGCTTTCCATCTAGTTCTCGTCCTATCAATTCCAACAAGTTCATACTTCACATTTTTTTAAGCTCAAATACACAACTCAGATCATTGTATCATCATAGAAAAACTCATAATGCCAAATAAGCATTCTATTCATCTAAATTTGGCAACATAAAAGCCGCCCTGTTCCATTCCTTCATTCACCCTTCCATGTCGACAGCTCATACTTCAAACCCAAAAGAAGTAAACCAAAATCAAAAGCAAGGGGGTCTGGAACTCTTTCCACAACAATGAATAAACAACACCGTTGCTTCAATTCAACGCTCTTCTTTTATCCACTAACAGATTAATAACTTCCATCCTCAACCAACATAAAGGAAATAATCCCCCTTTATCAACACATTGATTCATGCTCACTGTTTTAAATTTTGGCCGATACAGCCGAAATTTTGGCCAAAATTTCGTTTCGGCTAACTTGCCGTACCAAATAACATATTTTATGCTTCATATTGTTTGGACTGAAATGTATAGATTTCGGTCGAAAATGCCAAAATATGGCTGAAATATCGGCCGAAATAGACACTAATGTTATTGTGAATGTATAACTTTTTTTTAACTTTTTGCATATAAGTCTTTCAATATCGGACCTTAAGCTAAGATAATGTGAGGATTTTATCTCTCTATAGTTTGTGTATATGCAAAGTCAAGTAAGTCTATTAACTAATATATTTTTTTTAATCAATGCAAATTCAATTTAGTTATATACTTATGTTACATTCTCTTTTATATTGTTGTTAAAATTCTACTATTGTTGTTAAATTCTGTGAACATTTGGTTCATGTCATTAGTTACATTATACAGTATTTTATATGATAAATGACATGTAGAACATATAATATCTTCTTTAGTAACAAAAAAAATATGTTTATTGAGTGTCCGAAATGAACATCCGAGATGATCACATTTCTCTGAGATCTTCTCCTATATCTCCGATCCGAGACGAAACACCCCTTGCTGAGGATGAGTGCAAAATCCGAGATTTAAAACCTTGTTCATGCTCCAAAATTCATAACAGTCTAGGTGTGTTTGGGAATGGAGTTGGGTTAGCTAAAGTTTATTTTTAAGCGGAAGGATAGGTTTACAGAATTTAGTTATCGTACCTCTACCTCAAGTAAAAAAGTAATCTGAATAAGTCTACTAATTTTGGAATGTTTGGGAAGCCATTAAAGCTAACTAAACTCCACAATTTTGGGGATTTGCCAAAGTTTAGATAAAAGAAGTCTTAGTGGAGTTGACATAACTTGAGTTATCTCAACTTTTGGGCTGAAAAAATTTGAAATAATTGTGATTAGCTTGACTCCAAGTGGGCTCCCAAACAACCCAAGGATAAAAAAAAACTACAGTTTAAGAGATAATTCTCTAAAACTCCAGTTTTCGTAACTCCATTCCCACACACAACCTAATCGAACAATCAACACATCAAAACCTCCATGGTATTTAAGCAAACACCTAATAAGCAACAAGAAGAAATTAGAGAATATATAATGTCACAAATACCTCCAAGACCTCATGCTACTCCAAGGGAACTTGCTCTCCTCCTCTACCTTCTTCCTGCCTCTCCCCCTCACTTCCTTCTTCCTCCCCAAATCACCGCCGCCACAGCGTCTCTTATCCCCTCTCCTCTCCCCCCCTCCCCCCCTCTCCCTCTCCGGCTCATCCAACCAGTGCTTCTGCTGCACCTCCTGCCCCTCCCCCACTACCGCCGCCTTCCCCCTACCTTTCTTCCCCGCCCTCGCCTCCATCGCCTCCTTCAGCCACGGTACCGGAAACAAATCCGGCGAAATCGACAGCGGGTTCTTGAGCATTATATAGGCCTTCTTGTAGTCCGGCTTCGCGGCAAGGTATGGCCCGTGGTGCCGCTTCTTTCCCTCCATGTTGAGGGTCCGGACGTCCTCGATCTCGAAGCCGTACAGGGACTCGAGGACGCGGCGGATCTCGATCTTGGAGGCGGAGGGGGCAGTCTTGAGGGCGAATTCGCGGATGGAGTCGAAGGGAGGGTTCGGGAGATGGAGCTTGATTGGGAGGTTCGCGAAGTGGATTACGCGGCGGCCGAGGCGGCTCCCCATCGAAATTGATTTTTGCAGGAAGGAAGAAGATGAAAATCAAATGAGCGAGGCTTATTAGAGCATCTGTAGTCGACACCCAAATTTGAATTTTTTCCCAAAATGACCCTTTTTTGAAAGTTTTTTTCAAACTGCCCTACTTTTTTTTTTTATTTCCCAAAGCATCCCACTCGGTCTTTGAAAGACCGAGTCTAGTTATAACGAGTCTTGTACTTTGGGGTTTTAATTGTGCAGATCTCCTTTCTTCTTCTTCTCTCTCTACTTTAACCTATTCTATTTCTCTAACTCATCTTTCTAAATCTAGGGCGACCTCCTATCCACAAAATCTCATCTCAATCTAAATATATTTACCAATTCTTTCCTAACTCTCTTACCTTCCACTATAAAAACCCTTAACTCATCTTTTGAAAGATCCATATTTTGGATTTTTGTTAAATTTGAAGAGGATAGCAACTTCAACTCTTTTACCCAAATATCTACGGCTCTATTCTTGAAGCTTGTGAAGGTATGATGAATATTGGCCTTTAATTTTCTACCTTTTTTTATAGATTTTGTTTGTGGTTAGATAATAACTCGCATATTCGTATAAATATACGTAGGTATGGATCTTGAGATTCCTGTTTGGTTATACTTTGGTGGTGAAATAATTCGTGATCCAAAGATTGGTAGTTGCTATAGTGAGTAGGATCCGGAAATAGTTTGGATACCTCGTACCATTACATTTGCAGAAATAGTTGAGAAAATTTATGAAGTTACTAATTGGGATAGGAATCAATGGAAGGTGAAAATTTTAGCTCGATACGCAGCAGGTAGAGGAGATGGTCAGTATTTTATGACAGTGCTCGTATCTACTGATAATGCACTGAAGTCAATGATTGCTAGGACATTTGATCCCAATTGTGCTTGGTCTGCATTAGAGTTATATATTCATCAAATTCAAATTTTGAATGCTCAGCCACATGATATTCCCAGTTCAAGCTTCATAAGGGTAGTACCTACACAGCAGATGAGGTCTAACCCCGCTCAATCTTCACAACCAAATCCACTGTCCTCACAAGAAAACTCATTCACAAATACAAGAAACCCGGATTCTACAGATGTTTAGTTGCCACGCCAACCTAGTCCGGTTCCTGACTATGTTCCAAATGACAGTGTATTTGAACTCTTTCAAAATGCAGTGGTTAACAATAGCTTATTAGACGATGATGAAGAAGAGGAAGAAACAAACGATGATGAAAGTGTAGAAAATGATGAAGTAGCAAATGTAAATCCTACGAACAACAGTTCTAACGAAGTGAGAGCTACTGATAGCTATGCTAATGTTAACGCTCATGTTACAGAGGAGATGGCTCAAGGTGCTAGAGTACCTTCATTTCCACAAGAGTCTTCTAGTTCATCCAATGTAGACGAATTTTATGTTGGACAGGAGTTTGTAAGTTAAGAGTCCATTCAGCAAGCTGTGAAGGTGTATTCTATCAAGAAGCATCGTGAATTTTTCACATTGAAAACAACATCATCACTGTACACTGTTAAATGCAAAATGGCACCTAGAAAACGTACAATTGAGGAGATCGTACAAAGTCCCCCAGGAGTAAGTGATGGTGGATGTCCTTGGAGATTACGAGCTATTGTTCCAAAAGGGGAGAGAAATTTTGTGGTGAAGAAGATAGTTGGGCCTCATACTTGTACGATTCCCACGCTGAATCAAGACCACTGTAAAATTGATGCTAACCTTGTTTGTAATTTGATTGTGGGTGTGGTGAAGAAAGATATTGCTTTATCGCCGCGGGCAATTATTGAGATTGTGAAAATAGAATATAATTATCAGATTTTATATAAGAAAGCTTGGAAAGCAAAACAAAAGGTAATTGAGAGGTTGTTCGGTACCTTCGAAGAAGCATACACAAAGTTTCCTTTTCTACTAACAGCAATTCAAGCAGCAAATCCAGGAACCGTTGTCCACTGGGATAAATATGAGTCTAGTCCTAGAGAGGAAACATTCAAGGGATTATTTTGGGCATTTGGTCCTTCGATTGAAGGTTTCAAGTCTTACAGACCGGTTATTAGTGTAGATGGAACTCACTTGTATGGTAAGTACAAGGGTTGTTTGCTTATTGCTGTTTCTCCGGATGCGAATGGTTGCTTATTTCCATTTGCATTTGCATTGGTTGATGGAGAGAGTATAAATACGTGGACATGGTTCATGAGTTGCATCCGGTATTATGTCACCGATCGCACTGAGTTGTGTGTTATCTCGGATCGTCATGCTGGTATATTGTCTGCTATGGATTTGCAAAACGGAGCTTGGAACGAACCGAATGCATTTCATTGATATTGTATGTGTCATTTTGCCACAAATTTTTTTAGTAAATTTGGTAGCAAGGCATTGCGGAAAAATGCCAAAATTATAGCCTGTCAAAACCAACCCAAAAAGTTCATGGCCAAACTCGCTGAACTTGAAACCGTCAATGTCGAGGCGGCTAATTGGTTGAAAGAGAAGCCGGTTGAGAAATGGGCACTTTATGCAGATGAAGGTCGAAGATATGGAATAATGACTACGAACCTGTCAGAATGCTTCAATTTAGTCTTGAGTCCGTAGTTTACCAGTAACTGCGATTGTTGAGACGATCTTTTTACGTCTCAACTCTTACTTTACTACTCGTCGACAGGAAGCTAGTAAGCTTTTATGTGAAGGGAAGATTTTTGCTAAAAGTGTACATGATTTGATTGATAGTCGCCGTGAAAGAGCAAACCAACATGAGGTTACAATGTTTCATCATCAGCCTGGAGTTTTTTTCGTGAGAACGGGTATACGCATGGTAAATGGAGAACGGAAGGGTGGGAACTTGTACACCGTGAACTTGGGTACGAAAACATGCACATGTATGAAGTTTCATCTATATCATATTCCCTGTTCTCATGTATTAGCAGCCTGTGCATATCGTGCAATTGATCACAAGCCTTATGTTGATAAATTTTACCTTGTCACGTCATTAGCACAAACTTGGGCTCCTGTGTTTAGTCCTATTCTAGATCAAGCGTATTGGCCTACTATCAATGGTCCACGACTCGTACCGGATGCTAGTTTGCGACGTTCACGGAAAGGCCGACCTAAATCCATGAGAATACGCAAAGATATGGATGTGAGAGATAGTTCTAGCAGGGGTACAAGAATGAAATGTTCAAGTTGCAGTTTGGAAGGACACAACAAGCATCGATTTACTAATAGAGCATCTCAAAACAATTAAAATTTGATTATGTGCTTTCTAGTGTGTTTGTAATATTTATATCGAACTAAGCACTTAGTTTGGATGTGTTTAATTGTCGAAAATGTATGATTGATTGAGGTTTAAATATTGGCCAAAGAGAGTATTATATTCGAATCAAATTATCATGAAGTTTCTTCGCAAAAAAATCAATCAGCTTCAAGACTCGGTCTTTCAAAGACCGCTGTCATTTTAACTAGACTCGGTCTTTGAGTCTTGATGCTGATTGCAAAATATATCTTGCAGGAGCAAGACTAGTTAAAATGACAGCGGTCTTTGAAAGACCGAGTCTTGAGTTCAATCTATTTCAGAGGCGAAGCTGCTCTCTGGAAATGAGTGAATATCACAGTCGGTTTTTGAAAGACCGTTCTAAATATAACTAGACTCGGTCTTTGAAAGACCGAGTCTTCAATCTAAGTGAAAAAAATTTCACAGATTGAAGACTCGGTCTTTCTAGTTATATTTAGAACGGTCTTTCAAAAACCGACTGTGATATTCACTCATTTCCAGAGAGCAGCTTCGCCTCTGGAATAGATTGAACTCAAGACTCGGTCTTTCAAAGACCGTTCTAATTATAACTAAAGTCGGTCTTTGAAAGACCGAGTCTTGCGCCTGCAAGATATATTTTGCAATCAGCATCAAGACCGAGTCTAGTTAAAATGACAGCGGTCTTTGAAAGACCGAGTCTTGAAGTTGATTGAAATTTTGCTTACAGGCACAAGACCGAGTCTAGGCTTCAATTTCACCAGCAACACTTCTATTAAAGCATTTCCCCTTTACAAAACTCATACTTTCACATTGAATCACTTCCACAACCACAACCACAACAACATCAACTCCAACATCTCCACAACCACAACCATCTCCAACATCAACTTCCACAACCACATCAACTTCAACAGCATCAACAAAACTCATACTTCCACAACCACAACCACAACCATCTCCAACAACAACATCAACTTCCACAACCACAATCACATCATCTCCAACATCTCCACAACCACACTTCCACAACCACAACAACAACAACCACATCTCTACAACCACACTTCCACAAAAATCTCAATAACACCTCCATATGCCCAACATTAATATCAACAAACCCAACATAACATCATCTCCACAACCACAACTGCAACAACGACAAGAACATCATAACATTAATATCAACAAACTCATTAATATCAACAAACCCAAAAGAACATTACAACATTAAGAACATTAAGAACATTATAAAAATACTAATTTAAAACTACAAACTACAAACTCAAAATACTAATTTAAGAACATTACAACATTAAGAACATTACAACAAACTCAAAATACTAATTTAAAATATTAGAACATTAAGAACATTATAAAAACTACAAAATATAACTTACTAAAAATATTACAATACCTACCAAATTCAAAATATTACAAAATTATACTAACTCATAATATTACAACATCAGACTAACATCAAACTAACATAAAAATAACATCAAAAATCAAGGGTCAGGTGTGAAGAAGTTAGTGGGTCTTCGTTGTCGTCTACCATGTTGTGAAGTTGCCTGCGTTAGACCGGACAACGGGATGTTCTCCTCTTCTTGAATCTCACCCCCAGCTTGTTGTTGTATACCCTCCCCTTTAATCTTAGCCCCTGCTTGTTCTTCGTGTTCTGAATCGCTTTGAGTTTGAGGTGGGGGCCTTCGAACAACCCTCTTTCGTCGGACACCAGAACGGCCGCTCGTTCGATGTGTGGGAGTCCTTATTATTGAATCTAACGTTGCTCCCTCGCCCACAAGATCAGCTTGTGCACGACAGCAAGATAACATCTCCCGTATGGTTACCTTCATCTGGTCGGCGGCATTGCTATTCAACATAGTTGCACATTTCTTTGCAATGGCCCAAGTCTGGCTCAACTGAGAATCATGAGAAGTTGAAAGATTATGGTACTTACATATACACATACATATATAAAAATAAATTTATATATAAACTTTAAAAATTGAAAACGAAACTTTAAAACTTACAAAGCCACGAACAGTGGATCCCTTTGGTTGGTACATCGGCAACCTCATGTTGATCTGCTGGTTCGGTCCTTGGTTGACGGATCGGGACTACCACTCCAGCAGGAGTCTGTAATGTTGGAGAAATATACCGTCTAGTGACTCTCTCGTACCAAGCCATGTACACCCCATGCACCGAGAGGTCAAACGGTGGAATGCCACCAATGATTTCTTCGAAACGGTGAACATTCCATCTCTGAACATACACAGAGAAGCAAGCAGCCCAATTATGTCCGGGTGTACGGCCCATTCCTGTAATGTTGTGCATCTCGGCATTGAATGGCTCGACAACTGGAATTTCTTGGTGAAGACCAAACTGGCGTAGAACTCTATCGGGGTAGTAGAACCCCCAAAGTTGATTAACAGTGCTTTCGTGAGCCACAAATTGTGTTTGTACGTGCAAATAGGCGGCAGTCAAACGAGTCGCTCCTCCGTGTAAGGAATCCACACAACACAGTCAGCTGCCAACCTATCCAACTCATTACAGTAGTATGTTAAGCACCTGTTGGGGTTGGCTGTCGATGTTAGTTTGCTTGTCCAGTAAACACCGATAGGAGCTAGCATATCCACGTCATCGGGAAGAACTGTCTAGTGCGGAGATTGGATCCGTACTACGGGCCGACCGACATGAATTCGCTACCAACTCCAAACCTAAAGTAAAATCATAGGCCCATTCATCTGGTTCGAACATATACTGCACAAACATAAACTCCGGTACAGTGACAAAAGCACGGCACTACCCCCAACTGTAACGGCGGAGGTTACCTAGGTCGGCGATTAATGGCAAGAACATCAATGACATGCTATTTCCTGTCGAATTTGGAAACAATACGGTGCTGAAAAGCGTGAGAATGTATGCCCTACAATAGCACTCCACCTCCGCCGCAGTTGAACCTTCATTCAATTTATTCTTAAACTTGTCCTTCAACCACTTCAAACGGACAAATTTACCATTAACCGCACCGACTTCAACTTCGATACCTAAATACTCCTCGACTATATAAACCAGGTCGAAGTCCATTGATCCTGTGACTGCCTCTCCATCGATTGGAAGCCCGGTAAGTATGGCAACGTCCTGCAGAGTGACTGTCATCTCCCCAACTGGCAGGTGAAAGGAGTGTGTCTCGGGCCTCCATCTTTCAAGAAGTACTTCCAAAAGAGGTCGATCGCACTTGATGGATGTCATCCTAGCAATACCGTAGAACCCACAGTCTCTTAGTATCTCGTGTATACGTGGGTCCATAGGTAGCAGATGACCAGTCCTAAAGCGGCACTCCGTAGCCTCACCGTTCCAAATATTCTGCGATCGATGCAACGGTTGAAGAGTGAGGAGTGAAGGGTCGAGGGGTTCTGGGCCTCCAGAAGGGATATACGATGATGAAGGGACTGAAGAAGAAGTGCCCGCCTCATTTGGATTGACTTTAACCTACATAACAATAACATTTACATCAATAGACCGAAATATCATATAATTCTATTAGAATCAACAATTAATTACTTACATTAGTACCCTCGGTACGAGCACGACCATGACCACGACCACGTCCACCGCGAGTATGTGGTCCATCACCACGTGGAGTTGTACTACTTTCTCCTTCCTCCATGTTCCCCATTGCGCGTGCCATTTACAATAAAATTCAAATCCTACAACTTCAACAAAATTGTAATTAACTACACATAACCTAGATATAAAAAACAACAATCTCGAAACATCTCCACAACCACAACATCTCAACAACAAAAACAACAAAAATCTAGAAACATCTCCACAACCACAACATCTCAACAACAAAAAGAATAAAAATCTAGAAACATCTCCACAACCACAACATCTCAACAACAAAAACAACATTCTCGAAATATCTCCATAACAACAATTTCTATATAACAATGCCGTTTGCTACTTATTGGTTATTTTCATTCTCTAATTAAACCTAAAAATAACATCAATGGCTACTATACATTGTCAACAATAACTCAACTTCAACTCAGCACCTTCACAATAGCCCAAATTAACACAAAAATTGCTTATCAAAAGCTTCAGAAATATACCTTTCAAGTAGGAGATTCCAAAGCGAGATAGTGACAATGTAGAGTACTTCTAGATCCTTCAACCAAGATCTTCCCCCAACAAATACAAAATTAAACGAGAGATAAGAAATTGGGATTTCGGGATTTTGGGTTTAAAAAAATAATCAAATTTGGGGGGAAAGGATGGGGAAAATCGAAAATCGATGGGAGAATAATCGGTTTTGGGGAGTGTACCGATCGATTTAAGGGAAAATCGGTTTTGGGGCGATGGGTTTCGTTGAGGAATAGAGAGAGGAAGAAAAAAAAATAGAGATGAAAATTAAAGTCGAGAAGAAGAAGAAAGGAGATCTGGGCAATTAAAACCCCAAAGTTCTAGTATAAACTGGCGCGGTCTTTCAAAGACCGAGTCTTGCTCTTCAAATTTTCGGAGTGCAAGACTCGGTCTTTGAAAGACCGTGCTAGTTTATACTAGACTCGGTCTTTCAAGGGGTGCTTTGGGAATAAAAAAAAATTAGGGCGTTTTGGGAAAAACTTTCAAAAAATGGGTCATTTTGGGAAAAAATTCCCCGAATTTTGGGCGACAAATAGATATAGGAATTTTAGCTTTACTGCAGTCATTTAAAGTCAAAATTTGGCCGGGCAGTTGAAGATTGCTGGTCGCACCAAAAAAAATTAAATAAATAAATAAATAAAAATTTGCACAGATGGAAAATGATTTTCCATCCAAGAATATTTTCATTAAATAACTCATTAATTTAATCCTAATTAACTATTAATATAATCATAATTAACTATTAACTATTAATATAATCCTAATTACTACCTAATTTATCCCCATACACATATATAGGCCTATTTCATTTTTTTAAAAAAACAGCACAATGTTTGGATGGGAGATTATCTCCCGTCTGAACCCAATGTGGTTTTTTTTTTCAATCGACGGACGGGGAATAATCTCTCGTCCGATCGTTTTTATTTTTTTTATATAATAAAAATGGCACGGATGGGAAATCTTTCCCTGACGGGAAATCTTTCCCGTCCGACCGTATTTAAAAAATAAAAAAATAAAATAATAGACGAAAAATAATCCCTCGTCCGATAGAAAAAAATTCTCTCCAACGATATATTATCTTTCGTCCGATGAGATTTGAGCTGCGATTGTGTAGGGGCGGTGTTTCATTTTTCGTCTGACGTCTTCGACGAAAGATAATTTTTTGTTGCATTTAACAGACGAAAGATTATTCCTCGTTGGCTATATTTTGGCAAAAACCATTTCATCTCCCATATTTGGCCAAACACTGTTCATGCCACACCCAAAATTTAGGTAAATGGCAAACGACTAGAGCGTTTTTTTCTCATTTTTTTCAAAAAATGGGTAAATGGCAAACGACTATAGATGCTCTAAGAGCATCCACAGTCGCTTTCTATATTTGCCATTTTCTCATATTTTGAGGAAGTTGGTGCTGCAGTTGTTTTTTGTTTTGTCATTTTATAGCAAATGCGCTACAGTACGTTCTCATATTTGGGAAACGAAATGGCGGTTCTCATAATATAGATTATTTATATTTTTATTAATCAGATCGGACGACACATGTTGTTTCGTCTGCTTTTTTTTATTTTAATTTTTTTAATAATCAGACGGTACATGTTGTCCCGTCTAATACACACACACACACACACAAAAGGCCGGACGGGACATGTTGTCCTGTCTCATGAGAAAAGTTCTCAAACGGGACAACATGTCTCGTTTGAGAACTTCCCCACTATTTAATTAGTGTTTAGGTCACTATCACACTTAATTCAACACTTAATTAAGGTATTAGTGATTATTTAAATATAGTTTAGGTTAATTTAATAGTTAATTAATTTACTAAATAATATTTTAAATATTAAACCCAATTTAATTATAAAAAAATTCATGGGACGGGATAACATGTCCCGTCTGCTCAAAAAAGTTTAAAAATTTGCCAAAATATAGCAAACGACCACTGCAGCGATCACGCCGATTTCCTATTTCTATTTGTGCCATTTTCTCAAATATGAGAAACACCATTGCGGATGCTCTAACGGGTTGGAGTTCGTGGTCTTTTAATTGGCTTTGGCATGGTAGGATGGGTGTCTTGAGAAATTACAGACGACCCAAATAAAAGCCAAACTTTTTGTGAAATGGTCATTTTACACCAAAATAACGAAGTCATGCAAGAGTATGGTCATCTGCAAAAAAAAGGCGGGAGGGAGGGGGGGGGGGGCTGTAGTAGAGTCATCCACAAAAAAAAGAATTACATGGGGTTTATATGCAAATTAGTGAAAACAAGGTTGTAGCTAGCATTGTTACATTTACTCGATACCCGGACCCGGCATTGGACTGGAACCAACCCGATCTATACGGGTCCGGGTCCTAAAATAAGACCCAATGCACTTTTGGGTCCGGGTTCGGGTCCGCTCAAAATAAAACCGATCCGGAACCAGAGTCGTTAAAAAATACCCCAAAACATATAGAATTTGAATAATAGGGCTATAGGAATATACATATAAAAGATATTGTTGAAGATAGATATGTAAATATAATATTAATTCATGTTCTTAAGTGCAAAAATTGTTAGAATCGTAGGGTATCCGGTGTAGATACTTAAGTGCAAATATTTATTCTCTACTACCGGACCCGACGGGTAATTTTCTTTAAGTAGGATCCGGACCCAGACCCGGTTCTTGCAAGTCCGGGTCCGGATCCAATTTTTGGACCCGTGAGGTACCGGGTCCGGGAAGTGGAGGACCTGACCCGATAAGACCCGATACAAGCACTAGTTGTAGCCCCAAACACACGCACTTTACCCCGAATACATATAAATCAAGAATTTTTTGGTACAAGCGGGATTTGAATTCTTAACATCTTGCTCAACAGCGAAAAGGCTTACCAGTGGATCACACTAACACTTATAACTCTGGGTAGTTTCTCTGAAATTTACCACTTTATTTATTTATTTATTTATTATTACTATTATTATTATTATTTCTTTTTTATCTTTTCTGAACAAGACTCTAGCCAGAAACCAGGAGAGTTTGTTGGAGAGGGAGGAGTAGGAGAGTTAGGGTAAAAATATTTCCTTGACGTATCAGATCATCCACTGTCGTTTTCTAAAATTCCAAAAATTGGAAATCGATTTAGAAATAGTGCTCACAGTCGTTTGCTAAAAATCCAAAACTTAGGATAGGAGTGAACAGTGCTTTGCTAAACGTAGCAGCCGCTTTAGCCAATTGCTAAATATAGAAGACGGACGATGTTCATCCGTTTAACAAAGCGACGGATGAAGGTATGCCGTCTCTCATCGAAAATAAATTTCTTAAAAAAAAGTCACTGAGAACACGCTACACGGATGAAGTTGTTCCGTCTTGTGTGTTTTTTTGACTTTTTATTTATTTTTATTTTTTTAACAAAAAAACTGAAAAACACCCAGACGGATGATGTTCATCCGTTTGGTGTGTTGTTTGGATTTTTTTTTTTCATACTGAATACCAAAAATAAATAAATAAATAAATAAGACGGAAGATGATATTCCGTCGCTTCTGTTTTTAGACTTTGATGACTGCAGCGTGGTCCTTCTTTTGCTATTTCTAAATGCTATATATAGCAATTGACATAGCAAACAATAGTGGATGCTCTCATACACACACAATTGCAAGTGCCCTACTAGTCCCGATGTAAGCCTTTTCACTAGCCAGGAAGAGGTTGGTTCCAAATAATATATATCTTAAGCTAATAGGCCTACCCCATCTCTCTTTTCTCTATTTCGAAATAGAGAAAGGAGAGCAAAAGTAGGGATCCACACTTCCTCAACCCCACAGCCCACATCTTCTGATTACCAAAACAAAATAAATGGGAAATAAACAAATCACCCGTTCTGCCAAATCCCTCCCCCCTCCCCCCCCCCCCAAAATCCCGCTAACCCTAACACCACCACCCCTCGCCGTACGCCACCATACCTCGCCGTCACCGTATCGCAGCCTGCCCTAGCC
The DNA here is from genome assembly GCA_017893485.1 of Hemerocallis citrina. Classification (NCBI taxonomy): domain Eukaryota; kingdom Viridiplantae; phylum Streptophyta; class Magnoliopsida; order Asparagales; family Asphodelaceae; genus Hemerocallis; species Hemerocallis citrina. The sequence goes on along the minus strand of CM030366.1, from coordinate 73,521,767 downwards.
CTCGCCATCGTCGTACGGCTTCTCCTGCTCTCTTTCATCACTTTCTCCTTTTTCTTCGATCAAAACCCTAATTTCCCCCTCGGTCGCATAGGGCTTCATTTTCATCTTTATCTGCTTGCTTCAACTCACAAAAAGGTACTTATCAAACCAGCCATTAATTTGATCCGAGTTGTTAACATTGTCAAATCTTTAATTGGGAATTTGTTATGATTTCAGTTTTAGAATAGAGATCATATTGTTTTGAGAATGTTGGATTCTTTGAGTTCTTTGATTTGAGAATTAAAGTGGTAAGTTGTTGGAAAAACTTCCTTCACAATTACAATGCTGGAGACATCAATATTTTTTGCAGTGTTTTTTTCTATTGTTCTCTTTGGAGGACTATTGTCAAAAAGTTATATTTTTATAGGTTTTAATATGATTAGGAGTGTATTTGATTGTATTCAAGTATCTCTGTTGATTAGCTGTATAAAAAGGTGTGTATCTTAACTTGCTTTCAAGATTTTTTTGCACAAATTATTTCCTGCCTATGGTCGTCTTGGTTAGGAATATTCACCAACTTTACGGGGTAGCATCAGTCTTCCTCAACATCTAATGATTGTGAGAATGAGATTCTTATAGCATAGTGGTTAATTAGCCAAAAAAAAGACTAATAGGGGTTTGACTAATTAAGATTCTTAATCATTCAACAAGTGGAGAATTGATCCGGTTCATAGCTATGCATAAATATATATCGGGTGCATAACTATGCACAAATATACTTTTGAGTGGATGATTATAGAGTGAGTTTTGCTTCTGATTTTAGTGTTCCTACTTGGTCATAAATTTTTCTTCTCTTTTCCATTCATAGAAGTAATGAAAACTATATCATATAATAAATCTATTTAGAAGTCAGTGTTTATTTTGGCTTGGTGATGAATCCAAATAGGATTTTAAGCATTGTGGGTTATATACAGAAAAAAAAAGAATTAGTGATAAGAGTTATAAGACTGATAAAAAATAGGAATTTAAGAGTAATAAGACTGATAAAAAATATAGAGTAATGGCTTCATCTATTCCCATTTAAAGAAAGTTCTCCCATGAATTTGAAGCTTCTTCAATTTGGCAACTACACAACTAAGTGAAATAGAGAGATCTGTACTCCATGTCTTAAAACTGATTTTCTTTTGTACACTTTCTTTTGAAAATTACAGAATATATAAATGCTTCTGTTTTCTAGAATTCATATATGTTTAGACAAAAATTACTCAATAAGTTATCATTGAGAACCTTAAGATCAATGCACGGAATCAAAAATAGGGATTCACACTTACTTAACCCATGCCTAACTATGCATGAATATATATCTGGTGCATAACTGTGCACAAATATACTTTTGAGTGGATGATTATAGAGTGAGTTTTTCTTCTGATTTAGTGTTCCTGCTTGGTTATGAATTTTTCTTCTCTTTTCCATTTATAGAAGTAATGAAAACCATATCATATAATAAATCTGTTTAGAAGTTGGTGTTTAATTTGGCTTGGTCATGAATCCAAATAGGAATTTAAGCATTGTGGGTTATATACAGAAAAAAGAATTAGTGATAAGAGTAATAAGACTGATAAGAAATAGGAATTTAAGAGTAATAAGACTGATAAAAAATATAGAGTAAGAGTTTCATCTATTCCCATTTAAAGAAAAGTTCTCCCATGATTTTGAAGCTTCTTCAATTTGGCAACTACACAACTAAGTGAAATAGAAAGATCTGTACTCCATGTCTTAAAACTTATTTACTTTTGTACACTTTCTTTTGAAAATTACAGAAGATATAAATGCTTTTGTTTTCTAAAATTCATATATGTTCACAAAAAAATACTCAATAAGTTATCATTGAGAACCTTAAGATCAATACACGGAATCAACCAAAGCATGAAATAACTTAATGGATAATTAATTAAACTGAATGAAATTAAGAGTACTAAGAATTAGTACTAACAGTATCAGTTGGTAATTCCAGACAATGGAATATGTGGGGAAGTCCTGCCTGGAATAGGCTTAGTTGGGGTTTTCTCAAAATTACTCATATTAAAAAATCTGATTTCAATTAATAAAGGACCAGTGATGCCGATACTGAAAATAATATCCGAAATTGATGCTGATATTAGGATGTCGAACCTTGATTGATTAATTTTGTTGTATAGTTTGGCACTAAGGTATTTTTGATGTCTTTAGATAGTTTATCTCATCAGGGAACTATGAAGAAGGAAGTCACAGTTTCTTCTTATAATAAAGATTTAAAGAGTATAAAATCTACATATAGTGAGTTCATAAATTGTGATTGTTCTGATTTTCTCTGTTCTGAGTGAAAGATGAATAGTATATATATATATATATATATATATATATATATATATAGGAAATGGCATAAATACTTCTATTGTTGGAGATTGAAGGTCAATCTTCAAATGGTTTGCAGTTACTTGAAATTAGTTAGGGTTTTACATCGAAAGTTAGGGTTTTGAGTTACATTTTGTAGGTAGAAAGTGGCTAAATAAGGGACAGGAGATATATGTATCTTTTGGTAAAGTCCGTGCAATTTTGCACAGGAGATATACTAGTAATAATAATAAGAGGACTGATGGCATGTTAACATCCATCACTCCAATAAGGACAATAATGGCAAGCACTGTAATGCAAGAAAATTAGAAGAAAAAAATTTAAATAGAATTAATCACTACCTATTCATCTATCTCACCTCCCAACCCTTTCCCTTCGAATCTGACCCTATGCCCAGTCGCGACCCTCGCCTCCATGACAGTTAGACAATCCACCCCGACCACCACAGGAGCCCCGGAGTTTCTTCGCACTTCGTCAGCCACCGTTGCTCTGACCTCTACGCACTTTGTCGGCCACCGACGCTCATGTCTCTCTCCACTTCCGCTTCACCGGCCACCATCCCTCTCATCTCTGTTCATGCTTCGCCGGCCACCGCCGCTTTCTGACCGTGTCACGCCCTGCTTCCCAATATACGAAATCACGGGCATGCAACTAGCACTGTCACATTTACCCGAGACTCGGACCCGATCTGGACCCAATATTGGACCGGAACTGACCCGATCTAGACGGGTAGGATTAGGGTCCAATGATTTTGGACCCAGTCGGACCTGACCTTACCCGGACCCGACTCATTGACCCGTTAGTAGACCAATAACTTAGTTTTTAATATATTAGAACAAGATAATTGTATGTGTTAAATTTTTTTCACTTTTTGATATAAAATAAAGCTTAATGTGTTCATAAAACTTAATAAAGAGTGCAATCTTTTCTTTTACTCCTAATTTGCATCTCATTATATTTATTTTATAGAATCAACTTACTTATATTCATTTACATATTAATTAATTTTACTTTCACTTCAGTATGTAGCTAATTCATGTGGTACTCTAAAAAAAAATCTGTTAGGAATGTGAATATTGAAAACTTTTGTAAACACTAAAAAAAAGTTATTATCGTATATCATTAGACCCGTTGGGTATGTAACACCCTAGATTTTTAAATAATGTTTTTGAGGTGTATAAATGAATTAAACTGATTTTTGATGATTTAATAAATATTTTTCTGAAATTTATTTTTTTACACGTGCAAATATTTTCTTGGGAAGTTTAAAGTCAGAAATTATGTTGAGGAAACCTAATATTTATTAGTAGGTATTATTTGTGAATTTTCTGGATTTTTTTTATATTTATTTGACATATTTGCAAATATTACAAAAAAAGAACTTTTGTGCAAAATTACCACTTGGAGTGAAAACTCCAGATTTTTAGATTTTTGGGCTGAGCATGATGACTAGCCAACTCAGAAATAAAAAAGTTTACTTTTTGTTTTAACAGATTTGATTTATTTCGCAAATTTCTTAAAGAATGGTTTTTTGCAAAATTTTCACTTAGAGGCAAAATTACAAATTTATTTTTCTGGACTTAAACCCAGTGCCGACCAGTATTAGGATGAATATTTTTATTTTTAAATTTAAATTTAATTGTACAATTTAATTTTCAAGTGTAAGGATTTATATATGTAAAGATATATTCAAGAAGGGATATTTTACAAAACCTATTCAAAACCTTAATTACCCTAATTAGTCTAATTCCGACCTTATATAGCTGAGGTGCAGCCGTCTCTTTGCTGTACTACATAAAGGGTTTTCTTTATTATTGATTTCTTGGAGTTTCGAGCCGAGGATTTTGATTTTATTGCGAAAGGAAGAACTTTTCTTATTCTTTTATTATTTCGGTTGATTCTTCAAAAAGGTGAGTGACATATGTTTGTTTTCTTATTGTTCTATGCATATTGAATGTGATGATTTGCCTATTAGAAAGCATGTTAGATGTGTATGGTAATATAATGAATTTTGATGGATGTATGAATAAAGATTTAATCTTTTCATGAAAACTATGCTAATTATGATTAAAACTCTATGTAGATAACTTGAGATAGTTAAAGAACCTAATAGAAATCATGGGTAAGTTATTTTCTTTCATATACTTGCTATTTTGATTTATTATAATGAGTTGTATGTTGATTATTGCATAAAAGTGAATAAAAGCTTAACCATTACTGTGTATATATGTATAGACTTTGTTCTTGATGTTTTGATAAATAAAACTTGATGAATAGTTGTTATAATTACTTATCATTCATGGGTAAACTGATGTTAGTAATTGTATGTGTGTTTAACAACTCACAAGAGGGGTTTTGGATTAAACAAGATCAAGTTTAAATGCTTTGAAAAGGGGTTGATGTTTGTGTCTGTTGATGAACAGCCGAAGCTTGGTTTTATTGTATTTTGTGAAGTTTTCCGTTGGATCTTGTTTTGTTTCATAATGGGTTTGAATTGAAACATATACTACTTATAGTTGTTGAATTTTGATGCTTAACTAATGCTAGAATACTTATATATATATATATATATATATATATATATATATATATATATATATATATATGTAGTTTACTATTTTGAAGAATTGTCGAAAATTGAAGTTTTGATATTTTGTGAAGTTTTCAATTGGATATGATTTGTTTTAGTGCTGAGATTAAATCTAAACATTACACTACTTCTAATTGATAGATTTTGATGTTTTACTGATGCAAATACACACATATGCATACTTATATATATATATAGTTCACTATTTTGAAGATTTTATGAAAAAATGATCTTTCATGATCTTGATGTGGTTTTGATTTATTTTATAAACTCCAATATATTGTACAAGTTGTATTTGATCATCTTAGGATTTTTTTTTTGTTGCAAATTTATGATTTTATAAAGATTTAACGAAGTATCAGTAAAAATGTGCACAAAATTCAAAGCTGTTGATTTTTGGACTTGACAATCGACCGACCACATTTTGAACTAAAAGTCGCAGTCGACTGGCAGTTCTTGGATTTTTGGAATTTTGCATGACGGTCGACCGTCGCCTTTTGTACTTGTTTTCGCGGTTGAATGTCAGCTGATTGGCTGATTGTTTTGGTTGAGTTTTCTATTGATTTCTTGAACGATTGTTTCTTCAATATTATGGATTATTGATCTACTATTTTAGATGATATTTTGCTACAGATTACAGTATTTTATAGAGAGTTATATTTTGATTATAATAGAATTTAAATTGTATTTCTATTACTTTACAAGTGAAATATATACGGTTTTCGATGAAATTGATGTTTTGTAATATTCTATGATTTCAAATTATGATTCTCAGTTATTTGATAGATTTAAAACCTTATTTCAATTCTGGAATTGTAAGTATACTGAATGAATTTGGTTTTTTTATTAAAGAAGTTTTCATTGATATAAACATTTCGAGATTTGGAATTAAGAGCTTTATTGAAAGTTTTGGTGTTGATATTCGATTTATGAGTCTCTAGGAGTTGAGTGGAAGTCATGTGAACCGGCAGTTGAGATTTGTGAATTATGACCAGTTGGGTCTTGGGGTTGTTGTTGTGGAATTAAGTCCGACAGGATACACTAACTCTAGAGATGGGGAATTTGTGTTTTAATAACAATCAACTTAAGGATAGGCACTAGTGGAGATGTGATGGAATTTGAAAAACGTAAGTATATGCTCTTGCGGTCCAGTTCAACGGATGCGTTCCAGGACTTGTGTGTTCTGTCTCGAGAGGACTATTAGTATGTTCGCGTGTCGAGTGTCTGCAATGCATATTCACCGAACATATAGGTACATTCGCGTGTCGAGGGCCAACAGATCTATTCACGGGATGTGCCTGTGTACTTGCATGTCGAGGGGCGGCAGTGGGGTACACGGTAGGAAGGTGATTCTCTGGTTTTTTTGAGCTATTCTTACATGATGCTTGCACGTCGAGGGTTGTTATGCCTATTCACGGAATAATCTGGTTCTTGTTTCCATCATCGTAGTAGGATTAGTTACATAATGAGGGATTTAACCCTATAAAGTGGAGAACGATAAGGGCTTACACCGAAGCTATGTAGTATGGAATGCATAGAATCTGATAAGTATGCATTAGAGAGTTATCATATTGCATTTGTATTTTCTTGACTTGGTTTTATGCATGTTTGTTTTCTGTTTTCCTACACTTGACACTTAGTCTAGTTTCACTTGATATTTTCATATTTTATTTACTTTCATTTCTTATTCCATGTTACTACTGTTCGTATGTGTTGATCATGGTTTTATTCTTTATATTTTATTCATGTTACTTTTCTTTTGATGTCACTCACACCGTTATGGCTGACCCCTGCAGTTTTGGGGGTTAGAGTTATCTCTAACCTCATGTTTTACAGGTAGGTACCTATAGCATTGGGATTTGGATGCATGTGGTAGAATGATAATGTGTCTTATGTAAATTGTAAAAGAATGTGTTGTAAAAAAAAAAAATTGTAATTCAAGGTGTTTAATTTTCTGTTGTGCTTTGTAAAGAATTGATGTAATAAAAGTTAAAAATTTTATTTGTGTTTTGGCTATGTTTACTATTACATTGAGGTTGATGCTGGGAATTGTGCCACATATTTTTGAGATATTATATTGGAAATTCGGGGCGCTACAGGGTACTTGAGAACCAATTGGACCCGAACAGGATCCGAAAAAATTAAATAGACCCGGATTCGGACCCAGACCTGTTGCCATTGGGCAAGGTCCGGGTATCTCACTACCCGACTCGACCCAACCCGATACCAGTGCTACACGCAACTAAGGCCCAACAAATGATACATAATTCAAACTTACATTATCCATAAGCTGTACAGTCATATGCTCAACAATAAATCATAACACATAGGTAATAATGATGAACAAGAATAGAAATAACTCTACATAAATAATCATCATCTAATATACGTAAACTTCGAATCAAAATGTCCGAGAACATAATGTACTAAAGGAAATTCAATGTAATAAACAGTTCTCTACGACTAGCTAGATAAAGTAGCGACCAGGAAATAAGAAGCACAAGCAACTCCATCATGGTCGTCTAGAAAGTCTGCTCATCAACTCCCTCCGGTATGTCATCATCGGTATCTATATAAACATCATCTGAGGTGGGGGGATGTCCGTTAGAGTAAGCTTCAGACAACAAGTAGCATTAAACAGTACAATCGGAAAACATTAAAATATAACATGGGAAAAAGCAAGGGATAGCAATGTAGATACTGGAACGGTGTGATCATGCACAATGCAATGTCTACCTGGTGATTGTAAGAAAATAAAATCACGACAGTGCAGTATAATCAAATAGTAATCAGTAATGCAGTGACCGGTAAACAATAGTCGACATCTGTATCAATAATCGGTAATCGGTGAACGCTTAGACTTGAATAGTGAAGTCTACAAGAGCATGTATTCGGGTCTTCCAGTGACAGTAATCAGTAATCAGTATTCAGTATACATTAATCGGTAATCAGTAATCAGTAATCAGTAATCAGTAATCAGTAATCAGTAATGCAAGAAACACAGGTCTCCTTCCGAGTACGCACTCCTATATTGTTCACTATTAAGTTTTACCCTTTATGACCCCGGCTTGTCATTCTTTTATTATAGTTGATCATGAATATGCAGTATGTGCAATTGGTGGTGGGAACAATAATATTAAGGGAGGTAATCAAGAGAATATCAATAAATGACTACAAATACATGATATAATCAACCTACTATGTCGTTACAAGCATTAACACAAGAATAGTAGTATATATAGTCAAGGGACACCAACTACAAATCTGGACAGCAGTACACGTGAACACTAAAACTTACTTTTCCGCTGTTACGAAAAGGAAAACTAATTCTGTCAGATGTTCTAGAGAGTAGACTCTCTTCTGAAACCAATTCCTACTTACTCAATGAATTCTAAGTCTAGTAGCTATGTCCATAAATCTGTTCTTTACAGGTCTAGTGCGTTAGGCAGTAGCATAGGGTTATATTCTAACACTTACAAATTCATTGCAGTACCATTCTTAATTCTTACAAACATAATAATTGGACCTCTAATGATGTCAAGTAACACTCAGATTTTCTTAGATCAGAATTCCACCAAGTGTTTATGATTTCAGGTGATTTACCGGAACAATACTTTTAAACAGCAATTTAGACGCTCATGCACTAAATCCTTAATATCTCACAAACTACAACTCGTTTTATGGAACAATAAAAAGTTCTTGATTCTACACTAAAAAATCTACAATATGTATATATATATATATAAGTCTACGTTTGGCCACATAAAGCTCAGTCTAACCTCAGTACAAAATCAGTTAGTTGTATGGTAGAAATCCAAAGTACAAGAAATACATCTAGGAAAAAATCTTTACTCACTGTTGCTGCTGATTTTGGTGTGGGAGAAAATAGATTATTTGTGGATTCTTTTGGAAACAAATAAGGCAAACCTGTTGATTCTTGCCGGCGTTTGACTGTTTCTCACCACTGTCGTCGACCTGCAAAAAAGTTTGATACACCGGGATGGATCCCGGTGACGAACCCTCCAATGCTGAAGTCAGTAATCAGGAAGATTATGAAAGAGAACTTTGTGGAAAAAATTTTGATTACTTTTTTTATGGTGGGGGAGAGGGGTATTTATAGTTGCCTATAGAGACAATTTAGAGATAATCCAATATCTCTATGTCCCGGTGTTTTTGAATAAGGAAGAGAGTTTAATTTGTTTCAGGATAAGATAGACAATTTAAACTGCCTCTTATAGATAACCGCGAATTTGAATTACTCTCTAAACATCCTAGGCTGGTTTGTGACGGACTGCCACCAATACCCAATAGGATAAATCCGTTTTTGAGTTGTTGGGCTTGAAAAGGGATCCAGTTCCCATTTCAGATCCGTTTGTGGTGGAAATTGCCATTTTATCCCAGAGAGCTTTGAGATTCGTACCCGATTTGAACGGTCCCGATTTGATCATATTTTTAGTCATATCACGAGCCCCCACTCCCGAAGACTGTGTTTGACAGCCTTTAAGGAGTAGTTTTCTTGTTTTAATGGCATACGAGATTTTATCGGAGTTCTTGGGACCCTTAGAATCTCACACGGGTTTTAACGACGCTCAATTGAGTTTGTACAATACTCGGATTTGTTTGTATAAATTCCTGGATCTTCCAATGATTTTTCCAATTTTTTGACCATTTATCGAATCATTTATTCAACTTGCAAAGTAACAATTAATTTTCAAAAAATATCAATTAATTATTCTATTTAATAATTACTTTTCCAGCAGTTCGAAAAAATATTTTTCCTGAATGTATAATTATTTTAAAGATTTTTAAATTAAATTATTGATTTTTAAATCATTTTTTCACAACTTTTAAATAATTAATTTGGTTTAATAATTAAAATAAAAGATTTAATCAAATAATTATCGACATGGCGCAATTTGAAACGTCGATCACATTCTGGTGCGATTTTCTGAATGATCCGATGGTTGGAGACGGTTGACTGGTAGCAGTCTTTTGCTTAAACAGGGGTCGGTGGCAAGAGCGCTCGGCTCCAGCACCGAACCATAGCGACACTTCGACAGGCTGAAACATGGCGTTTGACCGTTGACCAGTCAACGCCATTTCTTGCGTTTTGATGTTGTAGCCATAAGTGCTCGGCGAAGGCAGCCAGGGTCTAGGGAGACTTCGAGAGAGCCACACGTGGAGAGTTTGACAGTTGACCGTTGACCAGTAAATATCATTTCTCCAATTACGATGTCGGTGCCAAGAGTGCTCGACGAAGGCTTCCGAGGTCTAAGGAGACTTCAAGAGAGTGACACGTGGAAAATTTGATCGTTGACCGTTGACCAGTCAATGCCCTTTCTCCAATTTCGATATCGGTGCCAAAAGTGCTCGGCGAGGGCTGCCGAGGCCTAGGGACACTTCGAGAGAGCGACACGTGGAGAGTTTGACCATTGACCGTTGACCATTAACGCCATTTCTCCAATTACGACGTCGGTGCCAAGAGTGCTCGGCGAAGGCTGCCGAGGCCTAGGGAGACTTCGAGAAAGCGACATGTGGAAAGTTTGACTGTTAACCGTTGACCAGTCAAAGCCATTTCTCCAATTATGATGTTGGTGCCAAGGGTGCTCGGCGAGAGCTGCCGAGGTCTAGGGAGACTTTGAGAGAGTGACACGTGGAGAGTTTGACCATTGACCGTTGACCAGTCAATGCCATTTCTCCAATTATGATGTCGGTGCCAAGAGTGCTCAGCCGGAGATGCCGAGGTCTAGGGAGACTTCGAGAGAGTGACACGTTGAGAGTTTGACAGTTGACTGTTGATCAGTTTTTCTTCTAGTTTTTTTGGTTGTCATAGTTAACTAATTTTGTTTTTGTTTTTAGTTTTTTAAAACAAGGCTGGAGTCATATATGTACACACTCTCACAATAATTTTATAATAAATGGATAAATACAAGCGGTGATAGAACCCTCGATTTTTTGGTTACACGCTAGCTAATTTGGCTAGCTAGAATAGCTAAAACAGAGAACAAATGGATAATTTTTCTAATGAAAAAAGTCTCAACTCCAACCATGCTATCTATTTTAGTTAGTCAATGAAAATTTAAAGCCTAAAATTAAATTAAAATAAAATATAAAGCACAAACCCAAACAAAAGGCCCAAGTTATAAAATAAAAAATGTCAAAAAAGGTTAAAGCCCAAGCCCAAATTTAAAAATAAATAAATAAATAAAAAATAAAAAAAATACCAATCTATCAAAAACAAAACTTCACAGATCTGGATCACGGTCACTGTTTGATTTCTTTCTCGCAATTGATTTTTCCTCCTCACGACCGCAATTTGATTTCTTTCTCGCAATTTTTTTTCCTCCTTGCGATTAGTGATCGCGATTTGATTATCCTATACGCAATTTTTTTCTCAAATCGCAATTTTATGCAGATCGTGAGATTTTTTTTGGCGTTTTGAGAGGTGAAAAGAGCGGAGGAAAATTTTGGCGATATACAAACTCGCCAGATCTGGCGAGTCAATCTGAGAAAATTATTTTGGCGAGTGATTTTGCGAGTCCCATTGAAGCAAAGATTTTCTCCAAAATCTGCTATTTTGGCTAAAATTAAGAGATGGCTAGCATGGTTGGAGATGGTCTAACTAATAGGCTTATACTAGACCAAAGTTGCACTTTCTAAATGGGTAATTTTGTTGAGTTATTGTTTTGGTACACACTGACAGGAATGGGAATTCACAAATCTTAAAGAACATGTGTGGTTGATATTACCAATATGGGTAAAAATAGAACCAAATTGGAACCATTCTAATCGTACACAAATCTTAAAGCTCACAGGGTAAAAATGGTAAATTTCACTAGAAACGGGTCGATAAAGGAAAATTGGGCATCTCTCAAGTCCAACAACCCAAAACAAATCCGTTTTACTGGGTTGTCATAAAAACCTAATATAAATGAGTCCATAATTATTTAAATATGATTTAAACTCATAATTATGCATAAGAGACTATTTAAAACCCATATCTCTTATCATGAGAAAAGTTTTAACTCAATATCTCCAACCACTTTTATCTCTTCATGAAGAAGAGATTATCAATTCAATCCAAAAACACCGAGAAGTAGAAATAAATCATTATCTTGAAACTGACCACCAAAGCGACTACAAATACCCCTACCTCCACCAAAAACAGGTAATCAATATTTTACCACCAAAAAACTTTCTCACATTTTTCTTGAGTTCTGACTTGAGCATCAGAGGGTCTGTTGCTGGGATCAACCCCGGTGTTTTAGATTTTCGCAGGTCAATCAAAGCGATCATCACCATCAAGATCAGATCGAACGGTGCAAACGAGTCAGATCCAGAAGTCAACCTCAGTTGAAAGCAGTCAACATCGGTGAAAGACAAAAATGTCAGTTTTTTATTGTTATTAAAAGAACTCATATCATCTGTTTTCTCCCGCACAGAAATAGGAAGCAACAGAGTGGTGCCATATGTGGGAATAGAAAAAGAAATCCAACCAAACTTCGCTGGTGAAAACAGTTTTCAGCCATGCCTCCAAAGGGGAAAGGGAAGGCAGTGGCCTTAAGCCGACGAGCCAACCTTCTTCCTCCACCTCCTCCGCATGAGGACATTCCTCCTACCCTTCAACTGGATCAACATCCTCATCCAAAAAGTTTACCCAGCCTCCCTATAGAAAGGCTCTATCGGGGGCTCCCGAAGAAGTCATCACCTTGCACAACAGATTGGATAGAACAGAGGGTCGGTCTACACCTACACACCCTCCACGGTGCCCCTGAAGCACCTCAACCACAGCAACACCTCCGCCATCTCATAACCTCCAAACAACAAGAGTCTGAATGTTGGGGCCGCGAGCAAGGGATGGTCTCCCCCATCCATCATGCCAAGAAGACACAAGGGTCCCTTATCCCTGGAGTCGGGGACGTAGAAGAACCCCTTCTCCCAGAGGGCGAAGAAGTCACCATCATCATTCTCAAGGAGACACAGAAAAACTCCTTGGAGGGGGGGGGGGACCTTACTCCAACAAGCCGACCAACTCTCAAGAGAGAAAGAGGGGAAGAAGTACCTGTCACCCGGGCAGAGTTCCAAGAATTCAAGGATCACATCCTTAAAGACCTCAACACCGGTCCAAGCAGGAGCCGACAAACTAGCCATCGTCATCCCACTCCTCAACGAGGAGAGTCTCATGGGTCCACTAGATCCGAAAATTCAGACAATGTCATCCTTCAACACCTCCAAAAGATGGAAGATCGCCTTGTGCTGCTAAAGCAGAAGAAGGAATACGCAGAGGAGTATATCGTCCCTCCATGCCCCCCTTCTCTAAAAAAATCATTGAGGCTCCTTTTCCAACAATTTCAAGATCCCAGCAATTGACTTTTACAATGGGGAGACCGATCCAGTAGACCACATTAAGAGTTTTAAAACTCTCATGATGATCCACCATGCATCTGATTCTCTCCTTTGCAAGACTTTTCTAGCAACCCGAAAGGGATCTGCACGGTAGTGGTTCTCTCGTCTCTCTCAGGGTCCATCTTCTCATTCAACCTACTTGAGGAGCTCTTCCTCAATCACTTCATCACCAGCCGTAAGACAGAGAAGACAAGTGCCTCCCTACTTGACCTGAAGCAAAGAGAAAGGGAGTCCCTCAAGAGCTATGTTCAGTGCTTCACTGACAAGTCCCGTTCAATCCCCTCGCTCGACTCGGGTGTTGCCACTGCTGCCTTTAGGTACAATACGAATCATGACCACCTCAAACCTTCTCTCGTCAAAAGACCTCCTCGGGAATTTCCTGACCTCATTCAACAAGTTGAGAAGTATATTTGAGTGGAAGATGCCATCCGGCCTAAAGAACTGAAGGTGCCCTCATCCGGGAATAAACAGAAGAGCATCGATGAAGAAGGACCCAAAAGGATGCCTTAGGCCAATGTCGTCAACCCCCAGCGCTACGCTTCGAGAAATACACCCCACTTAATGCTAGCATCTCTGCTATTCTGATGGAAGTAGACAAGGAGGGACTCCTCCGACCTCCTCCTAAGATGAACACCTTAAGCAAGAGAAGTGATAGAAACAAGTGGTGTGCCTTCCACAAAGATCATGGGCACTACACAGATGATGCTGAGCCCTCAGGGATGAACTCAAATGGCTACATTGGCGTGAGTACCTTGCCAAGTTCTCTCAAGAAAATGATACTGAACCTCCTCCTGTGAGAGGAGCCAACAAGCAACCAGAGAAACCTTTCGAGTCCCAAGGCTCGGGACACATGGAGATATTCCACTCAGTCATGGGGGACCTATAGGGGAATTATCTAACTCCCTAAGGAAAGCATTTGTCCGTGAAGTGAACTTAGTGCAGAATATACCTCCTCTCAAGGACTCGGGGGTTCCGATCACATTTTCAGAATGAGACCGTGAAGGTGTTTGAACATCTCATTGTGACGCACTCATAATCAGCATAAGCATGGAAAACCATGAAGTGCACTGTGTCCTAGTAGATAAAGGAAGCTCGTTAAACATTCTCTTCTTGAATGCATTCGAGGACCTCAAGCTCAAACATGATCACCTCAAACCCTACGGGTATACCCTCCATGGCTTCTTGGGAGCCCCTTTTCAGATCGAAGGAATAGTCACCCTTGACGTGACCATGGGGAAAGCTCCATCCACCCGTACAGAAGCACAAGATTTCATGGTAGTCAACATGAAGTCTGCCTACAATGTCATCTTTGGTCACCCAGAATTAGCAGCCATTCACGTTGTCGCCTCCACCTACCATATGAAGATGAAATTCCCTACAGCAATATGAGTAGGAAAGCCAAAGGAAGCCAAGTAGCCACTCGGGCATGTTACACATCCACAATGGGGGGCTCGGTCCTTTCCCTAGATGCTTTGGAACTTCCTCAAGATTGGGGACTAGCCAGCTTTGAAACCGAATATGAACTAGCAGAAATATCCTTCTCATAAGAAGATCAAGCTAAGTGTTTTAGGGTGAGCAAGGTGCTCTTCCATCAAGTTAATGACTAGTTCATCACCTATATAAGGGGAAACAAGATCTCTTCGCTTGGATTGTCGCAGACATATCGGGCATATCCGAAGATCTAATCATGCATTATTTAAGTGTGGACCCAGAGGTCAAGCATGTCCAACAGAAGAGCCACAAGTTCACCCCAGAAAGGCATCAAGCTATCAAGGAAGAAGTAGAAATAATCATAGCTATCCACTTTATTCAGAAGGTTAGCGGCCCCGAGTGACTAGCGAATGTGGTCATAGTCAAGAAAGAAAATGGCAAATGGAGAATCTGTATAGACTTTACGGCCTTAACAAAGCATGCCTGGAAGACCATTTCTCTATACCAGAAGACCATTTCTCTCTACCAAGCATAGACGCCTTGATCGACACCATTTCAGGTCATGAGCTCTTATTTATGGATGCCTTCTTGAGATACAATCATATCCGAATGTTTCCTCCCGACATCCCAAAGAAATCCTTCATCACTGATCATGGGCTATATTACTATCGAGTTATGCTCTTCGGGCTAAAGAATGCCAGAGCTACGTATGAGCGCTTGGTGAACCAAGTCTTCAAGGAGAAAATTGGCTGAAACATGGAGGTATATGTTGATGATATGCTTGTCAAGAGCCTCAGGAAAGAAGACCATGTGGCCGACCTCCAAGAAGCCTACAACGTGCTTCGGATAAACAACATGAGGCTGAACCACTCGAAATGTCTCTTTAGGTTCTCCTCGGGGACGTTCTTAGGAAGCAAAGAGAGATATTGAAGCTAACCCTAAGAAGATCAAAGTCATACTCGACAAGTCTCCCCCAGCTACAGTCAAAGAAATTTAGAAGCTCATTGGCCGTCTCGCCACCATCGGGCGATCCCTCTCCAAGTCTAGGGACAAGGCCTTCTTTTCTTCGAAGCTCTTTGGGAAGCAAAGAATTTTGAGTGGGGGAAGAACAACAAGTAGCCATCGAGAGCCTGAAATCACATCTTGTCAACCCCCTCCCTCCTCCCCCCGCCCCCAATAGCAAGCCCGCGCCGGGAGAGGTTCTCTACCTCTATTTAATTTAGCCACATTTGATCAGACCCTTAATCATGTCTTGGTCAGAGAAGAAGACCGAGTGCAAAAGTCAATCTACTACATGAGCAAGGTTCTCCACGACGCCGAACTCCGGTACTCGAAGATGAAGAAGATGGCTTATGCTATGGTAATGGCGGTCCGAAAGCTCTGACCCTACTTCCAAGCACACTCTATCTGGATCCACACCGATCAATTGCTCAAGCAAGTCCTCCACAATCCAGAGAGCTCCGGAAGACTTATGAAGCGGTCCATCGAGGTAAGCCAACATGACATCACTTATCAGCCAAGAACTGCCATCAAGGCCCAAGCCTTAGCCAAATTTATTGTAGAGAGCACTATTCCTGATCCTCCCGAAGAAGGAGATAACCACCCACTGTGGAGTGTATACGTGGACGGGTCCTTCTGTCTCGAGGGGAGTGGAGCCGGTGTCCATCCTACTAGGTCCCGATGAGTTCACCCTTCAATACTCACTATGCCTCAACTTTCCAGCTTCCAATAACGAGGACGAATATTAAGCCCTCATCACCAGGATCCTCTTAGCAAAGAAAGAAGGGGCACAAAGAGTCAGAGCATTGAACGACTCCCAATTGGTAGTGAACCAAATTCAGGGCGAGTATGAGGCCCAGGACGACCGTATGATCAAGTACTTGGCCCGCGTGAAGAAACTCATGACAAATTTCAAGGAAGCTGCAATCACTTGCATCCCATGCAAAGAAAATGGGCAAGCCGATGCCCTCTCTATGCCTGCCTCCTCATCACTGGATGGGCTCGACCACACTGTGTTGATTGAGGTCCTACTCAAGCCGAGCATCGAAAGGGAGGCACTAGAACTCATGCCCATCACCCCCCAAACACCCAAAGATTGTAGGATGAAACCCCTAGTCGACTTCCTCAGTAAGGGAGTTCTCCCTGCGGATCGAAAAGAAACAAGAAAGATTCGGGTAAGAGCGAAGAGATATACATTCGTTGAATGAGTCCTCTACAAGCGCTCTTACACTCAAGTTGACGGCCAACCCTACCTAAGATGTCTCTCTCTTGAAGAGGCCGAGTATGCCATTAAAGAAATGCATGAAGGAATAAGGGGTAGTCACCTAGGCATGAGGTCTCTTACATAAAAAATTCTCAACCGTGGTTACTATTGGCCAACTCTCCTCAGTGATGCCCAAGCTTATTCCACCAATGCATCCCCTGCCAGAAGTACTCCTCCATCAAGAGGGTGCCACAAGCCAACCTCAGCTCTATGTCTAGCCTTATCCCCTTTGTAATGTGGGGAACGGACCTGTTCGATCCCTTTCCTCCCGCCACAGGCCAACGGATCTTCCTAGTAGTCGTCATCGACTACTTCACAAAGTGGATCGAGGTAGAACCACTTGCAACCATCACAGAGCACAAGGTCCAATAGTTCTTTTGGTAGAACATAGTATGCTGGTTTGGGATCCCCCACACACTAATCACTGACAATAGAAATCAATTTGCTGGCAAGAGGTTCTGCAAGTTTTGCACTGATCTGGGATTTGAACAACGCTTCTCATTTGTTTTGCACCCCCAAACCAACAGCCAAGCCGAGAACTCCAAGCCGCAAATCTTGGATGGCCTCAACAAGAGACTTGGTGAAGCCCTGAAAGGAAAATAGGCAGAAGAACTGAGCGTACTCTGATCCTATAGAACCATGAAGAGAACCCCCACGGGAGAATCCCCATTTAATCTCACTATCGGTACAAAAACTCACATCCCTCTGGAAGTATGATTACCTTCACCTCACCTTCTCTCCGTTAACAAAAAGCAGAATTCAAACGACCTCCGGGCCAACTAAGATCTCATCGATGAAGTCCGAGAGAAGTCCATCCTAAGAAGAAACATCTACCAGCAAAGGATAAATTTTTTTACAATATGGTCTGCCTGGTCAACCTCAAAGATGGGGACTTTTCTTTCGAAAGATCAAGATATCCAACCCATGTAAGAAGGAAAAGCTCGCCCTCAATTGGGAGGGACCATACAAGGTCTCACAAGTGGTCCGTCCAGGAGCTTACCGACCTGAAGAACTGGGGGAAAAGTATTGGTGTATGCCCTAGAGGCCAGTTGTGTATTGACATTACTAGTTTACATTGTATGATGACATTTATTTTCTATTGAGACATTTTATTTATTGTGAATGAACATAATAAAGTCCTTAGAAAAGTAAGTTCAATGTCATGGGATATCAAGTGCATGACTTGATTTTCAGATCCTATTGGCTGAAATTAGAACGCTATTGTTAAATATCTATAATCAAGTATTATTGTGAATTAGGACAACGATAATACATAGATACTAGTGTGTGTGTGTAAAATGATGACCATTCTCACAGGTCATGGATATGAGATATCAAGTCTTCACATGGGTATATGGGTACATATTAGAGTAATAATGTATTGGACTGACCCACCATGAGAACGCTGCATGGATCGTTATGTGTGTCATAAGCAATTCTCACAGTGACCATAATGTAAGTTGTCCTTTAACTTAAAGTCACTACGGTTTCCTACATGCGAAGTTATATGTTTTAATGTCGTCAAACATTATCTGTAATAAGGTGATTATAAAGTCAACTATTAGATATACTACAAATCATGCGGAGGGATGTGAGTGATATAGATAGGATTTGTCCCTCCTACGTAACAGTAGCAATATCTACAAACCTCTTGATTGAGTGAGACTGCAAAATGCATGGTCGTGCTCAAATGAGTCAATATGAGATATTGAGCTCATTTGTTTTAGTAAGTCTACTCGGGCATCAAGAAACCAAATATTGAACTATACAAGGGTGACATGTTCTTTGCCTTATGGTCAATTAAGATATCTGGACAAAAGGACTAGATTACATGGTAATATTGGTCACAGATAGATTATGTCAAATCACTAGCATTCCCGTTACTTGAGTAGCAGTGATGTATTGCTGAATACCGCTCACTGTTTGTAACACTAAATTAGAATTTTAGTATTACTGTCAACGTAATGGGTACCTACAGGGTCACATACTTAGAAAGGATCGAAATTAGAATTTAAATTCATGAAATGAATTTGATTGAGAATCCTAGTAAGACTTGGACTCCTGACATGGTTGGGTAATTAATTAGATTAAATGGATCATCTAAAGTAAGAAGGCCCACACACGAATCTGACCCAGGTCAGATTGTGAGTCCAACCGCCTTACTACTCTCTTAGGGTTGATTTTCTACACCTATATATACGATATATTTCTGTGGAAAAGATACATGTGAAAACTCTAGCCATCACAGAAACTGTGTGAGAGAGAGATCGTGAGGAACATCCACTTCCCACAGCTAGCACCGTGGCGTGAGGGAGAGCTTGATTTGATCCGTTCGTGTGGATACAGTAGAGGCACCACAATCTTTGCAGTGCTGTGATTGGCATATTTTGGAGACACCAGATTCATTTTTAAGGTATAACTCTTAAACACGGTGCATGGATCCATGCTAGGTTTCGATATTTTATGATTTTTTTCGCTGTGTATTTAATCTGTGATTGCCTTTGAAACCTAATAGGAAGAAGATATCAAGGACTTGGACTGCCAAGTACCTACTGAAGTACCATGAGGGCGCTTAATGCTCTCCCTTGTAGCTAGTTACAAACATGTAATAAATTCCGACAATTATAACGGTCGAAGCATGTAATAAAGGTTTGCAATCAAGCAGCCGTCTAGTTTAAATTCTTTAATAAAATTTAGTTTTTCTTTTGCAAAATTCTTGTGAACTTTACCAAATACACTGTCGAATACAAGCAAAGAAACACACACATAATCTGCTTCTGAACAATATCATCTGCTCACTAAGCACCCAATGGACATGTGTGGAGTCCATTCATGGTTTTTAGGGCCACTCTAGCAACTTTTCCCCGAGCAAGTATGCAAAGCGCGACTTGCTATTCGAATGCTCCTAAAACTCATCGTCACCTTGTTCGGAGTCTATTCGTGGTTCACAGGGCCGCTCTAACCTCTTTCCCCCAAGCAAGTATGTGAAGCTCGACTAGCCACTCAAGTGCTCCCAAAACAACCCGAACAAGTCCGAAGTCCACTCATAGTTCGTAGGGCCCCTCTAGCAACTTGCCCCTCGAGCAAGTCTGTGGAGTGAGGCTCGCCGTTTGAATGCTCTCCAAACTCGTCGTCACTTTGTTCGGAGTTCATTCGTGGTTCATAGGGCCGCTTTAGCCTCTTGCCCCCGAGAAAGTATGCGGAGCTCGGCTCACAACTTGAGTGCTCTCAAAACAACCCAGACAAGTGCGGAGTCCATTCATTGTTTGTAGGGCTCCTCTAGCTACTTGCCCCCATGCAAGTATGCGGAGCTCAGCTCGCCATTCGAATGCTCCCAAAATTCGTTGTCATTTTGTTCGGAGTCCATTCGGGGTTAACAGGACCGGTCTAGCATCTTGCCCCCCGAGTAAGTATGCGGAGCTCTTCTCGCCACTCGAGTGCTCCTATAACAACCCAGACAAGTGTGGAGTCCATTCATGGTTCATAGGGCCCCTCTAGCCACTTGCTCACGAGCAAGTCAGCAGGGCATGGTTCGCCATTCGAGAACTCCCAAAACTCATTGTCACCTTGTTCGGAGTCCGTTTGTGGTTCACAGGGCTGCTCTAGCCTCTTGCCTCTGAGCAAGCATGCAGAGCTCGGCTCATCACTCGAGTGGTCTCAAAACAACCCCAAACATGAAAGAGGTAACACAAAGAGACAAAGCATGAACACTTACAAGATTTTTGTTCCACATTAATATCTGATTACAAGTGTCATTAGAGAAATGTTCTCTACAAGATTACAAGTCTCTTACAAGATTACAAGTCTCCCTCAGAGTCATCTTTCCTTCATCATGGCAAAGGGATGTTTCTATTAAGGGACACACGCGGCTTACGCCCCCTCGAGGCAGAAGAGCACCGCTCCACTCCCTTGACTGATCAGTAGGAAAGACCATGCTCGGTGACTGCGTACAAGCCACGCATCCATCAACACGCATCGCCTCTTCAAAAAAGGCAACACTCGACAAACCAGCCACCCCACTCTGGGCTTCTCCTGGATTTCTCGAGGTCTCGTACAAGCGCAAAGGCAACTCATGAAACGACCTCCCCTTATTTATCCCGTCATAGGAGCAGGAAGTACTTTTCTTCTTAACACCCTCAAGGAGCCACTTCAGTCGATGAATCTCCACTTCTTATTCAACAAGCCTCTCCTTGAGTTGGGTGTCCTTCACCTTAATCTTCCAGCGAAACGTACACGCGTACGCCGAACCACCAGGGTGGGTCTCCCCCAAAAGCTCAGGAACTGCTTTCCTCAGTTGAGCCACTTCTAAGCTCTTCTCAAGTATTACATTCCGAGCCCGTCCCTTTCGGTGGTAGCCGCGAGCAAAGAACGGGGAAGCTATTTCACTTCTGAGCCCTTCCCAACTGTCGCCTTAGCGAATGGAGCTCCTTTGTCATAAGGATAATCCTCCACTCCGGCCAATGGTTTCTCCCATAAACCTTCGTCACGGTGCCTATTTTCGATATCCATTTAGATCAGCACTCTCCTTAAATGGCCAAGCTTTACCTCTACCCTAGAGAGCTTCTCCCGTGAGCAAGAAAGTCCCAACTCTACCACATGGAGCTTAGTACGAAGACAGGTAATCTCGCTATCATGAGGGTCGCACCCAACATACATGATAACGTGTTATTAGAAAAGAGTGTTAGATCACTACGACAGTACAACCAAGACTACAATACACACATAGACTCAAGTACTCAAGCTTAACACAAGTTGCAAGACATCGAAGAAATTTTCATTAAAGAAAATACATTAAGCGGTGGCTAGTTCGCGATTAGGCATCAATACAAAACCAAAAATTAAGATAAAAGCTAGAACGAAAAATAGAAGAGTCAAGGGTCCACCTCGGTCGATGGCACCACGGGAGAGGGAGGCTCGTCACCAACTCCCCCTGCAACTCCCGAAGTCTCGACGACCATGGTAGAAGGCTCTGGTGCGGCGTTCTCTTCTTCTCATTCTTCCTCGACGGGGGCAAAATTGTACAATGAATACCCCGAGCTATCAAAACTAGGGACTCATTTGCAGACGTGCTCGAGGGCTCTGGCATAGGCCTTCTCCATGTTTTTGGCAAGATACGCCTCTGCCTCGATCCTCGCCTTTGCCATTGTGGCTTCTCTCTCCTTCGCCGCACTATCCCTCTCCTGTGCCGCCTGCTCTTTCTCAATGGCCAAGTCATCCTCCAACTGGGCAACCCGCACCGCCAGATTCTCCCCCCAAAGCTCTGCTGCTTCCAACTCCTTAGTGGCCTTCGACCGTTCTTCCTTCGCCCTATCAGCCACCGTCATCAACTCCTTCTGCTCCACTACCACACTCATCAACAAGTTACCTATAACACCCCAAATTATTTTTACCCATTCCATTTTTAAATGCTTTCTAATTTAATCAATTTCTTATCTACACTATTTCTTACTTAGGAAAATATTCATAATTTTAAATTAAAATTTCGGCAGAGTTTTCCTTGAAATATTAGCCCTTCTACAGAGATTCTTTACGGAATTCTGCAAACAATTACATAAATCAAGTACCTATAATATATATCAATCCTCCCCGGGCCAAATCATTCAACAACACACAGGCAAAAATATATAAGGCTCTGGGTGCATAATTCATCATAACAAACAAGATACAATTTAAAAACCAAAAATTTCTTAGAAAATATATAAGATTTTTAGGAAAACTTTAGTAAAACCTTTCAAAAGCCAACCACAGAACCCACCTATCTATTTTCTTTAGGGGATCGTCATGCAACCATTAAGGGGCTTCATCACAGCACTATATATATTATCATTCATTACAGTTACACACATAATCCTCTATAATACAAACTATCACCCAAACACCATCTCCATCTCTACATAACTTAGGATAATAAAATATATAATAGATACATACACAACCCATTCGGCTACGAGAAAAGTATAACTATCAAAACCAAAACAACTACTATGGTATCTCACCTCGCGGCTAATCAATACCTGCAAGAGGGTTAGGGTCGTCCACCCTCAGGGAGGGACTCCCGTAACCCGCAGAAAATAACAGGGGTTAGCCATAACTGGTGTGAGTATAATTTACTAGTTTAGCAAATAAATTAAACTATATAGAGAAAATTAAAAGAACTTACGAATATCATGATAATTATGTGAACCTGAAATTTGAATATAAACACATCATAAAAGTGACTTTGCACTAAAATACTCTTTTGAATCTTTAACTCGTCTACTGTAACACCCCGCAAAATTGGAAATGATAATTTTGCCCTTCACATGTTACGCACGTGTATTTTGTACCGTTACTGGTAATATTTATAATGTGTTTCACTACGTATTTTGATTTCCGAGTATTTATGCATTTCCTGTATATTTTATCCTATTTGATTCAACTAAAATATTAAATTTCAATCTTTGTATTTTTACTGCTTTTTATGTGTTTTTGATGCACGTATCGATTATGTGTTTCCACCGCTACGTGTAATATTTTCTATGTGTTTAAATTATTTATTTTAGGTATTCAAATCTATTTTTATAAACGGAAATTCATTTTTCCTTATTTTAATTACAATACTTTTCACGTGTAATACATGTGTTTTCTATGTACGTAACGATTACATTATGGAATATATAAAAATCAATATATATATTTTCTTATATTGTATTTTTTTATTATCTTTAATATTTTTTCCGTTGATAACGTCAAATTTCATTTTTTTGATATTTTACGTGCGACGCACGTGTTTGTTTCAATGCGCGTATTTGGGCGTATCCTTTCTCGAACTGAATTTCATAAAATGAATGTATCTATTTTATTTGTGCATGAAACATTAAAATTTTTAATTAAACTAAATTCTACATACATATTATGTATATATGTGATTTATGTTTTTAAAAATAATTAAATTGTGAAGTGTGTGCTAGTGCAAGCACGTGCGCGTGTGTTTGCATGAAATTGGAGGGGGGAAACCGGCCTGTTCTTTGATGGAGAAAAATATTGGCTTTTGAAATTTTGTGAGTGGGGTTAATGGGTGTTGTGGGAGAGTAGTTATTATAACCACTCTATTAAGAACCTATACATATCCCCCCCCCCCCCCCCCCCTCCTCACCATTCTCCTCATCCTCTCCTTCTTTCCTCTTTATGTCTGCCGAAAGCTACAGCCAAATCCAGAGCCCCCGTATTGCTTCTCCATTAATTTTTGAGTGTGTGTGTGTGTGTGTGTGTGTGTGTGTGTGTGTGTGTGTGTATATATATACCCCCCCCCCCCCACCCTTCACCATTCTCCTCATCCTCTCCTTCTTTCCTCTTTATGTCTGCCGAAAGCTACAGCCAAATCCAGAGCCCCCGTATTGCTTCTCCATTAATTTATGAGTGTGTGTGTGTGTGTGTATACACACACACACACACACACACCTATTCCTTTCTCTCCCATCCTTCTTGTCCTTCTTTGTGCATTTCCGTAAGCACACCAAGCCAACCAAAACCCCATCCAGTACACCACTGTTGCTACTTCACCTATCTACATCTACACCATATTCTACATATATATATATATATATATATATATATATATATATATATATATATATATATATATATATAATTAGATGTATACATATACACTATATGTATATGAAGATTTTTTTGATGAAAACGGATAGAGTCGTCGGACTCCAGCCTTGCATTAATAAATCAAAATTACACCATGGGTCTTACAAGATGTAAAACATAAAGAACTATATGTATATGAAGATGAAATTTGGGGATGTCTCTGTTGCTTGGCCGAAAATGAGATAGAAGTGGTGCTATTCTTGTGTTGGCCGAAAGTGGAGTTTGAGTTTTGGGGAGTTGCTCTTGGTGCGCGGAATTCGAGGAGGCAAAGCGGGGTTTCTAGGAGCTCTCATTCTAGGAGTGCAATTGCTAGGAATTAAATTTTCTTGGGTGGGTGATTCTAAAATCCTTTCTAATGTAGGAGTTGATTTGCATGCTAGATAACATATAGTTTAGTTGTTAAATTGTGATTGGTATGTTAGTTTGTAGATTGCATCACGTTGATATAATTGCTATGAATTATGATTATTGTAGTAGAATTATCATGTAGCTATAAATTTAGAGCCATGCTAGATGTAAAATATGCTTGTAAATGGCTAGTAATTGAAATAATTGAAATTGTGCTTATTAAATTCATTGTGATACTAGTATGATGAATGAGACCATGTTAAAGAGCATTATAGAAATAAAAGAAGAAAATGTAAAAGACAATAATTTTGTGATGTTTGTAATACAAGAATTTGGTAGAGATCTTGATAGATGGCAATGTTAAAATTATTGACCTAGAACACAATTTAAAAGGAAAATTCATGTTTTAATGCCAAAATAATATTTTCTAAATACTGTTTTGTTACAAATATGTAAAATCAGTAATCTGAAAAATTCCAGGAAATAAATTTGAAGAGAAAAAGAGTTTTTAAAAGTTTTGAATTATGAAATAGTAGTAACAAACAGAGAGTTTGATTATACAAAACTCAACTCATTTTGTGACAGGTTAGTCACTCAGACCAAGTGGTCTTTGGGTGCATTTTAGAGCATCCACAGTCGTTCAATGGAAAAAATGGCAAAATGCATATTTTGGCAATGCATTTCGAAGAAACGCTCCAGTCGTCCAATGGTAAAAAAAATGCATAATTTGGTTAAAAAAGGAACGGACGAAACATGATGTTTCGTCTATAAATAAGTAATAATTTATACTGGCTGAAACTTAGAAAATAATAATAAAAAATACGGTACGAAACATGATGTTTCGTCCCAAAGAAGAAAAAATTTTCCCGGATTTAAGGAAGTTTTTTTGCAAAAACAAGTTTAAAAAATAGTTTGTAAAAAATATTTGCAAAAAAAATTTAAAAAATTACAAATTTAATTAAAAATTTTTTTTAAAAAAAAAATTATGGGGATGCATCATGTTCATTCCCACCCTTAAATTCATTTAACCAGTTAATTTATTTGATTTTTAATTTTTTTTATTCGGACGAAACATCGATCAATTAAAAATATAATTAAATAATCCTGACGATGTTTCGTCAGCTATAATATGCATTTTTCTATTTCGTATGCTATTTCCCCCTTTCTACTGTAGACAAATTGCCAAAAAATGGCAAAATAGAAAACGACTGTGTGCGCTACAGTACACAAAAAATGGCAAAAATGGCAAAAAAGAACGACTGTGGATGCTCTTAAGAATGTTACTGTAGCTCGGGTTTGGTCTTTGGTTGTGGGTTCGAAACCGGGCAGAGCCCCTTTTTATTTCAAATCTTTGAAAAATCGTAAGACCCAAAAGTTGACTTATGTGGACTTAAGTCCATTCCATATTGCTCTAGCTCTTTGGGCTTTCTGGTCTTTGGGTGCGCCACTGTCTGGTTACTGTAGCGTCGGGTTTGCCTTGGGTCTCGGGTTCGAAACCTGGTGTGGCCTTTTCTTTCCCTTTTGATTTTTTATGTTTTTGAGGGTTTTTAAATGAGATAAAAATTCAGAAAAATTCTATTATTCTTCTAAAAATATTTAGACTTCATGAAAAATATTTCTACAATATTTGGGATATTTTGGGAGTATTGAAAGAGGACTTTTACATTGAATATTGTTGAAGAACTCGATTTTTGTCGATTAATTTGTGACGATGGTTAATTTAAGAAAAATGAAAGTTGGAATGCACTTAGAATTCATCTTAATGAGATTCTATACTTGATTGAGATTATTTGAAATGCATACAACGTTATAAGAGGTTAAATTGGTTAAGAGGTTGAATTGATTTATTTTGTGTTATGAGATTATAAAAGAAATGTTTTGAGAATGAGTTTATGAATAAAGGAAATGAAATATTACTTGAGATTGAATATGAATTATTGTTAATCTCAAGAAAGAGATAGTTGTTGGAATCTAGAGGCTAGGCGAGACCCTAGTGACCAGTAATTTTTATTTAAATTTTGAGAGCTAACCAATGTGGGTTGAGCATCTCTTGAGAAGTAGCGAGGTAGGTTGACTGTCTCTTTTATTTTGTTTTAAGTCCGGTAGGGTAAGCTAGCTCTAGGTTGTGATGATTTTCTTTTAAAACAAACAAAATCGTAAGGACTACACTATAGTGGAGATGTGATAAAAGTAAGAGAAAAACATGAGTATGAGGACCATTGGATTGGCGGCATGAGAGTTTTCACAGGATGTCCTCATGATGCGTCATAATTAGGGCGTGGATACTACTCCAGAGTATCGTCCCGGTGGCGACACTTGTGGGGTATTTGGTGACTACGGGTGGTGCCATGGTCCACAGCGGAGGTGAATTGACCACAGGATGCATGCATGATGATTCATGTGTCAGTGCGTGGGGTTCTCTCCAGGATGTCTGGATGTGGGCTCATAACTCATAGAATAGCTAGGATACTTACCATAGTTACCGTAGTTGTTTAAGTCATGGCGAGGGATTGAACCCTACAAGATGAAGAACGATTAAGGGCTTGCCCTCAGACCTATGTAGTATGGGATGAATAGAATCCGAACAAGTGCGCATTAATGTCATGTAATATAAATAACTGCATTAAGGACTAAGTGCACAGCACAACACAACATCCATAGGATAGTCCCTCTGTAGCTTTGTTTTGCGATCAAGTTTGTGGTTTGTTAAAGTATTTGTCACGCCCCGCTTTCCAAAATACGGAACACGAGTACGTAAGGTAGGCCCAGTGAATGATGTAAACACCATCCATAAGCTGTACCAGACTAACTCAGCAATAAGAACAACAAAGTACAACCACGCAGGAAAGTATAACCACATGAAACAAGATAAATTCCACTAATAATGAAATAAACCAACAGTATAAATATCCAACATCCGGGATCAAAACAAAACTATGGGTCATAGAGCCCAAAACAAAATACAAGTTATAATAGTATTCAAGAAATAAATAGCAACAAGTAAAATTCAGCAGCGGAGACTGAATCCATCTTTAGAAACATTGCTCACCAATACCTTCAGGAATAGATTCTTCAGCACCTGTAAATTCCTGGTTTAAAAAGAAATAAAAGAGTGTCCTTAGAGCAAGTTGTGGGCGGCAAGTAGAGAAAACAAAGGATGAAGGAAAGCATGAATATCAAGGAAAAAGAACATGGTCAAAGACAAAGAACAAAGCAAAGAGCAGGAAATATTATCAAAGGTCTACAGTAAATCACGCATGTAATGAGTGATGTCAGGATCAAGCAAGAAATGCAGTTTATTAAGTATTTTAATAGTCTATCTAGTACACGTACTACTGCGTCCCATTCCACAGATTCGGCGCAACACACAATGAACATTTTAGACTGATGGTGAATTCACAGTTTGTGTACTCGGCCCAGTAATCAGCGTTTAATGTTCAGTATCAGTGTTTATCGGGCAGTATTTATGGCCATACAGTACGGGTCAGTACAGTAGGGCTCGACCGAGTACAGTCTTCGATTGTTCACCACCAAGTCATCCCATATAGCCCCGGCTTGTTATCAATTTATTTTAATCCTATGTGAGCATGCAAGAGTGTGTTAATATTGTTCATTACTATGTGTGACTAATTCTAAGCATTACAGACAAAGCATGAGACAAACACATCATATAAACACATTTCACAAAATCAGAACAGCATCACCTTGCTGTACCAAAATATGGATTATGGTCACTACAAATTATAAAATCTGAATCGGCCAAAAGATCTAGACAATAGACTTCCACACGGTTCCAGCGAGTATAATTAATGTATATAAAAGGTATAGGAACTAGGGTGAAAACTCTATTCTAATCAGGTTTTAAGTTCAGGCAGCATACAGTAGGTTGTGTTCAACTATTTATTTCAGATCAGAGAACTCATTAATAAAATCTATAAAAATTTTGGGCGATACCTATACATGTTTAGGTCCAGCCTAAATTATTTCAAATTTTTTTGTACTATTAACAGGATCAAATAAAATATAGAACAGCAAGGTACGCATGAAATTTTGAGTCTGAAATTACTAACACAGTTGCAGTAAAGTGATGATATCTAACAGATGACAAATTGGAATTTAAATCCAGACTAGGAAAAAATTATCTAGACATCAAGGGCTACATTTTATGTTCAGTAAGTTCTTCCAAATTATGTCATTAGCATGATTAAAAATCTAATTCAAAGTGAATCATACAGCAGTCCAGAAATTGTCTTAACATGAATAGGCAAATAAATAAATCATATGATCACATATAGCATGCAAATTACTAATCAAGTGAATCCTAGGTGTCAAAATGCAATTTCTAAGGTTCAAGGTACATTTATCACAGTCATGGTGTCAATTCATCAATTAAAACCGATTCAGTACATTCAATTTAACATATTCATTTTATCAAGCAGTTCTAAGCATGAATCTAGTTATTTAATTGTGCATATGCATGAAATAATGGGGACTGAGTCTAAGATCAAAAATATAGCACGATGTTAAGAGTATGTCGGGTTAGCCCGTGTAAACCCTCGATAATCTTAACGGAATTGTCAAAAGCAGTTATCTTTTTTGATAACAAAATGGACGAATCTACTTGCATGAGATCAAGTAATCTTGAACACAAACAATAAAAAGGGTTCAAGAAAAGACTTGCCTGTTATTGCAGATATAATTAAATAGGAATAACGAGAACAGAATCCCAGACGAAAACTACCAAAAACACGTGCGAAGAACCAACAGCAACAGCAAAAATCCAAGAGCAACAGAACACAGAACAGTAGACTCGGATCTGGTGGGCACATAACACAGAACACCAAATCTGCCCAATGAGATCTCTTCCTCACACCGGATCCGATCCAAAACAGGGGACAGCAAGAGGGATCTGGCATGGCAGAACATGGGACTGCGGATCCGACTAATCACTGGTCATCTTCTACCTTCGGCGAGGAGGGAGAGAGACACGGTGAACAGCGGCGACTGCGCGGCTGACAGCACGACGATGCGACCACGGCGAAGGCGACGGCACCACGGTCGGGTAGCGACGGTGACGACGACAACTCCGACGAGCGAAAGCTCTGTTTTGCAGTCGAAAACAGTGGACGACGGTGCTAGGGAACTCCGGGGCTCGAACGGCGGTGCTAGGGGTTGCAAAGGAGCGGCGAGAGACGACGAAGGCAATGGGGGTGAACGGAGATGGGTTAGGGCGACGGTGAGGGATTTATGACAATGGTGAACTTTCGGTGGATGGGTTTCGGTGATGGGGATGGCGATGACGAGGAGGACAACGACGGTGAGATGGTGACGAGGGGATGGAGACGGTTGGGTTTGGGTTCAGCAAAAATAGAGAGAGGGAAATAGGAGTGCGGGGAGAGAGAAACGGCAGAGAGAGAGATAGATATTAGGGTTTAATTAATAGGGTATTTATAGGGATCAAGAAATTAGAATTTTTGGTTGATATTATGTGGGTTCTGGGTATCGGTTTTGGCTCCAAAAAGAGACAAACAAATGCAATGAGATGAGATGAACACAAAGTAGAACAAATCAAATCCAAAATAGAAAAGGGCAAAATTCAAAAAAGAACAGAATCCAATCAAAAGAACACAGATTGATCAAGAGGGAACAAAAGAACCCAAGAAAAGACAAAATGCACTATAACAAATGAATTCAAATACATTAATCAAAAGAATACAAAATACAATAAAATCAAAAAATAGGGCTTACAAATCCTACCCATATTACAAGAAGAATTTCGTCCTCAAAATTCATACAAGAGATGAATAGGGCAAACCCCGAAACAAACAAAGCAAAACATAGCAAAACAAACACTACTCAAATAAATGAGGAAACCTCTCCCGAATCTCTTCCTCTAACTCCCAAGTAGACTCCCCTAGCGAGCGAGGATCCCAAGAAACTCGGACCAACTTGATGACTCTATTCTTTAGCACCTTCTCTCGACGGTCTAAGATAGAAACGGGTTGAATTTCACAGGACAAATCCGGCCTCACAGACAAGTTTGAGTAGTCAACCACATGGCTGTCATCTCTGATGTATTTCCTGAGCTGAGAAACATGGAATACATCATGGATACCTGCTAAAGCTGGCGGTAACGCGAGCTTATAAGCTACCTTGCCCACACGTTCCATAATATCAAATGGATTAATGAATCGAGGACTCAACTTGCCTCCACCGCCGAAACGGATAACACCTTTCCAAGGCGATACCTTGAGAAACACATGCTCGCCTGCTTCAAACTCTAGAGGTCTCCGATGACAATTATCCCACCTCTTCTGCCTATTCTGAGCGGCCTGCAACTGCTTGCGGATCTGAGCCACGGCATCAACTGTCTTCGTGATCAACTTAGGGCCTAAAAGCTTCCTCTTGCCGATATCATCCCAACAGACTGGCGATCTACACTTGCGCCCATACAAAGCTTCGAATGGAGCAGCCTTGAGACTCGCCTGATAACTGTTATTATAAGAGAACTCGGCCAAGTGAAGATGATCCTCCCACAAACCTCCAAACTGAAGAACGCAAGATCTCAACATATCTTCTAGGGTCTGAATTGTCCTTTCTGACTGCCTATCCGTCTGCGGATGGAACGTTGTACTGTAGCTCAGCTTAGTACCCAAGCTCCTCTGCAAACTCTCCCAGAACTGAGATCTGAACCTCATATCTCTATCCGATATGATGCTGACAGGAACTCCATGCAGACAAACAACCTCTTGAACGTACTGCTCGGCCAAACTCTCCATGGACTGACCCATACGGAAAGGAATGAAGTGAGCACACTTCGTCAGCCGATCCACTATCACTCAGATAGTATTATGACCTTTAGGACTCCTCGGCAAAGCCGTCACAAAGTCCATCGTGATATTCTCCCACTTCCATTCATGGATAGGAAGGGGTTGCAAAAGTCCTGCGGTCCTCTGATGCTCCGCCTTCACCTGCTGACAAATTAGGCACTGGGCGACGAATCGAGCCACATTCCGCTTCATACCATGCCACCAGAAATACTGTTTCAAGTCCTTATACATCTTGGTACCACCAAGATGTATAAAATATGGGGACCGATGAGCTTCCTCGAGTAGCTTCTGCCTGACTTCTCCTCTAGGTACACACAACCTAGTGCCAAACCGAAGTGACCCATCAGCATGGACAAGTAAATCAGATCTCAAACCAGCTTTAACCTCACTCCGAAACTCCTGCAATTGCTGATCACTCCCTTGAGCTGCCTTGATCTGCTCTACCAAGGACGACTGCAACTGCAACAACATAAGCTGCCGATCTGATTCGGGAAGCAACACATCTAACTCCAGCCTCCGCATGTCCTCCACTAGTTCCTTCTGCTGAGTAAGGAACATAGAGGCAGGCCTCTGACTCAAAGCATCCGGCACTGAA
This sequence comes from Hemerocallis citrina, assembly GCA_017893485.1. Classification (NCBI taxonomy): domain Eukaryota; kingdom Viridiplantae; phylum Streptophyta; class Magnoliopsida; order Asparagales; family Asphodelaceae; genus Hemerocallis; species Hemerocallis citrina. The sequence continues at coordinate 73,489,293 of CM030366.1, read as the reverse complement.
TTAATTCTGCCCGGGTAATACTACAATTTAATGTCAAATTCTGCCAACAATTCCAGCCATCTTCTCTGCCTCATGTTCGATTCCTTCTGCATGAACACATACTTAAGGCTCTTGTGATCTGTGAAAATCTCAACTCTATTCCCAAGCAAATAGTGCCTCCACAACTCCAAGGCAAAGATCACAGCTGCAAGCTCCAGATTATGCATAGAATAGTTCTTCTCATGAGGTCTCAACTACCTCGATGCATAAGCAAAAACCATGCCTTGCTGCATCAGCACTGCTCCCAGACCTCTTCCCGAAGCATCACAAAAGATCACAAAACCACCCGAACTGTCGGGTACAATGAGCACAGGTGCTGACGTCAACCAACGCTTCAACTCGGCAAAAGCTTCATCACAAGCTTCATCCCAGGCGAACTTCTGCTCCTTCCTGGTCAAACTGGTCAAGGGTCCAGCGATCTTGGAGAAATCCTGAACAAACTTCCGATAGTAACCAGCCAAACCAAGGAAACTCCGCACCACAGAAACAGACTTCGGAATAGTCCAATCCTTGATCGCAGAAATCTTCGATGAATCCACAGAAACACCAGCACCGGAGATAATGTGGCCAAGAAAAGAAACCTGATCCAGCTAGAACTCGCACTTATCGAGCTTTCCATACAGCTGGTTCTCCCTCAAAGTCTGCAGAACCACCTTCAAATGTTCAGCATGATCTACCCTATTCCACGAGTACACCAATATGTCGTCGATAAAAACCACGACAAACTGATCCAAATACGGCAAAAACACACGGTTCATTAAACTCATGAACACAGCCGGTGCATTAGTCACTCCAAAAGGTATCACCAAGAACTCGGAATGCCCATATCTCGTTCGGAAAGCCATCTTCAGAACATCCTTTGACTTCACCCTGACTTGATGGTACCAGAACGTAGATCCAACTTCGAGAACACCGAAGCACCTCCCAGTTGGTCGAATAAATCGTCAATCCTCGGCAATGGATACCGATTCTTGACAGTAACATTGTTCAACTCCCTGTAGTCCATGCAAAGCCTACGACTTCCATCCTTCTTACTGACAAACAGAACTGGGGCTCCCCATGGAAAAACAATAGTTCTAACAAAACCCTTATCAGGCAGCTCCTGAACTTGCACCTTCAGTTATGTCAATTCAACTAGCGCCATACGATACAGACTCTTGGAAATAGGGGTCGTACCCGGCAGAACATCAATGCTGAACTCCACATCTCGAACTGACGACAGACCGAGCAATTCCTCAGGAAACAAATCAAGAAAGTTCCGCACAACCAAGGGAACCCTATCAGGACCCAGCGACGCAAGAGAAACAACCTTGGGATCCAACGAGTTCTTGACACGCCCTGACGGTGTCTCACCAGCATGGATAACAAATTCTGGTTGACCAGAAGGCCTGAAAGTCACCTTCTTCTTCCGACAATCAATCACGGCACAGGAAACACCCAACCAGTCCATGCCTAAAACGACATCGAAATCAGAGTTGGGAATCACAATCAAATCTGCCGAGAAAACCAACCACCAATCAGCAACAAACTATGCTTGCAAACCCTAGAACAGACAACGACACCTCCACCTGTAGTGATGTCCCAAGCTATGGGCATAGCATCGCAAGCCAAACCATGCTGATCGACAAAGCGAGAAGAAATGAAAGAGTGGGTAGCACCCGAATCAAACAACACATGAGCAGGGAGAGAGAAGATTAAAATCACACCTAGAAGAAGATCAAACAAAGAATAAGGTGCTAGCAGGATATACACACGAATAATTAAAAAAAGGAGGGAAAAAATAAAAATAACATGCAGAAAACTGAAAGAAAGAAAAGAAAGTACAGCTACTGTAATATACTTGCAACCACTCCAACAGCAACTTCCACTTCCTCGGCTGTCAGATTATAAGCCTGACCACGACCACCAACCTGACCTCCTCTAAGAGCCACACACCTCTAATCAAAGACTTTCCTCTGCGGAAGAAGAAACGGCCTGTCCTGACCATGCGTCGGCACTCCTAGCTGAGCAGCACCAGTAACCGGCGTAGAAACTCTACTCCTCGAACAGTCACGAACCATATGCTCACTGCTCCTACACACTAAACACCGCCGGTTGGCCATCCTGCAATCCTACTGTGAATGCCCAGTGTTATAGCAATAGCCACAAGCCTCAACATTCCTCAGGACAACAGGTGTGTACGGCTGTGCTCTCGCAAGAGGGGGCAGAATTGGCCTCTGAATAGGTCCTCCGAAAGGTCGAGCTGCAACAGGGTGTGAAACAGTCCTCTGAGGAACACTAGATCTGCTAAGAGTCTGCTCTTGGATCCGAGCCACATCTAGAACATCGGAATAAGCACGAAGCTGAAGAGCAGCCAAACGATCCTAGAGGGAAAAGCTCAAGCCCGACAGAAAATGACTAGCCCGAGCCTTATCAGTGGCAACGAGGATAGGGGCGAAGCGACTGAGCCGAGTAAAGTATGTAGCATACTCATCCACGAAATGGGTTCCCTGATTAAGATAATGCTCAAATTAATACCGTCACAAGTGAAGTAAGCAACAACAAATGACAATTAAGAACATTATCTAGCTGACCTGAGTTAGGGAAACAAATTGTCGCTCCATCTCTGCCTTGGTGACACTGGGAAAGAACTTCGCCATGAAGCTCTCAGAGAAAGTGGCCCACTCAATGGGTCGCGACATCCTTTCGGATTCAACCCGCCACTAGATATGAGCGAGATCCACTAGCTGGATGCGAACCACATCCACACGATCCGTCTCAGCAACACGAGCGATGACCAGCAGTTGCTCCGTCCGGATAAGCCATTGCTCGGCTTCCAACGGTGACTCAGTACTCGAAAACTTATCCGGGTACAGCCTCATGAAACTCGCTACCGTACCAGGCCTAGGTGGCAGAGGCCTAGGTGCAGGTCCAATGATATTTCCATTGGCTACTAAAGTGGCTCTCATCAGCTCATTGTGCTCCTACTGAAGAGCCATCATCTACTGAATCGTCTGGAAAATAGCAGCATTATCCGGCTGCTGATCCCCCGAGCAAGAAGAAGAATTCCCACGAGCCATAGCCTGAAACACGATCAAAGATGATCAGTACCCGATCCTATGTTGGTTATTATACAAGTATTCATGTGAATATCATGGTGTGCAAATCACTGAGTGTAACCCCTGTTTTTCATTTTTCGTATTTTTGGTGAATTTTTCTTTTCTCGTGTATTTGTACTCTCTCTTGTATTTTTCTAAATCATATATTTCAATATATTTTCATTTCTTTTCTCATTCTTGATTTTTGCGAGTTATTTCCAATTTCTTGGTTGTTCTTGTTCATGGTTGTTGTTTCGCTCTTTATTGTTATCTCGTTCTCTTTATTTGTTTTTTTCGGTGCTCTTGGTGATTCGGTGTTCTACCCCATTCCTAATCCTACTATTTTGACCTCAAATTGATCACCAAAGCCATATTATCCAATCTTAGTTTGAATCCTATTCAATTTGATCCCCATTTGTCTTGTTGGATTAATCCTATTACCACTCCTGACACCCATTAACCGAATACCCTTTAACCCACAACTAGACCCTATATATAAATCTCTCTCCCTCTCTTCTAAACCCTAACCCTAACCCTAACCCTAAGCTAACCGTCCTCCCTACCTCTCTCTCTCTCTCCCGATTTTACTGCCCCCAACCCGACAGCCCCCAGGCCGACGCCACCACCTCCAGGCCGCCGACAACCCACCTCCGGTTGCTCTCCTCCCGGCCACACCCCAACACCCGAGCCCACTTCTCCACTACTTCCTGATCCTCTTCCTCAGCCCATCTCCTACACCACCCTCATACAACTCTCCTTCACCACCGCATACTCCCTAATCCCTCTTTCTTGATTGGTGCACGTGCACGTAAGTTGCACGTGAGTTGTTGATTTGTGGATCTTCGTTCGTGAGTTGTTGATTTGTCGATCTTTGTTCGTGGATTCGTGGATTCGTTGATTCGTGGATTTTTGTTCGTGGATTTTTCTCCTTACTCTTGGATCTCGTTGTTCTTCATCTCCGATTAAGATAAATAACTTATACTCCAATTCATTTGTTTGATACAAGTTAAAAATACCACCTATAGTGTAGTTGGGACTAGAGACGACTCTTGTTTGTATTTTACTTGATGGGTTTTGTCTCTATTGTAAAAAATTTACCATAGATGACTCACGACACAAATCTTTAGATGAATTAACTTAGGTTTTATCCGTTCTTGATTTGAACATCCATGTGAGACTTTTTGTGAGAGTTTGGATATTTGTTGAGAACCATGTGATAGGCTTGATTTAGATATGTTAATAACCCTAATTCATGACGTTTGGATACTTGGTAGACTCGATTTCATGTTTGGGTGTGTTTAGATCAATTTTCTTGAATCTATGTCGATTTTGTTTTTAAGGAAAAAATCTGTAGTTTGACGCTGATATGTTTTGTTTGCTGTTTTGGACTGTTTTAAAGTCAGTATCTTAATTTCGGTATAAAACATGAGTTTTAGAGAATTTCTCTATTTTCAAACCCCTCTGAACTTACTTGATTTTATTTTTGTATGAGTGAGTTATGGCTGTTTTGCTACAGAGGTGTCGATCTTTTCCAGACTCTGTTTTTGCTAATTTTGATGACAAATTATTTTAAAGAACTATGCTACATATATTATTTTGATCCAAAACTTTGGTCAGTATTTTTTTACCTAGTTAAGGATTACCCAGAATTTCGGTAGATTTTATTGATGAGTTTTGTGTGACGTTTCATGCATATTTACAAAAGTCATACTTGTTGTATTTTGCTCGCTGTCCTGTAAAGAATGTGTTTTCACCCTAATTCCTTTTACTGTATGGAAAATATTTGTGAAAAATAAAAGTTAGTTTATTTTATCTATTTTCATCTCCCTTTGGCAGATTTGGATTTCATTTCACGGCTTGCGAGATATTTCAGTTTTCGTATAACAGTGTTGGGAATTCCAAATTGGCCAAAGTATCATTTCTTGATGTTTTCTTATTTTTGATGACCGAAACTAATTTTACTGGAATATTATGAAACTTTATATTTTGATTCTAGACACATAGGGGAATACCCCAGATTTTTTCCGGATTTATTTGAGGCATTTTCATGCTGTTTTTCTGACTGAGAATTCGTTTTACTGATTTCTGACTGAACATATTTTCTGGATTCAAACCTGTTTTGAGTTATGATGTTGTGAATTACTATATGGCTTATTTATACTCGCTGGATTCGTGTGAAAGTCTAATTTCCAGATCCTTTGACGGATCTAGATTTGGATGTTTGTAGTAGCGGGAATCACTGTTTTAGTACTGTACTGTCGTGCTGTCCTGAATATGAACATACACTGTTTTGCTCGTTTATGTGACTGTATATTATCTATGCACGTTTGTTTATTTCCCTGAACCCAATACTGATTATACCATATTATTTTGACACTATTCCATACACATTCATGCTTGTTTGATGACCATAATAAAAGTAACCAAGCCGGGGTTAAGGAAAAGATCTAGTAGTGGGAAAGCATAGAAATGTGTACTTAGAAGGGGGCCGTGTTTTCCATCTGATTATCTGTTATCTGTTATGAGATCATGCAAGATTTTGATTATCTGTTACCCAACTACATACTTCTTACAAGAGGGTGTACTTGGAGGGGACTTAGTCCTATCTGTTGCATGATCGTCTGTTATCTGTCTGTCTGGATCTGTTATCTGATATCTGTCTAAACCCTGAGTACACGGCCCTATATGATCCCCTAAGAAATCTAAAAACGTAACCGTTATGAATGTAGCAACCATGTGATAAAAGGATCGTACATGAAGTGCTACCTAGTTAGTAATTAATACAAGACTAATAAAAATCTGTATCTGTATCTGTTTCTGAAATCTGAACCTGAATCTGTTATATGCATCTGACTATTTGTTATCTGATTATCTAATTACCTGTTATCTGTCTGAAATTATCACTTGACACTATTATTGACACTATCTGTATATTTGTTTGCACACTATCTGACACTTGACACTTGACACATATTAGTATACCATGCTAGATCTGTTTCTGCTATTAATTAGATTCGTTTAGTTTCTCCATGTACTTGTACCCTACATTATAAGTGGCACGTAACTTGTAATTGACGGGTACTTATTTTCTTTTTCCTTCTCCTGCAAATTTACTAATTGCAGATCAGGATGGTCAGCTGCCAGATGGTATTGGCAAGATAATGTATTAGTGCTGGAGTTTCTGCTTTATTGTTATTATTATTTGTCGCTTGAACTTGAATGCAATGTACTTGATTACTTGGATATTTATTTGTATTTGGGCAATGTGACCCAGGATATTTGACTCGTTCAGAATTTGATTTATTTGAGATTATCATATTTCGTTTCAAGTAATTTCTGTTGGTATCTTGTTTCAATTATGCATGTTGGTTGATACTCTTACTTCCGACTCTGATTTTCTCGTGAAATATTGTAAAGATTCTTGAACAGCTTATGGATGATGAAAATCATTCGCTGGGTTTTTATTACATATCCGTATTCCATATTCTTTTTGGGAAGCAGGGCGTGACACTGAGTTAACCCGGCTAGAGCCAAACTTGACTAATATACCAATCAAAGCCAACCGTTGTAAACATAGTCATGTTTGATTGATATATTACTCAACCCTGGGCTCTGATACCACTAAAAACTCTGTCACGCCCCGCTTCCCAAAATACGGAACACGAGTACGTAACGTAGACCCAGCGAATGATGTAAACACCATCTATAAGTTGTACCAGACTAACTCAGCAATAAAAACAACAAAGTACAACCACGCAGGAAAATATAACCACATGAAACAAGATAAATTCCAATAATAATGAAATAAACCAACAGTATAAATATCCAACATCCGGGATCAAAACAAAACTACAGGTCATAGAGCCCAAAACAAAGTACAAGTTATAATAGTATTCAAGAAATAAATAACAATAAGTAAAATTAAGCAGCGGTGACTGGATCCATCTTTAGAAACGTTGCTCACCAATTCCTTCAGGAATATATTCTTCAGCACCTGTAAATTCCTGGTCTAAAAAGAAATAAAAGAGTACCCTTAGAGCCAGTTGTGGGAACGAGTAGAGAAAACAAAGGATGAATGAAAGCATGAATATCAAGAAAAAAGAACATGGTCAAAGACAAAGAACAAAGCAAAGAGCAGGAAATATTATCAAAATTCTACAGTAAATCATGCATGTAATGAGTGATGTCAGGATCAAGCAAGAAATGCACTTTATTAAGTATTTTATTAGTCTATCTAGTGCACGTACTACTGCGTCCAATTCCACAGATTCAGCGCAACACACAGTGAACGCTTTAGACTGATGGTGAATTCACGGTTCGTGTATTCGGCCCAGTAATCAGTGTTTAATGTTCAGTATCAGTGTTTATCAGGTAGTATTTATGGCCATACAGTACGGGTCAGTACAGTAGGGCCTGACCGAGTACAGTCTCCGATTGTTCACTACCAAGTCATCCCATATAACCTCGGCTTGTTATCAATTTATTTTCATCCTATGTGAGAATGCAAGAGGGTTTGAATATTGTTCATTACTATGTGTGACTAATTCTAAGCATTACAGACAAAGCATGAGGCAAACACATCATATAAACACATTTCACAAAATCAGGACAGCATCACCTTGCTGTACCAAAATATGGATTATGGTCACTACAAATTAGAAAATCTGAATCCGCCAGAAGATCTGGAAAATAAACTTCCACACGGTTCCAGCGAGTATAATTAAGGTATATAAACGGTATAGGAACTAGGGTGAAAACTCTATTCTAATCAGGTTTTATGTTCAGGTAGCATGCAGTAGGTTGTGTTCAACTATTTATTTCAGATCAGAGAACTCATTAATAAAATCTATAAAAATTCTGGGTGATACCTATACATGTCTAAGTCCAGCCTAAATTATTTCAAATTTTTCTTGTACTATTAACAGGGTCAAATAAAATATAGAACAGCAGGGTACGCATGAAATTTTGAGTTTAAAATTACTAACATAGTTGCAGTAAAGTGATGATATCTAACAGATGACAAATTGGAATTTAAATCCAGATTAGGAAAAAATTATCTAGACATCAAGGGCTACATTTTATGTTCAGCAAGTTCTTCCAAATTATGTCATTAGCATGGTTAAAAATCTAATTCAAAGTGAATCATACAGCAGTCCAGAAATTGTCTTAACATGAATAGGCAAATAAATAAATCATATGATCACATATAGCATGCAAATTACTAATCAAGTGAATCCTAGGTGTCAACATGCAATTTCTAAGGTTCAGGGTACATTTATCATAGTCATGGTGTCAATTCATCAATTAAAACCGATCCAATACATTCAATTTAACATGTCCATTTTATCAAGCAGTTCTAAGCATGAATCTAGTTATTTAATTGTGCATATGCATGAAACAATGGAAACTGAGTCTAAGATCAAAAAGATAGCACGATGTTAAGAGTATGTCGGGTTAGCTCGTGTAAACCCTCGATAATCTTAATGGAATTGTCAAAACCAGATTTTTTTTTTTTGATAACAAAATGAACGGATCTACTTGCATGAGATCAAATAATCTTGAACACATACAATAAAAAGGGTTCAAGAAGAGACTTGCATGTTATTGCAGATATAATTAAATAGGAATAACGGGATCAGAATTTCGGGCGAAAACTCCCAAAAACACGTGCAAAGAATCAACAGCAACAGCAAAAATCCAAAAGCAAATCCCATACCAGATCGGGACAGAACAGAGAACAGCAGACTCGGATCTGGTGCGCACAGAACACAGAACACCAAATCTGCCCAATGAGATCTCTTCCTTACACCAGATCCAATCCAAAACAGGGGACAGCAAGAGGGATCTGGCATGGCCAAACACGAGACAACAGATCCGACCAATCACTGATCGTCTTCTACCTTTGACGAGGAGAGAGAGATAGACGGCGAACGACAGCGACTACGCGGCTGACGACACGACGACGCGACCAAAGGTGACGGCACCACGGTCAGGTAGCGACGGTGGTGACGATAACTCCGACGAGAAAAAGCTATGTTTTGCAGTCAAAAACTGTGGACAACGATGCTAGGGGACTTCGGAGCTCGAACGGCGGCGCTAGGGGGTTGCAAAGGAGCGACGAGAGACGATGAGGACAATGGGGCTACACGGAGATGGGTTAGGGCGACGGTGAGGGATTTACGGCAATGGTGAACTTTCGGTGGATGGGTTTCGATGATGGGGATGGCAAGGACGAGGGGACAACGACGGTGAGATGGTGACGAGGGGATGGAGACGGTGGTGAAGGTGGTGACGGTGGTGAAGGGCGATCGGAGGAGCGACGAGGCTCAGGTATTGTTTGCGGTTGGGTTTGGGTTCAGCGAAAACAGAAAGAGGGAAATAGGGGTGCGGGAAGAGAGAAACGGCGAAGAGAGAAAGATAGATATTAGGGTTTAATTAATGGGTATTTATAAGGATCAAGAAATTAGGGTTTTGGGTTGTTATTATGTGGGTTTTGGGTATCGGTTTTAGCTCCAAAAAGAGACAAACAAATGCAATGAGGTGAGACAAACACAAAGGAGAACTAATCAAATCCAAAATAGAAAAAAGTAAAATTCACAAATGAACAGAATGCAATCAAAAGAACACAGATTGATCAAGAGGGAACACAAGAACCCAAGAAAAGACAAAATGCACTATAACAAATGAATTCAAATACATTAGTCAAAAGAATACAAAATACAATAAAAATCTTAAAATAGAGCTTACAGTATTTAAGAATCGTTATACAGTTTGGCATAGCAAGGATGGCCGTATATAATATTTCGTCGGTTGTAACCAACTGACGTCCCCACAGTTTTATATGCAGGACTTAGAGTTTACAAGAAGATATAAAAATGATTTTGATGCTGATGATAATTTAAATGCTAAAGTTGTTATAGTTGTACATTTATCATTGTGTATTTTATTTATTCCGCTGCATGTTGATGTAAAAGACTCTGATGTAATCATTGTTATATAAAAGTTTTAAATTCCTTGTAAAATTGTATGAAATGAAGTGCAAAGATCCTGTAGAACTTCGAATTCAGTTTTATTTGGAATTCGGGGTGTTACAGAGTGGTATCAGAGCTATGCTTCAATGAGTAGTACAAATTTACAAGGAAGACACATTAGGGTGGATATTAGATGTGTGAGTTCAGTCTATAGAGATTTAAATGTAAGTGATTTACATGTGTGTTGCTCTATACACTGACGTTTTCTCTTCCCTTTCCCTTTTGGATGGCTGGAGTCGTGAATGAAGTAGTTATTGAACCTTCATTCATGATGCTCTCCTCGTATACATTGATGTGAGATTGTATGCGAGCACATTTTTCTCTTGGTATTAGAGTGGCCCGCGGAAGCGTGGTTGGTTGAACCTATATTCATGATACCTTACACAAATACACATTTCCCTCTCAAATTTTCTTCGTGAATTTTATCATGGTACTTTTCAACATTCAATATTTTTCAAATGAATATTTTCTTATATTATTAAATCACTTGAATATCTATTATTTTGTCTATCTTCCTTAGTCTTGATCTTTTAAATTTGTTTATCTGTCTTTCAATCTTAAAATTTTATCCTTCATGTTTTTATGTCACTTTATATTTACCCCTCTATATTGCTATTACTTTACGTATTTTATTAAGTTTTAGATTACCGCTTATTAAATTTATATTGCAACTATTATTTTTTTCATTTATTATTTCTATTATATTTTGAAATTTTGCTTATGAAATTTTCTTATGTGCATTCATTTCTTTTGATTTGATTTTGTGATACTATATTATTCATTTATCTTATATATATTGTCTTATATATTTCAATATATTTTTAACAAGATTGAAATATTCTACTCATATAAATATGACATACCATTTTATTTTATTATCGACATTCGATACTATTCTTATTACATATTATTTGTTGATTTGCTTTATTATATTCACTTCTCTTCCTATTAACCGCTACTCATAAATTTTGTATTTTTTCTTTAATATAATACATACTCTACATAATTATTGTTTTCATTTGTATTTTCATCTCGTACATATACTTTACACTAATTTTTGTCTTAATGTTATAAATCATTTTCATTACTACAAACTTTGTATATCCTATATTTAAAGTCTATATATCTATATTTTGTTGTTGTAATTTTCTACTTCATTTACAATTTTTCCATCCACTTTTATATCACGGATTTCAAAACATAACACCAAACTTTATTAAATACCCAATATTCCAGTGTATATGGAAGATTACATCTTTCCATCTACCGTTTTGGTGCAACCTAATGTCGAGAGGACAAATCTGCAACTAAACGTCAATGGAGGCAAACTGCAATTGGATGTTGGGGAGGTAAAGTCTACAGCCGAAAGTCCAGAAGGAAAATTGCAATCGGATGTCGTAGAGACAATTCTGCAACTTGAGGTCAAGAAGGCAAGTCTGCAGTTGGATACCAACGAGGCAAAACTACACCAGAAGTAAACATTCTACTTGGATAACCCCTACTTTGTTTTTTATAATATTTACTTACCACCATTCTATTTTTGCACTAACTTATACTATTTTACAACCTAGCATTAAACTAACTATCTTATTATTCACACTAATTTCTATATCAATCCTACTTGTGTATTTACTACTAAATCTCAACTATCTTGTCGTTTTCTTCTTTATTTTGAATCTTTTCATGAGTAAGTATTTCATACCATTTTATCGTGTTTTGCTATTAACTTATCTTATTAATTATACTTTGTCTATGATCCATAATTTATTTATATATAATCATTTTCGTATTGTTTCGATGATGTGTTATTGCTTTTCTACTATGATGTGTGATTTTACTCCTACAAACTATTTATAATTTTCGTATCATGATATTGATTGTTTCACCCTATAATTTTTACGCCTAAGTACGTATATAAGTTTTGTATGTTGGTTTTTCTTGCTCTGCTTGACAATTCAAAAGTATTTCGTTGTATGCCTTTTATATCTTTAAATTGTGTGTATAATTATTATAGTTACTCTACAAATTATTCTATTAATTGGTATACAGAATTATTTTATATTGTCTATACTTTTAACTATATTTCATTCTCATATATTTTTCAAAATGTTATCCAATAGTCTTCTCAAAAATTGCTAATTCAGTTTTCGTTATACAGTACCAATTCAGTTTGCATTTTTTCTACCGCGTATTACTTTAATAAATTTTGACTACTAAATTTATTTATAAATTATCCATTGACCATGTTTCTCTTTATTACATTGTTTTCCGAACTATTCCATAAATTAATGACTTAATTTATTTTTCCTTTTATCTAATGCTTTACCTAATATTATTTTGTATGAAAATTTCTCTCAATCTATCCTATCTTTGATCACATCTCTGTCCTTATGTTATTTTCCTAGATTTCTCGTTCTGTTCTTATAAAATTTGGATACTCATAGTTTTCTTATATGGAATTTGTCTTGTTTTTCCACATTACTTATTTATATACTACATTTATTTTCTTAATATTTGTAATTTTCTATAATGATATTTTTCTTTGGCGTGTACAAAATACAAATTTTATCTTAGTGAGTTCTAAGGACAGAACTGTTCTAAGAGGGAAAGAGTGTAACACCCCGCAAAATTGGAAATGACAATTTTGCCCTTCACGTGTTAAGCACGTGTATTTTATACCGTTACTGGTAATGTTTGTAACGTGTTTCACTACGTATTTTTATTTCCGACTATTTTTGCATTTTTTGTATATTTTATCCTATTTGAGTCAACTAAAATATTAAATTTCAATCTCTGCATTTTTACGTGCTTTTTATGTGTTTTTGATGCACGTATCGATTATGTGTTTCCACCGCAACGTGTAATATTTTCTATGTGTTTAAATTATTTATTTTCGGTATTCAAATCTATTTTTATAAACGGAAATTTATTTTTCCTTATTTTAATTAAAATACTTTTCACGTGTAATGCACGTATTTTCTATGTACGTAATGATTACATTATGGAATATATATAAATCAATAAATATATTTTATTATATTATATTTTTATTATCTTTAACACTTTTTCCATTGATAACGTCAAATTTCGTATTTTTGATATTTTACGTGTGATGCACATGCTTATTTCGGTGCGCGTATTTGGGTGTATTCTTTCTCGAAATGAATTTCATAAAATGTGTGTATCTATTTTATTTGTTTATGAAACATTAAATTTTTTATTAAACTAAATTTTACGTACATATTATGTTTATTGTTACCGTTAAATCTGGTGTGGGGGTAAACAGATAGTATTTGTGGATTCTTGGAAAACTTGAATAGCAAACCTGAAACCTGATCCGCCGGAGTTTGACGGCTGACTTCCGTCGTTCACTTGCAAGAAGTGCGAGACACCGGAGTTGATCCCGGCAACGCACCCTCCGACGCTCAAGTCAGTAATCAGGAAGATTATGAGAGAGCGTAAATTAGCAAAAGATTGATTACCTCTTAATGGTGGTGGATGGGGGGTATTTATAGCCGCCTTAGGGATCAGATTAGGAATGTAATCCCTATGATCAGATAAGAAATGTAATCCATAATTCCCAGTGAACGGATAGATATGAATCAGGACCGTTGATTCGGATGAATCAGAAACCCTAATTCCATCCTGCTGAACCGGGTTCATTTCGGGTTGGGACCCGTACTCAGTTGAGGTGGATCCGTTCGCAGGTTATTGGGCCTTTGAAAAATTATCCCTAAACTTTAAGATTCGTGCCCGATTTGGACGGTTCCGATTTAATCTCATTTTTAGCCCCATATCACGAGCCCCCCACTTCCGAAGGCTGAATTTGATCAGCCTTTGAGGAGTAGTTTTACTGTTTTAATGGCTTTTGGAGTTGTATCGGAGTCCAAACGAGGGGTGACGATCCTTTGTATAGGGTAGTATGGTGATTTTCCGGGTTAGTCGCGTGCTCTAAGCCGTTCTTGAGCACCTCTGGTTTTCCGGCATCTTTCCTTAACTTTTATCTATCTTTCGGATCACTTATTTAATTTTGCAAAGTGTTGATTCGTCGTCCAGGGGTCTTAATCAGCCATTCTAGGCAATAATTACTTTCTCAGGGGCTCAAAATATTTCCCCAAATTTATAATTATTTCCTAAAATTTTTAATTAATTTTCTCGAATATTTAATCATTTTGTCGTAATTTTTAAATAAATAAAACAATTTTAATAAATAAAAATTAATTTGTAATAACTAATTATGTCGTGGCGCGATCTGGACCCATTATCGTCGACGAGCGCGATTTTCTGGGTGATCGGACGATTTGGGTGGGTCGGCTAGTAATTTCTCCGTATGTGGAGGTCGGTACCTCGGCACCTCGGCTCGACTCCTCGGCAGCTCGGCTCGACTCCTCGGTAGCTCAGCTCGGAGCGCTGGGATCTGCCGAGCTACGTGGCACGATCCTGAGCATCCATCACGGTGCGAATCACGAGGACGGGATTCAGATCACGAGAAAATGTTATCTTGTCGTTTTGTGGGCGTGGCGCGATCTGAGCCGCCCATCAAGTTTTGACACGAATTTTGAGGCGATCTGACGGTGATTCTGGTTCGGCAGAATTTTTCTCCATATGTGGAGGTCGGTACCTCGGCACCTCGGCTCGACTCCTGGGCAGCTCGGCTCGGAGCGTTGGGATCTGCCGAGCTACGTGGCACGATCCTGAGCATCCATCACGACGCGAATCACGAGGACGGGGTTCAGATCACGAGAAAACATTATCTTGTCGTTTTGTGGGCGTGGCGCGATCTGAGCCGCCTATCAAGTTTTGACACGAATTTTGGGGCGATCTGACGGTGATTCTGGTTCGGCAGAATTTTTCTCCATTTGTGGAGGTCGGTACCTCAGCTCGACTTCTCGGCCGCTCGGCTCGGAGCGCTGGGATCTGCCGAGCTACGTGGCACGATCCTGAGCGTTCATCACGGTGCAAATCACGAGGACGAGGTTCAGA
This sequence comes from Hemerocallis citrina, assembly GCA_017893485.1. Lineage (NCBI taxonomy): Eukaryota > Viridiplantae > Streptophyta > Magnoliopsida > Asparagales > Asphodelaceae > Hemerocallis > Hemerocallis citrina. Next base: position 73,474,163 of record CM030366.1, on the reverse strand, counting down.
TCACGAGAAAACGTTATATTGTCATTTTGTGGGCGTGGCGTGATCTGAGCCGTCCATCAAGTTTTGACATGGATTTCGGAACGATCCGACGGTGATCCTGGCTCGGCAGAATTTCTCTCCATATGTGGAGGTCGGTACTTCGGCACCTCGGCACGGTAGAATGGCAGTTCGGTGGCACGTCGAGGCGCTGGTTACCGAGTGATGGAGTTAAGCGTTTTAACGAGTTCTTGTCTTGAATCGTCGCAACTCTCCGACCTAGTAGCTCGGTTGCTTGGCCAAGCTGTTCGGTAGCTCGGCTATGCACCCCGGTGGCCGGCAGCTCGGAAGGAATGCGCGGCTTGATCTGGAGCGTTCATCTCGGCAAGAATCACAAGGATGGGGTTCAGATCACGAGAAAATGTTATCTTGTCGTTTTGTGGGCGTGGCACGATCTGATCCGTCCATCAAGTCTTGACACAAATTTTAGAGAGAATTGACGGTGATTCTGGCTCGACAGAATTTTTCTCAATATGTGGAGGTCGGTACCTCGGCACCTCGGCTCGGTAGAACGGCGGTTCGGTGGCACATCGAGGCGCTGGTTGCCGAGTGATGGAGTTAAGCGTTTTGATGAGTTCTTGTCTTGAATCATCGCAACTCTCCGACCTAGTAGCTCGGTTGCTTGGCCAAGCTGTTCGGTAGCTCGGCTATGCACCCCGGTGGCCGGCAGCTCGGAAGGAACGCGTGGCTTGATCTGGAGCGTTCATCTCGGTGTGAATCACGAGGATGGGGTTCAGATCACGAGAAAATGTTATCTTGTCGTTTTGTGGGCATGATGCGATCTGAGCCGTCCATCAAGTTTTGACACGAATTTTTGGAATGATCCGACGATGATTCTGGTTCGGCAGAATTTTTCTCCATATGTGGAGGTCGGTACCTTGGCACCTCGGCTTGACTCCTCGGCAGCTCGGCTCGGAGCGCTGGGACCTGCCGAGCTACGTGGCACGATCCTGAGCATTCTTCACGGTGCGAATCACGAGGATGGGGTTCAGATCACGAGAAAACGTTGTCTTGTCATTTTGTGGGCGTGGCGCGATCTGAGCCGTCCATCAAGTTTTGACACAGATTTCGGAACGATCCGACGGTGATCCTGGCTCGGCAGAATTTCTCTCCATATGTGGAGGTTGGTACCTCGGCTCGGCAGAACGGCAGTTCGGTGGCACGTCGAGGCGCTGGTTGCCGAATGATGGAGTTAAGTGTTTTGACAAGTTCTTGTCTTGAATCGTCGCAACTCTCTGACCTAGTAGCTCGGTTGCTTGGCCAAGCTGTTCGGTAGCTCGGATATGCACCCCGGTGGCCGGCAGCTCGGAAGGAACGTGCAGCTTGATTTGGAGCGTTCATCTCAGCGCGAATCACGAGGATGGGGTTCAGATAATGAGAAAACGTTATCTTGTCATTTTGTGGGCGTGGCGCGATCTGTGCTGTTCATCAAGTCTTGACACGAATTTTCGAGCGAATTGACGGTGATTCTGGCTTGGCAGAATTTTTCTCCATATGTGGAGGTCGGTACCTCGGCACCTCGGCTCGGTAGAACGGCGGTTCGGTGGCACGTCGAGGCACTGGTTGCCGAGTGATGGAGTTAAGCATTTTGACGAGTTCTTGTCTTGAATCGTCGCAACTCTCCGACCTAGTACCTCGGTTGCTTGGCCAAGCTGTTCGGTAGCTCGGCTATGCACCCCAGTGGCCGGCAGCTCGGAAGGAACGCGTGGCTTGATCTGGAGTGTTCATCTCGGTGCGAATCACGAGAACGGGGTTCAGATCACGAGAAAACGTTATTTTGTCGTTTTGTGGGCGTGGCGCGATCTGAGCCGTCCATCAAGTTTTGACACGAAAATTGGAATGATTCGACGGTGATCCTGGCTCGACAGAATTTTTCTCCATATGTGGAGGTCGGTACCTCGGCACCTCGGCTCGGTAGAACGGCGGTTCGGCGGCACGTCGAGGCGCTGGTCGCCGAGTGATGGAGTTAAGCGTTTTGACGAGTTCTTGTCTTGAAACGTCGCAACTCTCCGTTTTGTCATTTTGCCTTCCTTTAGTGGGCCCTTAAATGCCTAGGGAGCCCAAACATCGCTCTCTTGGCTATAAGTCCCCACTCTCCTCACCCCCTAGCTCATTTCTCTCTTTCACTTTGAATTTTTACTTTTACTCTCAGTTTCGCTCTGCTAGCGGTGGTTTGTGCTCCAAGGTGGTGGTGCTAGCTGTCACGTGGGTCAGGCGATTTGCGGCGAAGAAACTCCACCGTGCACGTCACTTCCAAGTTTACGTCACATCAAGGTCAGTGTTTTTGCCTTAGATATTTTTTAGAGATGTCAAGGGTAAACTCGGGAAGTGAGCCATCGTCCTCTAGAGATAGTGGTGCCGAGGAAAGAATTCAAGTAGCGAGTCGGAGAAAGGGGAAGAAAGTGGTAGGGTCATCCATAGTCGAGGAGATCGTGGAGCCAGAGAGGCGAGCCCTTGAGTCGGGTAGGTACCCTGGTGTGCTGTCCGGTCGCACCGGCATCAGGCAGTACGAGGGCAATCTGCTAAAGAAGGCGATTGTTGGCCGGTCGGCGGTTTACGAGGAGAACGCCCCGAGGGGGGTCACCGAGGTGGACGAGCTTGCTTCGGTGTTATCCGAGAAGGATCTCCTCCGGATCAGAAAGGGGTTTGCCATCCCTCCGGAGTACAGTCTAATCCTCCCCGGCCTGGGATGCGGACGAACACCGTGCTGTCGCCGGACACGTGCGTGTTCAACTTCGACTCTTTGTGCGCCGGCTTGCGCTTCCCTCTGCATTCCTTCATGTTGAAGGTTCTCTACTGGTATTGTCTGGCACCGGTTCAATTTATGCCGAGCACCTGGCGCCACGTGCTTGCCTTTTTGCTGCAGTGTCGCATCGCCGAGGTCGATCCAGACATGGTAATCCTCCGGAGTCTGTACCGGATCAACCGGATGATGAAGGTCGAGCCTCGCTACTACTTGTCACCCCGGAGGGGCGTTAAGCTCATTAAGAATCCGGACTCGATAAAAGGTTGGAAGGAGAGGTTTTTTCTGCTGAAGGGGCCCTCGAGGCTGGACTTCCCGACTCGGTGGAAGGAAGAAGTGCCGAAGTTCGCAAGGGCCGACCCAGTGCTGAGTCCGGACGAAGAGGAAGTGGCGGCGAAGCTCATTGCTCTCCCAATGTTAAGCTGGAGAGGAATGACTGAGGAGGTGCTACATGGGTCGGGCCTTAGTCCGATCGACCCGAGTATGCTCCTGACATCTCGCTGCATTTCTTTTTCTTTTCTTTTTTTCTAACTTGTTGTTTTTTGGGTTTCGTTGTTTGGAACAGAGGCGCCGAAGATGGAATTCACGGCAATGATGTCCGAGCGAGGCAAGATCGCCGATGGTAGGAAGAGGAAGAAGTCGAGCACCGGGCTCACATCCGGATGACCTTCCAAGGCCCCCTCGGTAGTTGCCGACCCTACCCCTACTCTTCAGGCGCCATCTTCGTCGGTGGTCGTCCTTGTAGACCCGCCTGCTCCAGCCTCTTCTGCCCTGGCTAGTGAGGCCTTTTCGGTTTTGGCAGCGCTGGCTCTGCAGGCCCCGCCTCTGACGCCTCAGGCCGAGCAGATCTTGACTGAGGCCCACAAGAAGCTGTTCGTCCCTGACTGGCGGGTGAAGAACCACGACAACTTTCTTGTTGATTCGCAGATGTGTATGCAGGCCATCAAGCATCTCGCGACCCAAAAGGACCGAGCCGCTCTGAAGGTGGGGACGACCGGGGACGACCCCTAGTCAGTCTCTGTGAGAGAGTAGCAATAACTAGGTGAATTTAAGTGGTAAAAGATTGATTACCTCAAAAGGTGGGTGAGGGTTTAGTATTTATAGAGAATCCCAATCGGGTTTGGTTCCGCTTGGGGGCCGGGTCTGGATCCGAAAGCCCATGGGCCTGACGTGGCAGAAGGCCCAGGGGGTTTAGGGCAGACGTGGCAATACCAGGAGCGGTATAGGGCTGACGTGGCAAAACCCTTGGTGGTATTTGGAGCTGACATGGCTGATCGTGGGTCTCTTGTGCTTCTGGGAGAATCGGAGGGCCTAGGCTGTGCCAGGTCATCCCCATGCTTCGCCAGAAAGGGGGGACGGCCCGTGGGGCTGTTACGGATCGGAGGCCGAGGACCACTGAGGCTCGTCGGATACGAGGAGGCCAGTTCTGTGAGGGTGAACTTGAGGTTCGGCGCCGACCCTGTAGTGGTTCGAAGCCGAACTAGATTGCTATTTTTACCATTCTTGAGTGAGAGTTGTATTGGGCCCTGGTTGGGCCCCCAGGCCATTTTTACCCTACCACACAAGCCCCCCACTCCTGCGGGGGTGCGGGAGCTAGCTGTGGAGGAGTGTTTATGGTTGTAGAAATGGGATGGCGAATCACAGGGCCTTCAGGAGGGGGTTGTTCTGATTGTTAGAGCGGACCTCGAGCTGGCGAGGGTTTATGGGTAGGTGAGGGCGATGGCGAACCGTTGAATCTTCCGGAGAAGATGTAACACGCCACAAAATTGGAAATTACAATTTTGCCCTCGTGTGTTATGCACGTGTATTTTGTAACGTGTTTTCATCCCGTATTTTGATTATCGACTATTTATTTATTTTCAATATTGATTTTTCCCTATTTTGAATCAACAAAAATATAATATTTCAATCTTCATATTCTACGTGCTTTTTACGTGTTTTGATGCACGTGTTTCCATCACTACGTACGATGTTTCTATGGATTTAAATTATTTATTGTATGTATTTAAATCTATTTTATAAAACGAAAATTTATTTTCCCCTTATTTTGATTAAAATGCATTTTTCGATTTTTTGCACATATGGTGCACGTGCAAATTTTTATTCTCATTTTGCTACTCTCATTTTACTATTTTTAGCATGCATTAGTTTTATTTAGCCTTTCTTTTGATCCATGGACCTATAAACTAAAATGTGGCCCATTAGGAAAGGAGCCCACTAGATAATTAAATAAATTAATTAGAAATGAGCCCATGTAGCAAGCCCACTAGATAATCAAATTAATTAGAAATGAGCCCATGTAGCAAGCCCACTATTAAAATCACATTTTTAGTTAAACATGTACTAATACATGACAAGTTACACATATTAGTACACATTTAGAGTTATAGATTTGTGTTCATATTTGTTTATGCATGTGTGCATGCATACACAAATGTATTTGGACCATTTTTTGGGCAAGGGGAGGAGAAGAGTTGGTAGGTTGAGTTAGTGGAGAGTGGGGAGATGAAGAGATGGAGGTTTTAGGAGTTAGGAAAGTGGAGAGTTGTAAAATAAATTTGAAGAGTTATTAGGTGGGAGATTTTGCAATATAGTTCCTAGCATTGTCCTATAAATAGCAACCCATTTCTCATTCTTTTTCACACCAAAAATAAAATAAATAAGAGAAAGAGAAGAATAAAAGAAAGAGAGTGAGGGTCCTTTTGGAGGAATTGCTAGAGGAAGCCATTGCTAGGGGAAGGGAGCTTGCTAGGAGGAGGAGCCATTGCTAGGAGTTGTCTTGGAGCTAGAAGAAGTGTCACATCTTTCCTTCAATTGTTCAAGCTTCAATAAGGTGGGTGACCCCATACTTTCTAATTTAGAATAATGCATGCTAAGTAATAAATAATGAGTAGTATGGAATTTCTTATATGATTTATGCTATGGTATGAGTTGAGAATGATAAGTAGTTCATGTATGATTAATAAATTAAATCATGTTAGGAATTAATGAGAAAAAGGAATTGATTGATTATTTATTATACATTAGCATGCTATTTAATGAATAGTATAAGTTTAATATGATAATTAGAAAATAAATTTCATGCTTTTGTGTATGTTAAATTGTAGAAATATTATTGTTGATTAAGAAACAAAACATTGTCATGTTGCTTAGAAATGAGAACAAAAAGTAAGGAGAAACTTTCATTAGCTTGTTAATGTGCAAATGTAGAAATTAGTAATTATGAGATTATTGGAAGAGATTTCATTATGGTTAAAAAGAAATTTTTCTTTTAGTAAAGTGGATGGTTTCTTACTTTCTAGTTGTAGAAATACCATGCTAGAAATTATAAATTAGTTTTGTGAAAATTCATATAGAATTTTGGAAAGAATTATTGTATTGGTAATAATTATCCATAACAAATGTTTTTAATAAATTAATTAGCATAAGGGCTAATATTATAATTATATTAAACATGGTACATCATTTACGATATGCAATAATTTAGTTTAAATTCCGGGATGTTCATGTCTATTTAGTACTTTGCAATATGGTTCATAATTATTTTAACATATGGGTACATATACATTATTTCAAACCAATTGATACCTTCAGGAATATTATATTATAAGCATGTATATGATTATAATAACTAGTATCATACACGTGCACACGTGCACGGGGGATAATGGAAGGGATAATGAAAAGGGTAAAAAGAAAATAATTTCCGAAACTAATCCACCGTGGAAAATATTTACCCGACTGGTCCACTTTTGAAAATATTTACCAAAGTTAGTCCACAACTGGTCCACTTTCGAAAATATTTGGCCTATGTACCCAAGCAAACTGTAGCAAACTAGTTGTTCGGCTACTTGTGCATTGTATAATGTAGTCTTCATATTTACTACAAGGTTTATATGTTTTAAGAAGAAATGTAAAGTATTACTTTTGTGAAGTGATTTTCTTGAAGAGAATTTTATTCTTATTTGTTCGAAGAATATTCTAAGTAAAGTGAGACATTATAATGGCTTGATTTTATTATGAAATCTCATGTGATAGAATTGTGTTCTTAAAAGAAATTATTCCTTTGCTTATAAAGAATGTGAACGGATGACTAGATAATGAATAATGATGAGACTATGATTATTTGTGATTAAGTTGAAAGAAGAAATTATATAAGTTTAGGACATGATTACTGAAGGGTATGTGTACCCATGTTTCTTGTACATGAAAGATTATGATTAAGAATTAGTAAGACTTCGGTTACCGACAAAAATGAAAGAAAGGAATGATATGATTTTGAGATATTGCCGTGGGGCGATCTCATATTTGTTGATTAAGTCCGGTAGGAGGTAAAACTAATTCTATGAGTGGAAATTATTCATGTCTTGAACTTAAGAATAATTAGGCACTTAAGTGAAGATGTAATAGACTTGTGCAAACGTAAATGGGTGCTTCTATATAGTCGGCGGTGGATCTCCGTGGCTATGGACCCAGTTGGTGGACTGTGGTTGCCCCATAGGAGATGGACTGTATTTTATCCGGGACTTAGGGTAGTCGACGGATGTTTACCATACTCCAGAGAATATGTATATACCGGGGCTAGAAGGGCATTTACGGGATTATCATCACGATATAATAGCCAGGGAGGCTGGATCTGTTATTATAAGCCAGGGAGGCTAGCCAGGGAGGCTGAGATCCGTATCTGTGAAATAACTCTAAAACTTGTTTTATTACTGGGTAGTCTCATGGCGAGGGATCGAACCCTTCAATGTGGAGTACGTAGGCGCTTGCCCTCGGACCTATGTAGTATGGGATGCATAGAATCCGAACAAGTGTGCATTAGTGTCATCCTAGTGTAGAAATGTGTGCATTAGGCATTAAGGCATGACATACACTTATGTTTAGAATAGTCACCTTTGACACTTTACTTGTTCATTCAATCTTTTTGTGATTTGTTAAAGTATGAGATCGTTATACTATTCCCGGCATAGAGAGGATAGCCGTGTATAACATTTCGTCAGTTGTAAGTAACTGACGTGCCCACAGACTGACATGCAGGTAATGGACTATTCATGGAGTTATAAAGGGAATATGCTGTTGCTGTTTAGAAGTTAAAGATGTTGCAAATGATGTTAAAGTTATGCAAGTTGTATTTCATTGTTGTAATCTTTTAGTCTTCCGCTGTGTAAAAACCAAATGTAAAGGAACTCTGATGTATTGTGAATAAAAAGTTTTAAATTCCTTATAAAATTGTACGAAGTGAAGTAAAGATCCTGTGAAATCTCGAATTTATCCTCATTTGAAATTCGGGGCATTACAGAAGAGTACCCTGGTGCTCGACCCAACCTCGAGATGACGAGGGATTATGTGTCGACAAGGGTGATGGCGAGCCGTTGTTTCTTCCTGAGAAGAGTACCCTGGTGCCAGACCGAACCTCGAGATAAGGAGGGATTATGGGTCGGTAAGGGTGATGGCGAGCCGGTGTATCTTTCGAAGAAGAGTACCTTGGTGCCAGACCGGATCTCGAGCTGGCGAGGGATTATGGGTCGGTAAGGGTGATGGCGAGCCGTTGTTCCTTCCTGAGAAGGGTACCCTGGTGCCAGACCGAACCTCGAGATGTGGAGGAATTATGGGTCGGTAAGGGTGATGGCGAGCCGGTGGATCTTCCGAAGAAGAGTACCCTGGTGCCAGACCGGACCTCGAGCTGGCGAGGGATTATGGGTCGGTAAGGGTGATGGCGAGCCATTGTTTCTTCCTGAGAAGAGTACCCTGGTGCCAGACCGAACCTCGAGATGAGGAGGGATTATGGGTCGGTAAGGGTGATGGCGAGCCGGTGGATCTTCCGAAGAAGAGTACCCTGGTGCCAGACCGGACCTCGAGCTGGCGAGGGATTATGGGTCGGTAAGGGTGATGGCGAGCCGTTGTTTCTTCCTGAGAAGAGTACCCTGGTGCCAGACCGAACCTCGAGATGAGGAGGGATTATGGGTCGGTAAGGGTGATGGCGAGCCGGTGGATCTTCCGAAGAAGAGTACCCTGGTGCCAGACCGGACCTCGAGCTGGCGAGGGATTATGGGTTGATAAGGGTGATGGCGAGCCGTGGTGTTTTAGAAGGATTAAGCGGGGCGGTCTGCTGTCTTTGCGGAGCTTTGAAGGCGCTCCGGGATCTGTGCAGGTGTTCCAATTTCCTAGGGGCATTAATGGCGCCTAATAAATGCATGGCGCATGGGCTTCCGTCGTTTGGCTTTCCCAACGCCATAGTGGCAGGACAATGGTGGAGGTTATAAATACCTAATTCCCCCCTGAGGATTCGATCACAGCAAGGGTGGTCCATTGGCCGCCAGAGGTGCCTGCTTCGGCGGACGTCTCTTTCTTGAAAAATTTTATCCCCCGATCCTGATTGGTGGTGACTCTACCGTCCGGATCCCTTTTCGGTTCAGACGGCCCTCACACGGTTGTCTGGGCTGAGAGAGATCCGGACGGGAGTGGTGCTCACCGTATTCTGGGCCTGAGGCTGAAGAGCCTCGGATATGGGGGGCGATCCGCTTTCCGATAGGGTCCCAGGCGACGGTGGCTTTTCTCCCACCCTTGAACAGTTTGGGGTTTCGGCTGCCGAGGCTGTAAGCCCCCAGCTGTTCGCGGGTGAGAGGGGAGCCGACCGAGTCCTGGAGCCCGGGGCGCAGGCGATGGTGGCTATTCTCCCACCCGTGAACAATTCGGGGTTTCGGCTGCCGAGGTCGTAAGCCCCGAGTTGTTCGCGGGTGAGAGGTGAGCCGACCGAACCATGGGGCCTTAAATTTTAAGTAAAACAATGTCTCCGCCGAGCCCTCCACCCGAACCGACCCCTGTGCAGGGCTGCCAGCCTGGCACTGGGTGACGTCAGCAGCGCACGTTTCGAGGTCGTGGCGCGATTTTCCAGGTGGCAGTTGCACGTCAATCGGTGAATAGTAACTGCGAAAATCGAGGAGTCGTTTCTATCCTCTATAAATGTTCTCCCATCTCCTCCCATCACCCACTTCTTTCTCGCTCCTCACTTTTCAAAAATCTTCCAACTCTTCAGTGTTCGTCCCTTCAGTTTCCTGCAGCAGGCTCGTTCTTTCGAAGTGATCTCAGGTTAGTTGGTAAGTCTGTTTAGCTTAGGCACAGATGGACAGGGCTCAGTCTGGCTCGTCGGTGTCGACGTCTGGGGGGGGTGAAGCCTGTCTTCAAATCGACTTCGTGGGAGGAGACGGTAGGCGAGGAGGAGGTGGTACATAATGTGAAGCCGTTGCGATCTCGGAGGCATTTCGTGGTGGATAGTAGCGACTCTGAGGAGGGGGGCGGTAGTTCAGACGAAGTCCGGACTCTAGGGTTGGTTTCCAAAGAGGAGGGTGGTCCCGAAGGGGATGGCGCCGAAGGGCCTCGGAATCCGACCGGTCTGGCTCGATTGTCTACACCCTCGCCGGAGCGAGCCAAGAAGAAGAGGGCTCCGAAGAAGAAGAAGGGGTCGTGGACCGGCGGCTCGAGTCAGGTGCCTGTTTACGATGGCTTGATGACAGGGTCGTCTGTACAACCCAAGCCTTTCCGTTGCTATCCCGACGATCTCTCCGATAAGGAGCTCTCTGGGGTCCAGCCGTCGTCGCCGAGCCGAAAGAGGGTGAAGGTGGAAGCACACCCGACAATTCTGGAGGTAGGCGACTTAGGGGCTCTGCAGTTGGCATACTACATAGGGTCCAGCTATGAGCTCATGTTGCCGAACTCTACTCTTCGGCCGACCGACCCCCTGCCGGATAGGTATAGCATCTTCCCTGTGGACGCCTTTATCTCCGGACTGAGGCTGCCAATCCACCCATTCGTTCGGGAGGTGCTGAATTGGGCGTCCTTGGCACCGATGCAGTTTGGGCCGAACTCCTGGAAGCAGATCGTCTGCTTCGTGCTGATGTGCGAGGAGCAGAAGGTACCCCTGCGGCTGAATGTGTTCCGAGCGATGTTGATGATCGGCTCATCGGCAGAGGGAGTATACTATATCTCGCCTCGTGGTAAGGGGAAGGTAGTCCACGGTCACCCGGATTCTATCAACTTTTGGAAGAAAAAATATCTGGTGATCCGGAGTGAGGATCCTTGGGATATTCCCACTCGGTGGAACCACTCTAAGCCGAGCTACGAAATGCCGAGGCCGAGGGACCTGACGGCTGAGGAGTGGAGGTTTGTTGAGCGCCTCCGTCTGTCGTACAGCATCAATTGGGCGAAGGTGACAGAGGCCCACCTGGCGAGCGTTGGACTGAGCCCGGCCGTGCTTAGTATGTGGTTGTTTCTTTTCTCTTGATCTTCTTGTACTTTCTTGCTCATTGTTCTTAATGGATTTTTTTACAGATATGGATGAAGAATCGATTAAGGCGCTGAGGCTCGCTATGAAGAAGAAGAAGGCCGAGAAGAAGGGGGACGCGGTGAAGACGACCGAGTTGTCCCAGGTGGTCTCCGAGGCCCCAATTCAGCCGAGGGCCAAAAGGACTTGCTCGGAGACAGGCGGGGACGCGGTGGTTCAGGGGGGCTTGGATCAGGGCAGGGCTGCTGACCTTGATAAGGGGAAGGGTCCCCTGGTGGATCCTGGGATAGAGGAGAGACTTCGGCGACCGTGGGTGCCGAATTGGTCGATCCGCGAGGGTGATTGCCTGGTCCGAGGGCGCCAGGCCGTGGAGGTTGCAGATAAGCTGGCGACCCCTCGGGATCGTTCGGATATGAAGGCCCAGACCCTGGACGAGGCGTACGTGCGTCTTGCGCAGGCCAATGTGCTGGTAAGTCAACCGAACCCACTTGCTTTCAGATTATGTCGCTAAGAAAGGTTTCTTAGTATTGTCTGGCTACTACAGGCGACCGTGCAGGGGGCCCACGTGAGAGGCCTTTATGAGGCGGCTTTGCAGCGAGAGCGAGACCGGGCTGACAAGGCCGAGCAGGAGGTGAAGGAGTTGAAGGTAGAGCTCGAAGGTTCTCATAGGAGGGAGACGGAAATGAAGGCGGCCTTCGACAAGGAGAAGGAGGAATGGGCGAAGACGATGGCGGCTCAGGAGAAGATGTCGGCGAAGGAGAAGGATGAGTTGACGGAGTCGTGTCAGCTCCTGGTGATCAAAGCCCAGGACAACTGTTATGCAAAGGCCCTCAGTCATGTGAGGCACTTCTATCCTACTATCGACCTGTCCAACTTCGAGTTTGATATGGAGATTGAGGGGACACCGAAGACCCCTGGCGAACAAGGGCCCGATGATGACCAGGCTGTCGACCCCCCTGTGAACCCGACCGACACTGAGGTGGGAAAACTAGCTGTATTATTTTTGTCCTTCTTTTTCCTTCTCTCGATTGTATTTGCCTTCCGCGGACTGGCCACCGCATTTTTTGTATGGAGAAACTAAATTTATAAAAAGAGGGTTTTTGGCTGGCCAAGTGTTTTGACCTCGAATACTTCCGAACCTCATTGCTTATATGTTTTGAGTGGGCTGGTTCTCTTGTAGGTTATGGCTCCCCCTCCTGAGGCGGACCCCCGTCGTTCCGACGTGGCGTGGCTTCGGAGCAAGGTTGAGGCCCTGGAGGCCACTTTGGTTCGGTACCGAAAGGGGGCCCGTGATACTGATGCGGCCTTCGATTACTACAGGAACAAGTCCGAAGCCCTTAGTGAGGAGGCAAGCCGGCTGAGGAGGGCGATGGCAGATCGGGAGCTCGGGGGCGTCGGTCTTGGATATACTATGTCTAGTTCCTCGGTGTAGAGGCCCTCCTCTGAGAAGCTACTTCGTGATGTGATAGTGGAGAAGGAGATGGAGATACACCGTTACAGGATGATGTTGGGCGTCTCGATATCTTCCTCGAGGGGTCGGTGAGCGGAGGGAGTTCCCTCTGCGATGCTTCTGATGGAGCGTATGCGATCCGTTGATGCCCAGAGCTCCGTGGCCGGTGCGTCGACTGTGGCAGAACCGAAGGACCGTCATGACGAAGAGAGAGCTCCAAGTCGTTCGGTCAGAGTGATCCCGCCCTTCGCTGGATCCGAGGAGCCCTAAGGCGGTGATTTCCTTTAGTTTGAGATGAGTGGAGTGGTCCTGTAATGGTCTTTGTTTGTTTTCCCCGAACAAAATAATAGAGTATGAATAAAGAAATCTTTTCCTTCTTTGCTCTGGTTAGCAGTGTAGTGAAGGGCGGTGGAGGCGAGGTTTGGCTCCGTAGATTTGTGAGGGATCGACGCGGGGCAATAGGAAGACTCCCTGGTCCGGAGCTGGGTCAACCCTACCTAGACGCTTGGGGACGATACCGGAGCGAGAACCTGGGTGCCGATCCCATTGTCCGGTACCAGATCGGAGTTGCCGAGGTATTTGGATTTTGACAAAAAGAGACTTCTTTTATACCAGATAGGGAGGGTCGCTGAAGTGGCCCTTTACACATGAAAGCTTACAACAGTTTTAATTTACTTTAGTCAGGCTAGAACCTAGGTTCGCTCTTCCAGGAATTTTATTAGGTGCTCGGCGTTCCAGGGTCGGCTGATGGGTCGGTCGTCCATATCCGCCAGTCGGTATGTACCAGGGCGTACAGCCTCGACTACACGGTATGGGCCTTCCCAGTTGGGAGCCAATTTCCTCTTCTTGGTTGGATCGGAGACAGATAGCTTTCGTAATACCAGGTCCCCTGCCTTGATGTTTGTGGGGCGGACCTTCTTGTTGTAAAACCTCTCGATCCGTTGCTGGTAAATGCTTCTCCGGATTGAAGACTTCTCTCGTACCTCGGCGACGAGGTCCAGGTTGGCCCTCAGGCCGGACGCATTGTCAGCTTCATCGAAGGCTATGATCCGGGGAGAAGGTAATTCGACCTCGACGGGGATGACTGCCTCAGTCCCATAGGTCAAACTGAATGGTGTCTCCCCTGTGGGGATCCTCTGGGTGGTTCGGTGCGCCCATAGTACGCTAGGCAGTTCCTCGACCCACAGCCCTTTGGGGGAACTGTCGAGGCGCTTTTTGAGGCCGTCGAGGATTTTCCTGTTCGCGTTCTCCGCTTGGCCGTTGGACTGAGGGTGGCAAATGGCGGAGAAACGCTGCTGGATGCCGATGTCCGCGCAGAAGGTTTGGAAGTTTTGACCTTGGAACTGGGTTCCGTTTTCTGTGACGAGGACTCGAGGGATTCCGAACCGGCAAATGATGTTCTTCCAAAAGAACTGTTGCACTTGGCGCTCGGTGATGCTAGACAGTGGTTCGGCTTCGATCCACTTGGTGATGTAGTCGATGGCGACGATCAGGAATTTCTTTTGTCCCACCGCTGGGGGGAAGGGCCCCACAAGGTCCATACCCCACATTGCGAATGGCGTAGGGCTCGCCAGGGACCGGAGATTGGCTTGAGGAAGCCTTTTGATAGGGGAGAATCTTTGGTAGGGGCCGCACCTCTTGACTAAGTCTTGTGAGTCTTGGAGCATGGTTGGCCAATAGTACCCCTGATTCAGGGCCTTCCGAGCAAGCGTCCTGCTCCCCATATGTCATCCGCCGATCCCCTCGTACAGGTCTCTGAGGGCGTAGCTGGCCTCGTCGCTGGTGAGGCAGCGGAGGTATGGTTTGCCGTCGGCCAAGGTGTACGAGCGCTTGAAGAGGATGTCATCGATCATGACAAACCTTTCAGCTCGGACTCTGACTCGTCTGGCCTCGGCTCTGTCTTCAGGAAGCTCGGCACTGATTAAGAATCTTCGGATGGGAGTGGTCCAGTCGTCCGGGCTGGTCCCATCTTGCACACACATCGCTTCCGGCTCTGGGCCACTGATACTCGGTTTCAGGAGGACTTCTATGAGCACCGTCTGATCGAGGCCCTCGAAGGAGGAAGAGGCAAGTTTGGATAACGCGTCTGCTTGAGCGTTCTGTTCCCTGGGGACTCTGATAACCGTGGCGCAGCTGAAGGACGCCAGGAGTCGCTTGACTGCCGCCAAATACCTCATCATGCGTTCATCGCGGGCTTCGTATTCTCCGGTGATCTGATTGACCACGAGCTGAGAATCGCTAAAGGCCCGGATTTGCTTGGCTCTTGCTCGGTTGGCGAGGGTCAATCCGGCGATCATGGCCTCGTATTCTGCCTCGTTGTTGGAGGCCAAAAAGTTGAGGCGGAGGGAGTATTGAAGTAGGAATTGGTCGGGGCCACGAAGGATGATGCCAGCCCCACTCCCTGTTTCGCATGACGAGCCGTCGACGAAGACCTCCCAGGTCGGATCCGACCCTTCGAGGCTAGGCTGCTCGGAGACGGTGCACTCAGTTATGAACTCGGCGAGGGCCTGTCCTTTAATGGCCGCCCTTGGCTGATAGCTGATGTCGAACTGGCTCAGCTCGATTGACCACTTGACTAAGCGGTCGGAGTTTTCGGGCTTGTGAAGGACAGTCTTCAGTGGTTGGTCGGTCAGTACTTGGACGGAGTGGGCCTGGAAGTAAGGGCGAAGCTTCCGGGCTGCCATGACCAGGGCATAGGCCACCTTCTCTATCTTTGCGTATCTCGTCTCGGCTGGGAGGAGCACTTTGCTCACATAATACAGTGGCTTTTGAACCCCTTCCTCCTCTCGGACGAGGACGGCACTGAGAGCGTTGTCCGAGGCGGACAGGTAGAGCCAAAGCGGCTCGCCCGGCTCGGGCTTGCTGAGGAGAGGCGGGTTGGCGAGGTATTGCTTCAGCTGTTCGAAGGCTTCTTGTTGATGGGTACCCCACTCGAAGCCCCCTTTTCCGCGCAAGGCCTTGAAGAAGGGGAGAGACTTCTCTCCTGACTTGGAGAGGAAACGACCGATTGCCAACCGACCTGTGAGCCTCTGAACCTCCTTGACATTCCGGGGCGGAGACATGTCAATAATGGCTTGGATTTTCTCGGGGTTTGCTTCAATGCTGCGTTGGCTGACGATGAACCCCAAGAACTTCCCCGTGGAGACGCCGAAGGCGCATTTAGCCGGGTTGAGTCTCATGTTGTGGCGTCGGAGGACACCGAAGGCTTCCTCGAGGTCGGCGACGTGGTCCGGCCCGGCCCGGCTTTTGACAAGCATGTCGTCGACGTAAACTTCCACGTTGCGGCCGATTAGGTCTTTGAAGACTCTGTTGACGAGTCGCTGGTACGTGACTCCAGCGTTTTTCAGCCCGAAGGGCATAACGCGGTAACAATAAAGACCCTGGTCGGTGACGAACGAGGTCTTGGAGATGTCTGGTGGAAACATCCGGATCTGATTGTACCCCGAGAATGCGTCCATGAAGGACAGTAGCTCATGCCCGAGGTTGCGTCGATTAAAGCGTCGATGCGGGGGAGGGGGAAAGGATCTTTCGGACATGCTTTGTTAAGGTCCGTGAAGTCGATGCAGATCTGCCAACCCCCCGTTGCCTTCTTCACCATGACGACATTAGCCAACCACTCGGGGTAGCTGACTTCCTGGATGAATCGAGCGGACAAGAGTTTGTCCACTTCTGTCTTTACAATTTGTTGCCTCTCCGGGGCGACTTTGCGCCTCTTTTGGACGATCGGCTTAGAGTCAGGGATGACGCTTAGTCGATGCATAATCAAGTCTTCGGAGATCCCGGACATGTTGGAGGGCTTCCAAGTGAAGAGATCAACGTTGCGACGGATGCAGGCAATGATGCCTGACTTCAAGTCCTTGGAGAGCGAGCGGCTCACCCGGAACCATTTCGATTCATCCATGGCATCGAACAGGACCTCTTCTAATTCGTCAACTGGCTCGGGAGCTGGGCCGTCCCTCTCAGGTTCGAGTTCAACGGCGTCGAGGGGGAATACACCCCCTCCGACGGCGGTTATGTAGCACGATCGTGCTGCTTCGTGGCTACCTCGGACGATGCCGACCCCTTGGGGGGTGGGAAATTTAAGTTTCAGATGGTAGGCCGAAGGTATCGCTTGGAGGGAGTTTAGTCCGGGTCGGCCAAGAATGGCGTTGTAAGCCGCCTTGATGTTGATGATCATGAAATCTATGGATTCGGTCCTCTTGACAGGAGCCGATCCCGCGGTGACGTCGAGGGTAATAATCCCCTCTATTACGATCGGGACGCCGGAGAATTCAAGCAACGTGTATCCGGCTGGTTTGAGCTTCCCTTTGGATAATTTGAGACTTTCGAAGGCTTTGAGAAAAAGAATATTTACCGAGCTGCCGTTGTCGACGAGGATTCGGCGAACCTCACAATTAGCTATGTGGAGGCTAATGACGAGGGCATCGCAGTGGGGTAGGTGAACTCCTTCGAGGTCCTCTCCTGAGAAGGAGACTAGCAGAGGTTGTAGCTTGGGCGAGGGGCTGTATTGGACAGCATTCACCTCTTGGATGAAGGCTTTTCGGGAAGTATCGGATTCTCCTCCCATTGGTCCCCCGTGGATATAGTGCAGGGTGAATGGTGTACCCACGGCTCCCTCGGACTCGGGATCCCGACCCTGGATGCGGTTCGGAGTAGGGTTCGGAGGTGAGAGTCTCCGGTTCCTAGCACCTTGCCGATCCCGTGGGCCTTCCTCCCTGGGGGTCCGTCGGAGAGCTTCAAGAATTTCCCTTTGAAAGTCCTGGAATCCCTTATGAGTGACGGGGGCTCCCTCGACCTTGTTCGGTCGGTCTGAAGGTTGCCTTCCAACGCGGCTGAGCGCTGGCCTCCGTCCCTCGGGCGGCGGTCTTGGATGGTTCGGGGCCGGGTTGGAAGCGGCCCTTCCCCTGCTGCGGGTAATCTGTCGGTTGATGATTACTCCCCGTAGGTCGGGCTGGACTGTACGGGTGGCGCTCCGCTGGGATCCCTGATGGGAATCCCTGTGCCTTGATGCGCGTGGCCCGGCATTGGTATTTGGTGGGGGTGTGTCCCGTCGGTTGACGGAGGACGCGGCCCCCTTGCCTCTGGAAGCCATAGGAGTTCGGCTGTAGAGGTCGCTCGATGGTCGGGCTCGGGTCGGCTTCTGAAGCAGTGTTCCCACAGACGGCGCCAACCTGATGCAGTTTGTTTCTGGGAGACGTGTGGATGCACCAGGTGTGAGTTCGGACTCAATTTGTATTTGAAGGAGAAAGCTGCTCGTCTGACGACCCTCGGCTGACCGGGCGGAACCTGCGGCGGGCTCGGAATGAGGCGGAGATCTGGGCTCGGATCAGAGGGTTCGGATCCGAGGTCTTGTGTACCTGCAGACGGTCCTGAAACACTGGGGTTTATCCCGGTGGCAGACCCTCCGACGATCTAGTCAGTCTCTGTGAGAGAGTAGCAATAACTAGGTGAATTTAAGTGGTAAAAGATTGATTACCTCAAAAGGTGGGTGAGGGTCTAGTATTTATAGAGAATCCCAACCGGGTTTGGTTCCGCTTGGGGGCCGGGTCTGGATCCGAAAGCCCATGGGCCTGACGTGGCAGAAGGCCCAGGGGGTTTAGGGCAGACGTGGCAATACTAGGAGCGGTATAGGGCTGACGTGGCAAAACCCTTGGTGGTATTTGGAGCTGACATGGCTGATCGTGGGTCTCCTGTGCTTCTGGGAGAATCGGAGGGCCTAGACTGTGCCAGGTCATCCCCATGCTTCGCCAGAAAGGGGGGACGGCCCGTGGGGCTGTCACGGATCGGAGGCCGAGGACCACTGAGGCTCGTCGGATACGAGGAGGCCAGTTCTGTGGGGGTGAACTTGAGGTTCGGCGCCGACCCTGTAGTGGTTTGAAGCCGAACTAGATTGCTATTTTTACCATTCTTGAGTGAGAGTTGTATTGGGCCCTGGTTGGGCCCCCAGGCCATTTTTACCCTACCACAACATCCATAATACAATTTAAATCATAAATTTACCCCTCATCATATTAACTTAAACATAAAATTTAAAAAAAAAAGAAAAGCTTCACTTCATCCAATCTATCTCTCACCTCTGCCCTGCTGAGGACCTGCAACAGTAGGGGATCTAGGGTAGTCTAGGGACTCCCTAACCTTCCAAACACTAAGGGGTTAGCCATTTCTGGTGTGAGTATGATTTACTAACCTAATAAATAAATTAAACTATATAAAGAAAATAAATTAAACTTACAATTTTCAAGATGAAAGATCCAGTCTGAAATCGAAACATAAAACATCATAAATATGACTGTATATCAAAGTACGCTGCAACTCCACACCCGTCTTCATATCCATAATTCTACACACCTAACGATATACATCACACTAACATCACAAATAATTTTAGTTCACCATTTATTTGCATCCACGCCTCACGACTCATAATTTCATACTCATCTTCATTCACAAACATTTTCTTTCTCATTCTCATATCACACTCATCACAATCATTCAGTTCTTATAACACATTATCATAGCGTTTCGCCATACATCACTTCACTCTCATTATAAATTACAACTATCTACGTTTCATCCAAATTTCATCACACGACTTATTTTAATACTCATTCTCATTTTCATACTTTACTCTTCATTTCCATCACACAATACCGATATTAAATTAACACTCCACCAGCTCACCGTGGGAATTGTGCCAAGGCAGGTAGTTCCCACATTTCCATAGAAATAGCGGGCGGGTGGTTCCCCGACACAATCCTAATGCGTACCACATATGTATTAAACTTCGTATGTAATTAAATACTCATTCAACACTCCTTGTACTCCAATATTTATTTATAACTCAGGATACAACTTACTTTCCTTTTAATACTTGTCTCGTAATAAAGCCTTAACTAATACAACAATTCTCCACTGATCTACCTTGAAGTTGTGCCTAGACAGGTAGTTCCCACTATTTCCTCCGAAATAGCAGGCGGGTAGTTCCTGGTCACAATTCCAAGGCATGCCAACTTGTTTCAAGCCATAATTTACTTTAATATCCATTCATCACTCACAATACCGCTTATTTTAACTTCTCATTCTTATATTATATCCCACCTTACCCTTTATTCATAATTGCATAACTCATTTTCTTCATTTCTAACATTCATTCACATACATACTCTATAAACTTATTCATCTCCTTTCTTTACTTTCTCACTTTCCTCTACTCATGTTTCTTTCATTTACCAATATAGTTTCATAAGTAGCCAAATGCCAATATATACATATATATCTCCCGTAGTATATTCATATCTCCCATAATATAAATAGTCTTCGTACGATATCATATCATCAATATCTTTACACATAGATATATTCTTTCAATACACATACACACCTGTATATTTTCTCCTTTTCATTGACCACACAACTGACCTCCTCGTACAACACAGGGATCTCTGGGCCTCCCATCCCGTACATTTCAATCCTGCTAACCCACCACATCACCCAGATCCAGGTGTCCTAAGCATCTACCATTTGTGGGCTGGATTGAAAGTATGGTTGCGCGCTTGTCCAACCAAGACTAAAGCCAAAAGACTAGTCAAAAGTAAAATATAACACGCGGATCGATGCTCACATAGAGTCTTACACGTCCGAGGCTACGTCTTCCTCCTGGCCCTATACCAGCGAGGGAAACTCCTGATCCCCAAACATAGTTTGGGGCAATATATAACTCCTGATCCCCAAATATAAAATTTGGGGCAATATAAATATAACTCCTGTTCCCGGGGGTATCCCGGGCCTGTAGGGTCTAGCCCAAACCCCGGGAGATTGTGCGGCACTGCAATATTTAATTCTCCTTTATATACATATACATATCTCCTTTATTATATACTCCTTCACAATATAACTCCTGTTTCCCAAATATAAAATTTGGGGCAATATATAACTCCTTTATAATATTTCCTTTATAATAACTCCTTTAATATAACTCCTTTATAAAATATCTCCATATATTCATTTATAATATATCTCCTTTATAATAAAACTCCATATACATATATCTCCCCTTTATAATATAACTCCATATATAAATATATTTCCTGTATAACATAACTCCTTTATAATATATCACTGTATATCTCCTTTACAGTATAACTCCTCTATAAAATAACTCATTTACAATATAACTCCTCTGTACTCTAATTTCACCGTTATAACATAACATGAAAGCATATACTCCATTAAATTCATAAGCATACGCATACCATTAATCTCATCGATTATCGTATAAATTCTCAGTTATCACCCACACGGCATACACACATCACGCAAATTTTCACATCACTTTATCACACCAAACTTTCAATTTATCGAACACCTATTACACACGCACACCACAACATTCACTTCGTCCTATCATCGCATCACAATGTCATATCGTACACACCATACTTTCCATCTTATCACATCAGTCATGAGATCACACATCACATATACAGATACATAACTCTGATCTTTACAACCCCAAAGCATATAAATATTTATCTACAAGCATCAACACACTTCCATACATATATATATTTATTTCTTATACCTCATAATTTACTCCATATCATACTTATGAATTTTTCTATATTCAATATACTTCACACATCACACACCAAACCATATTTTAAAATTTTCATAGCACATTATGCACATGTAATAAAAAGATCGTACTCACATAGCATCCAGCGAAGACCCGAAGCGCCATCTCGCCATCCTGCATCCAAAGTCGCCAATATATCCTATTATCAAATTCCAACGCAATTAAGGCTCAAATCATTCAAACTAGTCACGGAAAAACAATAATACTAATTATCTTACTATCATACAGACGTTTTATTGAACGTCTAGGATACACGTGTGATGCACGTAATAATCTGGTGTCTAAGGGATTTTTATTCCCCAAACAATTACTAGAACCATTCCCAATTTATTCTAATGGCTAAACTACAATTTCTACTACCATGCGGAAGATAATTTATATATATATAAAATTCTCATTTCCAAACCCAAAACCCTAATTTTTAGCAACTTGCAAAATCTCTTAGAAATTGCTAATTTCTCGTCTCTACCCTTCTAAACATCTTCTAATCTCCCTACCATAATACTCCTACTCAAAATAAATTTACCACACTAAATTTTATACAAAAATAAAATCTAGGGTTTACCTTTTCGAAACCCTTTCGAAAAACGGACTCCGCCACGATGTAGAGGACCCTCCAATTAGTCAATCCCTCAATTTAATTTGAAAACGGTGGAGATATGGAGTGGATTTGGGTAGAGAGAGGGAGTGTCGAATGGGTTTCGGCGCTGGTTTCATACGATCGGGAAAGAAAGAAAAAAAGAAAAGGAAGGAGGAAGAAGGAGATGAGGGGTTTTTTTATAAAAAGGAATAAATAAATAAATAAATAAATAGGATTATTACATATAAGCCCCCAATCTCAAAAATATTTCAAATAAATCCTCAACTCTACTTTTAACAATACAAAATATATTAAAACATCTCATAATAATCCTCCAAAATCATAAAACAAAATTAAATAATAATTTTTCATATAAAACTCAACTCTTCCTTCAATATACCATCTACACCAATCCAACAAATATTCATACCAATATCAATATTTAAATAAAATATACCAAAAATAATTTTCACCACTCAAAATATATAAAAACAGACATTTTCGATATTTCACAAATTCGAGGTGTTACATTACTCTAACCCCATAACCACCATGAGCATGTCTAAATATAATGGTAACCCAAGTGCAGGTGTGAAGGTATCTACAATACTAATAATCTAAACATTTGTTGTGTGGGACTCAGTTTGCAATTGAAATACCTCTTATTATTATTTCAACCAAAATGTAATACATGAAGTTCTCAAAACTCTAATCCAAGCTAATCATTTCTTTTATCTCCGCTTTGTCTCCGCATTGTACCTTTATAAATAAAAAAATTCAAAATGGATCAATAACAAATTTACTTTAGTTGTCTTTCTTGAGTAGAGAGTTTACACCCTTCACTGGTAAATTTCAGTCATCCTAATCCTATATCCAAACATACACTAAAAGTTCTTATATGTTATGTTATCCATGGTTTCTAATAACCAGTGAAGGGAACACTTCACGATAGTATATTCTCTTGTCATGTTATTTGCCAAGTTAATGTTGCATATTTGCAAATTTGCCCAGTTATTTTTGGTTGCTGATCAGCTTACCTGTCATGCTATGGTTTGGAAGCCCAAATTGAGGCCACCAAATAATCCATCTCTCACTTGCGTACACCTTAAATCAAAACTAATAAAAAAGCTCATCAAATAAATCACCAAAATAAAATTTTTAAACCCAAAAATAAAACATTCATATCTCTCTGAACTTAGATCACATGCACACACAAAATTCGAGTCAGCAAAAAACTGAGTAATCCCCTGCACACACAAAATTAAAAATTAGATTGAGAATTGGTTAATGAGATGAAATTAGAGTCACCGCATCACATGTAGAGGCTCTCGATTCGGTGAAGGGGAGTCACCGATACGGAGTCGCTTGATATTCGCGCTCGATTTGGTGGAGGAGAGTTGCTGATACGGAATTAGCAGCGGATCAGATATCGGCGACGACCTCTTGATTGAGGTTCGACACTGGATTTGAATTTGGATTTGCTTTGATATTTGCGCTTGCGAGGTCGATGGAAACTTCGCCAATGGAATGGAAGCGAAAGTTTAAAAAATATTATTTTAGAGATTTGGAGTTAGCGGCTTAAAAATCCTATGGGAGAAAGAGACAAAGAAATTGGAGCTCTTCGATTTGGGGAATAAAGAGAGCAAACTGATCTGAATATGAGAGAGAGAGAGAGAGAGAGAGAGAGAGAGAGAGAAATAATTAAATAAAGAAAGGAGTTGTTTTGGGGGGGGGGGGGGGGTTGAATTTGAGTTTTGGGGGGAAAATGTCTTTTGGGAGCTTAGATCTGGACCATTGATTTTTTACTATTGAAGGAGAGTCAATTGATAGCTTTTCTTTGTGTTTTATTATATAGATATATATATATGTATGTATTGTATGTGTGCATGTATATGTATAATTATCCATACAAATAAAATCCTAAACCACTGATTAAACTTTAAACCACTATAAAGAACTATAAGCATGTTTTTGGGGTTATGGTCCCCCCCCCCTTCCCTCCCTATTTAAACCCCCAAATTCCATCTATCATGTCCTTCTTCATTTTTCTAGCCGTAAAACTTTCTTCCTTCAAAATCCTATCTTTTTCCATTTTCTAGCATTTCTTCAACTTAAAAAAAAGAGAGAAAGAAGAAAACTTTTCTTCATCTAAGCTTAGGTGGAGAAGTGATAGGAGCAAGGAGCTAGGTGGAGGATCCACTCAATCCAGGAAGAAGAAGTTGAAGAATTTGAAGAAGAGATCATCAACAAACTTGAAAGTGGGTGACTTTTCTGAACTCTATGCATGTTTGGTGTATCTTTTTGTATGATGAAATATTGGAAACTTTTCTTGCTAGATGGCATGAATGAGATTTTGTATGTTTTAACTGAAGCATTTAAGCTACGATTGCAAATTGATAGATAAAGATTGAATCTTGTAAATAATTAATATTAGATGATTAAAAATTCATAACTTTGTGACATGATGGAATTCAGACTCGAAAATTTTATGGTAGCATCTTGACTATGTCCCTATGAACTCCACCTAATTTCGTAAATTTTAGATAATGGTTGATTTTTTTAATAAATCCATCTTGTTGCTGATGTTAAATTATCTGGCAATTTTTGTTAGAATGATCATGTTTGACTTTTAAAATTTATATCTCCCTGGTTAACATGAATTTAAAGTTGAAAATTTTACTATGACTTCTCATGCATGTCTATTATAACTCCACTTAATTTCGTAAATTTTGGATATGCTTTGCTATCTGAAAAAAATTCAATCATGTTGCTGGTTCGGAGGTAAAATTTCTGCTCTGCTGAATTAACATGCTTGACTTATAAAAATCATAACTTTGTGTCATGATGGAATTTAGACTTGAAATTTTTACAATAGCATCCTAAGTCAATGTGGAATATTTATGCCAATTTTCGTAATTTTTGAATAAAAATTGTTATCTCTTTAAAATGTAACTTGCCGCCGCTGTTAGGGGTGTAAAATGAACAGAACGGTCCGTCGTCCGTCCGAGTCCGACTCGAGAAATGGTCCGACTGTGGACCGTCCGAACTGTTATACGAACCGATCCTGAACAAATTATTCGGTCCAGAACTTTACCGAGCTCGAGCCGGACATAAGTCTATCCAAATATTATTGCGGTCTGATGCTTTACTGAACCGAGTCCGGACTATAAAAATTTTGTCCGACCTAAACCGGGCCGGACATAAGCCCGTCCGAGTAGAATTTTGGTCCGAGCTTGAACATATGGCTGTCCGTTCCCGTCCGGTCCGACTTACAGCCCTAGCCGCTGTTAAGAAACGATGCTGTTGTTGTGTGGTAATTTACATTTAATTCAAAATATCATATCTTCCTCTATTTTTTTGAATTTTTAGTTAGATTTTGGATATGTGATGATTCTACGTGTTTGGGACCTTCCTACCAAAATTTATAAATTTCTTTATTCATTTTTTTTAAAAAGAATTTATTGGTGCAACTGGCCGATAATTCCATCAGATCTGGAAGTTTTACATACTCAATAGTTCTGGCTATTTTTCTTCTCTGAAGTATTTTGAGAATTTTTTCAACTAAAATGTTAAAGTAGACTTAAAGATCTTTCCGAAGAATCTAAGAACTCAGAATTTCATTAAGTATGTGATTTATAGTAATTTTTCCAAAATAGCATAACTACATGTTGAATAGTTGGCTTACCGTTTTGTCTGATTATATGCTTGCATCATAACAATTTGTGTTAACTAAGAGCATCCACAATGGTGTTTCTCATTTTGTAAAAAATGGATGCTACAGTAATAGCAAATAGCGATGAAGGCTGCAGTGGTTGTTTGCTATATTCTGCGATTTTTTTAAAAAAAATTGCGTGGGACGGTATAACATATACCGTCTCGCAATTTTTTTAAAAAAATTGCGTGGGACGGTATATGTTATACCGTCTCTCTCGTGTTAAAAAAAATTAAAAATTTTAATTATTAATTAACTATTAAAATATATTAATTAAATAAAATAAATAATATTATAATACCTAAACCTAATTAATTAACTAACAATACCTAACTAATACCCCTAAACCTACCCACTACCTAATAATACCATATTTCAAGGACGGGATAACATATCCCGTCCGAGGAATGTTATCCCGTCCGAGAAATTTTATTTTTTTTCCGATCGGAGGAATCTTGGCCGTTCATTTAAATAAAAAAAATTAAGAAAAAAATCAAAATCTCCTGGGACGGGATATGTTCTCCCGTCCAATTCAGAAGGGATAACATATCCCGTCTGAGGAGTTTTTTATAAAATTAAAAAAAATCGGAGGGATGGTATATGTTTTCCCGTTTGACGGGATTAAAATATTATAAAATCGGAGCGACGGTATATGATATCCCGTCCTTTATAATTTGAGAATGGGTATTTCGTTTCTCATATATGAGAAACAGATATAGAAGGTTTTCTAAAAAATGGGAAAATAGAAAACCACTGCAGACGATCGTTTCTTATAAAATGGCAAATTGCCAATTATAAGAAACCGCTGTGGATGCTCTAATATAGATACTATTATGTTTATAACCTCCAGTTTCTCACAGTTTTTTTTATTCTGATTGCGTGCATCAACAATGGTACCCCCCCCCCCCCCCCCCCCCCCCCCCGCGCGCGCCGAAGCAAACACCATCTGAGAGCACAAGACTAATTTGTATAGAATGGGTGAGAATTATTTACACAGTTATTTCGCTACATAAACAAAATAGAATAAAATATCTGAACATAAGCTAAGCATAACCCCATCAAGAAAATAAATTTTTCCCAAACTATCCGACTTTTTGAAAGTTTTCTCAAACTATCCTACTTTTTAAAATTTCCAAACTGCCTCACTCGTTTTCTGAAAAAGCGAGTAGGGTTAAAACCTCATCGCTATTTCAGAAAGCGGGTGTGAGGCTTTTAATTTTCGAAAGCCTAAACTTGCTTTCTGAAAAAACGACATGTTTTTAACCAAACTTACTTTTTCAAAAAAGCGAATGTGTCATTTGGGTATATACTTTCGAAAGTGGGTCAGTTTGGTAAATACTTTCAGAAAGTGAATTATTTTGGTAAAATGTTCGGGAGGAGAAGGGATTGTTGGTGTTTATGAGATAGGCTTGGTTAATTCGTGATATTTATTATTGGGTTTGTTTTGAGTTATTTATTATTTACGGGTTTAATTATTTGTGGCTTTATTAATTAAAGTTTTAGGTTTGAGTAATAAATATTCAAGCTTGAATTTGCTTTTAAGATTCTTATAAGCACGGTTTATAATAGGCTGTACTTTTTAGCATTAAAATTTGAATTAATTAAAGCATATCTTATACTCTTCTCTTCTAAGTACAAAATTTAGCTATTTTAACCTATGACCGTACTTTTTCTTCATTAATCAAGGATTTCTGTATTTTTGTATTATGAAGAGTACAAAAAGTATACTAAGTAATTCGAAAAAAATTATGTCAAACCGAGTATCAAAAACAAAACCCCTGCATATATTAGTTGTAATTTTGAATTAGCAGTTTAATTTTTTTAGAATATATAAAATTTGGTAAGTGTAAAGTTAGACGAGAATTTATCGCTTAGATAAGAGCTTCCTTTCTTCTATAACTTAGGTCAGCATGAAAATACATGTCAAATATACACATTTGCACTCTAAATTGCTCCATTGTCCTTTTTAGAAAATATGCAATAAGAAGAAGTTCAAAAAACACACAAAAGAAAGTAGTACTTTACATGGAACTGAAAAACTTCTTTAAAAAAGGTCCATTTTCATTTTTTAGGCATTTTATTCAAAATTTTGTAGTGGGTTGAGCTGAATTTCTGAACGAATGATAAAAACAATAGTACAATTTTTTTATATTTACCAGCTTTGTTGCTGGATTGTCCTTAAACTAATCCTAATACAAAGGGATGCTTTTTATTGTGGCTTTATTGTTTTCTTTGATGAACTTCCTCTTGTCATCAAAGAGCTCACATGTCTTCTTTTCGGTAATCCGTCCTAATCCTTTGTCGTTTAAGTTAATTAGGTAATTAGTTGTTAGCTAAAGAGAATGAACACTTTCACAACAACTGCTTTTTTGATGTGGCCTTTATTGAGATAGTATGTCATTCTCAATGTAATACATTTGTTTATTTACCTTTTGTTGTTTAGCTTAATTACACTGGGTAATTTAGTTGGTGCATGGCTTCGTAACTCGTAAGTATGTCATCGTTTACACAAATGGCAGAACAGTTCAAAGACATCGCGTCTACTGTTTAGTTAGTAAAGTAAACATATTTTCATAAGGGAAGGTTCAAAGGGTAACACCTACCTATCCTATGCAGAAATCAATCGTTGAATTCTATCACCAAGTCTGTCGAGTCAGTCCGTCGTGTCAGTATGTCGTGTCAGTCTGTCCTGTCTGTGGTCGTCAATTTTCATTCATGTGGGGATTGTTAGAAAATGAGTGTTTAGACACCATTTTCGAACCGATATTTGAGCAATTTTTTGAGTAAGATCCTCAATGAATTATTGAGAGATCTTGATTGATTTGTGTTCTCCTTCGTGAGTAAATCAAAATCATATATTGGTTCGCTAAAATCGGTTAAGGGGTGAATGAGAAATTGTCTCTCAAAGTGAGACGTTTTCATTCTTGAAAATGGGTTAAGGGAACATAGTCCCACATCGGAAATAACAAAAGAAATAGAAGAGGATATATAGTAATCTCCTTCTAAGCATTGTAAGATGGCTAGAAGAGAGGCTCTCTCTCGCGCCCGCAGGGGGGGTGCAAATCACGAACCGAATTACATGCGACTTGTGTGCGCCCGCATGACCTGTGGACACGAATGCCGGACCGATTTGATCCCACCCCGTGCAGAGCCACTTTTTGCTACAGTTTTTCTTTTGTAACGGCTGAAATGAATGCAGAAACGGTTCTGTCTGCCGTTTCAGTGCTGTATTTAATATTTTGTATGCCGTTACACTGAAGGCATTCAATTCGTTGTCTGCCGTTACAGTGAAGGCTGTTAATGCCTTGTCTGCCGTTACAGTGAAGGCTGTTAAATGCCTTGTCTGCCGTTACAGTGAAGGCTGTTAATGCCTTGTCTGCCGTTAATGATTTAACCCAGGCTCTATAAATAGAGGCCTCCCCTTTACTTTCTTCCCTGCACAAACCAGATCTTCTTCTCTCCTTCGCTGAGTCTTCTTCTGTGCTGTTGTTGGTAAGTTGGTGATAGGTTCAAGCGCTTGTACTCAGTTCGGGAGTGGTACGTGGTGCCTGCGGGATCGCTCCAAATCGTTGTATCCTGGGAGACAGACGCCTCCGTTCATTCCAGCAACCGGAAAGAGGCGAAATCTGTTTTAAGGACACTGTGTGATACACAGGCCTCGGCTTCCTTGGAGTTGTACTTTTCATTTGTTTCTTGTAAGTTGTTTTATTAATTTGTTTTTTTTTCTTTTCTTTTCTTTCGATTTTTCTCTCTCCTGTTCTCTTCTATGTGTTTCTGTGCCTCTCTATCTTTCGATTGTAAAACGAATTTTGTAAACATTATTTGTAACAAACTTAAAACAGATTTTCCATTTTTTTCATTTTCGATTTTGAGGCACGGTTTTTCTTTTTATTTCTTTTATCTGGAAAACTTACACTCGTGTTGTGTAAATTTCAGATTCACAATGACTACTACATTGGACAATGTTGTTGTGTCTAAAACGGTCTATGTGCCGGTTGTTGATACAACGCAAGAACCGATTGCTGCTGCGGCACGAGTGCCAATGCCCACCGTTGTACCTGTCTCAGTCTCCCATGGGGAGAAACCTGAGAAGTTCAACGGGCAGAACTTTAAGAGGTGGCAACAGAAGATGATGTTCTATCTGACCACACTGAATCTTGCAAGGTTCTTGAACGAAGATGCTCCAGATCTTAAGAAAGATGAGCAGGATAACCAATTCATTGCCGCTATGGATGCTTGGAAAAATGCTGATTACTTGTGTAGAAATTACATAATGAACGGATTAGCCGACTCTTTGTATAATGTATACATTAACAAAAGAACAGCTAAAGAACTTTGGGCATCACTAGAACATAAATATAAAACTGAGGATGTCGGCGCCAAGAAATTCATTGTGGGCCGCTTCCTAGACTATAAAATGGTAGATTCTAAAACAGTAATCAGTCAAGTTCAAGAACTACAACTAATCTTGCATGAGATTCATGCTGAAGGTATGAACTTAAGTGAAAGTTTCCAAGTGGCTTGTATAATTGAAAAATTACCACAAGGTTGGAAAGACTTTAAGAATTACCTAAAGCATAAGCGAAAAGAAATGGGCATTGAAGATCTCATTGTCAGGCTTCGTATTGAAGAAGACAATAGGGGATCTGAAAAAGTTGGACTCATTAGCCATGCAGCTAAGGCAAATGTAATGGAACATAAACAACGTTCCAACAAGCACAACAACAAGGGTCCGAAGTTGGGGCCTAAGGGAGGAATCTCCAAGAAGCCGAAGTTTCAAGGCAAGTGCTTCAATTGTGACAAAATGGGTCACAAGTCCACTGAATGCAGACTTCTCAAGAGGAACAGGAACAGAGAAGCAAACTTGGTTCAAGGAACTGTTCAAGATGTTTCCGATATCAACCTCTCAGCTGTGATATCAGAAGTGAATATGTTAGGTTCAAACCCGAAGGAATGGTGGATTGACACTGGAGCTACTCGACATGTGTGCTCCAATAGAAGTATGTTCTCCACTTTCGAACCATTAGAGAATGGGGAGAAAATGTTTATGGGGAACTCGGCTACTTCAGAAATAAAGGGCCAAGGCAAGGTGATCTTGAAGATGACTTCTGGAAAGGAACTGACTCTGAACAATGTTGCATATGTTCCTGAAATCCGTAAGAACCTGGTATCTGGTTCGTTGTTTAATAACCACGGTTTTCGTTTAGTGTTCGAGTCGAACAAATTTGTTTTGTCTAAAAGTGGAATGTATGTTGGTAGAGGATATATGAGTGGTGGAATGTTCAAACTCAATGTAATGACCATGGTCAAGAATATGAATAAAGCTAGCTCTTCTACTTATTTGCTTGAGTCTTCCAATTTATGGCATGGTAGACTAGGACATATTAATTATGATACTTTGCGAAGACTAATTAACTTGAATCACATACCAACGTTCCAAATTGATTCCAAACACAAATGTGAAACTTGTGTTGAGGCAAAACTAACAAGATCATCATTTAAAAGTGTTGAAAGAAACACCGAACCACTTGATCTAATTCACACTAATATCTGTGATTTGAAAATGATACAAACAAAAGGTGGTAATAAATATTTTATTACCTTCATAGATGATAGCACAAAATATTGCTATGTATACTTGCTTAAAAGCAAAGATGAAGCTATAGAGAAATTTGTTCTCTATAAAATGAGGTTGAAAATCAACTCAATAAGAAAATTAAGGCGTTAAGAAGCGACCGAGGTGGAGAGTATGAATCGCCATTTGCTGACACATGTGCTAAGCATGGGATTATACATAAAACCACAGCGCCTTATTCTCCTCAGTCCAACGGTGTTGCTGAGAGAAAGAATCGTACATTGAAAGAAATGATGAATGCGATGTTAATAAGTTCTGGTTTACCACCAAACTTGTGGGGAGAAGCTATTCTTTCAGCTAACTACCTTTTAAATAAGGTGCCCAAAAGGAAAGAAGAAAAAACTCCCTATGAATTATGGAAAGGAAGAAAGCCATCCTACAATTACTTGCGAATGTGGGGATGTCTTGCCAAGGTGGTAGTACCTCCACCTAAGAAAATAAAAATAGGACCAAAAATAGTTGATTGTATTTTCATTGGTTATGCACTTAACAGTAGTGCCTATCGGTTCTTGGTGTACAAATCTGATATCACTGAGATATCAAAGAACACGATAATGGAATCTAGAAATGCATCGTTCTTTGAAGATGTATTTCCATGTAAGTCAAAGGAGGAACCAAGTTCCTCCAAACGAACACATGAGACTATCAGTGAAGATAGTGAAGACCAAAATGAAGAAGTTGAGGAGGAACCTCGACGCAGTAAAAGAACAAGAACGGAAAAATCTTTTGGTCCGGATTTCTTGACTTTTATGCTTGAAGAAGAATCCCAAACCTTCAAGGAAGCGGTGAACTCTAGTGATGTCCTCAATGGAAAGAAGCCATCAAGAGTGAAATTGATTCTATCTTGCAAAACCATACTTGGGAACTAGTGGATCTTCCACCGGGTAGTAAACCTTTAGGTTCCAAGTGGATCTTCAAGAGAAAAATAAAACCTGATGGATCAATTGATAAATACAAAGTAAGACTTGTAATTAAAGGTTATAAACAAAAGGAAGGTCTTGATTACTTTGATACATATTCTCCTGTGACGAGAATAAATTCCATTAGGATGGTACTTGCCGTAGCAGCTCTACGCAATCTTGAAGTACATCAAATGGATGTAAAAAGAGCTTTTCTTAATGGAGATTTAGATGAAGAAATCTACATGGAACAACCTGAGGGTTTTTCAGCTCCAGGACATGAAAAGAAAGTGTGTAAACTGGTGAAGTCATTATATGGCTTGAAACAAGCTCCAAAATAGTGGCATGAAAAATTTGACAATGTCATGATGATAAATGGTTTCAAGATCAATGAATGTGATAAATGTGTATATGTCAAAGACACAGAAGATGGATATGCCATTATATGTTTGTATGTAGATGACATGCTTATTATTGGAAGCAATGATCAGATAATTAAATCTGTTAAAAACATGTTAAACTCGAGGTTTAACATGAAAGACACGGGACTAGCTGATGTTATACTGGGAATTAAAATCACAAGAACATCAGACGAGCTTATTTTAAACCAGTCACATTATGTTGACAATATTCTTGGAAAATTTGATAAAGATAATTCTGGAATTGCCAGAACTCCAATAGATCTAACTTTACATTTATTCAAGAATAAAGGGGAGAGTATTTCTCAAGTAGAATACTCTAGAATCATAGGCAGTCTAATGTACTTAATGAGTTGTACAAGACCAGACATAGCCTATGTAGTAAGTAAACTAAGTAGATACACGAGTAATCCTGGAAGCGAGCATTGGCAAGCAATTATAAGAGTACTGAAGTACTTGCATTTTACTCGTAACTACGGGCTGCACTATACGAGATACCCGGCTGTACTTGAAGGATACAGTGATGCGAACTGGATATCGAGTGATAATTCAAAATCCACTAGTGGCTATGTGTTTACACTAGGTGGTGCAGCAGTTTCTTGAAAATCCTCGAAACAAACAGTGATCGCTAAATCCACGATGGAATCAGAATTTATCGCATTAGACAAATGTGGGGAAGAGGCTGAATGGTTACGCCACTTCCTTGAGGATATTCCAAGGTGGACGAAGTCTGTGCCTCCAATCTGCATACATTCAGATAGTCAATCTGCAATTTGTAGAGCACAGAGCAATATGTATAATGGTAAATCTAGACATATTCGTCGAAGACATAATACCATTAGACAACTACTCTCTACTGGGGTTATCTCTGTGGACTATGTAAAATCAAAAGATAACATTGCGGATCCACTAACCAAAGGGTTAAATAGAGAGTTAGTTGATAAATCATCGAGGGGAATGGGACTAAAGCCCATGAAAGAATAAGTCGATACAATGGAAACCCAACCTAGCTGACTGGAGATCCCAAGATCTAGGTTCAAAGGGACAACTAAATTGTAAAGACCAAGTTAGATCACTGTGGGGATTTTTCCATGTCCATTCCTATGATGAAACAGTGATGCCCGCAAGGTAACAGGTTAAGCTAGGCTTTTAATGATTCTGATGTGTCGGATATCCGAGCAGAGTAATGCGGGTTACTCTTAAGTAAGAAATCACCTATGTAAGATGGAAGAAGGGCCACTTCCAAGGGAATAATATAGGGCAATATTCCTGTTAAAATCTTGCAGAACTAGGCGTATGTTCATGGCCAAAACGAACATAACAGTGAGAACTGAAAAGGCGTTAGAAAGATTTCTGTGTGAGATATGTCATCGTTTACACAAATGACAGAACAGTTCAAAGACATCGCGTCTACTGTTTAGTTAGTAAAGTAAACATATTTTCATAAGGGAAGGTTCAAAGGGTAACACCTACCTATCCTATGCAGAAATCAATCGTTGAATTCTATCACCAAGTCTGTCGAGTCAGTCCATCGTGTCAGTCTGTCGTGTCAGTCTGTCCTGTTTGTGGTCGTCAATTTTCATTCATGTGGGGATTGTTAGAAAATGAGTGTTTTAGACACCATTTTCGAACCGATTTTTGAGCAATTTTTTGAGTAAGATCCTCAATGAATTATTGAGAGATCTTGATTGATTTGTGTTCTCCTTCGTGAATAGATCAAAATCATATATTGGTTCGCTAAAATCGGTTAAGGGGTGAATGAGAAATTGTCTCTCAAAGTGAGGCGTTTTCATTCTTGAAAATGGGTTAAGGGAACATAGTCCCACATCGGAAATAACAAAGGAAATAGAAGAGGATATATAGTAATCTCCTTCTAAGCATTGTAAGATGGCTAGAAGAGAGGCTCTCTCTCGCGCGCACAGGGATGGGGGGGTGCAAATCACGGACCGGATTACATGCGACTTGTGTGCGCCCGCACGACCTGCGGACACGAATGCCGGACCGATTTGATCCCATTCCGTGCAGAGCCACTTTTTGCTACAGTTTTTCTTTTGTAACGGCTGAAATGAATGCAGAAACGGTTCTGTCTGCCGTTTCAGTGCTGTATTTAATATTTTGTCTACCGTTACACTGAAGGCATTCAATTCGTTGTCTGCCGTTACAGTGAAGGCTGTTAATGCCTTGTCTGCCGTTACAGTGAAGGCTGTTAAATGCCTTGTCTGCCGTTACAGTGAAGGCTGTTAATGCCTTGTCTGCCGTTACTGATTTAACTCAGGCTCTATAAATAGAGGCCTCCCCTTTACTTTCTTCCCTGCACAAACCAGATCTTCTTCTCTCCTTCGCTGAGTCTTCTTCTGTGCTGTTGTTGGTAAGTTGGTGATAGGTTCAAGCGCTTGTACTCAGTTCGGGAGTGGTACGTGGTGCCTGCGGGATCGCTCCAAATCGTTGCATCCTGGGAGACAGACGCCTCCGTTCATTCCAGCAA
Source organism: Hemerocallis citrina (assembly GCA_017893485.1). Taxonomy (NCBI): domain Eukaryota; kingdom Viridiplantae; phylum Streptophyta; class Magnoliopsida; order Asparagales; family Asphodelaceae; genus Hemerocallis; species Hemerocallis citrina. The sequence continues at coordinate 73,439,285 of CM030366.1, read as the reverse complement.
CCGGAAAGAGGCGAAATCTGTTTTAAGGACACTGTGTGATACACAGGCCTCGGCTTCCTTGGAGTTGTACTTTTCATTTGTTTCTTGTAAGTTGTTTTATTAATTTGTTTTTTTTTTTTCTTTTCTTTCGGTTTTTCTCTCTCCTGTTCTCTTCTATGTGTTTCTGTGCCTCTCTATCTTTCGATTGTAAAATGAATTTTGTAAACATTATTTGTAACAAAGTATATACTATACTGATTATGGGTTTTCAATATAACAACTTTTTCTTTTGCACCGTAACAAAATTCAATAAAATGGCTATCAAAATTCAATAAAATGGCTATCACATATGTTGTACTACATTGACCACACGGAGTTGAATCACAGGAAAAAAAGTGACGAATAAAGATTACAAGACCATTGAATGATCTTTTTTAATAGTAAAGATGCAAGTAGTCTAGGTTTGATTAGCCAAAAGAAAGTAATCTAGGTTCTGGATTTGAAATCATTTGAGACATCTAATCATATATCTCCAAAAATACTCCAAGGTTAAATTAACTAGTATATATACATTAACTTACTAGAGATAATCGCATTTCTAAGTTGAGAAAATTGATAACTAATTTGATTTGATGTTAGTTGGGGACTGAAAGAACTGAAACGGACTAGGTTAAAACTATTGTTTATTGTGGGACAGTTGGAGAAAAAATTCTCAAGAAAACTATTGTTTATAAAATGAGCAATTGTATAGCCTACTAAAAATAACTCAATACACATTATCCATCCGAGTAATTTTCGCACTGTGACAAGTTCACCAGACAATAATTGAGTTTCAAAGAAAGTTACTCATGCTACTACAAAAATAGGGAGTAAGAACCAAAGGCAAATGATCGTATAAAACATAATGAATTATTGTTCAAAGAAGAGATGCCTCACAAGTGCATTATATTTGGTATGGGCATTTATTTGTAAACAAACTGCTTGATTTTGGCACTTACCTGCAAAACCAAATCACAATATCACGACTAAACAATCCTGCCACGTCAAAGACATTTCAAACACATGTTTAGATATGTAGCATCATCTGTACATCGACATGTCTTCTTCTGAGAATTTTTTTTTTTGATGTAAGCGGATAGAGTCTAATGACTCCAGCCAGATCAAAAAATATATTGATAAACAAAACTACTGTACAATACAATAAGGAAGGGTTTTACGAGATGTAAAAACCAGTGCCGGAGCGCAGCAGCGCAGCATGAAAACAAAAAACAAAATCACTGAATGCAGAGAAACACGATACAGTCGAAACAAAAGCCTAAACTGTACTAGCGTCAACACGGGGGGGGGGGGGGGGGGGGGGGGGGAATGAAAACGCTAATCGACGGTGATCCCCTGCAACAGCACTCAAGAAACGGCACACAGAAATAGGGGCCTTCATTCCGAACGCGACTGGAACTGGGAAGGCGCATCCACCGGAGAAGCAGAGTCACCGAGATGTGGCGCAACGCCGAGCCGGGGGTAGCTGCTCACAGAGCATCAATAAGCACGACAAAAGACACTCCCGATCAACACACTGGCCCAATACAGTAATCAGCGCCCCCAAACAAACCAGGGGATACAGCAACAAAACAAACAAAACACACAAATCGGCGCTCAACCCCAGAAGCGAAAAGATAAGGGCTCAGTTCCCGGGGCTCCACAAGAGGGCCAATAATAATAGTAGGATGCACTCAGACAGGCAAATAGAACAAGCTTAACTAATCCAAAAGTTAGCAAAGGCCAGCCAAACATACAGCAAAATGAGGGAAAGAGAGCCCCCCTATAACACAGCCACGAACATACATAACAGTGAAATAAAAGTAGCAGGCTACGGCCTGTCAGTAGCGAGAGAAAGAAACATACTAGCGCTAAGGCAGAAGATCGCAATCACCCACATATACTGCTACAAAAAGATCGCGATTAAAACTAAAAGCAACAAACGTGAGTCCACAAAAGACAAAATCAAGACGACGCCCAACAATCTGTGCCAACAAGCTCAGAAGAGCAAGAGAAACACAAAAGAGACAGGATCGACAGAGATCCAGTAGCAGCACAGAGGAAGGGAGTTCGTCCCGTCCATTAATCCTGCGAAAGAAACATTAAAGCAATTGTGAAAAAATAGATTATCATAAAGCATCAAGTCTGGAAAGAACAAGCAAGGAGTCATCTAAACGATGACAGTAAAATGATATTCTATTTTCGGGCTTAATCTGCGAAGTCCAAAATTTAAAAAGAAATAAAAACTCTTCTATCAGAGAAGAGATAGAGGAAGCTTTATGCGTGAACAACGTACGGTTTCTTTCCATCCAGACGATCCACAATATGATATGAACCGATAGATTCCATCCTTTTCGAAATTTCGGGGGCGAGGAGGGGGTCTTCCAACAGGAAAGCAGATTAGAAGGCAAGGTCGGGTTTACCCAAGCCAGGGCCACAATCTTCCAAAGAGGGACGATGAAAGAGCAGCATACAAAGAGGTGATTATCATCTTCCGAGGCTTCCGAGCATAAGGGACAGAGTTGTCCCCATGCTAAATTCCTTTTGTTAAGCACTTCGACCGTGAGAAATTTGTTGTTAAGGGCCAGCCAAGAGTTGATCTTAACCTTGAGAGGAACACAGGAGTTCCAGATGAAATTGGCTGAGGGGAATTTAATACCACGGAAATTGAGGAACTTATAAAACGATTTAACTGTGTAAGACCCGGAGGCACTCCATCGCCAAGCGATGTCTTCCGAAGGTTCCACTCGAAAAGATTAAGGGAGTCAATAAGCAATTGAAGGTCGGATATTAAGGGGGGAGGCAACTCAACTGAAAAACGGATGCTCCAAATCCTAGTGGAATTAACCCAATAGAAAGATTCCGCTACAGTGGCATCCGGGATGGCTGCCAAACTGAAAAGTAGTGGATAGGCCGAGGCAAGTTTGGTGTTACCCAACCAAAGAAAGGTCCAGAATTTGGTCCTAGAACCATCAGCACATAACCGATAAATACTCTTGTGAAATGCAGCAGCAACCTTCCAGACTTCTTTCCAAAAAGGGGAAGCTAAACGATGGATTGATGAGCAAAAATCCCACCACGGGATGGAAGAGAAATAATACTCCTTGATGCACCGAACCCACGACAAGTGATAAGATTTATGGAATCTCCAAAGCCATTTGCCTAAGAGTGCTAGGTTATGGTCTCGAAGATTTAAGACTCCCAAACCACCGTTAGCTTTGGAGACTTCTTCTGAAAATTTAAAACATGAAGATCAAGAAGCACAGTTAACCCACCGTACTTGTTGTGCCTGTTTTACATTTTACACCAAATTAGAAAGTATCCACAGGTTTCTTCCATTGCAAAGCTCAAATGAATGCAGAACGTACCAAAATGCATCACAAGCTGAATAATGCACAATTTTATATAACAATTGCACTTAAATTTCTCAAACTAGTTTTTGTTATTGTTTTTGTTTCAGACTGAAACTTTTGACACCAAAGTATCAATCACATACAAAATTAGAGAAAATCATGTCCCAGCAATGAGGCACTGATTAATCAGGATGGAAGTAGCCTAACCACCATCAACAAAAGTCCTCAAAAAGCTGGTCCTATCCACCCTATTCACTGCAGCTACAAATAGCATCAGCAGCAGCAACATCATGCAGCCAGTAGGCCAGTTGGTGACGTTCCGCTCTATGAATTCACCTCGTCCTTTCAAAGCTACACTGGATGAATTTTACATGTTGGACTTAAAATTTAACACCCTACGAAACTTCAAATTAATATAATTTCTGAAAGACAACCTCATAACAGAAACTTCTAACTGATTAGCTCCACCATTAGTATACCATACTGGTACTGCTGGCATATAGTTAAAACAACTAACTTCAAATAGAAGAGCATCATAAGAAAGAGACTGGAAGTATTTCGCTATTTTGCATATACACGTCATGCAGGAGAGAATAGGGAGGTCATGCAGGAGAAAAGGGAGGACTGCACGGTGTCCACAGCTACAGCTACAGCTATTAATTCCAAAGTTCCGAAAACAAAAATCAAAATCAAGGGAATTATATCAGAGAACAAAGAATATTAATAAAAACCAAACACTGGAAGTTGGAAAGAACCCTTACCAATCACAAAATGTTACTAAAATTGGTTTCAGGCAAAAACAAAACCATATATGTGATGCGGACAGCAAGACATTGCTGGGAGCACTAAACTAAACATCACCAACATCAACATCAATGAATGGAAATTCATCGTCAAAACCATCACCATCATAAACATCAATTCATCATCACCACCACCACCACCCCCTCAAGGACAAACACCATCTGCAAAGCCACTATTGCATCATCTGACTGCCGAAAAACAGCTACTAGAAACTCACAGCCCGTACACAACTAGAAAGTGCAGGATATCATGTAAAAGAGTTAGTGTCACAAATCATAATAGATAACCTAACCAATATATATGTTTAATCAACAGTGGTAAATAAGGAAAAGTCAATACTGATATTGCTACAATGATCAAACCGAGCATCACTCAGTATCAGCACCACCATCACCACTATCATCATCAACAGAATGAAAATCATCAACAACAGCATCACCACCATCACCAACAGCAATATGCTCATAAAGGGCAAACAGCACAGCAAGGTCACTAACTTGCATCATCTCGCTGTCTGCTGGTATCAGCTACCATAACTCATTTCTCGTACACACTAGAAAGTGCAGGATATCATGTTACCATAAGTTAGTTCAAAAACCACGCTATATATTATCTTAACCAAAGACAAGTTCATTAAAGAGAACTGAAACAAGGAGAAGACGGTACAAGTAGAACAGAGTCCAGCAAAAGAACCGACTCGACAATCCGGAAACAGGGGGCAAAGGTACTAAAATAGCTAACAAACGAGAAACAAACATCAACTTCAAAGAAAAATTAAGACCTTTAAGCAGTCCAAGCTACTTGCATGATTCGACACCCTTTAAAATGTGACCAGAAGAATGCACTTATAAGCAAATCCGACCACAGAAATTCATGAATCCTGCAAAGGCAGTAATAAATGAAATATGATGAGCTAAGCTAAATTGCATGGAACTGCAGGATTAAAATGGAGAATAATAATTACTCCAATTAAAAAAGAAAAGAACAGAAAAAAAAAAAGAAAACCTAGTCTGAGCTGTTGGAAGATGGTGTACGACGACCACGGGGTGAAACACTTCGAGAAGGTGGAGATCGTTCCTCAGGGCTGTGTTTTGCAGGGCTTTCATCACGAGGAGATCTCTCTTTACGAGGAGATGAGCTTCTTCGAGGACTAAGACGTCGCCTGACAGGAGAAGCACTGTAAACAATCATCAAATTAGATAAGCATAATGCAAAATGGATCCTCAGAAAGACTAATTGAGAAGATTTGAGACATACCTATCAAGGGAACGGCTCCTGCTTCTCCCTCGGTCATCGTCCCTTCTTCTCCCATGGCCTCTTCGTTTGTCAGGGCTGATACTGCGGCTTCTACTTCTGCGGTGGTAATCTCTACCTCTATCTCTCTCCCTCTCGCTATACCTTTCCCTACTACGACTACGGCTTGGCCTTCGATGATCTCTATCCCTGTAACCCTCGCGATATATGAAAACAGAACATATTAAAAAAAATAGGAAAACAGATCTGCAATAATGTTGCATTATATGTATAAAGGCAACAAATGTCAATAATATATTTATATGAACATCTGATCATATTTTTAACAACATCATCAATTAAACATGCAAACAATTCCCACTATAACCTTATTTTTCTAACTAGTGCCTTCATAAAAAAACAATCAACTGCATGTGCATGCACATGCGCACACACACACAAACATAACATTGCAAAACTTTTAAGATGTTCATTAAGAATTGATCTCTGATGCAAGAGACCCCCATTCTGCATTTGCTAGCTTATAGAAGTTTGACATGTCAGTCACAGATCTTAGATCAATAAAAAATAACAATCTCGGATGCCCATATTTAATAATAATAGATAAACTATGTGAATTGAGAAGATAGGGATATGGCATTCCCCCAAAATTTTCACAAGGGCATTCCACTACACGAATACATACAAACTCTTCCCTTTTGAAAAGTAGGCTATAGCCAGATGCAAGTGGGATTTGAGATCCCATGAATACATACAAACATTTTGGACTTTGGAGTATATACTGTAGCCTGAAACCCCCGGACCACTTGTCCACTTGTCCACTGCTAAGAGGCTTTACCACTGTCATACAGCAGTTGCAATATATACAAACTTCTTTAAAGTGTGTTTATATTGAAGACCTTAAGAGAGAGAAAAAAAGATTATCTGAAGAAAGTAAATGCAGCTCCTTATGCAAAATAAATACAGTTTACATATCATTCCAACATTTGAGTTATGGACAATAGACATAATTGACACGAGCCCTCATATATGACATACGGAAAAAACAATTGACAAGTAAATTTTCACAAGGAATAAATTCTCTACATATCCTGGTAGAAAAAACTCAAATTCGGTGAGTCTATAATCATACCTTCGCCTTGGGCTACGGCTTCTAGAGTTCTTTGTCTTGGTGAAGTCCTCTACAATTCTTCCTTTACGACTACAAACAGGTAATATATAAAAATAGAATGATAACTAAATTAGTACAAAACAATAACAAAAAATTATCAGAAGCTCGCAATATAAAAAGTACAACAATTTCAGCATGTCAATTGAGGAATGGCACATAGATGAACAATAAACAAATAATTAGGGCTAAATTTCCAATTATGAATAACACAAAAGGGTAGATAGAAACAGCCATGCTTACATTCTATGAAATACATTGTCATTAAATTTTACATTCGTCAAAAAATAATAATAATAATAAAATAAAATAAAATCTAGAGTCTACACTCTACAGACTCTACATTCCAGACATTGTTTAATTGATAATTGTGAGTCTTATTTACCCTAAATTTAAACAAAAGAGCCTAAAATGCAAAATTCTACCTACCATTTCACCGAAAACCCTCAACTGGAGAAATTGAGAATACCAAAATAACACCAACTAATCAAATCCTCACTGAACATTATAAGATATTTGTTTAAATCAGCCATGCAAGCCATGCTGCTGTGTCCGAAACCTGTTAACCAACCCAACTTAGACCATAAATTTAAGTCCCAAACCAGTGTTTCAAAAGATAAACGGGGATAAAAAGAAAATAGAGGTCATCCCATTACAGAAAAACAGTGATTACAAAGTAAGGATTAAACAGAATGCAACCCTACCATTTGTTTTCGTTTCCCTTTCTTTGCAAACTTTGTCTCAAACCCAATACACATTAACCTAATCCAACATTACCGGACTAATTAACTAAAAGATACCAATATACATCTTCAGACATTTTAAGCCTAATGATAATTTCTTTTGAGTTATTATGCATAAAATTCACTATTTTAAATGTAGACCATCTTGGTCGAGAACCCTTCTTGGCAAGGGTAATGAGATGATAACCTATGCTTATTAAAAATCTCATTTGGAACAATTTTTCTAAGATCTCAGTCAAGGTAGAGAAATCTTGCACAATAAATTACAGCTCGATATTTTGTTATTTAGACTTTTTTTTTGTAGGGTTTGGAATAACCCTGGTCTTTAGACTCGTTACCCATACCTGTAAAATATTATATTCTATTCCCTCCAGCAAACCCTAAACCTTATATTAGAGAGACTTGCTTAATTGTTTTTTATCTATTTTTGTCGTTAATTTTTTGTAAGTCTTTCAGACCATAAGTCTAAATGAGGTTTCATATCTCTAATATTTATTCTCCCCAATGATTGTGATCCCAAATAAGTCTCTAACATATATTCTTTTCCTAATGTATGCAAAATTCAAGCAAGAAAAGATATATTGCATTCTCTTATATTTCTGTAAACCTCCTTTGTGCTTGGATTATGCATTTACTGCATTACACAAAATTTTATATTATAGGTAGCATCTGCCATCTAGAGAATCTAATTTTTTATAATAGTAATCCAAATATGTTTGTTGAGTGTCCGATATGAATGCCCGGAATGATACCATCTCCGCCAGATATCCTCCGAAATCTCCTTTCCGAGATAAGAAACACCTTGCCAAGTCGAGTCCGAGCTTTAAAACTTTGATAAAATCTTAACTATACCGTTCATGACAAACAGTATGTATGATTAACTTAACCAACCATTAAACCAATTTTAAGTATAAATTTAGACTCCGGCCGTTTGACACAACTGGAATAAAAGAGAGATTCAATAACCTTTGCCAAGATCATAAGTTGAATGCGACTTTGTATCACTAACACAAAACTACTAGTCATGCATTATAGTTATGATCAAGGAATGCACTATTCTCCGGATGTGTATATTATCAACACAGAAGATCTTACACAAACAAGAATATGTTTGGATACTAAACCTGACATCAAATCTAGGCTTACGTCGATCAGTCCTTACAGGTATTACTGTATATAAATTGGTAGAAGAAACATGGAAATGAACATTGTATGTCTGGATAACTATTTGAGATTTCAAATAAACATTCAAATATTCTGCCATCTTATCTGCCTTCTATATTCAAACTACGCATACAATTGATAAATATCTGGTTGTTCAAAATTAAACCATAGGAACATATTAGGAGTGAGTTATTTGTTAGCTAGTTGAACTCCTCGACTGTATAAGTAGAACAACAAAGAAATAGGAAAGAAAAAAGAGGAAGATGGAGATTATTATCGTGTTACACTAAGTCAGACGTATTAATTATAGACTAACTTAGACAAGCAATTTAAATCAATCTTCCCACGTCATGAAGGATTAAACTTCCCTTCATTCACTGTCATTGTTTGGTAGATTAGAACTTTCATTTACCCGTTGATACCTTTCCTACTTAGAAATGAGAACATCAACAAACCTCTTTATAAGAACCCAGGTAGTAGAAATATAGGAAAGCTGTCACAATTTATTCCATCTACCAACGAAGTCAAAAGTGCCCATGCTGATAGATCATTATTAGCAGAAAATAATTATATTATATATTTGAAGTTTAACGTGTCAACAGACAAAAGACAGCAAGGTGAATTTTGAACCGATGCAATTATTTACAGCCAAGAGTAAAAGATTGCAAATTTTCTTGGAAGGGTGGAAATGGTCTTCTTTCATATCCAACACCAATCATCATAATCAGGAGAGGTTGGAGAACACTATGCCCACCAGAATTTTAAAGGTAAGACCAAAAGATAAAGCCAAACATTACCTGAGGCGTGAGGTACCCAAAGAGACAAACAAGGTGGTTAACATTAAATAATAACAAAAAGGTAAATTACTACAAGAGAAACCTAGGTATTAGATTTTGATGGTGGTCTAGCTTCTCCATCGGTCATTGATCATTACTAAAGGCTGTGACTGTCATCAAGGAGGAATTCGAGAGAGAAGACACGATTGGCTGACACGTACGAAGAAAAGTCAAAAAACACCAAAAAATAATTAGAACCAACTTATCTATTCCCTCGAACTTTCCTCATTTGAAATGGTCCTCAAGAGTAACCAATGTCAGTAAAGATTCACAAAGCTGGCACAAAAAAATAAGAAGGCTCAAATGAGAGAGAATGAAAATGAAAGAGGAATTTGTCCATTTGTTAAGAGATTATAAATGGGGAGCGAGGGAGTAGGGTCCATAACATTCCTGATTGATTTTATTGATTAACCAAATCATAAAAAATCACTTCATTGTTTACTATAATCCTTAATTGAGTGCAACATAAGAAACTCTAAAATAAGTGTATAAAATTACAAGTTCTCAACTTTACACAATTATAACTATTTTCGCTAGAACAACATCCGTACAATTATATACTTTGTAATCATTTCTATTACCAAATCTGGTACCTAGTACGCTCGATGTATATCCTGCCTCGGTGTGAAGCATCAACTCTATAAATACGCTACCCACATCCAACAAATACATTCACTTCCGACAAGAAGAATGTAACTTACATCGGTTCAGCATTGGGCCCATACTTGGCAAACTGCACCATGATATCTCTCCCATCCACAGTCCTCCCTACAAACAAAAAACGTAATCATCACAAATCTAAACATCCAACTAACCAAAAATACAACAATTTTTTTTATCAAATATTAGAAATCAATTACCATCAAGTTTGTCAACAGCTTTCTGTGCCTCATCCGCATACTTGTACCTCACAAACGCAAACCCCCGCGACTCTCCAGTCCTTCCATTTTCATTCAAAAGAAACTTTTTAAAAAAAAAAAAAAAACCCTAAAATCAAGAAATCAAAAAATAAACGGCGATTTTTTGTATCAATACCTGCGATCCCTAGGGATGAAGATGTCTACGACCTTGCCGTACTTGTCGAAGAGAGGGAAGAGATCGTCGGCAGTGGTTCCTGCAAGACGTCAAGAAGCTATCAGAAAATTTTGAGAGATTATTTTTATTAAATAATTTTTTCTTTAAAAAAAATAAATTTTGTTTTTTGAGGGGAAATTACGGAATGTGATGTTGAGGACGAGGAGGGAGAAAGTGTCTTTGATATCGGGAGGGCCGGATCGACCGAAGTGCGACATTACTGGAGGTTTAGAAGATTAGGGTTAGGGTTTCGGAAGAGCGAGAAAGGAAGAAAGAAGAAGATAGCACGAATTTCGGGAGTCAGCCAAATGTAGAAGAATAAAAGAAGAGGAGATATATTCTCTGAAATGACCCTGTTCTGCCTATATAATTACCCTTATGAAACTATAATACAATAATTATATTACTCTTTTTTGGACAACAACAGCGACTCCGTGGCCCAATGGATAAGGCGCTGGTCTACGAAACCAGAGATTCTGGGTTCGATCCCCAGCGGAGTCGTTTTATAAAATTCAAAATATTTTTTTGCAATTATTATAATGAGACTAGATTTGCCCGTGGACACGTGCGTAGCACGTCTTCGGAACGATACAGCATATGAAATTCTTGTAAATAGTAAAACAACAATTATGTAGCTTGAGTTTGAATACTAAAACAATAATTAGTTGTAAATAAATGTCATTGTTTTCATTAGTATATGTTGAAAAACAATTATAAATGGAGATGTAAAATTTAAGTTCTTAGAACTTTGAGTGTGAAAAATGATGAAATTTAACTCTTGATGAGATATTTGTTATTTTCAATGTAACATGTGAGCAATAAAAAATACATAAAAAATCTGAAAATTTACAAACCTGAAATCTGAAAACATAAATTTCTAAGTAAATAAAGAGAGAGAGAGAAAAATAAATAAATAAATAAAGGAGTTGTTTTGAGGGAATTTGAATTTGAGTTTTGGGGGACATTTTTGGACGGGAAAATATATTTTGTGAGGTTAGATCTGGACCATTAATTTCAACCCTATTGAATGAGAGCCACTTGATATCTTTCTTTGTGTTTTATTATATATATAAGCCACTAAATTAATTTTTTTTTAGATTCATCATACTTCATCCAAAATCTCTATAAATTATTTTTTTCGATTATTATAAGATAAGCCACTAAATTATTATTTTTTTGCGATTATTATAAGATAAGCCACTAAATTATTTTTTTTTGCAATTCATCATACTTCATCCAAAATCTCTATAAATTATTTTTTTGCAATTATTATAAGATAAGCCACTAAATTATTTTTTTGCGATTCATCATGCTTCATCCAAAATCTCTATAAATTAATTTTTATTTACATTTTTTATGGATATATTTCACTGAACCTTATTCAATTTTACTAATTTACAGATAACTCGACCCCCCCTTTTTTTGCGGATGACCCTATAATAAGATAAGCCACTAAATTATTTTTTTGTGATTCATCATACTCCATCCAAAATCTCTATAAACTAATTTTTATATGTTTCTACTTTTACCTAAAATACCCCTTATTTGTTAGTTAAGTATAAAGGGACTTAAATATATAATTTTATAAAAGTTGGTGAAATCTCCATTTCATGGAAAAATGTTTCTATTTTTACCTAAAATACCCTTTATTTGTTAGTTAAGTATAAAAGGACTTAAATATATAATTTTATAAAAAATGGTGAAATCTCCTTTTTAAGGAAAAATTTGTCTGTGTCAGCCAATAGTAGGGTGAATCTCAACATTTTTTTTATCTATGATAGAGTCATCCTTGAAGATAAAAATTTGGTAGAATTATTTGCAAATTGGCAAAAAATTGGGTAGTATTCAGTGAAGTTTACCCTTTTCTTTTTCTTTTCTTTTTCTTATTAAAATGGACTTTTTCCAAACAAGTGCCCCTAAAAATATAGATATTTCATAATAAGTTCCCAATAAACTCCTGATTTCATAATTGTCCCTTGATAAAATACTGAAAGCAATCAACTAGTCCAGTGCTTCAATTGTAGCATCATGAAAATTCTGATTCATCTGATTCATCTGATTCATCGGACCAACACACTTTCGTGGAAGGTCTCATCTGTCAATGCAGTCTTTCTACTCTTGTAAATATTATTTAGTTATAGATCATTTTACTTCGAAATTTAGGTCAATGAATCGAATTTTTCATAATGTTGCAATTGGAACTTAAATTGATCATGTTTAATCAGTTTTTAAAGTGTATAAGCCCGTACAAGGACCAATACGAAAATAACGTTTATGGGAACTTATATGGAATTTGAATATCTGCAACATCATGAAAGTATGATTCATTGGACCAACCAACTTCAAAATAAGCTCCTGACAAAATTACTAATTTTCAAATTAGTCCCTCGATCAAACACCAAATGTGGTGAGTTAGAGCTTCAATTGCAACATCATAAAAATTTCATATCATCAGCTCATTCTATCAAGATTGCCTTTATACGCTTGTAATCTTATTTATCTATCTTATATATCATTCGACTTAGGATTGTCTCGAAATTAATTTGGTGGATCAAATTTTTGTAATGTTGCGGTTGGAATTCAAATTGATCATGGTTCACTTTTTCAAGTGTATAAGCCATGCATGGACTAATATGGAAATAGCAATTTTGGGAACTCATATGGGATTTCAATATTTATGGGGGCTTCTGGGGAAAAGCCATTGCCAACAACCATCGTAGAGCGTCAGCATTTCTAATGAGAAGTATTACTGATTCCTTAATGATGAGTGCAATCACTAAGCAAAGAAGCGTGCTTCCATATTGCCACATTGTTATCTTTGCCAATGTGAAATGGAATTCCATCAACACTTTATTACTTTAGTGTTAATGTGTCGATGAGGCATAATAAGTAGCCCCGTAAAAATCGAAAGATATGATACGTAGAAAATTTTAAACTTTACAATTTTTGAGGGTTTATTTGTCATTTTCATCTTAAATTGTCTATTGATTCAAAAGCCCTCCGAATTTGCAACATTTTTCATTTCAAAATTAGGCTTTTTCCAGACAAGTGCCCCCACAAAATATAGAAATTTCATAATAAGCTCCCTACAAATTGATAATGCCAAATTAATTTCTATATCATCTTCAAAGTGATCAGCTAGAGGTTCAAGTGCATCGTAATGAATATTTTGATCCATTAAACCAACTTTACTAGAAGGGTCTCATTCTTTCAAGATAGTATTTCTACTAATTTCTCTTGTAATCTTCTTTAATTCTTGATTATCGGTACTTAAAGATTTAATCTCCAAACTTTGTTTAATTATCGGAATATTCATAATGTTGCACTTGAAACTCAAATTAATCACGGTTTAATAACTTTTCGGTGGATACAATAATACATGTACTAATATGGGAATAACGTTTGTGGGAACTCATGGAATTTCAATATTTCTGTAGGGCTTCTAGGAAAAGCCATTGCCAAAAACCATCATTGCACGATGGCCGACACTTGGAAAAGAAACTCTTGCAAACATACCTTTAAAATTACATTTGACCAAGAGTCCCAACACATGCTTAAGGATCTTCAAGCTCATATCACCAACTCAGGAGTGAAATGTTCACAGGGACCAGACAAGAAAGTCTGGAAACTTGGAAAAAATGGTACCTTCGCGGTACGCTCGCTTTATAACCGTCTACATTTTAGAGGTTGTAAACCGAAATGGTCAGCTATTATATGGAAAGCTAAAGCCACACTCAAAGTAAAAGTCTTCCTTTGGTTAGTTCTTAATGACGCGATTTTGACTCGTGAGAACCTGACCAAACGCCAACTGAATATTGATACTTCCGGTGGATTCTGCAACTCATTCACCGAAACGAGGGAGCATCGATTTCTTGCTTGCCATAGAAGCAAAGCAGTCCTCGTAGAGGTCCTTAGGGCTCTGGGCACTATTAATATCCCAGCTTATATGAGGACTTGTGCACCGGTCCAAAATTCGCTTCTGAGAGACGCTCTTGAGAGAAGATTGGTATATCGTGATTGCTGCTACAACCTAGATTCTTTGGCTAGAAAGAAATAATTATTACTTTTAGGGAACTAGTAATAGTATTTCTGGTAATTTAAATCAAATTATGCATCTTATTTTATTTTGGATTATTGATGCAGTGGCAATGCCCGAAAATGAGGATCGTCAACGCTTTCCACTTTGAGTACAATGACGATGAGATCGAGATTGGTCATACGCTTGACTGAGGGAGGCCTTCTTTTACTTTTGATGGATCTCCACCCCCCAGGATTTGTTGAGGGGATCTTGTAGTATTGTTGTACTTTTGATTTTACCCTTATAACACATCGCAAAATTGAGTTACGATAATTTTGCCCCACACGTGTTATACACATGTGTTTTGTACATTATCAATATAAATATTTTATGTTTTTGTATTTCGATCTCTTATAAATTCTTTTCGTTCATTCAATTCATTTTTGATATCTTATTTTGAACTCAGCCTAAATATTTTCTGATCCATTCCAATTTTTTTTGATTAGTCAATTTGAGTTTAATTCAAACTTTAACCCTGATTAATCATAATCATACCCCTAATCCTAATTTAATTTTATACTCTAACAGCCAACCCTTATTTTTCCAACTATATTTTACGGTCTGCATCAACTCACCTCCTCTACTGCTGTCCACCTACTAATCCTACTCCAATATATATATATATAATAAAACACAAAGAAAACTATCAAGTGGCTCTCTTTCAATCCCCCCAGAATTAAAAATTCAGATTTAACCTCACAAAACATATTTTCCCTCTAAAAATTTCCCCCCAAAACTCAAATTCAAATCCCCCAAAATTTTCCCCAAAACTCAAATTCAAATCCCCCAAAACAACTCCTTTATTTATTTAATTATCTCTCTCTCTCTCTCTCTCTCTCTCTCTCTCTCTCTCTCTCTCTATATATATATATATATATATATATATATATAATAAAACACAAAAAAAGCTATCAAGTGGCTCTCCTTCAATCCCCTTAAAATCAAAGCGCCCCCCCTCCCCCCCCCCCACACACACAAAACAACTCATTTATTTATTTAATTATCTCTCTCTATCTCTCTCTCTCTCTCTCTCTCCCCCTCTATCTATCTATCTATCTATCTATCTATCTATCTATATATATATATATATATATATATATATATATATATATATATATATATATATATATATATATATATATATATATATAGGATAACGATCCGGTGAGAACCGTTCTCACTATAAGTTTCGTGAGAACTTCACGCCTATCCATCCTATGGATAATCCGAACCGTTCACATTGTTTAACATAACTAAATTAGTCTAGAAATATAAAATCAAGTCATTTGACATTCATTTGTCCATGCATCATGTCACTTTAAAAAATAACGATTTTTCAGCCACATAATTTGTAACACTTCAATGCATGGGCAATCGAATCTCAAATGACTTGATTTCTCATCCATAGACTAATTGAGCCGTGTAGATCAAAATGAACGGTTCAGATCTTTCAACTAATGTCCCAAACAAAAGTTCTCACGTGGTTCTCACCAAAAGAGTTCTCACTCGATCATTTCCATATATATGGAAACATTGACTTTTATACCCCAATTTATAATTATTTTTCACCATATACTAATGGAAACATGGACTTTTATTTACAACTAATTGTTGTCATACTATTCAAACTTCAGCTTCATAATTGTTGATTTACTGTTTACAAGACTTTTCATATGTTGTATCGTTCTGAAGACGGCACACGTGGCCACAGGCAACCCAAAACTCAAATTCAAATCCTCCCCAAAACAACTCCTTTATTTATTTAATTCTCCCTCCCTCCCTCCCCCCCCCCCCCCCCTCTCTCTCTCTCTCTCTCTCTCTCTCTCTATATATATATATATATATATATATATATATATAGCCGTTGGATTACTTTTGATCGTGATCAGCGGCTCAGATCGCCTCCGCCCATCACCCAATATCACTTAAGTGGCGGAGGGTTATTTTGGGAATTTCGTTCCAAATAACTCTTTGCCTAATTCGCACTGAAAAAATGAATTTAATCTAGGCCGTTGGTTATAAAAAATTAAATTATAGGCCGTTGTTTGGAACAACGGCCTTGTTCTAAATTTTTATAACCTAGGTCATTGTTCCCAACAACGGCCTAAGCTATAAAATTTCTATAAAATTTTATTGCCTAGGCCGTTGTTGGGAACAACGGTCTAGGTTATAAAAATTTAGAATAAGGCCGTTGTTCCAAACAACGGCCCATAATTCAATTTCTTATAACCTAGGCCGTTGTTCCCAACAACGGCCTAGTTTATATCAATTTTTTTAGAATCTGTTCAGCGAAGAGTTATTTAGGACTAAATTCCAAAAATAACCCTCCGCTGATCAATTAAAACGGGTTATGGGGAGCTCGATCTGAGCCGCTGATCACGATCATAAGCGATCCAACAGCTCAGATTGGTATTTTCCAACCCGTGAAAACTAGACCCGTTTTCAATTGAGCATTATATATATATATATATATATATATATATATATATATATATAGGGGTCGGTTCGGGTGAGAACCAACCCTAGGGTGAGAACCTAAGAGCCTATCCTAGCCATTCATCGGTGTAATCTTAACGGTCAAGATTTTTTAAAATTAAACAATAAGATTAATTAATTTTTGCATTAAGATGTCAATCCCTTTAATTAAGGGATGGGGACCGCGTAATAAAAGGAATAATTATAAATTGCATTTTTTTGTGTGCGACGGTTAAGGCAAATTTGGTCAAATTGGAGAGAGAAATAATTTATTCCCGTAAAATATTGGAGAAGATTTTGTTTCCCAAATTAATAGCAACTGCAGAATCATTCACCATTTCGTTCCTCACAGTTACTGTTTATTACAGTTGCTATTTATAATTATTACAGTTGCTGTTTAAGTAGTCAGGTATTGCTGTATAATTATTTCAGTTGCTATTTATAATTATTTCAGTTGCTATTTATAATTATTACAGTTGCTATTTATAATTATTACAGTTGCTATTCGAGAAGATTTTGTATCCCAACTTAATAGCAACTTCGGAATCATCACCAATTCGTTCCTTCACCAATTAGTTCACTATATAGCAACTGACTGTATTGTAAGTAGATACAATAGCAACTTCAGTTGCTATTTATAATTTTAACTTCAGTTGCTATTTATAGTATTCCTTCACCAATTTCAGTTGCTATTTATAATTATTTCAGTTGCTATTTATAATTATTACAGTTGCTATTTATAATTATTACAGTTGCTATTCGAGAAGATTTTGTATCCCAACTTAATAGCAACTTCAGAATCATCACCAATTCGTTCCTTCACCAATTAGTTCACTATATAGCAACTGACTGTATTGTAAGTAGATACAATAGCAACTTCAGTTGCTATTTATAATTTTAACTTCAGTTGCTATTTATAGTATTCCTTCACCAATTTCAGTTGCTATTTATAATTATTTCAGTTGCTATTTATAATTATTACAGTTGCTATTTATAATTATTACAGTTGCTATTCGAGAAGATTTTGTATCCCAACTTAATAGCAACTTCAGAATCATCACCAATTCGTTCATTCACCAATTCGTTCGCTATATAGCAACTGACTGTATTGTAAGTAGATACAATAGCAACTTCAGTTGCTATTTATAATTTTAACTTCTGTTGCTATTTATAGTATTCCTTCACCAATTTCAATTGCTATTTATAATTATTACAGTTGCTATTTATAATTATTACAGTTGTTATTCGAGAAGATTTTGTATCCCAACTTAATAGCAACTTCAGAATCATCACCAATTCGTTCCTTCACCAATTCGTTCGCTATATAGCAACTGACTGTATTGTAAGTAGATACAATAGCAACTTCAGTTGCTATTTATAATTTTAACTTCATTTGCTATTTATAGTATTCCTTCACCAATTTCAGTTGCTATTTATAATTATTTCAGTTGCTATTTATAATTATTTCAGTTGCTATTTATAATTATTACAGTTGCTATTTGAGAAGATTTTGTATCCCAACTTAATAGCAACTTCAAAATCATCACCAATTCGTTCCTTCACCAATTCGTTCGCTATATAGCAACTGACTGTATTGTAAGTAGATACAATAGCAACTTCAGTTGCTATTTATAATTTTAACTTCTGTTGCTATTTATAGTATTCCTTCACCAATTTCAGTTGCTATTTATAATTATTACAGTTGCTATTTATAATTATTACAGTTGCTATTTATAATTATTACAGTTGCTATTCGAGAAGATTTTGTATCCCAACTTAATAGCAACTTTAGAATCATCACCAATTCGTTCCTTCACTAATTCGTTCATTATATAGCAACTGACTGTATTGTAAGTAGATAAAAATTTCATATTTAGCAACATTGTACGTAGCAACAAATGTTGTTCATCCTGATGAAGATTGTGGTTCGGCTGAAAATAAAATAAAAAAGGCAATATATGTTGCCTAATAATCTGTGATCTACATTCCTTTTAAATAAAATAAAAAAAGCAATATATATTGCTTAATAATCTGTGATCTTTCATTCCTTTTATTACGCGGTCCCCATCCCTTAATTAAAGGGATTGACATCTTAATCCAGAAATTAATTAATCTTATTGTTTAATTTTAAAAAATCTTGACCGTTAAGATTACACAGATGAATGGATGGGATAGGCCCTTAGGTTCTCACCCGAACCTTTCTCTATATATATATATGTAAACATGTACTTTTATTTACAACTAATTATTGTCATACTATTCAAATTTGAGCTACATAATTGTTAATTTGTTGTTTACAAGGCTTTTCATATGCTGTATCGTTCTGAAGACATGTCGTAGGCACGTGCCCATGGGCAAATCTAGTATATATATATATATATATATATATATATATATATATATATATATATATATATATACACACACATGCAGCCTAGCCCTTACGCAGCCTAGCCCTTACTACCACCTCATATATGTACATACACTATATCACCACCTCACCCTACCTATCTTACTACCACCTCATATATGTACATACACTATCTCACCACCTCACCCTACCTAAATCTATATATATATATATATATATATATATATATATATATATATATATATATATATATATATATATACCACATCTCTCTCACTCCTATTTTTATTCACATACATTCATGCATACACCCCATCACCTTTCTTCTTCTTCTTCTTCTTTTCTTCACCGAAACCCAATAGCCAGTTCCACCTTCCACCCTCTGCCTCACCCTCACCCTGAACCCACTCCTGCCACTGTAACCATCGCCGAGCACCCGGCCACCTTCACTCGAGCTCCTCCCTCTCCTCCACCACAAGCTCCACTCGACTGCCCTCCGTCGACCCCTTACTGTCGCTCGCCACCAACACTCCCGCTACCGTTCTCCACCGTCACCCGTAACCCACCTCCCGCCTCATCTCGCTTGCCTCACGCCACCACTCGCATGCCATCACTGTCGACCAGCTCCACCATCGCCAGCACTGATCACCTCCTCTCCCTCGCTACCTCCTACATCACCCTCATGCCAGCCCTAAGCACTACCTCCTCCTCCTTGCTTTCTATTGCACAACCCTTGACTGCCTCCACCCTCTCCTCTCGTTGTCGCAACCCCGACGCTGCCACTCACTGCAGCTCCACCTCCGAGCTCCATCGCCAACTCAACCGAAGCACCCCCAAAGCTCCTCTATTGCCTCGTCGTCCCTTCCTTGAGCCCGAATGACAACACCACCACCCCGCAACCATCGGCAGCCACTCGCATCACCATTGCCGTCACCCCCCGAAGCTCGTCCACCGATCGCCAACTTCATCACCATCACCTCGTCATCCCGTATCTGAGCTTCTCACTTTGTCTATCTCTTGTATGTGTGTGTGTGTGTGTGTGTGTGTGTGTGTGTGTGTGTGTGTGTGTGTAATTTTATAAATACCTGGATACAATCCTAATTTTATTACTCTTTCCGAACTCGTTGAACAAATTGCAGTCCGTAGTATTGTTATCGTCATCGTGGTTGCTGTCTGTGGTGCCTTCATCATTCAACTCAAGCGTAGAAACAACCAAAATTTGGAAATGCATAAGTGAGTAACAGCTTTAACCGATTCTATTTATATTATAGGATGTATGCATGCTAGATAATTTATATAAATTGAGTATTCATGCTTAGATTGCGTATGGATGTTGTTCGATTATGGGTGTTAATTGCTGTTAATTGATTTGCAAGATTATGATATGGTTAAACTAGAAACACTATTATGGTTTCTGTCCTAAAATTTGATATCACTTCAGAAAATCGTTTCTCTCCAACTAGATGGAATGTAGGGCTGAAATTTTTATATGTTTATCATGTATGTGTGTACAACATCTCATCAAAATTTTATTATTTTTTGGATGTCGTTTGGTATTTTAATAAAATTTAAATACACTACTGGTTTAGAAATGAAACGAAATTTATTTCATAATTCTGGCTGAATATCATACTTATTTCCAAAAATCAAATATCTCCAAATATATGGAATTGTAAGCTGAACTTTTATATGTGAATCTATTGTATGTTTATTATATGTTCACAAATTTTCATGAATTTTGGATATCGTTTATTATTTTTAATAAATTCGAACTTATAACTGGTTGACAGTTTTCTTGGATTCTGAAAATTTATACACCTTCTGGTGTTTGATCAGTTTAACCCCTTAAATGAAGTATTTTTCAAAGAACTACAAACTGAGAATTTGAAGTAGAATCATTAATCTTTCTTTTAAGTCTAAGAAATCCAATTTCCAAGAAGTGTGAGATTTTCTGTAATTTTTAAAAGTAGCAAGAGCTGCAGTTTCTGAATTTTGAACCTACTGTCTTACAAATGGTTTTAGACAGATTTATTGGGGTTAAATCTAGAGGTTCTTAACTACAATGTTGTAGTAGACTCATTGAGGTTTCATATGAGACTAAGAAATCAATTTTCTGACAAGTATTGGAATTTATATAATTATTGGGAGTTGTATTCACTTGTCAAAGGGACACGTGCGGCGTTGTCTCGATTATTAATTTATGGGATCTAGTGTTAAGAACGGGGGTGCGGATGTATATGCCGTAGACTCCTGTCGGAACTTAGGGGATGGACCCATAAGTGTCCGTTGATGTTCTATATTATCAGATACGAATGAGAAGTGAGAGTTTAACTCTGCATCTCTAGGCAGAGCAGGAAATGCCTGCAAGATCGTCTTATATTAGTGATAACTTTTAGTGAGGTCCAGAAGCAGAGAGAGACCACAAGGTTCTGGTAGTACCGAGGAGTGGAGAGAGACCGCTGTGGTTCGGGCGGGATGGAATATGTAAAACCAGATAGTGGAGAGAGACCACCGGGGATGGGTACTATTATGGATGCTCAGGAGTGGAGAAAGACCATAGGGTCCCGGCATGACCACTACCGAACATAATTGGACCTAACAACTGTAACTTTACTAGTCACTAGATAAATGTCAGAAGCAGTGTTGTAATACCCCAGATTTCAACAAACAGTCGAATGGTATACCTAGCAGTCGACTGGTAACACTATTTACACGGGATTTGAGAAAATTGAGAAGGATTTGAGAAATATAGTCCCACATGGGAAGTATACAAAAACTAATTTGAGTATAAATATAATTGCCTATGATCAAGAGTCACCTAATTGGTTAACCACCTTTTGAGAGGCAGCCTGTGGTGGGCAGTTGTACTACATAGTATCTAATTTGTATTTCTAAAAATATTAAAATTGTCTGAGTATTGGGGCGGGGCGTTACAAGTGTAGAATACATGAGTAGGTATTGCATAACGAGGGATTGAACCCTGTAATAGAAAGAAACGCTAGTAGCTTGCTTTCAAAAAATATGATGTATGAGCGGCATATCGTTCCAAACAAGCGTGCATTAAAAGAGCATATTTGAATTTGTGCATATTTTCATAATAAGCATATGTTTGATGTTTTAGTAAATTAGATTTACACTCACTCATATGACATTGTATAATTGACTAATTTTTATTTACATTTATTACATCGATTCCAGTTTTATTTCTATTATTCTATGTATGTTGTTGTGTTATTTTTGGAGTTAGTTAAAATTATTGTGATTCTTACGGTCGGCCTCATAAGCTGACGAACCCACAGATTGTGATGTGTAAGTAAGAGCCTAAGGCCTTGGCTTAGAGTTTGATATCCTTAGCCCGTCATCTTATCAATCCAAGAGTTTTGGATTTATAGTAAGATTCCCGCATTTTTCCCCCTATACTATATTATGTTTATGTAACCAATTGAAGCAAAAGATTTCTGGGTGTGTTACGAATTGCCTGTGTAGAAAATTCGGGGCGTTACAACCCTCTTGTATGTTTTTTTATGTTTGACTCACACTCCCATGTCTGGAGGGGGCCCTATGTTTTATTTTTGTAATCTTGCTCAGCACGCTGAGTTTTATTTTAGGGCAAAAACCAAAGTACCCCCCCAACGTTTGGCCTAAGTACAATATGTCAATTTAACGTTTGAAAATGTACATTTAACCCATTCCTCCGTTGACTTAATCACATCCGTTAAGTTATAATAATTAAATTACCTTTTTACCCTTACCCTTTCATAATCAAATATCTTCTTCTTTTTTTTCCTTTTTCATTATTCTTTTTCTTCATTTATTTTAAGTTCATGCGGGTTTCTTTTTTTTATTTCAAGGAGTTTCTTGTAGCCACTGCATATATCGAGTTCCCAAAGTAGTCAGGTGAGAGTGGGAGTTGCAGTCGTGCATGGTTGTGGATTGCCAATTGGAAAAAATCTACACTTTTTAAGGTCTGTATGAAAGGTTTCTTTTATATCTGTGTGTTCTTTGGTTCTATAACTACATCAATCTTGTAACCAGAGATGACACACTGGACTTTCCATATTGTCTTTAATTTTAAGCCTACTGATATGATGCTATAAGATGTTGGACTGTCCATAGCGTGTGGCCCTTTCCTCAGCCTCTCGAAAGACTGATATAATGTTATAAGATGTTTGAACAATGTTACTACTTGATATGGTATAAAACACATGGCCCCATCTGAGCCCTCAGATCTCCTCAGGTTCCGCTTTCCTATGATCATCAGGTGAACAAACCCAACAGGCTTGAACCAGCTCAGGCCCATGGGCAAACGGGTCCAACCCGGCCTATTAAGATCTCAGACCCATTTACTCTTGCCTATAAATACCAGACCCCCTCCTCACTTTCAAAGGTAATCAATCTTTCTCCACCTGAACACTAGCTACTGTTGCTTTTCTCAGTGACTGACTAGATCATCGGAGGGCCTGTCTCCGGAAACTCTCCCTGGGTTTCTAGGCATTGTGCAAGTTCGAAGATCCGAGCCGAGCTACGAACATCCGAGATAAGCTACGAGCCTCAACCTCTCTCCTGCTACTCCCGAGCTGGTCCTACAACCGCGGATCAGACCAACACTACTATCGTGTCTTCCGCTTCACAAATTACAAGAATTCACACATGTCTCCCCCACACCCAAAAACAAGCAGCATTAGGTTGGCACCGTCTGTAGGAAATCACACTACATCACCGACACCGGTCTGATCCCAGCCTAGGACGTCATCTCAAATCCAAGCTCTTTCATGGCTCTCAAAGCCAGAAGGGTCGTCACCTCCGGACGTCGTCCGGACCCACCTCCCCGTTACAGCCGTGCGTACGCCCAGAGCTCTAACCAATCGCAAGCCAACGGTGCAGTCGGAGCCGGACCAGGCGCTTCACACTCAGTTGTGATTGATCTTTGGTGTGTCATCCAGGATCGGTAGGCCAGCCGAACAAGGGGAGGGGCCGCTTCTAACTCGGTCGCGAACTATGGTAGACAGCTGACCCTAGAAGGGGAACCAGGGCACAGCCGCTCACCTCGAGGACCTCCCCCCTCGCGTGGCCCTGCGGAGCAGGTCCCAGTCACAAGGGTTGAGTTCCAAAACTTCATGAACGAGGTCCTCCAGGCAATCCGAGGCGGTCCTAGGATCGAGGCGTGCAACAACTCTTACCCTCAGTTAGAAGCCCGAGACAGTGAATCACACGGCTCGACCCTCCCACTAGAACAAGAAGACATCGTCCTTCGACATGCCGGGAATCTCTGAAGACATCATAATGCATCGGCTAAGCGTCCGACCAGACTCAAAGCCAGTTCAACAGAAGAGGCATTAGTTCGCCCCCGATCGACAACTGGCGGTCAGGGTGGAAGTTAGGAAACTCCTCTCGGTGCAATTCATTCAGGAGGTCAACTACCCGGAGTAGCTGACTAACGTGGTAATGGGGAAAAAGGCAAGCGGCACATGGAGAATCTGCATTGATTTCACAGACATCAACAAGGCCTGCCCCAAAAATCCCTTCCCGCTTCTGAACATCGATGCCCTTATAGATGCGACAGCAGGACACAAAGTGCTTAGCTTCATGGATGCCTTTTCAGACTATAACCAGATAAGAATGTCCCCCTCACCCCCAAGACATACCAAAAATTGCCTTCGTGACCAACCAAGGCCTTTGCTGTTACCGGGTCATGCCCTTTGGACTGAAGAACGCCGGCGCCACTTATCAAAGGCTCATCAACCGGATCGTTAAGGACCAGACCGGGTGAAACATGAAGGTGTATGTTGACGATATGCTCATCAAAATATGTTCGGGCCAAGATCATGTGGTCGACCTCGAAGAAGCTTTCGGGGTCCTACGATCTTACAATATGAGGCTCAATCCCTCCAGTGCACCTTTGGCGTCTCCTCAGGGAGGTTCCTCGGATTCGTTATGAGCCATCGTGGCATTGAAGCAAATCCTGAAAAGATTCAAGCCATCCTCGATATGGCTCCCCAAGAAACACCAAGGAAGTGCAAAGGCTCACGAGACGACTGGCGGCCATCAGTTGTTTCCTCTCCAAATTTGGAGAGAAGTCGCTCTCATTCTTCAAAGCCCTCAGAGGGTTAAAAAGCTTCTAGTGGGTAACCTCCCAGCAAGAGGCATTCGACCAGCTGAAGGCATACCTCGCTCCGGAGCAGGGCGAGCCCATGTTCCTCTACCTGGCCACCACTAAACACGTGCTCAGCACCATGTTGGTCAAAGAGGAGGACGGATCACAGAATCCCCTTTACTATGTTAGCAAAGTCCTGCATGACGCGGAGGTCAGATACCCGAGGACGGAGAAAATTGCCTACGCACTGATAATGGTAGCACGAAAACTCAGTCAGCACGACATCAGCTACCACCCTCGGACAACAATCAAAGGCCAGGCCCTCGCAGAATTCATAACCGAATGCACCATCCCCGAGCCCCCAAAAATTTAGGAGGACGCCTCGGCCTGGGACGTCTACGTCGACGAATTGTGTAGAACCCCGTATTTTCAAATATTATTTTAATTATTTGAAAATGAATTTAAATGATTTTTGAGGATTTAATAAATGTTTTCTAAGAAATTTATTCTTTGGTACGCGTGCAAAACACGTGCAAATGACTTTTTAGAAGTTTGAAAAATTAAGTTTTCTTTATGAAAAATCATTATTTATTATTTGAGAATTATTTAGTATTTTTCCAGATTTTTCTGAAATTAATTATACGTATTTGCAATTTTTGAGAAAAGAAGGACTTATTTGCAAATTGACAATTTCAAGGGTTAAAATGCAAATTATAATTTCTGGGCATTCCGATCAGTATTTGTTGAAGTTTAGAAACATATTTTTCTATTAGACCCTAATTTAAATTATATTTGATTTAGTTTTCAAGGATACAATTATATATGTAAGATGTACTCTTAAAAGGATTATTTTGCAAATTGGGTAAAAACCCTAATATTTTAATCCGGCATATATAAGGGAAATCCCTTTCCCAGCCGTCATTCACAATATTTAGAATATTGAGATTTCTTTGAGGAACAAGAGGAGAATTCTTGGATCTAGCAAGGAGAAAGTTTGTGGATCTTTTCTTCAAATCAGGTGAGTTGGTTTGTTTGTTTTGCTTTGTTTTGTTTGTTTTGATTGGAAGATGACGTGAGATCTTGTTATGTTTGTTTGTGATCATTATACCATTCTTTGTTAGTCCCATTGTATGTAGGACATGGATCTTTAATTCGATATGGATGATGAGAACTTTTATTTGATATTTGGACCATGATGAGAACAGATTTAGATTTGTTGAGGATATGTTGATTTATGAGATCATGTTGTTAGAAAGCAAATTTAGAACTGATTATGTTAAACTTGGATATTAAACATCTGGATCTAGTGATTGCAAGCCAATTTTGATTATGTGTTGAGGAAGACATTTAGTTAGGTTGAGAAAACCCTAATGGGAGAATTGAGAATTTAGATCATGAGAATATGAGATTGGAGAAATTGATTGATTGAGTAATGTAACCATGATAGAGATTGTTGAGAATTGTTCATTTGCCCGAATATAAATTAACTTTATGATCAGTAATTCTTTAGAAACTTCAAGATGATTTTGTGTTCAGATCTGTAGCCGTCAGTCGACTGATCTGATGTGCAGTCGACTGGTACGAGCTTACAGTGTACTTTTGAGTCTTGAGATTTGTTCGGGACGGTCGACCTAGACTGTGGTCAGTCGACTGACCCTCTGCTTGTGGTTTTGTTCAGTTCTTTCGGGGCAGTCGACTGACTTCTTGGGTAAGTCGACTGGTCATGCCTTAGATTATTTTCGTAAAATGTTGGGATATGTCCTCTGGACAGTCGACTGGTCCATTGTACAGTCGACTGGTCCTGTAGGATCTTTGTATTTGAATTGAGATATTTTGTTTAGTGTTTGATTTTGAGACATTTGTTCAGTAATTGATTTTAAGACATTTGTTTAGTATTTGATTTTGAGATGTTCAGTTAAGAACATGATTTTGAGATATTTTGTTGAGCCACTTGTTTGGTGGGATTTGTTCAGATATTTGTTTGAGTCTCTAGAGGTAGGTGACCCTAGTATACCGGTGTTTGTTCAGTTATTTGTTGAGGCCCATCGAGGCGAATTTTCAGTTATTCAGATTTTTAGTCCGGTAGGGTACGCTACTCTAGGAGATTTGTTCAGTAACCCAAACTAATAAGGACAGGCATTAGTAGTGTCATGACGAATGAGAACTTGAGTTATGCACCTCAGTATGACTTTTGATGTAGGATTAATCTCCTGAATTATCCAAGTAGTTAACTTGAGATGTGTGATTTATCTCCGGAATTATCCAGGTAGTTAACCTGAGATGTGAGATATTTCTCCGGAATTATCCAAGTAATTATCTTGAGATGTGGGATTGAACTACGGAATGATCGGAGTCGAGGCGACGCTTTTGGGGTATTATTGTGGTTATGAGTCTATGTTTAGATGTGGGATGATCTCCTGAATTATCCAGGGAAAATACCTGTGATGTGGGATCAATCTCCGGAATGATCAAGCATGGGCAAATTATCATAGTTTATCTTCATCTCTTAGTAGTCATCGTTGTCAGCATGTAGTCATGATGTTTTCTTGAATCACCTTTATGCATTTGGATTACCTGTTTTTACACACACTTGGCTTTCGGTTTTGGTATCACCCCTTAATCTTTCGTTGTACTTCATACTTTAGTGTTGATTATTATTTGTTGGATATTATGTTTTATGTTCATTTATGTTATTTGTTTGATTAGTTGCCACTCACACCATTTTTATGGCTGACCCCTTTAGTTTGGGGGTTAGGGTTCAACTCTAGCCTCACTTGTTGCAGGTTACTGCTTAGAGTGGGAGGTTGGATGCTTAATGTTGCATTTGAGACTATTTGGACTATTTAGTTTTGTGTAAAATTTGTAAAGACATATTGTGTGGTTATTGAGTTGTAAATGTAAAGAAATATTTGGGTTGAGATGTTTAGACTTCCGCTGTGATTTGTAATAATTGTTGTAATAAAGAAAGAAAATGTCAGTGGTGTTGTTGGTGTTTATTGTTCTATTGAAGTGGATTGCTGGGATTTCGCCACTTATTTTCTAAGCTCTCATATTAGAAATTTGGGGCGCTACAGAGATTGGTATCAGAGCTCCGCTTCAATATAATAATAGACTTAGTATGACAACCAACCTAGGTGTGGACACTAGAGGGTGAGTACCTAGGTGTGGACATCAGAGCGTGAGTATCACATAGAATTTAAAATATGATGTTTGGTTTGAAATTATGGTTTGACTTTGCCATAGGACATTGGTATGAGTTTAAATTGTGAGTGTGTTGCTCTAACTTTACTCTCGTTTTGCAGTATCCAAAATGGTTGCACCCAGAGGTAGAAATGGTGGCAACAATGAGGATGGTTCTGGTAGTTCCCGAGGTAATGGGATCGACCTTGAAGCTGAGTTTGCCAAGGTATATCAGACGTTGAATACGCTGATGGCACTCAATGTGGCGCAGCAGCAAGCGCAGCAGCAGAATCCGCCGCCCAATCACGGAGCTGGGCATGGATTGGTGAATGCCGACCCCATAAAGCAGATTGAATCCTTTAAGAGGATGAGGCCGCCAGTCTTTGAGGGGCAAGCTGATCCAACAGCAGCAGACGATTGGATTCGGAAGATGCAGACGATCTTCGAGGTGTCAGAGACTCCTGAAGCTAGCAAGGTGAAGTTGGCTTCGATGCAGCTGGAGAAAGATGCTGGTGTATGGTGGGAGTCATTGAAGAGGAACTTGGGAGATCAGCAGCTGACATGGGAAGGTTTTCTGGAGGAGTTCAGAGATCGCTTCTTTCCTCTTGATGTTCAGGAGAAGAAGGCGACTGAGTTCATGAACCTTCAGCAGGGGAGCATGACTGTTCGGGAGTATGAGACGAAGTTCGCTCAACTTTCGAGGTTTGCACCAGAATTGGTCATGGATGAAGCAAAGAAGGCCAAAAAGTTTGAGCAGAGCTTGAGGCCGAACTTGAGGTCAAGGATGGTTCCGTTGGGCATCCGAAGATTCGAGAAGCTGGTCAGAAGAGCAGCGATGACTGAAGAGGATATGGACTTGTTTCAGAAGAAGCAGGATTCTTGGAACCGGAACAAGAGGCCAGCATCAGGCCAGAGTGGGAAGGGATTCCCCGCGAAGCAGGCGAAGTTCAGTGGGCCGGTGCAGAAGGCATCTGGAGCTCAGGGAGTGACCTGCTACTACTGCAAGGAAGTAGGACATTACAGGTCAGCATGTCCGAAGTTGGCAGAGCATGTTTGTTCTCAGTGTGGGCAGACTGGACACTCAAAGCCCCATTGTCCACAACTGAAGAAAGATGATTCGGGTGGAAGCAAGTTCCCGAAGAGGCAAGGGTGAGTATTTGCATTGACCGAGGAGGATGCGAGAAACTCGGAAGATGTAATTCAGGGTATGCAGGAATTTTGATTTCTTTCATTTTGAGTCAGTGTAATGAATAAAAGCTTTTGTTTCAGAATAATTTAAGATCGAGTATCATTCTTATTGTAACAGGAGTTGTTTTAATAAATGGAATAAAAGCAAAGGTTTTGTTTGACACTGGTTCATCGCATACATTTGTATCGCCAAATTTTGCAAAGGGCTTAGGTTTGGAACCTAAATTGTTTCCAGGCAGAGTTTTGTCGGTGACAACGCCGTCAGGTGAGGAGCTGGTAGCGGATCGATATTACGAGGGCTGTGATATCGAGATTGGTGGAAGGATGTTCGGCATCGACTTGATCGAGCTACAAGTGTTGGGAGTGGATGTCATAGTGGGCATCGATTGGATGGCTATTTATGATGCCACGATTGATTGCAAGCAGAAGGAGGTGTTGGTGAAAGCACCAGGTGGACCCGCAGTAACTTTTCAAGGGAAGAAGAAGATCCCGCAGGTGGCTGCAATGGTATCTAAGAAGTCTATTGCAAATGTAGTCCAGGGCATTCCGGTGGTTCGAAGGTTTCCTCAGGTGTTCTTGGATGATTTTCCAGGATTACCGCCGCAGAGAGATGTGGAGTTTTGCATCAATGTTCAGCCGGGGAGTGCGCCGATTTCCAAGGCTCCGTACACGATGGCACCTGTAGAGCAGGATGAAGTGAAGAAGCAGATTGAGGAGCTTTTGAGCAAAGGGCTTATCAGACCGAGTTCATCTCCGTGGGGAGCGCCAGTGTTGTTGGTCAAGAAGAAGGATGGGTCGATGAGGATGTGCATAGACTACAGGGAGTTGAATAGGGTGACTATTCAGAACAAGTATCCGTTGCCGCGGATTGATGATTTGTTCGACAGGCTTCGAGGAGCAGCAGTATTTTCGAAGATTGATCTGAGGTCAGGGTATCATCAGGTGCGAGTCAAGGAGGAAGATGTGAGCAAGACAGCGTTCAGGACTCGTCATGGGTTGTATGAATTTTTGGTGATGCCATTCGGGTTGACGAATGCGCCAGCAGTTTTCATGGACATGATGAATCGGGTGTTGAGGCCATTCATTGATTCCTTCGTGGTGGTCTTCATCGATGATATCTTGGTGTATTCGAAGTCGGAGGAGGATCATTCTAAGCACTTAACAGCGGTATTACAGACATTGCAAGAGCACAGCTTGTATGCCAAATTGTCGAAGTGTGAATTTTGGAAATCTGAGGTAGCTTTTCTTGGTCACATTCTTTCTAAGGAGGGAGTGGCTACTGATCCTCAGAAAGTGGAAGCAGTAAGGGATTGGCCCAGGCCGACGTCAGTGAAGGAAGTGAGAAGCTTCTTGGGATTAGCTGGTTACTACAGGAGGTTTATTCAGGGGTATTCTCAGATTGCTATTCCATTGACAGGTTTGACCCGGAAGAGTGTGGCGTTTGTATGGACAGATAAGTGCGAGGAGAGTTTCCTTGAGTTAAAGGAAAGGTTGACTACCGCACCCATACTAGCATTGCCGCAAGCTGGAAAAGATTATGATATCTACAGCGATGCATCTCTCAGAGGTTTGGGATGTGTGTTGATGCAGGAGGGCAAGGTCATTGCTTATGGTTCGAGGCAGTTGCGTCCGCATGAGAAGAATTATCCGACGCACGACTTGGAGTTAGCAGCTATCATTTATGCCTTGAAGCTATGGAGGCATTATGTCTATGGTGAGAAGGTTAGCATGTTCACTGACCACAAGAGCCTGAAGTATATCTATCAGCAGAGGGATTTGAATCTTCGTCAGAGAAGATGGTTGGAAGTTTTGGAAGACATTCGTCCTGAGATCAAGTATCATCCAGGCAAGGCGAATGTAGTGGCTGATGGACTTAGCAGAAAGAGTAGTTTGGCAAGGTTGATCACTACTCGAAGAGAGTTGGCAGCAGAGATCGATCAGGCAGGTATCGAGGTTGTACTGCGAGGTTTAGGGGCATCTTTGGCTCAGTTGAGGCTGCAGCCGTCTTTGAGAGAGAAGATTGTGGAAGGTCAGAGATCAGATTCAGAGATCCAGAAGATGTTGCAGCAGGTTGCTGAGGGCAAGTTATCAGAATTTCGTGTCCAAGATGGAGTTCTTTGGTTGGGTGAGAGGTTGTGTGTTCCAGATGACGCAGAGTTGAGGGAGAGTATCTTGCAGGAAGCACACAGTACCTTATTGTCAGTTCATCCAGGAAGTACGAAGATGTACAGGGATATCAAACCGCATTTTTGGTGGTCTGGCATGAAGCGAGATGTAGCAGATTTTGTGGCAAGGTGTCTGACTTGTCAGCAGATCAAGGCAGAGAATCAGAGACCTGGAGGTTTGTTGCAGCCATTACCCATTCCGGAGTGGAAGTGGGAGAGTATCAGCATGGACTTTATTACAGGTTTGCCGAGGAGTTCGAAGGGAAATGACTCGATTTGGGTTGTTGTGGACCGATTGACTAAGTCGGCACATTTTCTAGCCATGAAGATTTCTTGGTCGATGGAGAAATTGGCTGAGTTGTACATTGGAGAGATTGTGAGACTTCATGGAGTTCCTGTTTCAATTGTGTCTGACAGAGATCCGAGGTTTACATCAAGGTTTTGGAGAAGTTTACAGGCAGCTTTGGGCACCAGAACTGATTTCAGTACGGCATTTCATCTGCAGACAGATGGTCAGACGGAGAGGGTGAATCGAGTACTGGAAGATATGTTGAGAGCTTGTGTTATGGACTTTGGTGGTAGTTGGGAGAGATACTTGGCATTGGTTGAGTTTGCCTATAACAATAGTTACCATGCAAGTATTGGGATGGCACCGTATGAGGCTTTATACGGCAGGAGGTGCAGGACACCTGTATGTTGGTATGAGGTTGGCGAGAGGCAGATGTATGGTCCTGAGATCGTACAGCAGACGTCAGAGCAGATTGAGCTGATTCGCAAGAGGTTAGTTGAAGCTCAGAGTCGGCAGAAGAGTTATGCTGACACTCGACGGAGAGATTTGGAATTTGAGGTTGGGGATGCAGTTTTTCTCAAGGTTTCTCCGACCAAAGGAGTAATCAGATTTGGTAAGGGTGGCAAGTTGGCGCCGAGGTATATTGGTCCGTATAAGATCGAGGAGAGGATTGGTAAGACCGCATACAGATTGAAACTTCCAGAGGAGTTAGCACAAGTACATGACGTGTTTCATGTGTCGCTACTGAGGAAGTATGTGGCCGATCAGAGGCACCAGTTGGTGGAAGTTCCCGAAGATCTACAGGTGAACCTGAGTTACAAGGAACAACCTGTTGAGATCGTTGATCGTAGGGAGAAAGTCCTTAGGAGCAAGGTGATACCTATGGTCAAGGTATTGTGGAGGAATCAGCAGTTCGAGGAGGCTACTTGGGAGCCAGAGGACCGCATGCTGAAGGATTTTCCTGAATTGTTTGTATGAATGTATTTCTTGTATGTGAATGGAATTCTTTGGATGATTGTATTGTTGATTGACAAATGATGTATTCCTTTAATTTGATTGTGATGTTATATGAAATTGTTTGGGTGATGATCTATTTATGAAGTATTGTTTCCTTTTGTTGGTATGTGTTTGAACTCATTAGTAGTAGTTCTGAGGACAGAACTCTTCTAAGGAGGGAGTGATGTAGAACCCCGTATTTTCAAATATTATTTTAATTATTTGAAAATGAATTTAAATGATTTTTGAGGATTTAATAAATGTTTTCTAAGAAATTTATTCTTTGGTACACGTGCAAAACACGTGCAAATGACTTTTTAGAAGTTTGGAAAATTAAGTTTTCTTTATGAAAAATCATTATTTATTATTTGAGAATTATTTAGTATTTTTCCAGATTTTTCTGAAATTAATTATACGTATTTGCAATTTTTGAGAAAAGAATGACTTATTTGCAAATTGACAATTTCAAGGGTTAAAATGCAAATTATAATTTCTGGGCATTCCGATCAGTATTTGTTGAAGTTTAGAAACATATTTTTCTATTAGACCCTAATTTAAATTATATTTGATTTAGTTTTCAAGGATACAATTATATATGTAAGATGTACTCTTAAAAGGATTATTTTGCAAATTGGGTGAAAACCCTAATATTTTAATCCGGCATATATAAGGGAAATCCCTTTCCCAGCCGTCATTCACAATATTTAGAATATTGAGATTTCTTTGAGGAACAAGAGGAGAATTCTTGGATCTAGCAAGGAGAAAGTTTGTGGATCTTTTCTTCAAATCAGGTGAGTTGGTTTGTTTGTTTTGCTTTGTTTTGTTTGTTTTGATTGGAAGATGACGTGAGATCTTGTTATGTTTGTTTGTGATCATTATACCATTCTTTGTTAGTCCCATTGTATGTAGGACATGGATCTTTAATTCGATATGGATGATGAGAACTTTTATTTGATATTTGGACCATGATGAGAACAGATTTAGATTTGTTGAGGATATGTTGATTTATGAGATCATGTTGTTAGAAAGCAAATTTAGAACTGATTATGTTAAACTTGGATATTAAACATCTGGATCTAGTGATTGCAAGCCAATTTTGATTATGTGTTGAGGAAGACATTTAGTTAGGTTGAGAAAACCCTAATGGGAGAATTGAGAATTTAGATCATGAGAATATGAGATTGGAGAAATTGATTGATTGAGTAATGTAACCATGATAGAGATTGTTGAGAATTGTTCATTTGCCCGAATATAAATTAACTTTATGATCAGTAATTCTTTAGAAACTTCAAGATGATTTTGTGTTCAGATCTGTAGCCGTCAGTCGACTGATCTGATGTGCAGTCGACTGGTACGAGCTTACAGTGTACTTTTGAGTCTTGAGATTTGTTCGGGACGGTCGACCTAGACTGTGGTCAGTCGACTGACCCTCTGCTTGTGGTTTTGTTCAGTTCTTTCGGGGCAGTCGACTGACTTCTTGGGTAAGTCGACTGGTCATGCCTTAGATTATTTTCGTAAAATGTTGGGATATGTCCTCTGGACAGTCGACTGGTCCATTGTACAGTCGACTGGTCCTGTAGGATCTTTGTATTTGAATTGAGATATTTTGTTTAGTGTTTGATTTTGAGACATTTGTTCAGTAATTGATTTTAAGACATTTGTTTAGTATTTGATTTTGAGATGTTCAGTTAAGAACATGATTTTGAGATATTTTGTTGAGCCACTTGTTTGGTGGGATTTGTTCAGATATTTGTTTGAGTCTCTAGAGGTAGGTGACCCTAGTATACCGGTGTTTGTTCAGTTATTTGTTGAGGCCCATCGAGGCGAATTTTCAGTTATTCAGATTTTTAGTCCGGTAGGGTACGCTACTCTAGGAGATTTGTTCAGTAACCCAAACTAATAAGGACAGGCATTAGTAGTGTCATGACGAATGAGAACTTGAGTTATGCACCTCAGTATGACTTTTGATGTAGGATTAATCTCCTGAATTATCCAAGTAGTTAACTTGAGATGTGTGATTTATCTCCGGAATTATCCAGGTAGTTAACCTGAGATGTGAGATATTTCTCCGGAATTATCCAAGTAATTATCTTGAGATGTGGGATTGAACTACGGAATGATCGGAGTCGAGGCGACGCTTTTGGGGTATTATTGTGGTTATGAGTCTATGTTTAGATGTGGGATGATCTCCTGAATTATCCAGGGAAAATACCTGTGATGTGGGATCAATCTCCGGAATGATCAAGCATGGGCAAATTATCATAGTTTATCTTCATCTCTTAGTAGTCATCGTTGTCAGCATGTAGTCATGATGTTTTCTTGAATCACCTTTATGCATTTGGATTACCTGTTTTTACACACACTTGGCTTTCGGTTTTGGTATCACCCCTTAATCTTTCGTTGTACTTCATACTTTAGTGTTGATTATTATTTGTTGGATATTATGTTTTATGTTCATTTATGTTATTTGTTTGATTAGTTGCCACTCACACCATTTTTATGGCTGACCCCTTTAGTTTGGGGGTTAGGGTTCAACTCTAGCCTCACTTGTTGCAGGTTACTGCTTAGAGTGGGAGGTTGGATGCTTAATGTTGCATTTGAGACTATTTGGACTATTTAGTTTTGTGTAAAATTTGTAAAGACATATTGTGTGGTTATTGAGTTGTAAATGTAAAGAAATATTTGGGTTGAGATGTTTAGACTTCCGCTGTGATTTGTAATAATTGTTGTAATAAAGAAAGAAAATGTTAGTGGTGTTGTTGGTGTTTATTGTTCTATTGAAGTGGATTGCTGGGATTTCGCCACTTATTTTCTAAGCTCTCATATTAGAAATTTGGGGCGCTACAAATTGTCCTGCGAGGAAGGGAACAGGGCGGGCGTAATTCTCAGAGGCCTCGACGACTTTATCCTCCAGTATTCTCTTCGACTCAATTTCCCAACCACAAACAACGAGGCAAAATATGAAGCTCTGATCGCAGGACTTACACTGGCCTACCGGGCGGGCGCGAGACAAATACAAGTCTTCAGTGACTCACAACTCATGGTTAAACAGATCATCGGAGAGTACGAGGCTCGTGACCACCGAATGACCCAGTACTTGGCACGAGCAAAGCAGCTCCTGTAGCTCTTTGTGAAGGCAGATGTCCATCAGATCCCAAGAGAACAAAACTGTCACACCGACTCCTTGTCTAAACTCGCGTCATCTTCTCTCGGAGGATTAGACCACACGATCCTAGTCGAGGTCCTTCTTAAGCCAACCATTGAAGAACCGGAAGTCTTCTGCCTCGCCAACAACGATTCCACCGAGACATGGATGAGCCACATACATAGGTTCCTGACAACTAGCAAGCTTCCACAAGACCTGGCCTCGGCACGAAGCATTCGGGTGCGGTCCGAAAGATTCACCTTAATTAGGGGCGCGCTCTTTAAATGCTCTTACACCAAGTCGGACGGGAGACCCTATCTGTTGGATCCTGTAGGCAAGGCAAGAAACACTAGATGGGGGGGTGAATAGTGTTTTATAAAAATTTAAAAAACGGAATTGAGAATTTCTTCTGTTCAGTCGACTTGAAGGGATAAACCGGTCGACTGAAGCGACAAAAGAAAAGTATTTTAAAGAAGTCTGAGAAGTCAACTTAGAGATGAGACAGTCGATTTGTCACACAAATTACTCAGAGTAGTACGAGTCGGACCAGTCGACTTATAGGAGTACACAGTCGACTATCCAGACAAGTTTCACAATAAAAATATAAACTGAGAGAATTGAAATGCAAGTAGAGAGATACAACCACAGAGTGCACACGATGTATCCTGGTTCGGTCCTCCCGACCTACATCCAGTCCCCAAGCAACCCACTTGAGATTTTCCACTATTTTTGAAAAAGATTTCAAGAATACCCTACGGCGTTTAGACAACAACCTTGTAGAACCCGTAGTCCTTTCTCTCAACCAGAGAAAGCAACCTACTCTTCCACCAAGAGTGACAAACCTGACTGTACACCCTAGAGTCCTACTCTCCAACCGAGAGGAAAAAGAAAAAATAATAAAATTGTTTACAATCAACCTATAGCCTTGTTGTGATTGTGATATTGTACGTGGATAAATGGTTGACTTCTAAATTCAGTCCAAAATGAATTCAATGTTATGCTGGACTGAAGACAGAGAACCAAAACTTAAGTGAGTTTTGAAAGCTTTTCTCTTGAATGCACAATACTTAGATTTTTCTCAAAAACATGCTTTGAACTTTTTAAAGGTGATTCTTAGGCTATATTTATAGACTAGAATCCCTGGCCGTTAAAAATAGTTACTCATAACCGTTTAATCAACAGATAAATAACGGATAAAAGTTTTAAATTAGAAAAATAGCTTTTGAAATCAGAAAATTATCGAAATCACTTGAACAGTCGACCGGGTTGCCTCTATGAGTCGACTGATCAGAGTTTGAATAAGATCAGGCAGTTTTGTACAGACTCAGTCGACTGGTTCTAAAGAGCAGTCGATTGGTACTCAACAGTTGATCTAGTTCAAACGGTTTCGACCTTTGGATTTGTAAACACACAGTTATAAAAAGTTATATGTGAGTGTATGTGTGTGTGACAAGGCTGTACATCATTCTAAGACTCAATTAAAGAAGGAATCACATTGTTTACAAGACACACAAATAGATAACATAGAAGCTTTGGTCTTGACTTGAGTCTTGAATCTTGAGTGAAGCTTTTAGCCTTTGTCTTTATCTGGAGCTGTGCTTGATCATTTGTTCAGGTTTAGAATATTGTGACTTGCTTGATCAATTAGCTTTGAGGCCTTTGTGTATCATATATGATGACTTTGGATACAACCTGCAATTATAGCATAGCACAGACACATTTTGCATTGTGTTGTTATCATCAAAATCAAGAATCAACACTATCTTCACTGCCTAACACCAGAAAAGGCTAAGTACGCCCTGGAAAAACTACATGAAGGGATCGGGGGATGCCATATGGGCAGCAGGATGCTGGTCCGGAAAGCACTAACCCACGGCTACTACTGGCCAACTATGCTGCAAGATGCTAAATATTACGTCCGAAGCTGCGGCCCCTGTCAGAGATTCTCCCCCATTAAACACTCACCCCAGGCGGAGCTGAAGTCCCTTGCTAGTCCTACTCCCTTCGTCATGTGGGGAGTGAACTTGGCCGGCTCTTTCCACCGGCGACCGGCCAGAGGCGATTCCTTATCGTGGCCGTTGACTACTTCACCAAGTGGGTAGAGGCGGAGCCCTTGGCTACCATCACCAAGCATCAGGCTCAACAGTTCTCTTGGAAATACATAGGCTGCTGATTCGGGATCCCGCACGTGCTAATCACCGATAACGGAACCCAATTTGCCAACAAAAACTTTTGGGAGTTTTGCGACAAACTCGGCATTCAACAACGCTTCTTGTCAATCTCTCATCCCTAATCGAACGACCAAGCCGAAAACACCAACCATTAAATTGTTGATGGTCTAAAAAAGCGGCTGGATCAATCGCCCAAGGGTCTGTGGGTCGAGAATTGTCAAGTGTCCTCTGGTCACATTGGACTACTAAGAGAATTCCAACCGGCGAGTCCCCTTTCAATATGACATATGGGACCGAGACGGTCATCCCTCTGTAAGTCGGCCTCCCATTGCCGAGGTAATCAAACTTAAATGACCTCAGGGCAAACCTGGACTTCGTTGACGAGGTACGGGAAAGATCCAACATCCGACGAGCCACTTACCAACAACGGGTCAAAAAACTCTACAACAAAAAGGTCTGCCTAGCCAACATCAAGGAAGGGGACTTCGTACTCCGAAAGCTAGCAATCTCCCAGCTCACAGCTAGAGGCAAGCTCGCCCCCAACTGGGATGGCCCATATAAAATCTCAGGTGGTACGTCTCGGCACGTACCACTTTGAAGACCTGAGGGTGCAAGATGGTTAAGATGCCTTGGAACGCGGACCACTCATCAAATTTTAAGAGGGAAAGTGAAGGAGAGTCCACTGTTGTAAGCGATATGCGCTAATTCTCTTGTAAGATAATAGTCATGGTATAAAAGTAGTACATTTTTTTTGAGTCAAAGTTCATACCGATCACACCTCAAAATTTCTCACAAGCTTGGACGCCCGACGCTCGGTATGTATCTCGAGTAAGACACCAGCTTTCTCATAAGCTTGGACGCCCGACGCTCGGCAAGTATCTCGAGCAAGGCACCAGCTCCTCGCAAGCTTGGACGCTCGACATGTATCTCGAACAAGGCACTAGCTTGGACGCCCGACGCTCGGCATGTATCTCGAGTAAGGCACCAGCTTTCTCACAAGCTTGGATAGCCGACACTTAGCATGTATCTAGAGCAAGGCACCGGCTTCCTCACAAGCTCAGACGCCCGACGCTTGGCATGTATCTCGAGCAAGGCACCAGCTTTCTCACTAGCTCAGACGCCCGACACTCGGCATGTACTCGAGTAAGGCACTAGATTTCTCACAAGCTTGGATGCCCGATGCTCGGCATGTATCTCGAGAAAGGCACCAGCTTTCCCACAAGCTTGGACCTTCGACTCGGACGTCATACTAACCTTGAGCACCCACGGGGGAATCTACAATCCCTTAACTCCTAGCCCCTCAGCTCGGACGTCACACGCTTACATTCCCTGAACCCCTATGAGCACTGAATGGAGTTTCATCAAAATTTCCCAAGTCCTAAAACATCGGCCGGGACTTCAGCTAACCCCACGACACAAAATTTCTGCTTGGATTTATGACCCTTGCCTACGATGAGATCCACTGGGCCCCAAACCACGGAGCGACCCACCTTTCACCCGCTAACAACTGGGGGTAAGCAACGCTCATAGCCATTACCCCCAATTGTCAGAGGATAGCAGGAGAGCCACCGGTCAGGGCTCCTGAACTAAAGCTTGATTTTTGGGGCACTCGCCTACGGCAAACGCCCCAAGTCCTGCCCTCCGAGATCGACCCCCCTTCCACCCGCTGACAACTAGGGATAAACTGGTGGCCACCGCCGTTACCCTAAATTGTCAGAAGGTGGTAGGAGAGTCACCAGCGGCGAGGACTCACGGTGAAGTGGGAAATAAATTGATGAGGGGGTGGGGGTCATATAGCCCTCAGCGGGGCGCATTTATGACGTGGAACGTGGAAAGTCAAAACGTCAAAAATGGCCATTAATGTTCTCAGAAGACGAAACGTCTTTCGTTGCCAAGCTTTCAGGATCCCTCACCCTCGTTACAATCTTCGGATCGAATCCCTCGCTCGGCTCGAATGCACAACATCTTCCCTAGAAATATTAATCACAAGATAGAAAAACAGCCCAGGCAAGACAATCGTCTTCTCATTATTATTTCATCAAAGGAAATTGCGTCGTTATAAAGAGAAACTACGTTACATTGGTAAAACCTATCCTTGGGCTCCTGTGTTGGAGCCACAGGGTCAAAGCAGACGAGCTCTAGTCCGGCGGACCGAGTCTAGTGGATCTCAGATCTCCTTAGGTTCCGCTCTCTTATGATCATCAGGTCAGGCCCATGGGCAAACGGGTCCAACCCGGCCCATTAAGATCTCAGACCCATTTACTCTTGCCTATAAATACCAGACCCCCTCCACACTTTCAAAGGTAATCAATCTTTTTCCACCTGAACCCTAGCTACTGTTGCTTTCTCAGTGACTGACTAGATCGTCGGAGGGCCTGTCTCCGGGAACTCTCCCAAAGTTTATAGGCATTGTGCAGGTCCGAAGATCGGAGCCGAGCTACGAACATCCGAGCCGAGCTACGAGCCTCGACCTCTCTCCTGTTACTCCCGAGTCGGTCCTACAGTCGGGGATCAGACCAACGCCAGTGTCGTGTTTTCCGCTTCACAAATTAAAGGAATTCACACCTGTTATCCCCACACCCAAAAACAAGCAGCATCACTACTGAAGACTTGCTCAAAGTATGTGACTTCGATCATCTAGACTAATATGTTCCCGTAAAATTTGTTTTAAGTTCTTTCTTTCTTTCTTTCTTTTTTTAAAAGAAAACTAACCGTGAAGGTTCTTGCTGAGGATCCTTCAAAATTACGACAGAAGATGCTTATGCAATTGAAGATTTCATTGGTGTTTTCTCAGATATGAGAAATCTGATACACTGCAAGTATCTTGAAGATACCTTCTACGATGCTCTTTTCAAGCAGTGTAAGATTGCGTTTGGTTTGTTGTTTTGAAAACAATTTTCTGAAAAAGAGAGTGTAAAAGCTGTTTTGTAATAATTTGTTATGAAAAAACTTTTTTTAAAATTAGAGTATAATGTATGTATAGGTTTGGTTGTATGTATATACTGTATACAGTATGTATACTCTGATACATACATATTGTATACATATACATACATACTGATATATAATAATATAAAAAAATTTATTATAATAAACATATTTAATAATATACATATATATAATAACATATAAATAATAATAATAATAATAATATATGTAATAATAATCTATTATGATTATATATTAAACAATTTATTACAATAATAATAAATTATATAATAATATATATAATAATATATAATAGTAATATATAATAATAATAATAATAATATATATTATAATAATAAAAGATTATTATAATAGTATATATAAAATCGTATATATAAAATAGTATATATGAAATAATAATATATATTATAATAAAAGTATATATATATATATATATATATATATATATATATATATATATATATATATATATATATATATATATTAAATAATAATAATAATAATAATAATAATAATAATAATAATAATAATAATAATAATAATAATAATAATAATATTAATAATAATAATAATATATGTAACAATAATATATTATAAATATAATAATAATAATAATAATAATAATAATAATAATAATAATAATAATAATAATAATAATAATAATAATAATAATAATAATAATAATAATAATAATAATAATAATATATAAAAATATTTAGAGAGAGAATGTGAAAAAACAGAAAATAGTTGAAGTGGAGTTTTGTAAAAACTGTTTTCACAAAATAATCAAACGGATTTTGAGATTTTGAAATAGCATGGTGGTACTGGTGGTTGCTTATGTAGTAAAGGTGTTGCAGAACAAATTTAGCTGTAAAAGTAATATTGAGAAAATTGTATATACAACATTTTTTTATTCTTTTATTGTGTTAGATGTATATATAATTTATTGGAAAGGCAAGAGACTGTACATATGTGCAATTTTGTACCCTCATCTATCCATATGAGAGGTGTGTGTCATTTGTTATGTGAATATGGTTTTATTTCATTAATTGCGGATATGTCTCACGAACAATGTGCTATGACCAACGTCATTAATAAACTACATGTATTCCTAGCATTGATATTGTTGCCGCTAAATTTGGTGTGGGGGCAAACAGATAGAATTTGTGGATCCTTAGGGAAACTGAATAGTAAACCTGTATACCTGTTCCGTGGGCTTCGATCGTCGCTCCCGCCGTACACCTGCAAAAAGTGCGAGACACCGGGGTTGTTCCCTATGACGCACCCTCCGACGCTCAAGTCAGTAATCTGGAAGACTATGAAAGAGCGCAAAAACTGGTGAAAGATTGATTACCTCTTAATGGAGATGGGTGGGGGGTATTTATAGGCATCTTAGGGAACAGATTAGGCATGTAATTCCTGTGTATATAGATAAGGAATGTAATCCCTAATCCCCAGTGAAAG
The DNA here is from genome assembly GCA_017893485.1 of Hemerocallis citrina. Taxonomy (NCBI): domain Eukaryota; kingdom Viridiplantae; phylum Streptophyta; class Magnoliopsida; order Asparagales; family Asphodelaceae; genus Hemerocallis; species Hemerocallis citrina. The sequence continues at coordinate 73,396,309 of CM030366.1, read as the reverse complement.
GATAGATATGAATCAGGGCCGTTAATTAATATTAATCAGAAACCCTAATTCTATCCCGCTGGACCGGGTTTGTTGCGGGTTGAAACCCGCACCCAGTTGAGGTGGATCCGTTCGCGGGTTATTGGATCTGCGAGAAGGAGACCCAGTACCCGCTTCAGACTCGTTTTGTAGGTAAAATTACCGTTTTACCCCTGAACTTCAGGATTCGTGCCCAATTCGGACGGTCTTGATTAAACCCCTATTTCTAGCCATATCACGAGCCCCCCACTCCTAAAGGCTGAGGACAATCAGTCTTTGAGGAGTAGTTTGACTGTTTTAGTGGCTAGAGGAGTTGTATCGAAGTTCGAATGGGTGTTTTTGAATCCTGAAGTGGATGGTAAGGTAATTCCTTCTTCTTTCTTGAAGCCATGTAGTATATCAAGTTTTTATCTATCTTTTCAGGCTATTTATCTAATTTTGCGATGCGTTAGCTAGTCGTTCGGGGGTTTTAGCCGTACATTCTAGGCAATAATTGTTCGTTCGGAGGCTCCAAAATATCCCCCGAATTTTCAATTATTTCCTAGAATTTTTAGCTAATTTTTCCAAATTTTCAGCAATTTTTCACAATTTTTAGATAAATAAAATGATTTAATCAGATAAAAATCGATTTTTTAATACTTATTTATGACGTGGCGTCATCTGAGCCCTCGATCAGGGCGGAGCGCGAGTTTCGGAGTGATCAGACGGTCCCTGCTCCTCGGCAAGTTTTTCCGCCGTATACGAGGGTCGGTACCTCGGTACCTCGGCTCGGCTTGGTACCTCGAGAACCAGCGCCTCGGCTCCGAGGGTCAGCGCTTCGGCTCGATGAATCCGAGGTACGTGGCATCATCTGGGCCGTCTATCTCAGCATGGATCTCTATAAAATGCTATCTTGTCGTTTAGTGGACGTGGCCAAATCTGGGCCGTCCATCATGACGAGCGCGCTTTTTCACAAGATCCAACGGCTGATATGGGTCGGCGTGATTTTTTGCCATATACGAGGGTCGGTACCTCGGCACCTCGGCTCGGAGGGTCAGTGCCTCGGCTCGGAGGGTCAGTGCTTCGGCTCGAAGAATCCGAGGTACGTGGCATCATCTGGGCCGTTCATCATGGCGCGCATCACGAGGACGGGGTTCAGATCACGAGAAAACGTTATCTTGTCGTTTTGTGGGCGTGGCACGATCTGAACCGTCCATCAGATTCTGTCGCAAATTTCGGAGAGATCCGACGGTGACTTCGCCTCGGCATGATTTTTCTCCATATACGAGGGTCGGTACCTTGTCATCTCAGCTCGGCACATCAAGGCTGTTTGGCCGAGGTGCTGAGTTGTCTGTTTTGGGGGAAACGTCTTGAGGGTTCCACCTTTCCGTGCCTAGTGGCTCGGCTGCTCGGCTGAGCTGTTCGGTAGCTCAGCTGGGCAAGCCGATGGCAGGCAGCTCGGAAGGACGCGTGGCTGGATCTGGGCGGTTCATCATGGCGCGCATCACGAGGATAGGGTTCAGATCACGAGAAAACGTTATCTTGTCATTTTGTGGGCGTGGCATGATCTGAACCGTCCATCAGATTCTGTCGCGAATTTTGGAGAGATCCGACGGTGACTTCGCCTCGGCATGATTTTTCTCCATATACGAGGGTCGGTACCTCGTCATCTCGGCTCGGCGCATCAGAGCTGTTTGGGCGAGGTGCTGAGTTGTCTGTTTTGGGGGAAACGTCTTGAGGGTTCCACCTTTCCGTGCCTAGTAGCTTGGCTGCTCGGCTGAGTTGTTCGGTAGCTCGGCTGGGCAAGCCGATGGCAGGCAGCTCGGAATATACGCGTAGCCGGATCTGGGCCGTTCATCATGGCGCGCATCACGAGGATAGGGTTCAGATCACGAGAAAACGTTATCTTGTCGTTTTGTGGGCGTGACATGATCTGAACCGTCCATCAGATTCTGTCGCGAATTTTGGAGAGATCCGACGGTGACTTCGCCTCGGCATGATTTTTCTCCATATACGAGGGTCGGTACCTCGTTATCTCGGCTCGGCACATCAGGGCTGTTTGGCCGAGGTGCTGAGTTGTCTGTTTTGGGGAAAACGTCTTGAGGGTTCCACCTTTCCGTGCCTAGTGGCTCGGCTGCTCGGCTGAGCTATTCGGTAGCCCAGCTGGGCAGGCCGATGGCAGGCAGCTCGGAAGATACGCATGGCCGGATCTGGGCCGTTCATCATGGCGAGCATCACGAGGATAGGGTTCAGATCACGAGAAAACGTTATCTTGTCGTTTTGTGGGCGTGGCATGATCTGAACCATCCATCAGATTCTGTCGCGAATTTTGGAGAGATCCGACGGTGACTTCGCCTCGGCATGATTTTTCTCCATATACGAAGGTCGGTACCTCGTCATCTCGGCTCGGCGCATCAGAGCTGTTTGGCCGAGGTGCTGAGTTGTCTGTTTTGGGGAAACGTCTTGGGGGTTCCACCTTTCCGTGCCTAGTAGCTCGGCTGCTCGGCTGAGCTGTTCGGTAGCTCGGCTGGGCAAGCCGATGGCAGGCATCTCGGAAGATACGCGTGGCCGGATCTGGGCCGTTCATCATGGCGCGCATCACGAGGATAGGGTTCAGATCACGAGAAAACGTTATCTTGTCGTTTTGTGGGCGTGGCAGGATCTGAACCGTCCATCAGATTCTGTCGCGAATTTTGGAGAGATCCGACGGTGACTTCGCCTCGGCATGATTTTTCTCCATATACGAGGGTCGGTACCTCATCATCTCGGCTCGGCGCATCAGAGCTGTTTGGCCGAGGTGCTGAGTTGTCTGTTTTGGGGGAAACGTCGTGGGGGTTCCACCTTTTCCGTGCCTAGTAGCTCGGCTGCTCGGCTGAGCTGTTCGGTAGCTCGGCTGGGCAAGCCGATGGCAGGCAGCTCGGAAGATACGCGTGGCCGGATCTGGGCCGTTCATCATGGCGCGCATCACGAGGATAGGGTTCAGATCACGAGAAAATGTTATCTTGTCGTTTTGTAGGCGTGGCATGATCTGAACCGTCCATCAGATTCTGTCGCGAATTTTGGAGAGATCCGACGGTGACTTCGCCTCGGCATGATTTTTCTCCATATACGAGGGTCGGTACCTCGTCATCTCGGCTCGGCACATCAGGGCTGTTTGGCCGAGGTGCTGAGTTGTCTGTTTTGGGGGATACTTCTTGAGGGTTCCACCTTTCCGTGCCTAGTGGCTCGGCTGCTCGGCTGAGCTGTTCGGTAGCCCGGCTGGGCAAGCCGATGGCTGGCAGCTCGGAAGAGACGCGTGGCAGGATCTGGGCAGTTCATCATGGCGCGCATCACGAGGATGGGGTTCAGATCACGCGAAAACGTTATCTTGTCGTTTTGTGGGCGTGGCATGATCTGAACCGTCCATCAGATTCTGTCGCGAATTTTGGAGAGATCCGACAGTGACTTCGCCTCGGGATGATTTTTCTCCATATACGAGGGTCGGTACCTCGTCATCTCGGCTCGGCGCATCAGAGTTGTTTGGCCGAGGTGCTGAGTTGCTGAGTTGTCTGTTTTGGGGGAAACGTCTTGAGGGTTCCACCTTTCCGTGCCTAGTAGCTCAGCTGCTCGGCTGAGCTGTTCGGTAGCTCGGCTGGGCAAGCCGATGGCAGGCAGCTCAGAAGATACGCGTGGCCGGATCTGGGCCGTTCATCATGGCACGCATCACGAGGATAGGGTTCAGATCACGAGAAAATGTTATCTTGTCGTTTCGTGGGCGTGGCATGATCTGAACCGTCCATCAGATTCTATCGCGAATTTTGGAGAGATCCGACGGTGACTTCGCCTCGGCATGATTTTTCTCCATATACGAGGGTCGGTACCTCGTCATCTCGGCTCGGCGCATCAGGGCTGTTTGGCCGAGTTGCTGAGTTGGATGTTTTGAAGGTGGGCAGTAGCTCGGTTGCCCAGCCGGGCTGTTTGATAGCTCGGCTCGGCAGACCGGTGGCCGAGTTGTCGACTTAGTGATTTGAAGAGTTTTTCGCTTCTCGTAACGTCGCTGTTCTCCGCTTGTCGCTTTGGCTTCTTGGTGGGTTTTTTACGTTTCCCAAGGAAGCCCAACTTGTTAGGGGTTATAAGCTTTCACCCTCACTCTCAAGCTCATTTCTTACTTTTTACTCTCAAGTTTTCACTTTCGATCTCTAAGTTCTCTGCTAGCGACGATTTTCTCTCCAAGGCGTTGCTGTTAGCTGTCACGTGGGCCAGGCGATTTCCGGCGAGAGCATTCCGACCGTGAACGTCACTTCAAAAGGTCAGTTCACTTATTCTAAATAATTTTTCTAGAGATGTCTCGAGTGAACTCGGGGAGTGGGGCCTCGTCTTCGGGCGATGATGGTGCCGAGGAGAGGAGGAGGTTGGAGATCCGGAGAAAGGGTAAACAGGTCGCTGAACCGTTTGTAGCCGAGGCGAGGCAGGAGAAGAAGAAGAGGAGGGTGGAGACCCAATCTCCTGTAGTGGCGGTGATTGTGGAAAATCCGAAGCAAGCCCCCGAGATGGGGCGGTATCCTTCTGTCCTGTCCGGGCATTCGGGGATCAGGCAGTACGAGGGCGACCTGTTGGAGAAGGCGATCTATGGGAAGTCGAAGATCGTTGAGGAACCTAATCCGGCCCTTCCCACCGAAGCCGACGAGCTTATCTCGGTGTTGGCCGAGAAGGACCTACTTCGGATTAGAAAGGTCTTCGCCATCCCTCCGGAGTACAAACTGATTCTCCCTAGTCCCGGGATACGAGCGAATTCCAAGCTGCCGTCGTCGGATATGTGCATGTTCGACGTCGACTCCTTGAATGCCGGGCTACGTTTCCCGCTGCATCCCTTCATTCTTCAGATCCTCGGCTGGTTCTGCCTCGCGCCGACCCAATTCATGCCGAACACATGGCGCCACGTGAACGCCTTTTTGCTTCAGTGCCACAGAGCCGAAGTAGAGCCGGATCTAACGGTCTTCCGAGGAATGTATTGCGTAAACCGGCAGCACAAGACGGAGTATCGATACTACTTGGGGCCGAGGAAGGGTGTTAGGATTATAGAAAACCCCGACTCAATTAAGGGTTGGAAAGAAAAATATTTTATAATAAGGGGCGAGGCGATTCGGCCTATTCCGACCCGGTGGAAAGTGGAGGTGCCGAAATTCGTGCGAGCCGACCCTGTTTTATCAGAGGCCGAGGAGGAGGTGGCGAGGAGGATAATGGCTCTTCCGATGTTGAGTTGGAGGGAGTTGACGGAGGAGGTGTTGTTCGGGTCCGGCCTAAGCCCCATCGACCCGAGTATGCTCCTGACATCTCATTTATTTTCGTTTTTCTTTCAAGTCTTTAGTTCGACTCGCTAACTCGTCTCTCTCTTATTTTGTGGCTCGACGCAGAAGCAATGAAGATTGACTTCAACTCCATGATGGCCGACAGGTCCAAGTTGGCCGGGGGTAGAAAGAAGAAGAGGGCGGCCGCGACTGCCTCGTCGACTCCGCCGCCCACGGTCGCCTCGACCATCACCCCGCCCCCTCCGACTGCTGAGGCACCCTCGGAGGTTGTCGTTGTTGAGGAGCCCTCGTCCCCTGTGGCCCCTGGCGTGATTGAGGGGGCCTTCGACGTAAACGCGGCGGTGTCGATCGAGGCACCACCGCTGACCAGGGCTGCCGAGGAGATTCTGACCGAGCAGCACAAGCAGCTGTTCGTGCCGAATTGGCGAGTGAAGAACCATGACGGGTTCCTCGGTAATTCGTAAATGTCAGTGCAGGTCGTCAAGCACTTGGCGACCCCGAAGGATCGAGCCGCGCTGAGGGCGGGGATGGTGGGCGACGACACCTACAAGGTGGCTCGGTCACTCGTCTCGGTAAGTTTCTCGTTGCTAAGTTTTTTTTTTCAAGTTTACTGCCCGGTTTGTTTAGTGCGCTCACTGTTGTCTTCGCAGGCTACTTGTCACTTCGGCCATCTCCTCGAGACGTTTGCCGAGCAGGAGAAGGAGTTGAGGGCTGCCAGCGACAAAGACCGGTTGGCGAAGGTTAGGGCGGTCAAGGAACTCGAGGCCGAGCAGAGGAGGGCCGAGGCCTTGGAAGTCCGGGTGGCCGACCTTGTTGCCGACCTGGAGAAGGTCAAGGGGAGCCTCGAGGTGGAATCTGCCAAGGCCGCCAAGGCCGCCGAGGAGCTGGCTGCGGCGACTAAGTCCTTGGCCGAAGAGAAGGCGGAGAAGGAGGCCTTGGCGACGAAGATCAGGGCCGAGGTGGAGAAGGAGGTCGAGGCCGAGGCGAAGAAGCACATGGCCGAGAACATGGAGCGGTCTTATCAAACGGCGCTCGATCATGTCTAAGAACGGATCCCTGGCTTCGAGCGGGTCGGCTACCGACTGTGGCCAGGGTCCCTTCAGGCGACGAGGGGGAGGAAGGCAAAGGCGACGAGGCCGAAGGCGAAGACGAGGAGGGGGAGACCGACCGATCGGTGGTGGACGGCCAGGTCGAGGGGAGGATCGAGGGGCCATCTGTTAATGCGCCCGTGGTCGAGGCGGCGACGCAAGTGGACCCTTGATCCCCTTGTTAAATTTTTTGTAATTTTTTGTAGTTTTTTCTCCCGAGCGTTGTAATGCCTTTTGCGGACTGGCCACCGCTTTTAATGAATGAAAAATATTTTGAATTCGAAATTTTTGTCTAAGTGTCTGGTTTGGCAATATTGCACTTCAATGCTATCCCTTTCTCATTTCAGATTGCCGAGCAGACTCTTATCACCCCGGCTGATCGGCGCCGAGCCGAGTTGTTTAAGCGATCTTGGGAGGACCGTCTTGAGGGTGAGGTTCACCTGACGAGGCGGATACTTTACAATTTAGAGATTAGGCACAGTGAGGCGTTGGCCGAACTGCACCATCTACGGATAGTCGAAGCCGAGCTATCTGCTAAGGAATAGGAACTGGCACGAGTTTCGGCGAAACGAGATAACTTTGCGAAGAAGGTGGAACAGCTGCAAAGGGTGACGGTCGACAAGAGTATCGAGGTGACCCACTTGCGCCGCATTATATCCGACAGTGCCGAGTATCCTGGTTCGGCAAAACTTCCTCGGTTTAAAGTGATAGTAAAGGATAACACACTGAAGGATCGGATCGTCGAACTGGAGGAAGAGGTTGCTCGGCTCAAGCCTCAGCCGGTGAGGGCTAACGTCCGGAGCACCTCGTGCACTCGCGAAGAGATCGAGTGATGGATCACGTTCTATCAAGCGGCGAGCCGGACCCTTATCGTAGGCAGGTCAGCAGCCGACGCCCAAAGCAGTGTAGTGGTGTCTTCAAGCGGTGCTTCGGTTGGAGCAACTGTCAGGGTCAGCGGCGAGGAGGCGTCTCGGTTCGTTGGACTGGAGACGAGCTCGGGGGTCAAGAGGCGCCGACCCAAAGTGTCACTGAACCGGAGCATACCCCTTCCTCAGAAGTAGTAAACGGGTCGTCTTGTTGTTGTAGCCCGTTTGCAAGTTTTTGTTGTTGTAATCCATTTTGTAATTTTGTCCAAGTTATTAATAGAATTGGAGTTGTTTTATCCGAACTGTTCTCTGCTGTCTTCTTATTTGTGCTCTGGTCGCGCTAACTAGGGTAGGCTCGAAACGAGCCGCGAGGCAGGTGTTCGTATCGCCGAGCACCTTGGTCTCGAAACTCTCTCTTTTGCTGCGCTTCTGAATCTTGCCCGGTCCCTTCAGGTGCGGCTCGATTTGGCTGCTAAGGTGCAGTTGTTTCTCAACTGTGCCCACGTGGCCTGATCGTAGCTTGAAGACCGGGGTGACTTCTGCCGAGCGAAGTGAAGCGATCAGAGCCGTCTGATGTTCGCACGAATCTTGAGGCGGGTCCAGTCTCCAAGAAAACACTATCTTGTCGTTTTGTGGACACGTGGCTGAATAAGATCCGCTCATCACGCCCTAGCACACTTTCTGAGATGATCTGACGGTGGTTTCGACTCGGGAGGTTTTTTTGCCATATACGAGAGTCGGTACCTCGTCCGCTCGGCTCGACAGTCGCGGGGCAGGTTGGGATGGCCATCTAACTCCGGCCCGTTTGAGGACGAGCCGGTGAGATAGAGTCGAGCCATAGGAGAGATCCGATCGTTAGATCAGTTTAAGGGATGTGGGAGCAGTTCCGAATGGCGAGCTACTTCTAGTCCGCTTAAGAGCGAACTTGCGAAGTAGAATCGAGCCAAGTGTTGGACTCCGATCCATTCAACGGCTGCAAGAGCAATTTCGAACGGCGATCTACTTCTGGCTCGTCTATGGATGAGCCGAGGAAGAAGAGTCGAGCCGAGTGCTGAGCTCCGAACCATCGTGAGATTAGTTTAAGGGATGTGGGAGCAGTTCCGAATGGCGAGCTACTTCTAGTCCGCTTAGGAGCGAACTTGCGAAGTAGAATCGAGCCAAGTGTTGGACTCCGATCCATTCAACGGCTCCAGGAGCAATTTCGAACGGCGATCTACTTCTGGCTCGTCTATGGACGAGCCGAGGAAGAAGAGTCGAGCCGAGTGCTGGACTCCGAACCATCGTGAGATTAGTTTAAGGGATGTGGGAGCAGTTTCGAATGGCGAGCTACTTCTAGTCCGCTTAGGAGCGAACTTGCGAAGTAGAATCGAGCCAAGTGTTGGACTCCGATCCATTCAATGGCTGCAGGAGCAATTTCGAATGGCGATCTACTTCCGGCTCGTCTATGGACGAGCCGAGGAAGAAGAGTCGAGCCGAGTGCTGGACTCCGAACCATCGTGAGATTAGTTTAAGGGATGTGGGAGCAGTTCCGAATGGCGAGCTACTTCTAGTCCGCTTAGTAGCGAACTTGCGAAGTAGAATCGAGCCAAGTGTTGGACTCCGATCCATTCAACGGCTGCAGGAGCAATTTCGAACGGCAATCTACTTCTGGCTCGTTTACGGACGAGCCGAGGAAGAAGAGTCGAGCCGAGTGCTGGACTCCGAACCATCATGAGATTAAAGAATTAAAGGCAAAGAGATACGACAGTATCAAAAATATGAAAAACTTTATTTATTAATATCCAATGATCGGCTGCTTCTAAAGTTGCTAGCCGTTATTACAATGAAAAAAATAAAGGAAAAATCACTACTAGTAACAGGAAGGGAATGGTTCGACATCTCGAGTTACTTAGAGAGGCGTAGTTGCTTTCTCTTGGTATTTCAAAAGATGGTCGGCATTCCAAGTCCTGGGAATTTCTCTGCCTTCGAGATCTTCTAGCTTGTATGCACCGGGGCGGATCACTTTTGAGATCTTGTATGGTCCCTCCCAATTTGGGGCCAGTTTGCTTTTCTGTCCGGGGAACGAGATGGCTAATTTTCGGAGGACTAGGTCCCCTTCTTTGAGGTCTGTTGGGCGGACCCTTTTGTTGTATGCGAGCTCAATTCTTCTTCGGTAACTTTGTTGCCGTATAGCAGCTCTTTCTCGGATTTCGTCTATCAAGTCTAGGCTTGCTCTGAGCTCTCTGGCATTTTGCTCTTCTTCAAAAGCTATCAAACGAGGAGAGGGCATCCCAACTTCTAGGGGAATGAGGGCCTCGGACCCATAGGTGAGATTAAATGGGCTCTAGCCTGTTGGGGTCCGCTTCGTGGTGCGATAGTTCCATAGCACGTTGGGCAGCTGATCAACCCACAAGCCCTTGGAGCACTTGTCTAGTCTTTTCTTGATGCCTGAGAGGATCTGTCGGTTGGCATTTTCGGCCTGGCCATTTGACTGGGGATGTGAGACGGAGGAGAAGCGGTGTTGTATAGCGAGGTCCTCACATAAGGCTCGGAAGGCCGCCCCAGTGAACTGCGTTCCGTTATCTGTAACTATGACCCGGGGAACGCCGAATCGGCAGATCACATTTTTCCAGAAGAATTGAACGACCCTATGCTCGGTGATTGTAGCCAGGGGCTCGGCCTCTATCCATTTCGAGAAATAGTCGACTGCCACGACTAGGAACTTTAGCTGTCCGGGAGCTGGCGGAAACGGTCCTAGTAAATCCATCCCCCACATTACGAAGGGGATCGGACTTGATAGGGAGGCGAGTGGTGCTTGTGGAAGGCGTCGGATGCCGGAGTCTTCTGGCAGGAGCTGCATTGCCGAACGTGTCGTTCAGCGTCCCGTAGGAGAGTGGGCCAGTAATACCCGTAGTTCAACACTTTGCGCGCTAGGGCTCTGGAGCCAGAATGAGCCCCGCCAATGCCCTCATGGGGCGTAGTCAACTTGCCGGGGGGAGAGGCACCTTAGGTAAGGCCGACCGTCTACCTGGGTGAAGGAGCGCTTATATAGAATGCCTTCGATTAGTATATAACGCTCGGCTCGGGTTCTTATCCTTCGTGCTTCCTTCGGATCCTGGGGGAGGAGTCCGTCTCTTAGAAACTCGACGAGGGGCTTCATCCAATTGTCTTCGAGGAGGACAGGCAATGTTTCAACGGAGTCGAGTGCATCGTCCTCTATGCTCGGCTTCAGGAGGATTTCTATCAAAACAGTCTGTTCGAGGCCTTGAAGGGAAGAGGAGGCTAATTTGGATAGGGCGTCGGCCTGAGCATTTTCTTCTCTGGGAATCCTTTGGATGAGGGCCTCCTCAAACAATGCCATGAGGCTTTTGACTGTAGCCAAGTATCTAACCATCCTGTCATCGCGGGCCTCATACTCGTTGAGGACCTGATTGATGACCAACTGAGAGTCGCTGAAGATCCGCAGGCGTTGTGCCCCTGCATTTCGGGCCATTCCAAGGCCGGCTATGAGCGCCTCGTATTCGGCTTCGTTGTTCGAGGCTTTGAAGTTTATACGGAGGGAGTATTGGAGGATAAAGTCATCTGGGCCTGCCAGGATGACCCCTGCCCCGCTTCCCTCGTTACAAGAGGACCCGTCGACATAGACCGACCAGACGGGTGGTCCCTTCATTGTTTGGCTGGACTCGGGGAATGTAGTTTCAACTATGAATTCGGCCAGTGCCTGAGCCTTGATCGCGGTCCGAGGCTGATAAGTTATATCATGCTGGCTCAGCTCGATCGACCACTTCATGAGGCGGCCGGAAGTCTCTGGCTTGTGAAGAACCTGTTTCAGCGGCTGGTTGGTAAGAACGACCACCGAATGGGACTGAAAGTGGGGTCGAAGTTTTCTCGCGGCCATTACCAGGGCATAGGCTATTTTCTCAATCTTCGGGTACCGAAGCTCGGCGTCCCGAAGCACTTTGCTGACGTAGTAAATGGGCTTCTGAGCCCTTTCTTCTTCTCTGACTAAGACCGCACTAAGCGTCTGTTCGGAAGCTGCCAGGTAGAGGTAGAGTGGTTCGCTAGGTATTGGTTTGCTGAGAAGAGGTGGATTGACGAGGTAAGCTTTAAGCTGGTCGAAGGAGTCTTGTTGCTGCTGCCCCCACTCAAATCCTTTAGCCCCCCTGAGGGCTTTGAAGAACGGGAGGCACTTCTCCCCGAACTTCGACAGAAAGCGCCCTATGGCGGCTAGGCGACCAGTCAATCTTTGAACTTCCTTGACATTTCTAGGAGGGGCCATGTCCAATATGGCCTTGATCTTTTCCGGATTTGCTTCAATTCCACGTTGGCTAACCATGAAGCCGAGGAACTTCCCTGATGAGATGCCGAACGCACACTTGTTCGGGTTGAGTCTCATATTGTGCTTCCTCAAAACATCAAATGCTTCTTGGAGGTCAGCCACATGATCAACGCCTCGGATGCTTTTCACAAGCAGGTCATCGACGTACACTTCCATGTTCCAGCCGATCTGGGCCTGGAAAACCTTGTTAACGAGGCGTTGGTACGTCGCCCCTGCATTCTTTGGGCCGAATGGCATGACTCTGTAGCAATAAAGGCCTTGGTCGGTCACAAAAGATGTCTTCGGGATATCCGGGGGGAACATTCTTATCTGATTGTAACCCGAGAAAGCGTCCATGAAGCTGAGAAGCTCATGTCCCGAGGTTGCGTCAATCAGAGTGTCGATGCTCGGCAGAGGGAAGGGATCTTTGGGGCAGGCCTTGTTGAGGTCGGTGAAATCAATACAAATTCTCCAAGTCCCATTGGACTTCTTCACTATTACTACGTTTGACAACCACTCAGGGTAGTTTACCTCCTGTATGAATCGGGCCTTTAACAGCTTGTCTACTTCCTTTTTTATAGCGAGCTGACGCTCGGGGGCGAACTTGCGCCTCTTCTGCTGAACCGGTTTGGACCCCGGATCAACGCTCAGGCGGTGGACCAAGAGTTCTTCGGAGATACCGGGCATGTCTGCAGCCGACCATGCGAAGAGGTCTTGATTGCTTCGGATGCATTTTACGATATCTGAGTATAGGGCGGGCGGCAGGATCTTGCTAACAAAGAACTTGTGGGCCGGCTCTTGCTCAGAGAAGAGCACCTCCTCCAATTCGTCCACCGGCTCGGAAGTCGGCCGAGCGGCATCTTGGGGGATTTCCTGTGTTTCCAAGGAGAGTACAGGTCCGAGGGTAGAGGTCATATAACACTTGCGGGCTTGCTCCTGATTGCCCCTTACTTCTCCTACTCCGGTCCGAGTGGGGAATTTCATTTTGAGATGGTAGGCGGAAGGGACGGCTTCAAGGGCGGCCAGACCGGGCCGACCCAAAATGACATTGTAGGCTGCTGGGACATCTACGACCATGAAGTCCATCGACTCCGTTCGGGTAGTAGGAGTTTTGCCAGCAGTTACGTCGAGGGTAATCACCCCTTCAATAGTCACTGGCACTCCCGTGAACCCGTGGAGCATGTAACCGGCGGGTTTGAGTCTGTCCCGCGAGAGCTTCAGGCCTTTGAAAGCGTCGAGGAAGAGGATGTTGACGGAGCTGCCGTTATCCACTAAGATCCTCTCCACTTTGAAGTTGGCCATGTAAAGGCTGATAACGAGTGCGTCACAATGAGGGGTGCGGACACCCTCGAGATCCTCGTCAGAGAAGGTGACGGGCACTCCGAGACCTTTGGGAGGAGGGGTGGTTCGGACTGAGTTGACTTCTCTGATAAATGCTTTCCGAGAGGAGTTCGAGGAGCCCCCCATTGGACCCCCATGGATAAGGTGGAGGACTCGCTCTTCCTCAAGGTCTGGCGTCTCTTCTCGTTCCGGACGCTTGTTAGCCCCCCGAGGCTGGGGAGGAAGTTCGGCTCGGTCCTTTCTTACAAACTTCGTCAGCTGCCCCCTCTGAATGAGGGCTTCGATCTCATTTCTCAGAGCACGGCAATCATTGGTGTCATGCCCATGGTCCCGGTGATAGCGGCACCATTTCTCTCTATCTCTTCTCTTGGTGGGGGTGTTCATCCTCAGAGCAGGAGGTAAGACCCCTTCTTTTTCGACTTCCATGAAAATGGCGGAGATGTTAGAGGTGAGGGGAGTGAACTTCTCAAATCTAGGGGGAGATCGACGCTGGCCGGCATTATCCTTCTGGAGCTTCTTGGTTCCTTCTTCTTCCGTTCCCTTCCTCTTAAACCCGGAGGTAGACCCCTCCCAGTTGGGTTGTTGCTCGGCCTCTTCGGCCCGGATGTACTTTTCACTGCGAAGGAGGAGGTCGAAAAAGTTCTGTGGGGGCTTCTTGGCGAGGGAGGAGCGGAGGTTGGAATTGAGGACATTAGTTTGAAATGCTACCGTAGCGACCGACTGGTCGAGGGATGTTATGGATCTGGCTTCGGCCGTGAACCTCTTCACGTAGTCTCTCAATTTTTCCCCCTTCTTCTGGTGGAGGTGCAATAGGGAGATGCTCGTCTTCTCGGCCCTTCGGCTGCTTACGAAATGTGTGACGAAGAGGGTTTCGAACTGCTCGAAGGAGAATATTGAGGAGGGGGCGAGGCGAGAGTACCATTCTCGAGCTGGTCCTTTGAGAGTTGCGGGGAAGGTTTTGCAGAGGAGGGCATCGGAAGCTTGATGTAGGAGCATCAGAGTCTTAAAACTTTCAATGTGATCAACTGGATCGGTCTCCTCGGTGTAAGTCTCAAATTGGGGAGGTTTGAAGCCGAACGGGACAGGTGCATCCACTATGGTTCGGGAGAAAGGGGGGCGGCTAGGACGTAAGGTCCTCCCCCTAAGCTCCTCTTCTCGGTCTATCTGACCCAGGCGCCTCTCTACTTCATGAAGGCGACGGTACATGGTGTCATCCCTCCGACGGTAATCTGCAGAGCCTCGGGACTCGTCTTCGTATGAGGGAGAGCGAGGGCTGCGGCGATGGTAACTTCGGGAGCGACGAGGACTTAGGGAATGCTAGGAGTTGGTAGGAGCAGGACGAGGAGATGGGGACCGTCGGCGAGGGCTTCGGACTGGAGGAGGGGATGGGACCTTCGGCTCATTAGGGTTTTGACGGAGGTTGAGAGCCTGCAGGACGGTCGCTTGAAACTGCTGGAACTCGGCACGGGTAATTGGTGCCTCATTGTTCCTGGGCTGTTGCCGACCTGCGGGGGAGTGCCTTCTTCGGTAATGATCGGGGGACTCTTTCCTCCCTCTGCGGACGGGGGACCTGTGGTACCGGTGGCGAGGAGATCGCTCGTCCGGGTGGTGTTGGCGGGAGGTTCCCTCTCGGGCCCGCTTTTCATCCAGGTGGCGGCGAAGATCGTCATCTCTCTGGCGGTTGAGGGCGGTATTGTGGCGGCCAGAGGCTCGGGGGTGATGGGAGGCCATAGAGTCCGTAGAGGCATTGTGGATGGAGAGGTGCTCTTGGTGAAGGGGTTGTTTCTGAGGGTTAGGACCCTTTGGATCAGGAGGTGGAAGGTTCTGTTGGAGCGGGTCTTCCGCGGTAGGGGGAAGTTGCCCTTGTTGCTGAGCGGGATTAGGAAGGACTTCTTGCTGCTGATCAGGGTTGGGTCCTCGGTTGGACCCCCTTGATCTGACTTTCCTCGGAGGCATGGCTGGAGAAGATCTATTCACCAGGAAGAGGAGAGGTTTCTATTCGTTAGTTTCCCACAGACGGCGCCAATCTGTTGCCGCTAAATTTGGTGTGGGGGCAAACAGATAGAATTTGTGGATCCTTAGGGAAACTGAATAGTAAACCTGTATACCTGTTCCGTGGGCTTTGATCGTCGCTCCCGCCGTACACCTGCAAAAAGTGCGAAGACACCGGGGTTGTTCCCGGCGACGCACCCTCCGACGCTCAAGTCAATAATCTGGAAGACTATGAAAGAGCGCAAAAACTGGTGAAAGATTGATTACCTCTTAATGGAGATGGGTGGGGGGTATTTATAGGCGTCTTAGGGAATAGATTAGGCATGTAATTCCTGTGTATATAGATAAGGAATGTAATCCCTAATCCCCAATGAAAGGATAGATATGAATCAGGGCCGTTGATTAATATTAATCAGAAACCCTAATTCTATCCCGCTGGACCGGGTTTGTTGCGGGTTGAAACCCGCACCCAGTTGAGGTGGATCCGTTCGCGGGTTATTGGATCTGCGAGAAGGAGACCCAGTACCCGCTTCAGACCCGTTTTGTAGGTAAAATTACCGTTTTACCCCTGAACTTCAGGATTCGTGCCCAATTCGGACGGTCTTGATTAAACCCCTATTTCTAGCCATATCAGATATAAATATCCGAAACTCGGATCCTACCCGGATCCGACCTGGACCCGGCATTGAACCGGAACCGACCCGGCCTATCAGGTCCAGATCCGGGTCCTAAATAAGACTCGTTGTACTTTCGGGTCTGGGTTCGGATCCGCTTAAAAGAGACCCGACCCGGGCCCGTTAAAAAAACCCAAAAAATCAACATAAAAATAAATATTATATCCTCATCCCTTTCCTCCTTCCTCTTCAATTCTA
Organism: Hemerocallis citrina; assembly: GCA_017893485.1. Taxonomy (NCBI): domain Eukaryota; kingdom Viridiplantae; phylum Streptophyta; class Magnoliopsida; order Asparagales; family Asphodelaceae; genus Hemerocallis; species Hemerocallis citrina. The sequence continues at coordinate 73,380,568 of CM030366.1, read as the reverse complement.
AATCTTCATCTTCCAAACTCAAAACTCATGTCTTTTTATTCTCTCCTCTATTCTAAATCATCTTCTCGCTGCCTCCGCTCGCTGCTCATACTTCCGCTTCTACCCGAACGGGAAGGAATATTTTAATAGGACCCGGACTCGGAACCGGACCCGATTCTCACGGGTCCAGGTCCGGGTAGTGAGGACCCAACCCAACCCGATACCAATGCAATGTATTCCACCACTTGACACCACTCCGTTAAAATAATGAAGCACCACTAGTAGGTAATATATAAGTGCAATGTTAGATGTTTTGCTATTTGTAAATAGGTCATGTACATTGAGCCGAATGAAATATGAAAGCATCCACAGTCGTTTGCTATATTTCTCAAATTCTCATATTATGAGAATAATATGAGAATCGACATATGCAGTCGTTTGCTATTTTGTTAAAAAATAGCAAACGAGCTACAGTCGATTCTCATGTTTGAGAAGTGGGCTAGCGAATTTGAGAATATAGAAGACGATACATGATGTATCGTCTCAATATATTTAATATTTTTTATTACAATCGGACGAGACAACTTGTCTCGTCCCGTATATATATATATATATATATATATATATATATATATATATATATATATATATATATATATATATATATATATATATATATATATATATATATATATTTAAATAGGGTCGGACGATACATGTTGTATCATTCTTCCCAATAATAATAAAAAAAAATTTAAAACCCCCTCAAACGGGACAACATGTCCCGTTTGATCACAAATTTGATCGGACAACATGATGTTGTGTCCCAGGGGTTCCATTTTTTTTTTTTTCTTTTTCTAAACACTAGGACGAGACAAGTTGTCTCGTCCTTCTAAAATATAGAAAACACCATTGCACAAGTTCACATCTATTCTATTCCTATACTTCTCATTTTGCTAAAAAATAGAAAACTCCATTGTGGATGCTCTGATATAACATTTACTTGCTTAAACTGCAAAATCAGTTTAGAGAAAAATGTCAAAAAAGGAATGAAGAAAGAGAATAATAGAGAAAAATGAATGGAAAAAAAAATGAAGAAGAAAAAGAGATTTGATTATAAAAAAATAAGGGTAAACAAGTAATTTAATAATTATAACTTAACGGATATGGTTAAGTTAACGGAGAAATTGATTTAGTGTACTTTTTCAAACGTTATATGGATATATTGTATTTAGGCCAAACGTTGGGAATATTTTAGTTTTTGTCATTTATTTTATTAACATCTTATTAATAAAATATGGTGTCTATATTTTATTTTTTTTCCCTTAAATTAAAAAAAGAAAAAATCATATAGCTTGAACATTTTCTGGACTACTATTATTGATTCTTGATGACTAGGGCAATCAGGAAAAAAGCACTGTGCTTCTGCTTCGCGTCCCTGTCCTCTTTTGCTAGTGGGAAATGAAACTACGCCACGCTAATTACTTCGCTGTTAATGTGCCCAATGAGGTACGGTCTATAGCCTACTTAAATCACCTAAGAGCATCTGTAGTCGATTCCTCATTTTTCTGAAATTTGAAAAATTATAGAGAACGACATGCTACAGTCGTTTCCTATATTTTTATATTTTTAAAATTTGGAAGAAAAAAATAATGCTACAGTAGAGCTTTATAATTGAGAAGAGATATAAGAAATCTCCAAATATAGCAATCAATAGATTGTTCTTCGTCCGTTGTAAAAGACGATAAATGTTGTTTTGTTTGGTTAATTTTTTTTTTTTTTTTTTTAGTGTTGGACGGTAATTCATTTTCCATCTTAATTGTTTTTTTTGGGTTTCGGACGTTTGATCATGTACCGGCTACGTTTTTTTAAAAAAAAGGCTTTTGGACGGTGGAAGAAACATTGGCTGAATTTTTTTTTTCTTTTTTTTTATCGGACGATTGAAGAAACATCGTCTGGATTTTTTATTTTTTATTTTATTTATTTATTTATTTATTTGTGTTTTCTAGCGTAGGATGAGAGAAGATTTGTCATAATTTTTTATTTAAAAAAAAAAGCTATGAGACTAAATACAAAATCTCGTCCATTCGAGATTCTCCCACCCTTTTTCAAGGAAGACAATTTTTCTTCCGGCCGAGCTTCTTCCTATTTTTTTTTTCAACCTTTACGATCTTTATTTCATGCTTCGTCCTATATATTGAAAAAAACAAAAATTCAGTGGGACGAAATATGATCATGTGTCCATACATTTTTTTTACAAAAAAAACCTCAAAAAATGACTCTAAACAACTCCAGCAGAAGCCCTTTTTCCTATTTCTAAATTTCCAATTAATTATGGAAATTTTGGGTATAAACAACTACAGATGCGAATTTTTTCCCAAAACAACCATTTTTTGTAAAGTTTTTCCCAAACCGCCCTACTTTTTTTTTTATTTCCCAAAGCACCCCACTCGGTCTTTGAAAGACATTTGAAAGACCGAGTCTAGTTAAAAGTAGTTCGGTCTTTCAAAGACCGAGTCTTGCACTTTGAAAAATCGAAGAGCAAGACTCGGTCTTTGAAAGACCGAGCTACTTTTAACTAGACTCGGCCTTTCAAAGACCGAGTCTTGCACTTTGAAAAATCTAAGAGCAAGACTCGGTCTTTGAAAGACCGCGCTAGTTTGTACTAGACTCGGTCTTTCAGTTTGGGGATTTTAATATCGCAGGTCTCCTTTCTTCTTCTTCTCGATTTATTAAATACTTCGACTTTTTTTTCTTCTTCTCTCTGTCCCTCAACGAACCCATCACCCCCTAGCCAATTTTGTGGTCGATTACCCCTTTAATCGATCGATACACTCCCCAAAACCAATTAATCTCTCATCGATTTTCGATTTTCCCCATCCTTATTCCCCAAATTTGATTATTTCTTTAAATCCTAAATCCCGAATACCCAATTTCGTAGACCTAGTTTAATTTCGTCTTCGTCTTTGGAAGATCTTGGTTGAAGGATCTTGCTCTTCTCTTCCTTGTCAGTAGCTCGCTTTGGAATCTCCTACTTGAAAGGTATATTTCTGAAGCTTTTGATAAGCAAATATTGTGTTAGTCTTGATGCTATTGTGAAGTTGCTGAGTTGAATTTGACTTATTGTTGACAATGTAGAGTAGCTATTGTTGTTATTTTTAGTTTTAATTTTGTTGAAAAAGAAAGAGTTGAAAGAGTTGAAGTTGTTGCTATCAACGGCATTGTTATATAGTATTTGTTGAATTCTATATAGATTTTTGCTAAAATTAAGGAAGAGTTAAAAATTTTAGAATTTGTTGAAGTCGAATTTGTTATATAGAATTCTATATAGAATTTTGCTAAGAAAGAGTTAAATTCTCTAATTTGCTAAAATTAGAGAATCAACGGCATTGTTATATAGAATTTGTTGTTGTGGAGATGTTTCGAGATTGTTGTTGCTTTTGTTGTTGAGATGTTGTGGTTGTGGAGAAGTTTCGAGATTTTTGATATTTTTGTTGTTGAGATGTTGTGGTTGTGAAGATGTTTCGAGATTGTTGTTTTTTATATCTAGGTTATGTGTAGTTAATAATATTTTTGTTGAAGTTGTAGGATTTGTATTCTATTGTAAATGGCACGCACAAGGGGTAACATGGAGGTAGGAGAAAGTAGTAGACCTCCACGTGGCGATGGACCACGTACTTGCGGTGGACGTGGTCGTGGTCGTGGTCGTGCTCATACCGAGGGTACTAATGTAAGTAATTAATTGTTGATTCTAATAGAATTATATTACATTTCGGTCTATTGATGTAAATGTTATTGTTATGTAGGTTGAAGTCAATCCAAATGAGGCGGGCACTTCTTCTTCAGTCCCTTCGTCATCATATATCCCTTCTGGAGGCCCCGGACCCCTCGACCCTTCACTGCTCACTCTCCAGCCGTTGGATCGATCGCAGAATATTTGGAACGGTGAGGCTACGAAGTGCCGTTTTAGGACTGGTCATCCGCTACCTGTGCACCCACGTATACACGAGATACTAAGAGACTGTGGGTTCTACGGTATTGCCAGGATGATATCCATCAAGTGCGATCGTCCTCTGTTGGAAGCACTTCTTGAAAGATGGAGGCCCAAGACACACTCCTTTCACCTTCCAGTTGGGGAGATGACAGTCACTCTGCAGGACGTTGCCATACTTACTGGGCTTCCAATCGATGGAGAGGCAGTCACAGGATCGATGGACTTCGACCCGGTTTATATAGTCGAGGAGTACTTAGGGGTTGAAGTAGAAGCCGGTGCGGTTAATGAAAAATTTATCCGTTTGAAGTGGTTGAAGGACACGTTTAAAAATAAATTGAATGACGGTTCAACTGCGGCGGAGGTGGAGTGCTATTGTAGGGCGAACATTCTTACGCAATTTTTCCAAATTCGACAGGAAATAGCATCTCATTGATGTTCTTGCCATTAATTGCCGATCTAGGTAGGGTCAGCCATTACAGTTGGGGCAGTGCAGTACTTTCGTCACTGTATCGGAGTCTGTGTTTGTGCAGTATAGGTTCAAACCAGATGAATGAGCCTCTGATTTTACTGTAGATCTGGAGTTGGGAGCGGATTCACGTAGGTCGGCCCGTAGTACGGATCCAATCTCAACATTGGACAGTTCTTCCTGATGATATTGACATGCTACCATCTATCGGTGTGTACTGGACAGGCAAACTGACATGGACAGCCAACCCCAACAAGTACTTAACATACTACCGCGATGAGCTCGATAGGTTGGCAGCTAACTGTGTAGTGTGGTCTCCTTACACGGAGGAGCGACTGATTCGACTGCCACCTATTTGCACGTACAGGCGTGATTTGTGGCTCACGAAAGCACCGTTAATCAATTTTGGGGTTGTCGAGTTTTACTAACCCGATAGAGTGTTACGCCAGTTTGGTCTTCACCAAGGGATTCCAGTTGCCGCGTCATTCAATGCCGAGATGCACAACATCACAGGAATGGGCCGTACCCCCGGTCACAATTGGGCCGCTTGCTTCTTTGAATACATTCAGAGATGGAATGTTCACCGTTTCCAAGAAATCATCGGTGACATTCCAACGTTTGACCTCTCGGTGCATGGAATGTACATGGCTTGGTACGAGAGAGTCACTAGACGTTTCATCTCTCCAACGTTGCAGACTTCTGCTAGAGTGGTAGTCCCGATCCGTCGACCAGGGACCGAACCAGCAGATCAACATTTTGTTAAGTTGCCGATGTACCAACCAAAGGGATCCACTGTTCGGAATTTTGTAAGTTTTAAAGTTTCGTTTTAAATTGTTAAAGTTTATATATAAATTTGTTTTCATATATATATGTGTATTTGTAAGTAACCTAATCATTCAACTTTTTATGTTTCTCAGTTGATCCAGACTTGGTCCCTTGCAAAGAAATGTGCAACTATGTTGAATAGCAACATCGCCGATCAGGCGAAGGATACCGTACGGGAGTTATCTTGTTGCCGTGCACAAGCTGATCTTGTGGGGGAGGGCGCAACATTAGATGCAATACTAAGGACTTCCACACATCGAACGAGCGGCCGTTCTGGTGTACGACGAAAGAGAGTTGTTCGAAGGCCCCCACCTCAACCTCAAAGCGATTCAGAACACGAAGAACAAGCAGGGCCTGAGATTGAAGGGGATGATATACAACAAGAAGTTGGGGGTGAGATTCAAGAAGAGGAGAACATCCCGTTGTCCGCACTAACACAGGCAACTCCAGAACGTGGTAAACGACAACGAAGACCCACCAACTTCTTCACACCTGACCCTTGACTTTTGATGTTATGTTGATGTTAGTTTGTTGTAATATTTTGAATTTGGTAGGTGTTGTAATATTTTTAGTTAGTTTGATTTTGTAGTTTTTTTAAATGTTCTTAGTTATTAAAATTGTTGATGTGGTTGTGAAGATGATTTTAACAACATTGTTGATGTGGTTGAGATGTGGTTGTGAAGAAGATGTGCTTATGGTTGTGGAAGAATGCAAAATTGAGATGTTGTTAGAATGTAAAATTGGTTGTGGAAGTTAAAGAATGTCTAGTTTAAAGAAAAATTGTTGATGTGGTTGTGAAGATGATGTGGTTGAGATGTTGTTGTTGTTGTGGTTGAGATGTGGTTGTGAAGATGATGTGGTTGATGTGGTGGAAGTTATAGAATGTCAAAATTGAGATGTTGTTAGAATGTGAAATTGGTTGTTGATATGGCTAAAAAAGGGGTTAAATCGGAACCGTCCAAATCGGTCACGAATCTTGAAGCCCAGGGGTAGAACGGTAATTTCACCTACCAATGGGTCTGAAGCGGGTACTGGTTCTTCTTCTTGGAAACCCACTAACCCGCGAACGGATCCACCTCAACTGGGTGCTGGTTTCAACCTGCAACAAACCTGGTCCAGAAAGGATAGAATTAGGGTTTCTGATTAATCCTAATCAACGGCTGTTACCGCTAAATCTGGTGTGGGGGTAAACAGATAGTATTTGTGGATTCGTGAAAAACCTGAATAGCAAACCTCTAACCTGTTCCGCCGGAGATTGACCGTTGACTCCCGCCGTTAACCTGCAAAAAGTGCGAGATACCGGGGTTGATCCCGGCGACGCACCCTCGACGCTCATGTCAGTAATCAGAAATGATTAAGAAAGAGCGTAAATTGAGAAAATACTGATTACCTCTTAATGGAGATGGATGTGGGGTATTTATAGGCGTCTTAGGGATCAAATTAGGAATGTAATCTCCATGATCTGATAAGGAATATTTTCCTAGTAAACAGATTAGGAATGTAATCCCTAATTCCCGGTGAAAAGATAGATGTGAATCAGAGCCGTTGATTAGGATTAATCAGAAACCCTAATTCTATCTTTTCTGGACTGGGTGTGTTTCGGGTTGGGACCCGTACCCAGTTGAGGTGGATCCGTTCGTTGGTTATTGGGTCGTGAAGAAAGACCCAGTTTCCATTTTAGACCCGTCAGTAGGTGAAATTACCGTTTTACCCCTGAGCTTTAAGATTTGTGTCTGATGTGAACGGTCCCGATTTAATCCTATTTTTAGCCATATCACGAGCCCCCCACTCCTAGAGACTGAGTTTTTCAGTCTTTGAGGAGTAGTTTAGTTGTTCTTAATGGCGTACGGAATTTTATCGGTGTTCTTAAGGGAATTTGGATTTTGCTCGGGGGTGTAACGGTGTTATTCTGGGCTTGTAAAATACCCAAAAATATCCTCAGAATTTTCTGGATTTTTGGTGATTTTTCCAGATTTTTCCAGATTTTTCTGAATTTTTTCTCATTTTTTTGAATTTTTTATTCATTTTTTGAATTAAATAATTAATTATCGAAAATATTAAATAATTATTCTAATTAAATAATTATATTTTTCAGAATTTTAGAATAATTTTTCTGAATTTATAATTATTTTTAGAATTTTTATTTAATTTTTTCCGATTTTTAAATATTTTTTCGGATTTTTTAAATAATTAAAACAAATAAATAAATATTACCTGGACACGTGGCGCGATCGTGTGCGCTGATCACGATCAAGCGAGCGCGCATCGGGAGGAGGAAGAGGAGGACATTTTTTGGGTGTAACAAGGTCGGTTCCATGAACGCTCGGAAAAGGTTGCCGAAGTCCACGTGGACGACACGTGGCAGTCAAAGTTTGACTTTTTTTTTTTCGCGCTGCTGTTCTTTCTTTTGTTTTCCGCTGCTTCTTCTACTTTGCTGTCCTTTCTTTCTCTTCCTTCTTCTTCTTCGTTTACTTCGACCCAACGACGCCTCCGACCCAGCTCCGCCTACGACCCCGATTGTGAGCGTCACTGGAGCTCGGGGGTTCATCGAGGGAGTCGAGCTCGGCGGCGGTGACAGAGGAGGTAGCGCTCGGCTCGAAGGGTTCGGCGTAGAGCTTGGAGCTCGTCCATGTAGCTCGGCGAGGTAGGAGCTCGAGGCGGTGGAGAGGAGCTTTGAGGCGACGGAGCTCGACGACGGAGTGGGTGAAGTCGATGAGGGCGGCGACGAGCTTTGGTCGAGGCTCAGCGCTGGAGCTCGTCGGAGAGCGATCTCAGCGAAGGCGAAGGAAACGGAGCTCGGCAATGGAGCTCGTACAGCGGAACTCGATGAAGGTGCAGCCATGGCGGAGAGCTCGAGGGAAGGAGCTCGGCGGTGAATCTCGATGGAGCTCCTTATGGGAGTTGGAGGCTGGCGAGGTCGAAGGTGACGAAGGTAGAGCTTGGCGACGGTGGAGGCAGAACTCGGAGGCCGTTGGCGATGGACGGTGGTGGAGCTCGGTGCCAAGGCGATGCTCGGTGCCAAGACGAGCTCACCCCCGAGCTCTATGCTACTGCAATGCACCAAGCTGTCTACTCGCCTGGGTCGGAGGCGTTCGGCCATGGCGGCAAGGAGAACTCGGCATTTGGGTTTGGAAACGAGCTCGGGATGGAGAGCTCGACGCCGGAGCTAGACGACGGAGGTGGTGAGTTTGGCAACGAAGATGGAGCTCGGCCGTGGTGGGTAGAGCTTGAAGATGAGGAGTTGGCGTTTTGTGGTTCGGAGCTTCGCTCTAGGGAGTCGAGCTCGGCTATGGGATCGAGCTCAGTGATGGAGCTCGGTGAAGGAGGAGGCGGTCGGCGAGGTCGAGTTCGCGCGAAGATGGGTTCGGCGGAGCCCAAGGTTGAAGGAGGTGGCTTCGTTGGAAGTGGCTGACGTCCGGGGGAGGCGAGCTCGAGCTTGGCGCAGTGGAAGCTCTTTGTTGGAAGCTCTTCGTTGATGTGTTGGGTTCTGGAGAAGAAGGAATGAGCTGGCGGGAAATTGGAAGAGAAGTAGGAGCACGGGTCGTTGGGTCTGTTTGTGTTTGGGGGTCCAAACGGGTTTGGGCCCGACCCGTTAGTCCCTTCATCTCTCTTTTTTTTTTTTTTTTGGTGTTGTCTACATGCTTGTATATGAGCTGTCAATCGCATTTGAGCACGGATTCCGAGGTAGAGAATTCCTCTTATTTTGAGCTCCGATGGCAAGTTGCTTCGGCGACGTTGCCGACCCTCTTCAAATATGTGTTAAGAAGGAGGCCGAAGTCCAGGGGGGTTCGGGGTCTCCTACCGAGGTGTAGAGATGCTTCGGCGTGACGACACATGTTAGAGAAGGGGTTCGACGAGTCTTTGCCGGGGTCCGGAGTGAGTTTTTTCCATGATTGCGGGTCGGTGGCAAGAGCGCTCGGCGAAGGGGTGCCGAGGTCTATTTTTTTCCCGTAACGAGGTCGGTGCCATGAGCGCTCGGCAGTGGGTGCCGAACTCGAATTTTCCCCCCGTAACGAGGTCGGTGCCAAGAACGCTCGGCAGTGGGTGCCGAACTCGAATTTTTCCCCCATAACGAGGTCGGTGCCAAGAACGCTCGGCAGTGGGTGCCGAACTCGAATTTTTCCCCATAACGAGGTCGGTGCCAAGAACGCTCGGCAGTGGGTGCCGAACTCGAATTTTCCCCCCAAAACGAGGTCGGTGCCAAGAACGCGCGGCAGTGGGTGTCGAGCTCGAATTTTTCCCCATAACGAGGTCGGTGCCAAGAACGCTCGGCAGTGGGTGCCGAACTCGAATTTTTCTCCTATAACGAGGTCGGTTCCGAGAACGCTCGGCAGCTGGTGCCGAGCTCGATTTTTCCCTCGTAACGAGTTCGGTGTCAAGAACGCTCGGCAGCTGGTGCCGAACTCCAATTTTTTCCCTATAACAGGGTCGGTGTCAAGAACGCTCGGCAGCTGGTGCCGAACTCCAATTTTTCCCTGCAGAGTTCTTCTTGATGTTCCCGGTGCTATGGAGGTCGGCTCGGGGTGTACGACCCCTTGTTTCGAAGCTAATCCGAAGATCTACAACTTCTCTTCAGGAGTGAGATGAAGATTCACCCTCCTTCATGGTCAAAATAGCCAGAGAATATCCTTGTATACATGAGGTTGAGGAGAGTTTTCGATGTTCCCGGTGCTACGGAAGTCGGCTCGGGGCGTACGACCCCTTGTTTCGAAGCTAATCCGAAGATCTACAACTTCTCTGTAGGAGTGGGATGAATATTTACCCTCCTTCATGGTCAAAATAGCCCCGCAACATCCTTGTCTTCATGAAGTTAAGGAGTGTTTTGGTCTTCGGGATTTTGGAAGAGGAGCTCCACTCCTAGGGGCGGAGAAGCTGTGCTAGGAAGACCTTTGTGCTAGGAAGACCCTTGTAAGAGCCGTGGGAAGACCCATCCTTTGAGGTGAGCAGAGCGAAGAGCTTGGCTTTGGGAGAGAGCCATTTGGGAGACAAGTTTGAGGAGCAACTCTAGGAGAGAGTTGTGAGCTCCGAACTCGTTGAGAAGAGGTCCGCTTCGGAGGCGAGCGGAGCGAAGAGCTTGACTCTAGGAGAGAGCCATTTGGGAGACGAGTGTGAGGAGGAACGCTAAGAGAGGTTTGTGAGCTCCAAACTCGTTGAGAAGAGGTCCGCTTCGGGGGCGAGCGAAGCGCTTGAGCTTGACTCTGGAGGAGAGCCATTTGGGAGACAAGTTTGAGGAGCAACTCTTGGAGAGAGTTGTGAGCTTCGAACTCATTGCGAAGAGGTCCGCTCTGAAGGTAAGCGGAGCGAAGAGCTTGACTCTGGAAGAGAGCCATTTGTGAGATGAGTGTGAGGAGAAACTCTTGGAGAGAGTTGTGAGCTCCGAACTCGTTGTGAAGAGGTCCGCTTTGAAGGTAAGCGGAGCGAAGAGCTTGACTCTGGAAGAGAGCCATTTGTGAGACGAGCTTGAGGAGTGACCCAAGGAGTGAGTGGTGTGATCCGAACTCGTTGAGAAGAGGTCCGCTTTTGGAGGCGAGCGGAGCGAAGAGCTTGACTCTGGGAGAGAGCCCTTTGTGAGACGAGTGTGAGGAGCAACTCTAGGAGAGAGTGGTGAGCTCCGAACTCGTTATTTAAGTGAGGGAATCAACGGTTGTGGGAGCAATTCCGAATGGCAAACCACTTCTAGCTCGCTTAACAGCGAACTTGCGAAGTAAAATCGAGCCAAGTGTTGGACTCCGGAACCATCGTTAGAAAAGTTCATCGGCTGTGGGAGCAATTCCGAATGGCGAACCACTTCTAACCCGCTTAAGAGCAAGTTATTCGAAGCAGAATCGAACCAAGTGTTGGACTCCGAACCATCATTAGAGTTGTTCAACGGTTGTGGGAGCAATTCCGAATGGCGAACCACTTCTAACCCGCTTAAGAGCAAGTTATTCGAAGTAGAATCGAACCAAGTGTTGGACTCCGAACCATCGGTAGAGTAGTTCAACGGTTGTGGGAGCAATTCCGAATGGCGAACCACTTCTAACCCGCTTAAGAGCAAGTTATTCGAAGCAGAATCGAACCAAGTGTTGGACTCCGAACCATCGGTAGAGTTGTTCAAAGGTTGTGGGAGCAATTCCGAATGGTGAACCACTTCTAACCTGCTTAGGAGCAAGTTATTCGAAGCAGAATCGAACCAAGTGTTGGACTCCGGAAACATTGTTAGAGTTTAATGAGTTGCGGGAGGAGCCATGTAGAAGAAGCTGGACTCCGAAATCACCATTTAACGAGTCGTGACTCGGAAAGATTGAGATGAAGCAAGAGCAACAATTTCCAATGAAAAAATATAAAGTTTTATTGAAATAAACTAAGTGGCTGCTTCAACAGGGCGAGCCATTATTACATGCTATTGGTCGGGTTACAAGCATCGGCCTTATTGGAAATCAAAATCCTACTTCTACGATAAGGTGAAGACCTCTTGGGAGGAGCTGGGAGGTTCTGAGTCTTGAAGCTCGGCGAGCCTTTCTGTTCGTTTATTGGTTCCTCAAAGGGGGGAAGCTAGGCCCCATCTTTTTGAATGAACTTGGTCAGGTGTCCCCGCTGTACGAGTTCTTCGATCTCCTCCTTGAGAGCCCGACAATCATCCGTGTCGTGGCCGTGGTCCTTGTGAAAGCGGCACCACTTATCTTTGTCCCTCTTCTTGCCAGGGGTATTCATTCTAGGGGGAGCGCGGAGTAGTCCTTCCTTGTCCACCTCCATAAGGACTTCTGATATATTAGCAATGAGGGGGGTGAACTTCTCAAAACGTGGAGTCGAACGGCACTGGCCATTACTGTCCTTCTGGGATTTTTGGGACCCCTCTTCACTTGTATTCTTCCGTTTGTTCCCAGAAGATGTCTCCTCCAGAGCAAGGGGGTCGAGGGCTTCTTCGGCCCGAATGTACTTTTCACACCTAAGAAGGAGGTCGGCAAAGTTCTGTGGAGGCTTCTTAGCAAGAGAGGAACGGAGGCTGGAATTGAAGACATTGGATTGGAAGGCGGCCGTTGCGACGGATTGGTCGAGGGAAGCTATAGACCTGGCTTCAGCTGTGAACCTCTTCACATAGTCTCTCAACTTCTCACCCTTCTTCTGGTTAAGGTAGAGTAGCGAAATGCTGGTCTTTTCAGTTTGGCGACTACTCACGAAGTGGGTGACGAAGAGGGTCTCGAACTGTTCGAATGAGAATATCGAGGATGGGGCAAGGCAAGAGTACCATTCTCGAGCCGGACCCTTGAGAGTTGCGGGGAAGGTCTTGCATAGCAGGGCATCGGAAGCTTGATGGATGAGCATGAGAGTCTTGAAGCTCTCAATGTGGTCAATGGGGTCAGTTTCCCCGGAGTAGGTCTCGAATTGAGGAGTTTTAAAGCCGATTGGCACTGGCGCATCCATTATGGTTCGGGAAAAAGGAGGTCGGCTTGGAAGGAGGGTCCTTCCTCTAAGCTCCTCTTCTCGGCGCAACCGACCCAAGTACCTCTCCACCTCATGGAGGCGGCGATATACCGCATCGTCCCTTCGATGATAATCAGGAGAGCCTCTAGATTCGTCTTTGTAGGAGGGAGAGCGGGGGCTACGACGTCGGTAGCTCCTGGAATGGCGAGGACTTGGTATGTAGCGGGGGTTGCTAGGAGCTTGTGGAGGAGTTAGGGACCGCTCGTGAGGATTCTGGACCGGAGGTGGTGAGGGAATCTTTGGAGCATGGGCGTTGGGGTGAAGATTGAGAGCCTGTAGGACGGTCGCTTGGAACTGCTGGAACTCGGCACGGGTGATTGGTGCCTCACCGTTCCTAGGTTGTTGCCGACCCACAGGAGAGTATGGTCTTCTTCGGTAGTGCTCGGGGGATTCTTTCCAACCCCTTCGGTTAGGGGACCTTCTATACTCCTAGTGGCGAGGGTACCGCTCGTCCGGACAGTGTTGGCGGGAGGTTCCCTCTCGGGCCCGCTTCTCATCTAGATGGCGGCGAAGGTCATCATCTTTCTGGCGATTGAGGGCGGTATTGTGGCGGCCAGAGGCTCGGGGATGATGTGAGGCCATAGAGTTCGAAGAGGCGTTGTGTATGGAGACGCGGTCTTGGTGGAGAGGTTGCTTCATGCGGAGCCCCCCGCACCGGCGTTCTGAGGACCGGTGGGACCCTTGGGGGGTTGCTGATTCTGAAGATGAGGCTGATCTTGTTGAAGAGGGTCCTCCACTTGAAGCGGGGGTTGTCCCTGCTGCGGAGCGGGTTGGACGGGGACTACCTCTTGCTGATCGGCGGGGTTGGGTCCACGGTTGGACCCTCTGGACCTGACTTTTCTCGGAGGCATGGCTGGAGAAGATCGGACCAACGGGAAGAGGGGCTGCTATTCGTTTGGTTTTCCCACAGACGGCGCCAATCTGTTACCGCTAAATCTGGTGTGGGGGTAAACAGATAGTATTTGTGGATTCGTGAAAAACTTGAATAGCAAACCTCTAACCTGTTCCGCCGGAGATTGACCGTTGACTCCCGCCGTTAACCTGCAAAAAGTGCGAGACACCGGGGTTGATCCCGGCGACGCACCCTCCGACGCTCAAGTCAGTAATCAGAAATGATTAAGAAAGAGCGTAAATTGAGAAAATACTGATTACCTCTTAATGGAGATGGATGAGGGGTATTTATAGGCATCTTAGGGATCAAATTAGGAATGTAATCCCCATGATCTGATAAGGAATATTTTCCTAGTAAACAGATTAGGAATGTAATCCCTAATTCCCGGTGAAAAGATAGATGTGAATCAGAGCCGTTGATTAGGATTAATCAGAAACCCTATTCTATCTTTTCTGGACTGGGTGTGTTTCGGGTTGGGACCCGTACCCAGTTGAGGTGGATCCGTTCGTGGGTTATTGGGTCGTGAAGAAAGACCCAGTTCCCATTTCAGACCCGTCAGTAGGTGAAATTACCGTTTTACCCCTGAGCTTTAAGATTCGTGTCCGATGTGAACGGTCCCGATTTAATCCTATTTTTAGTCATATCAACGGCCCTGATTCATATCTATCCTTTCACTGGGGATTAAGGATTACATTCCTTATCTATCCACAGGGATTACATTCCTAATCTGATCCAAGCGGCGCTTATAAATACCCCTCATCCATCTCCATTAAGAGGTAATCAATCTTTTGCAAAATTTACGCTCTTTCATAATCTTCCTGATTACTGACTTGAGCGTCGGAGGGTTCGTCGCTGGGATCAACCCCGGTGTCTCGCACTTTTTGCAGGTTAACGGCGGGAGTCAACGGTCAAACTCTGACGGAAAAGGTTCAGCTTTGCTATTCAAGTTTTCCTAAGAATCCACAAATACTATCTGTTTGCCCCCACACCATATTTAGCGGTAACAGTTGTGGAAGTTATAGAATGTCTTGTTTAAAGCAAAATTGTTGATGTGGTTGTGAAGATGATGTGGATGAGATGTTGTTGTTGTTGTTGTGATTGAGATGTGGTTGTGAAGATGATGTGATGGAAGTTATAGAATGCCTAAATTGAGATGTTGTTAGAATGTGAAATTGGTTGTGGAAGTTATAGAATGTCTAATTTAAAGCAAAATTGTTGATGTGGTTGTGAAGATGATGTGGTTGAGATGTTGTTGTTGTGGTTGTGGAAGTTATAGAATGCGAAATATTATATTTGTAAAGGGGAGATGCTTTAAAAGATATTGATCTGGCTGTAGCAAAATCTCAATCAGCATCAATACTCGGTCTTTCAAAGACCGATGTCATTTTAACTAGACTCGGTCTTTAAGCTGATTGCAAATTTTTGCTTACAGACTTAAGACTCGGTCTTTCAAAGACCGAGTCTAGTTATATTTAGAACGGTCTTTGAAAGACCGAGTCTTGAGTTCAATCAATTCCAGAGACCAAGCTGCCATCTGGAAATAATTGAACATCACAGTCGGTCTTTCAAAGACCGTTCTAAACATACCTAGACTCGGTCTTTGAATTAAAATGAAAAAATTTCTGCGCTGAAGTCAAAAACCCCCAAAGTCCAAGACTCGAGTCTAGTTAAAAGTAGCTCGGTCTTTCAAAGACCGAGTCTTGCTCTTCGGTTTTTCAAAGTGCAAGACTCGAGCTACTTTTAACTAGACTCGGTCTTTCAAAGACCGAGTGGGATGCTTTGGAAAATAAAAAAAAATAGGACGGTTTGGAAAAAACTTCACAAAAAAAGGATCGTTTTGGGAAAAAATTCCTACAGATGCTCTAATTGAGTGTGATACGTGATGGTGTTTTGTGTCCGATTGAGGTGAAAGGTCGTAATTTTCGAGGCTTTTAATTTGAGATCGACTATAATGTCCTGATCTAGTTATTAGTCTGGCCTTGCTTCCATTGCTATACTCCACAGAAATTTGAGATTAATGAACAACATAATCTAGCTAACCTTGCCTTCCATTTAGAAATAAAAAACAAAAAAATATATCACAGCACAAATAGATACTTCATTTGGTACAGTATTAAGCTCCTCGCCCAAAAGTACCGTATTTTACACTGTACAATTGCAATCTAATGAACAAGGAGATGGAACGCATTCAAAGATAATGAAACAGCAGAGTCCTTATAGCATCCACAGTGGTGTTTCACATTTGACCAAAAATGACTGCAACAGTAATAGCAAATAGGATCGATCGCTACAGTGGTCGTTTGCTATATTGTTCGCCAAAAATTGAGTGAGACGGTATATCATATACCGTCTCAACTTTTAAAAATAAATTAAAAAAGTTAATTACTTATTAACTATTAAACTATATTAATTAAATAAATTAAATAATATAATAATAACTAAACCTAATTATACAACTACCTAAACCTAATTAATTACCTAAACCTACCCACTCAGCATCCATGTTTCATGGACGGTACATCATGTACCGTCCAGTACATCATGTACCGTCCTACCATTTCGATTTTTTTTTTCTAATCGGCCAATCATGGCCGTTCATTTAAAAAAAAAATAAAAAAAAAAATAAAGGGGAACGACGGGATATGATATCCCGTCTGACCCTTTTAAAAAAAAAATAAAAATTTATCAGACGGTATAAGATATCCCGTCTGTTGATAATAAAATATATTAAAATTTGAGAGACGGGGAATCATTCCCCGTCCGGGGAATCATTCCCCGTCCTTTATAATTTGAGAATTCTCATTTTCGTTTCTCATATTTGAGAAACAAGAATAGCAACTTTGCTATAAAATGGCAAAATGAGAAACTATTGCAGCCATTCGTTTGTTAAAAAATGGCAAATTAACAATTTTAGAAAACCACTGTGGATGCTCTTACAGGTACTAATAAACATGACATTTATAAAGCTATAACCAAAGAAAGACTAAATAATCTAACTAGATAAAGCGGAAGCTTAAGCAACTACAACTGAACGTCGATAATTAGAAAGGTGCTTTCCATATCTTAGACTGCACAGATTTTCCTTGGTGACAAGGTTGTGAAGATCCGCTTGCAGAATAGAATGGTTCAGAGAATCACAGAGGGCGGATGGCAGCAACTAGTGCATTATATGAAGCACCCTGCAGTAAGAGGACGCAATAAGAACCAAATTCTTGAAATCTATTCATCGTGGCTATTGGCTAACATAGGAATGGAAGAGAAAGTAAGAAATTACAACATAATCTTCAATTATTTCAAACTTATTATTATTATTGATATGGGTCAGAAATAGCATGGCCCATCCTGGACCACTAGATCCCCTCAGAGATGCGCGCACCATCTGATCCTTCCGATCTGCCACGTCAGCACCGGAAAACCGCCCGGAGCTCTGCCCCGTCAGCCCGGAAACCGCTCTGGCGTCTGCCACGTCAGCCCTATACCGCCCGGCTTTTCCACCGCTTCAGCCAGGCGGGTAACCGGGTCCGGCCCAGTCCCAAACGGGTCTGGACCCGATTGGCTTCCTCTATAAATACCAGACCCTCCCCCCTGTTTACAGGTAATCAAACTTTTCCCACAAAAACCCTAGTTACTGTTGCTCTATCCTAGTGACTGACTAGATCGTCGGAGGGTCTGCCACCGGAACCAACCCCGGTGTTTCTAGACCGTCTGCAGGTACACAAGATCTCGGATCCGAGCCCAGCATCCCCCTCACTACCAGCCTGTCCCAGGTACCGCTCGGCCAGCTGAGGGTCGTCTGACCAGTAGCTTTCTCCTTCAAAAACAAATCGAGTAAGAACTCACACCTGGTGCATCCACACGTCTCCCAGAAACAAACCGCATCAGGTTGGCGCTGTCTGTGGGAAAGCTACTTCAGAAGCCGACCCGAGTCCGACCGCCAAGGTACCTCGACAACCGAACTCCCATGGCCTCCAGAGGCAAGGGGGCCGCGTCCTCCGTCAACCGACGGGACACACCCCCACCAAATACCAATGTCGGGCCACGCGCATCAAAGTACCGGGCTTCCCACCAGGGATCCCAGCGGAGCGCCACCCGTACAGTCCAGCCCGACCTACGAAGGGTAATCACCGACCGGCAAGCTAGTCACAGTGGGGGGAGGGCCGCTTTCAACTCGGCCCGGAACCATCCTAGACCACCGCCGGAAGAACGGAGGCCAGCACTCAGCCGAGTCGAAAGACAACTTCCGGTCCGACCGGTCCGGGCCGAGGGAGTTCCTGTCACTCAACAGGAGTTCCAGGACTTCCGAAGAGAAATTCTTGGGACTCTCCGACGGGCCCCCAGAGAAGAAGCCCGACATTCCCAAACCGTGTCGGGCGCCGAGGCAAGTACGTCCCGTCCCTTAACGAATCCGACTGAGGAAGAAGGCGAACTCCTAAGGCGCCTCCAAGAGATGGAAAATTGCCTCGACCACATAGGCGACGACGGCCAAGGAGCGGCTCAGAGGTACAGACCTGTCCGACCCCCTTTCTCCGCCCTCATTCTTCAAGCGGAAATACCTCGAAATTTCCGACCACCTCAGTTCGAAACATACGACGGCGAGGGAGATCCTGCTGATCACATGGAGGGTTTCAAAACCCTCATGATGATTCACAGCGCTTCGGATCCCCTGCTATGTCGAGCCTTCTCTGCCACCCTCCGGGGTCCGGCTCGCGAATGGTTTTCCAAGCTGACGCCCGGTTCCATCTACTCATTCGACCAGTTGGAAGGCAATTTCCTCGCCCACTTTGTCACCAGCCGGAAGGCCGAGAAGACCAGTGCTTCCCTACTTGGACTCAGGCAGAATGAGAGAGAATCACTCCGGGCATTCGTCCGGAGGTTCACAGCAGAGGCAAGGTCGATCTCCTCTCTCGATCCGGGCGTCGCCTCCACAGCATTTCGGCACAACGTCCGTCATGGGCAGCTGAAAGCCTCTCTGGCGAAGAAGCCTCCCATTGATTTTCCCGACCTCCTCAACAGGGTTGAAAAATACATCAGGGCGGAGGAGGCCCTAAATCCAGATGAGTCCAGAGAAGCACTTGGAAAAGGGAAGCAGAAGGCCGAGGAAGTCGAGCCTTCTAAAAAGGCTCCGAAGGACGGGGGCACCATGAAGAAGGTACCACCGGTCCCTCGCTTCGAAAGGTATACCCCACTCACACAAAATGTGTCCTCCATACTCCTGGCAATCGAGGACAGGGACCTCGTTCAGTACCCCCTCGACCGTCCAACAACACTAGCAAGAAAAGGGATCAACGGTTCTACTGCCGCTTCCACCGAGACAACAGGCACGACATAGATCACTGCCGTGCTCTGAAAGATGAAATCGAGGCCCTCATTCAGCGAGGGTACCTCCGGAAGTATAAGCGGGATGATGCTCGGGGGCAAAGGGACACGAGGAACAGGAGAACCCCACCTCCTCCTCGAGCTCCCCTGCAGCTCCCCGGGCAAGAGCATGAGCTCGAAGAGCCGGACGGCCAAGCCATATTACACTGCGTCCACGGGGGGCCCATGGGAGGGGAGTCCAACACCTCCCGCAAGGCATTCATCCGGGATGTCAACGCCGTCCAAGGGCCTCTCCCCCCTCAAATTCAACAACTCCCCGTCTCCTTCTCGGGGGATGACCTGGAGGGGTACGGCTCCTGCACTGTGATGCACTCGTGATCAATCTCAGCATGGCAAATTTTGAGGCTCGACGAATCCTTGTAGATAACGGAAGTTCGGTCAACATTCTGTTCCTCGAAGCTTTCGAGAACTTAAAGCTGCCCCGTAACAAACTCAAGCCAGCAGGGTACACTCTGCACAGATTCTCTGGAGTTCCAGTGACGATCGAGGAGATCGTCACACTGGACGTCACGGCGGGTACGGCCCCAAACCGGAGAACCGAGTCCATGGACTTCATGGTTGTCAACGTCAAGGCAGCCTACAACGCCATACTCGGTCGTCCGGGCCTCTGCTCTCTCCAGGCTGTCCCCTCGGCCTACCACCAGAAGATGAAGTTCCCTACCAGTACCGGGGTAGGAGTGGTCCGGGGGAACCAGGAAGCCGCTCGCTCTTGTTACATGACCGCAATAGGAAGCAGAGTGTTTCCCCTCGACGCCGTGGAGATGCAGCCCCAAAGGACCCAGCCAGAGCCAGAGTCGGCAGACGAGCTGGAGGATGTCTCCTTCGAGACAGGGGATTCATCGAAGCAATTTCGAGTGAGTCGCTCCCTCGCACCCCGCCTTAAATCCGACCTCATCACCTGCATTCGGTGCAATGTCGATCTATTCGCCTGGGAGCCATCTGACATGCCCGGTATTTCCGAGGAGCTCATCATGCATAAACTCAGCGTGATCCCCGGCTCGAAACCGGTGGTCCAAAAGCGACGTAAGTTCGCACCAGAGCGACAACAGGCAGTTAATGCAGAAGTCGACAAGCTCCTGGCCGCGCGCTTCATTCAAGAGGTCAGCTATCCCGAGTGGCTGGCGAACGTCGTCATGGTCAAGAAGGCGAGCGGGAGCTGGAGGATCTGCATAGATTTCACGGATCTCAACAAAGCATGCCCGAAGGATCCATTCCCCCTCCCCAGAATCGATGCTCTTGTCGATGCAACATCGGGTCACGAGCTCCTGTCCTTTATGGATGCATTTTCAGGCTACAATCAGATCTGCATGTTCCCCCCCCGACATCGCCAAGACGTCCTTCGTCACAGACCAGGGGCTCTACTGCTATAGGGTCATGCCCTTCGGCCTGAAGAACGCCGGTGCCACGTATCAGAGGCTCGTCAACCGGGTCTTCAAGGAGCAAATTGGGCGCAATATAGAAGTATATGTGGATGACACACTCGTCAAGAGCCGGTGGGGGGAGGATCACGTAGCCGATCTGGAGGAGGCCTTTGGGGTACTTCGGACCCATAATATGAGACTTAATCCG
Source organism: Hemerocallis citrina (assembly GCA_017893485.1). NCBI lineage: Eukaryota > Viridiplantae > Streptophyta > Magnoliopsida > Asparagales > Asphodelaceae > Hemerocallis > Hemerocallis citrina. The sequence goes on along the minus strand of CM030366.1, from coordinate 73,360,003 downwards.
AACAAATGCGCCTTCGGCGTCTCCGCAGGAAAGTTTCTTGGGTTCATTATCAGCCAAAGGGGAATCAAAGTGAACCCCGAAAAGATCCAAGCAATCCTAGACATGGCTCCTCCCAGGAACATCAAAGAAGTCCAACGACTGACGGGGAGACTGGCGGCCATCGGCCGCTTCCTCTCCAAGTCCGGAGAGAAGTCTCTTCCCTTCTTCAAAGACCTGCGCGGCACCGATGGGTTCGAATGGGGAGTCCAACAGCAAGAGGCCTTCGCCCAGTTAAAGGAATACCTCGCGAACCCTCCCCTTCTCAGCAAGCCCGAACCAGGGGAGCCACTCTGGCTTTACCTATCAGCCTCGGAGAAGGTGCTCAGCGCCGTTCTCGTTCGGGAGGAAGAGGGATCACAGAAGCCTGTATACTACGTCAGCAAGGTCATACTCGATGCCGAGACCAGGTATTCTCGGATGGAGAAGGTAGCGTACGCCCTGGTCATGGCCTCGCGAAAGCTCCGCCCATATTTTCAATCTCATTCTGTCCAGGTACTGACGGACCAACCCCTGAAGGCCGTACTCTACAAACCAGAAAGCTCGGGTCGACTCGTGAAATGGTCGATTGAGCTCAGCCAGTATGACATTGGTTATCAACCCAGAACAGCCATCAAGGGGCAGGCGCTCGCGGAGTTCATTACGGAGTGCACCATCTCCGAGCACCCAACAAGCAAGGAAAGCGACCAGACGTGGGAAATTTACGTCGATGGTTCCTCCTGCGAGGCAGGCAGCGGAGCGGGCATCATCCTGCGAGGCCCGGATGGTTTTCTTCTACAATACTGCCTCCGCCTCAACTTCCCGACCTCCAACAACGAGGCCGAGTACGAGGCAATGATTGCTGGTCTCACTCTCGCTCATCAGGCCGGTGCCAAGCAAATCAGGGCTTTTAGCGACTCCCAGCTCGTGGTCAACCAGATCACCGGGGAGTACGAGGCCCGTGACGATCTCATGGTTCGTTACCGAGCTGTAGTTCAACGCCTACTAACGTCCTTCGATGAGTCGGCTGTTTTGAGGATCCCCCGGGAACAGAATGTCCAGGCTGACGCTTTGTCAAAATTGGCTTCCTCTTCCTTCGAAGGTCTCGACCGCATGGTCCTGATCGAGGTCATGCTAAAACCTAGCATCGACATCCCGGAGGTCCTGTGCATTGAAGATGAAGCTCCCCCCGAAGACTGGACCACACTAATTAGGCGATTTCTCGTCAAGGGAGAGTTCCCCGAAGACCGAGCTGAAGCGAGAAGGGTCAGGGCCCGGGCAGAACGGTTCACAATGATCGACTCGACACTCTTCAAGAGGTCCTACACTACCTCCAACGGCCGACCCTATCTCCGCTGCCTCACTCCCAATGAAGCCAAGTATGCCCTCAAGGAATTACACAAGGGGATTGGCGGGTGTCACATGGGAAGTCGCTCGCTCGCGCGAAAGGCTTTGAACCACGGGTACTACTGGCCCACCATGTTGCAGGACGCTCTGACCCTTGTCAAGAAGTGTGGCCCCTGTCAAAGATTCTCGCCCATCAAAAGGGTTCCTCAAGCAAACCTGCGATCCATGGCCAGTCCGACACCCTTTGCAATGTGGGGGATGGATCTGGTAGGCCCCTTTCCTAAGGCAACGGGGCAACGAAAGTTTCTTGTAGTTGCAATCGACTACTTCACAAAATGGATCGAGGCGGAGCCATTAGTCACGATCACTGAGCAACAGACTCAACAATTCTTTTGGAAGCACATTATCTGTCGGTTCGGGATCCCCCAAGTGCTCGTCACGGATAACGGGACCCAGTTTGTAGGCAAGCATTTTCGCAAGTTCTGCGAAGACCTCGGTATCCAGCAGGGCTTCTCTTCAGTATGCCATCCCCAGTCCAACGGGCAGGCAGAGAATGCGAATCGTCAGATCCTCGATGGACTCAAGAAGCGACTCGATAATTCCTCCAAGGGGCTATGGGTCGACGAACTGCCTAGCGTTCTATGGGCCCACCGAACAACAAAAAGAATCCCGACAGGGGAGTCACCTTTCAACTTAACATACGGTGCCGAGGCCGTCATTCCCCTAGAAGTAGGTATTCCCTCTCTGCGGATCCTGGCTTTCGATGAAGCGAGCAACTCCATACAACTACGAGCCGACCTGGATCTCATAGACGAGGTCAGGGAGAAGTCGGCCATCAGAAGGAACATATACCAGCAGAGAATCGAGAGGTTCTACAATAAGAAGGTGCGCCTAACAAACATTGCACTCGGAGATTTTGTCCTCCGAAAACTGGCAGTATCCAACCCCGGCCAGAAAAGAAAGTTGGCACCAAATTGGGAGGGCCCTTACAAGGTTTCAGAGGTCGTGCGACCGGGTACCTATCGCCTGACCGACACCGACGACAAGCCCGTCAAGAGGCCCTGGAATGCGGAACACTTGATTAAGTACTTAGGAGAGTAGCCTCCATGTAAAATATAGCGATTGTAATCGGCACGTTGTGCCTAGTCTTTTGTAAAGTCCTGTAAACGGCACGTCGTGCCTAGACTTGTTTGTAACAAGCATATATTGTAAACATGTCAGCTTTCTTAAAACAAGCTTATAATTCCAAACCTTCTAAATAGATAAATGACCTTACGGACTCGGCATGGGACTCGGCACCCGGATGGAATCGCGAGCCCAAACATGCTTCTCTTACAGGCATGAGACTCGGCGCTCGGATAAGATCGTGAGCCCAAACATGCTTCTCTTACAAGCATAGGACTCGGCACCCGGATGGAATCGCGAGACCAAACATGCTTCTCTTACAGGCATGAGACTCGGCGCTCGGATAAGATCGCGAGCCCAAACATGCTTCTCTTACAAGCATGGGACTCGGCACCCGGATGGAATTGCGAGCCCAAACATGCTTATCTTACAAGCGTAGGACTCGGCTCGCACCGTCTCTCCAAGAGAACATGTGCAGGAGCTCGGCATCGACCCCGAGCAAGGCGGGTGCCCTCTCCGAGGGCACCGCGACCTGAACGCTCGGCGGCGGCGCTACGCTACGCCTGCAATTGCCTTTCTCACCGGTGTGGGGGCTCGGCATCCGTCCCTCGCTCGGTTTGGCCTCCTCCGAGGCCATCAACCGATGCTCGAGGCGACATCCGCCAGCCACGCCCGCACCGTCTCTCCAAGAGAACATGTGCAGGAGCTCGGCGTCGACCCCGAGCAAGGCGGGTGCCCTCTCCGAGGGCACCGCGACCTTAACGCTCGGCGGCGGCGCTACACTACGCCTGCAATTGCCTTCCTCGCCGGTGTGGGGGCTCGGCATCCGTCCCTCGCTCGGTTTGGCCTCCTCCGAGGCCATCAACCGATGCTCGAGGCGACATCCGCCAGCCACGCCCGCACCGTCTCTCCAAGAGGACATGTGCAGGAGCTCGGCGTCGACCCCGAGCAAGGCGGGTGCCCTCTCCGAGGGCACCGCGACCTTAACGCTCGGCGGCGACGCTACGCTACACCTGCAATTGCCTTTCTCGCCGGTGTGGGGGCTCGGCATCCGTCCCTCGCTCGGTTTGGCCTCCTCCGAGGCCATCAACCGATGCTCGAGGAGACATCTGCCAGCCACGCCCGCACCATCTCTCCAAGAGAACGTGTGCAGGAGCTCGGTGTCGACCCCGAGCAAGGCGGGTGCCCTCTCCGAGGGCGCCGCAACCTGAACGCTCGGCGGCGATGCTCGACGCTGCTACCACCCGTTCACTCACCAAGTGTTGGAAAATTTTTTTTATTTAGTTTTGAGGCGTCCGCCTTCCGCAGACGCCCCGAGCCTTGAGTCGGATTATTGGCCACCCTCTCACCCGCGAATAGCTCGGGGTTTACGGCTTTTTGCAAAACCCAAACCCCAAACTGTTCGAGGATGGCAGGGAGGCCAAAGACTAGCGGCTCTCTCCCGGCTCAAACAGATCAGTCGACCCCTCTGTTGCCCAAGAACAGCTCGGGGTTTACGGCTCGAACAAGCCCAAAACCCCGAATTGTTCACGGACGGCGGAAGAGCCACCGAGCTTTGGACTTCTCTGAACACCCCAAACGATCGGTCGGCCCACCGTTCACCAACGAACAACCCGGGGTCCCATGGCCCTGACGGCCGGTACCCCGAATTGTTCGAGGGTGATCGGTGTGCCTCCGATCCGGGATGCTCGAAAATATTATGTTTTGTGGACACCCGCCATGGACAGGCATCCAAGTCAAATGACTCACTGATTGAAAACTGATAGGGGGTGATGATTATATAGCCCCATGTGGCCTCATTTATTACGCCTGGGAATGTGGAACGGCGGAAGGCGAAACGTCGCCATAAATATTCCTAGGAATGCGAAACGTCGCGATTATTAACACAGCCGCGTTGGTTGCGACCCTTCGTATATTCCGCACCTACTACCCTCGGCATCCGAGGCAATCAAGGCTCCGAAGAACAAATGATCTTATTCATTACTCATTGCTTACAACTCAATGAATGAAAGTACGAATACAAAGGCTCTCAACTCACTCACTCAGCCGGGAACTCGAATTCGGGGCTCCTGTGACGCTCGGCTATTCCGACCAAGGAGGACGTGCCCGCCACCGAGCTCTCCGCATCATCCGGCTGGGTCTCAACTGGCGAGGGTGGCAGCAACTGTCCCGGGGTAGAGTTGCTCGCCTCTTCAACAAGACCGGCACCCAGTATGAGCTTTAGCTGGCGAACCTCCAACTCTTTCTCTACGACGGCCTCGCGAAGAAAAGATTCGGAGGCCGAACGCCCACTAGAGGTATCCAAGACCGCCCAGTCCTTCTCAATGACCCACCAGTCCCGGTCGGCTACAATTTTTCTCAAACGAGCCACCTCTAGGCCGAGCTCTCTCGACTTGTTCAGAAAGTAATTCTTGGCAGCCTCTCGGTCCCGAGCCAACTTTCGTTGGCGAGCCTGCTTCTATCAAAAGAAAAATAAAGTATCACAAAAAAAGCAAGTGTTCGAGGGTCGGCCCAAAATTTCATATTTCATTTCATTTCAAAAAAGTTCGATACAAAAATTTGCGGTGGCCAGTCCGCCGAAGGCATTTACATCAAAAAGAATAAAAACAAAAACATCTAGTCTTGGGGGTCGAGTGGCACCTCTTCTTCGCGTGACCTTCTTCGCCACCATCACCACCAGGGGTCGGAGGAAGGTCCGGTTTCCACCCAAAGCTGAGGTGGTCGACGTTGCACTTGGGATAAATGTATTTGAAGTGAGACTTGGCCTGCTCATAAGCCTCGTCCTGTGCCGTCACCAATGTCTCCCCCAAGACCGCCTCTAAATCCACCACGGCCTTCTGCGCCTTTTCCTTCTCCGTCGCTTCGGCCGCAACCTTTTTTAGCAGATCCTCTCGGTCCTGCTTATGGATCTTGTCCAAGGAGTCTATCTGGGCCTCGTGAACGGTCACCATGTCCCGGGCCTCCTTCAAGTCGTCCGTCGCCTTGTTCAGCTCCCGAAGGAACTTCTCCGCCTGCTTCCGCTCAAAAAGGATCTCCTTCTCCAAGCACTTGTGGAAGTGCTGACCGTGGAGCATCGACTGTTACCAAAAAATCAAAATTAGTTGTAATTACAAAACAAGTAAAATCAGAAAGACCTCGGCCGACTTACCGAGAGGTTGGCTTGGGCCCATCACATATAGGCCTGGTCGGCTGTCTGCACCGCCAAGGTCATTCCGTCCCGTTCGGTAATGGCCTTTGAGACGAACTCTATCGCTACGGGTCCATCGAGAATGGATTCCCCCTTCAAGATCGACCAATCGGGGGGCAAAGGGCATGGTCCCCATCCTTCCCACCAGCTCCGCGGCGCTCAGGCGTACGGGGGGAAGCTGCTGCGACGGGGCCTCGACCGTCTTCCCCGAGCCCCCCGCTGCGTCTCGAGCCGACCTCGACGCATGGGACTGGTGCTGGTGATGCTTCTTTTGCTTCTTCAAAGGATATGGCCCCTCCGGGGCTGGGGGCGGTGCTTGGGAGGGCCCTCCGGCTTGCTGGACCTGTGCGGAGAGCTTCCTCTTCTCGGCGGCGAGGCGATCCTGCTCTTCTTTCTTCTTCTTCTCCTGTCTCGTCTTCTCGACCGCGGCGAGAAGAATCTTCTTGGCTTGCGCCTGTTGTGTCGACATCCCTACAGCAAGATACGAAAGAGAGGCTAAACGTTAACACGAAGGCAGAAAGATGAAAAAATAAGGAAAGAGACATACTAGGGTCGGCGGGACTCAGTCCGGCCCTCGCTAGGTGAACTTCGGTCACCCGGAGCCATGAGATGCTGTCGCCCCTGACTATCTCGTCAACCCTCCCCCACTCCCGGGCCGATAACTCGTTCCGCTTCGGGGGCTTGCGCTTCGGCTTCACAAAGTTCCACTGGGTCGGAATATCCCATTCCCCTTCGGTCTTCACAACAAAATACTTATCCCTCCAAAACTTAATTGAATCAGGATGGCCGTGCACCACTCTCTTGTTTGGCCTCGGCGTGAAGAAGAATACGCCCTCAATATCTCCGAGCGAACCAATACTGAAGATGGCCCGGAAGTAGGAAAGCCTCGGCTTCACCCCTTTTTCTTGACACTTCAGGATGAAACAGATGAGGTGCTTCCACGAGTTGGGGCCGTACTGCATGGGGGACAGCTCCGCCCAGTTCAAGACCGTCTTTATAAAGGGGTGCAGGGGCAGCCTCAGCCCCGAGATAAAGGCGTCCTCTGGAAATATACAATACCCCGGAGCTAACACTGTCGTGGGACGAATACCCGGGCTCGGTAGTAGGAGCTCGTACTCCCTCGGAATGTAGTAAGCGGCCCTGATAATATTGAGGTACTCCGGTCTCAAAACACTCGGGGTGGTGTCCGCACGGATCCTCGTCCTTGTGTTCTCCCCAGACACGGGAGGGATCGGTTGAATATCCTTGACATCGTCAGGATACATTTGTATCGACACGGGATTCTGAAAGGTAGGCGGTGGTACATCAAGGCCCTCCCTTGGTGCATTCTCGTCAGGCGAGGAGGGACTTTGAGGGATGGTGAGGACTCTCTTCTTCCGACGTGGTCGAGGCTTGCGCTCGGGGGAGGGCGTCGACAAGGGGGGCAACGGAGGCAGATCTTCTCCGTGACCGGCCTCCTGCGCACCAATACCCTCTCCTCCCTCACTTTCCGTGTCAACCTGCTCTCCTTCATCACCCTCTTCGTCATCACCACCACCACCCTCCTCTTCATCATCACCAGCGCCCTGATCCGACTCCTCGTCCTCATCATCACTATCCTCGTCCGCACCGCCCTCTTCCATCGGCTCCTTCCCTAGCCTCCGAGAACTCAGCGGTTGCACGATTAAGGCTACGTCACTGTCGCCTTCGGAGCCAGGTTCGGAGAAAACCTCCTCTTTGACCTGGTACTTGCCCAGAGACGATGATGTTTCCAAATCTGACTCCATCTCCGAGTGACCAGACGAACTAGCCTCGGATCCAGACTGAGTACGCGACATTTCAAAAAAGAGAATTACTAACCTGATGCGTTGAAAGTTACGCTTCTCTGCGAAGAATCTGCCGACAGCGATTGAAATGCTTGCGCTAAGTTGAAAGTTGGAAATTATAAGTGATAAGGTAAAAATGAAGAATGAGAGGGGGGTGGGGGTTTTTAAAGAAGACAACGACTCCTCGATTTTCGCAAATAAGGATCTAGCCGTTAGATCTTATCTGACAAGATCCAACGGTTAAACAAACGTTGATCTTTGTGCCATGACGTCAGCAAAAAGGGTGAAATTCCAATACTACCCCTTCCTATTTGCCAGGAAGAAGATTTCACCAAGTTAGAGTGGCTCGGGGCTCGGATCGAAACTCGAGCCAGGCAACCTTCTCCTTTCTCAAAGGGGGCTCGACACTCGGATCGAAGCACGAGCCAAGCCACTTCCCCTTTCGCAAAATGGGGCTCGACGCTCGGATAGAACCGCGAGCCAGACCGCCTTCTCTTTTCTCAGGTGGAGCTCGGAGCTCGGATCGAAACTCGAGAAAGCCAACTTCTCCTTACTCAGTAGGGACTCGATGCTCAGATGAGAACGCGAGCCACACGACCACTTCTCGTCAATCTCATTTCTTGGCTTCACTGAAGAGTCTAGATCTGTTCTTCATCTCCCACTTACTTCTGTTCAGCCCATTACCAATGTCTTCCAAAAAGCGATCCAAACAGGCTTTGCGGGATCAAAATGGATCCTAGAAGAAGAACTTTCGAAAAGGCGGTCTATGGCAACCGTGCGTCCATCAGTGGGGGCTCGACGCTCGGATCGAAGTTCAAGCCAGGCCACTTCTCCCTTCTCAGTGGGGGCTCGACGCTCGGATCAAAGCTCGAGCGAGGCTACTTCCTCTTTCTCAGTAGGGGCTCGACGCTCGGATCGAAGCTCGAGCCAGGCTACTTCCTCTTTCTCAGTGGGGGCTCGATGCTCGGATCGAAGTTCGAGCCAGGCCACTTCTCCCTTCTCAGTGGGGGCTCGACGCTCGGATCGAAGCTCGAGCCCGGCTACTTCCTCGTTCTCAGGGGGGCTCGACGCTCGGATCGAAGATCGAGCTAGGCCACTTCTCCCTTCTCAGTTGGGGCTCGACGCTCGGATCGAAGATCGAGCTAGGCCACTTCTCCCTTCTCAGTGGCGGCTCGATGCTCGGATCAAAGCTCAAGCCAGGCTACTTCCTCTTTCTCAATGGGGGCTCGATGCTCGGATCGAAGTTCGAGCCAGGCCACTTCTCGCTTCTTAGTGGGGGCTCGATGCTCGGATCGAAG